>LR738711.1:217194279-217210113 GCA_902687465.1 Secale cereale | reverse complement strand
AAACCCAGCCACAGAAATGTTGACGCGTGGATGCCTATTGGTCCCGGTTGGTGCCACCAACCGGGACCAAAGGCCCTCCTACCTGGGCTCCACGCACAGGCCACGTGGAGGCCCATCTGTCCCGGTTCTAGTTTGAACCGGGACTAAAGGGCTAGGGCATTAGTACCGACCCTTTAGTCCTGGTTCAAGAACCGGGACAATAGGCCCATTCTCTACTAGTGAGGGTTTGTGATGGGTACTTGGTATATGACTTTTGTGTAAGCCTCCCCGGCAACGGCACCAAAAATTCTTCTTGCTACTTCTCGAGCTTGCATTGTATTCCCTTGAAGAGGAAAGGTCGATATAGCATAGTAGCGTAAGTATTTCCCTCAGTTTTTGAGAACCAAGGTATCAATCCAGTAGGAGACCACGCGCGAGTCCCTCGCACAGCACAAACATATAAGAACTTCGTAGCCAACGCGATAAGGGGTTGTCAATCCCATTACGATCACTTACGAAACTGAGATCTGATAGAGATGATAGTCTGATATTTTTGGAATTTTTGGATATAAGGACAGAAAGTAAAAATGGAAAAGTAAAGTAGATTGTAGATTGAGAATAGACCCGGGGGCCATAGGTTTCTCTAGTGGCTTCTCTCATGATAGCATAATTCTACGGTGGGTGAACGAATTACTGTCGAGCAATTGATAGAAAAGCGAATAATTATGAGACTATCTAGGCATGATCATTATATATAAGCATCACGTCCGAGACAAGTAGAACGAAACGATTCTACATCTACTACTGTTACTCCACACATCGACCGCTATCCAGCATGCATCTAGAGTATTATGTTCATAAGAACAGAGTAACGCCTTAAGCAAGATGACATGATGTAAAGGGATAAACTCTAATAACATGATATAAACCCCATCTTTTTACCCTCGATGGGAACAATATAATACGTGCCTTGCTGCCCCTACTGTCACTGGGAAAGGACACCACAAGATTGAACCCAAAGCCAAGCACTTCTCCCATTGCAAGAACTAAAGATCTAGTAGGCCAAACAAAACCAATAATTCGAAGAGACTTGCAAGGATATTATAATCATACATAAAAGATTTCAGAAAAGAACCAAATATTTCTCATAGATAATCTTGATCATAAACCCACAATTCATCGGATCTCAACAAACACACTGCAAAAGAGATTACATCGAATATATCTCCACGAAGACCGAGGATAACTTGGTATTGAGATCCAAAGAGAGAGAAGAAGTCATCTAGATACTAGCTATGGACTCGAAGGTCTGTGGTAAACTACTCACAACTCATGGTGAGGTGATGATGATGATGTAGAAGAACTCTGTGGTAGATCCCCCATCCGGCGGAGCTCCGGAACAGACCCCAAGATGGGATCTCACGGGAACAGAAGGTTGCGGCGGTGGAACTAGGGTTTTCTTTGTTGTTCTGATGGTTTCGGGGTACGTAGGTATATATAGGAGGAAGGATGGCATCGGGGGCCAGACGTGGGGCCCACGAGGCAGGGGCGCGCCCTGTAGGGGGCGCCCCCACCCTCATGGACGCCACATCAGCCCTACTCCATGGTTCCCAAGTCTCACGTGCGTATTTCACTCCAAAAATATCTCTCCCGAAGTTTCATTCCGTTTGGACTCCGTTTGATATTCCTTTTCTGTAAAACCCTGAAATAGGCAAAAAACAGCAATCTGGACTGGGCCTTTGGGTTAATAGGTTAGTCCCAAAAATAATAGAAAAGTGTATAACAAAGCCCATTAAACATCCAAAACATCATAAATAATAGCATGGAACAATAAAAAATTATAGATACGTTGGAGACATATCAATAAACTGAAAAAGTTAGTACATGGGATAAATAAATTAAAACTTACCCAGGAACCGTCTTGAGGGCTGGAAGTTGTGTGGCCGTCAACTCACCAGATGATGAATGAGGTGTTTCCTGATAGTTTGAATCAGATGGATTAAGAGGCTGTCGAAAATGACCCGCTTTGGGATAAGAAACATCAGGAATATATAAGACCTTTGACTGGCATTTCCAGATCGGAGTATTTGGTAAACCGGTGGAAGTAATCGCTTGGCCGCTGTGTCGGGTTGTGCGCGAGCTTCGTGTTGCTGTTTCTTCAAAAGAAAGTTTGGGTCCAAGTGAGCTAGGGGGTGAGAAAATCTTACTTTCTGGTTTGCTTGACGGATTTTCTATGTTGGCAGAGGATCTGAACCGGAGGAAAGGGTAATTACCTCTACGTCATTAGCTTGGCTGCCTTCAGCGTTATCCTGCTAATAATCATTCTCAATGAGGTGTATGAAAAGGGAGCCACGAGAGTCTAGTTCTACAACTGATTCCGGTTTATCCAGATCATCATCAATATTCACTTCGGAAGACTCAACGGTTTTTTTTGGCAGGCTTCTTGACAACCTTAGTTTTGGGGCGAGATACCTTAGCCGGTTTATCCTGCGCTTTCTTCTTCCAAAACGGATCATCACCCTGTCAGAGATTGATGAATTTAAGGGAGGATATTTAAAGTATTTAAATAAAGCAATAAGTTATAGGATCCTTACAGCTGGCGGTTTATTGGATAATCAGAAGGGATTCAGCCCTATTTTGCTGCAGACAGCCACCGGTTTATCCAGTATCCTCTTAACAGACTTGGTAACTTCAGTTTGTGTCAACTGAGCCTCAATATGTCGCTGAGGATCTTTCAAATCCCCAGTATACTCACACATTTAACTAGAGCGTCGGCTTAGAGGCAGAATGTTCCAAGAGATCCAGCAACGAACAAAATCGACGCCCGTTAAACCGTTTGCAATGAAGGCCCGAAGCTTTGAAAGTTGTGGTGCATACTTGGATCGCTCTTTGGCGCTAAGCCGTTGGGGAAATGGATGGGTATTAGAGAGCCGGTGAGGACGATAACCCGGCAAGGGATTCTCATCAGTTGGAGAGGTATCTCGGCAGTAAAACCAAGTCTGATTCCACTCCTTGGGATGACTATGATGCTTGGCATGACGGAAGCTAACATCTTTTATTTTCTGAGTTGACATCCCGCCAAGCTCGGTATTGGGTCCATCTGTAAACACTGTACGATGGTTCAAGTGGAAGAAATACCTAAACAGTTCAACTCTGGGCTCCTCTTGCAGATAAGACTCGCAAAATACTTGGAAGTTGCAAATATTGGACACAGAGTTTGGTCCAATATCTTGAGGATGGAGTTGGAAGCTAGCAAGCACATCACAGAAGAATTTTGATCCGGGAGGGCTAAACCCTCGGGCCAGGTGATCATCAGACCTAGATGGGATTACTCTAAAGAAAGGGTGCGTTAATGACAAGAAAGGGGGATTATCGTTACAACCGCGCAGGAAAATGTCAGATCTACGCTCGCCATTTAAGTCATGGATAACAATAGGGAAGAATAGCATGAGAGCTTCGATGAACTCGCAGAAGGTCCTAATGGGATCTACGGAGGAGCAAGGAAAAGACTTACCAGGGCTATTGGACGTGGAGGCGCGCCGGCTTAACTCTGGTCAAAACAGGTTGATGCAGCGGCCTTTGTTGGGGCAGACGCGAAGGTCGACAACGGCGGCGGCGCTCGGGCACTGAGGAGGCGCGAGGTAGAAGAAAGGCGAAGAGGCAAGGGGAGAAAAAGAAAGGGACCCTTGGCCCTATTTATAAGCCGAAGGGACAAGCGACAGGCGCGGGAATCAAGGAACCCGAAAAATGGATATGGGACAGAGCTGTCGCCTCGGTCTTCGGAGGTTCATTAATAAAAGTTCAATATATACGAGTTTTTAATGAACAGGTGATGTCATGGCGGTTTATTATGATCCTGGAAGATGAAGTCATGGCGGTTTACAAGATCATTCGAAGGCGCTGAAGAAGAAATTTTCCTAAGTGTTGAAGATTGACATGAACAGGTTCAAATCAATCTGGGGCCTAATGTTGGGGATATAACTATTAGGTATAAACCGCCCAGGAGGGGCCAGGTTATACCTGTACTGAATTACCCCTATTGAAGCCCATGAAGACATAGAGTATGGCGTGTTAATATAGACAGCTAAAAGGCCTAGGGCCCAAAGGCAGATTAGGACCCTGATAACCCACAAGTGTAGGGGATCGCAACAGTTTTCGAGGGTAAAGTATTCAACCCAAATTTGTTGATTCGACACAAGGGGAGCCAAAGAATACTCCTAAGTATTAGCAGCTGAGTTGTCAATTCAACCACACCTGGAAACTTATTATCTGCAGCAAGATAGTTTAGTAGCAAAGTAATATGATAGTGGCGGTAGCAGCAATAAAAGTAAAGATAGTGTTTTTGTAGTTTTTGTGATAGTAGCAACGGAAAAGTAAATAAGCAACTAGCAATATAGGTAAAGCTCATAGGCATTGGATCGGTGATGGGAAATTATGTCGGATGCAATTCATCATGTAGAAGTTATAACCTAGGGAGACACAGAACTAGCTCCAGTTCATCAATGCAATGTAGGCATGTATTCCGAATATAGTCATACGTGCTTATGGAAAAGAACTTGCATGACATCTTTTGTCCTACCCTCCCGTGGCAGCGGGGTCCTATTGGAAACTATGGGATATTAAGGCCTCCTTTTAATAGAGTATCGAACCAAAGCATTAACACATAGTGAATACATGAAATCCTCAAACTACGGTCATCATCGGGAGTGGTCCCGATTATTGTCACTTTGGGGTTGCCGGATCATAACACATAGTAGGTGACTATAGACTTGCAAGATAGGATCAAGAACACACATATATTCATGGAAACATAATAGGTTCAGATCTGAAATCATGGCACTCGCTCCCTAGTGACAAGCATTAAGCATAGCAAAGTCATAGCAACATCAATCTCAGAACATAGTGGATACTAGGGATCAAACCCTAAGAAAACTAACTCGATTACATGATAGATCCCATCCAACCCATCACCGTCCAGCAAGCCTACGATGGAATTACTCATACACGGCGGTGAGCATCATGGAACTGGTGACGGAGGAAGGTTGATGATGACGATGGCGATGATCTCCACTCTTCGGAGCACCGAACGGACTCCAGATCAGCCCTCCCGAGAGAGATTAGGGCTTGGCGGCGGCTCCGTCTCGTGAAACATGATATTTCGTTCTCCTTGATTTTTTTGTCCCCGAAACGGAAGATATGGGACCTGGGGGTACGTCGGTGGAGCATCGGGGGGCCCTCGAGGCAGGGGGCGCGCCCTAGGAAGGGGGGCGCGCCCACCACCCTCGAGGACAGGCCGTGGGCCCCCCGGTGTGGATCTTCTTGCAGGTATTTTTTATATTTTCTGAAATAATTCTCCGTTGATTTTCAGGCGATTCCGAGAATTTTTTATTTTTGCACAAAAACAACACCATGGCAGTTTTGCTGAAAACAGCGTCAGTCCAGGTTAGTTCCATTCAAATCATGCACGTTAGAGTCCAAAACAAGGGCAAAAATGTTTGGAAAAGCAGATACGTTGGAGACGTATCAACTCCCCCAAGCTTAAACCTTTGCTTGTCCTCAAGCAATTCAGTTGATAAAATGAAAGTGATAAAGAAAAACTTTGACAAACTTTGTTTGCTCTTGTTGTTGTAAATATGTAAGCTAGCATTCAGGTTTTCAACAAGATCATGAACTAACCACATTCACAATAACTTTCAGGTCTCAAGACTACTCACATCAATGGCATAATCAACTAGTGAGCAATAATAATAAACCTTGGATGACAACACTTCTTAAACAATCATGATATGATATAACAGGATGGTATCTCGCTAGCCCTTTCTGAGACCACAAAACATAAATGCAGAGCACCTTTAAAGATCAAGGACTGACTAGACTTTGTAATTCATGGTAAAAGAGATCCAGTCATGATCATACTCAATGCAAATTAATAGTAATACATGCAACGACATAGGTGCTCTCCTACTAGTGCTCTTTGATAAGAGGGTGATGACTCTGCATAAAAGTAAATAGATAGGCCCTTCGCAGAGGGAAGCAGGGATTTGTAGAGGTGCCAGAGCTCGATTTTTAAATAGAGATTGAATAACATTTTGAGCGGTATACTTTCATTGTCAACATATCAACCAAGAATCTCGATATCTCCCATGCTACGCACATTATAGGCGGTTCCCAAACAGAATGGTAAAGTTTATACTCCCCCAACCACCAACAAGCACACTCCACGGCCAGCCGAATCCATGGGTTACCGTCCAAACAAGCAACAGCCCTGGGGGAATTTTGTTGAATTATTATGATTTTGAGCATGGGACTGGGCATCCCGGTTACCAGCCATTTTCTCATGAATGATGAGTGGAGTCCACTCATCGTGAGAATAACCCACCTAGCATGGAAGATATAGACAGCCCCAGTTGATACATGAGCTGTTCGAGCATACAAAATAGAATTTCATTTGAAGGTTTAGAGTTTGGCACATACAAATTTACTTGGAACGGAAGGTAAATACCGCATATAGGAAGGTATGGTGGACTCATGTGGAATAACTTTGGGGTTTATGGAAGTGGATGCACAAGTAGTATTCCCACTTAGTACAGGTGAAGGCTAGAAAGAGACTGGGAAGCAACCAGCTAGAGAGCAACAACGGTCATGAACATGCATTAAAATTAATCAACAATGAATGCAAGCATGAGTAGGATATAAATCACCATGAACATAAATATCGTGAAGGCTACGTTGATTTGTTTCAACTACATGTGTAAACATGTGCCAAGTCAATTCACTTAAATCGTTCAAAGGAGGATACCACCCATCATACCACATCCCAACCATTTTAATATCATGTTGGCACACAAGATAGACCATTATAAACCCTCAGCTAATTAAGCATGGCATAAGCAGCTATGATCTCTAATTGTCATTGCAAACATGTTTCATTCATAACAAGTTGAATCAGGAACGATGAGCAATCATATTTACAAAAACAAGAGAGCTCGAGTTCATACCAGCTTTTCTCATCTCAATTAGTTCATCATATACCATCCTTATTGCCTTTCACTCGCACGATAGAACGGTGTGGAAAATAATAATAGTGCACGTGCATTGGACTAAGCTGGGATCTGCAGACATTTAATTCAAGAGAGAAGACAAGGTAATATGGCTCAAGGTTAAATCAACAACAAAGCACATGAGAGACACTAAGCATTTTCATCATGGTCTTCTACTCTTAACCCCTAAAGAAAGGAAAAGAAACTATTTACACGGGAAAGCTCCCAACAAGCAAAAGAAGAACGAGAAATCTTTTTGGGTTTTCATTTTTAGTTACTACTACAAGCAAAGAAAGTAAACTAGTTAGAAGCTACAACTAATATTTTTTTGTTTTTCTGGGTTTTTCTAGCACACAAGAAAAAAAGTAAGAAAAAGAAAAAGAAAATTTAAACTAAGGATGGATGGTACAGTGAAAGAGTGTGAGCACCAACAGCTAGAATAAGTGTGTGAACATGAATGTAAGTCGGTGAGAAACACATACTCCACCAAGCTTAGGCTTTTGGCCTAAGTTGGTCTATGGCCAGTACTGGCCTCACGGATATCCAAAATTGTAGTTGGGGTCGTACTAAGATGTAGCAGATGCTACCTGCTGAGCTGCAGCTCGAAGGCGGGTTGCCTCCATCATGTTGTAATAGGCATTTGCCTCCTCCATAGTTATAGTGTATCTTCCTTTTTCGTGAAAGTTAAACAAAGTAGGGGCAGGAAGAACAATAGGTATGGCATGCTGCCTGTTAAAGATTAGTTGATATTTGAGGGTTTGATTATCCCACTCTATAAACCGATGACTAGCCATAGCATTACAGTCTAAATAAGCAGGAGGTAAAGGTTCATCATACGTGTGCACAGACACACCAAGATAGCGGGCTATGCGAGTAGCATAGATCCCACCAAATAAATCTCCATGCAAACAATTATGGTGTAGTCTACGTGCAACAATAGGTCCCAGATTATATTGCCTATCACTTAGTACTGCACTCCTGAGAACACTTAGATCAGGGACACACATGTGACAAGCCTCATCTTTACCGTTTATGCATCTACCGATAAAGAGAGCAAAGTAATGAATAGCAGGAAAATGTATACTCCCCGTGGTAGCTTGTGTAATGTCCCTGGATTCCCCCACTGTAATACTAGCTAGGAATTCTCTAAATTCAGATTTGCGAGGATCACTCCTACTACCCCACTGTGGGAGCTTGCAGGCAACATTAAAATCCTCTAAGTCCATGGTATAAGATTTATCATAAAGGTCAAACAGGACAGTGTGAGAATTACGTGAAGATGAAAATTTAAACCTTCTCACAAAGCTATCAGTTAAGCCACGGTATTGAGGACACTTAGCGTGTATGAAGTCCTCGAGGTCAGTGTTGCGCACATACGCGTTAAATTTGTCTTTGATGCCAGCTTGACCCATAAATTCATCTGACGGCCATTCACAAGGCCGCACATCAGCATCCCTCGGTGGTTCATCGTCCGGCTCATGGAACACGAGCCTCGGTCTTGCTTCCTTGAAGGACCACCTTGGAAGTTTCTCCTAGACATTTTTCTGAAATTTTCTGAATTTTTTAGTGACTCACAATAAAAGTTAACCAAACTCAACAAGATTGATAGCAACAACTACTATAAGTGCCTAGAGGCTATATCATACATTAGAACTACTTGGGACCAAGAAAATTTGACATGCAAGCTCAAGAACAAGGTCACCATAGCAGCATAAATTTTCAACAAATAAAGCACTAGAACAAAAACTAATTGGACCAATGGAGGAGTCAAATACCAAGGAACAATCTTCCCAAACAGTTTGGTTAATGGTGCTTTGAGCAAGGAGATCGAAAATGGCAGCAAAATGAGCTAGAACTCGGGTTTGAGCTGGTTGGGGATTTTTTTGGGAGTAAGGAGAAGAGCATGAGTGAAATGATAAGTGGAGGGGGGCACGTGGGGCCCTCGAGGCAGGGGGCGCGCCCTGTGCCCTCGAGGCCACGTGCTGGCTCCCCTCGTTGTGTGTTCAGTGCCATATTTTCTTAAATATTCTGGAAAAAATCATATTTCATTTTCATGGCATTTGGAGAACTTTTATTTTCGGGATATTTTTTTATTGCATGGACAAGTCTGGAAATAGACAGATAATACTATTTTTATTTTATTTAAGCTAATTAACAGAAAGTAAAAAAAGGGTACAAAAGATTTGTGCCATCTTGATTCACCTATCCCATGTTCATCAAAAGGCATCCATTAACAAGGTTGATCAGGTCTTGTTAATAAACTCTTTCTGAGTAACATGAAACCGGAGAATTTTCGAATAACACTATGTTACCTCATTAGTGATATGTATGTCCCCAACAATAAGTATTTCATATGCCATCTTTATAGTAGGAATAGGAAACTCAAAACCTCCAATAGTTATAGTCGAATTTTTTCCAATATAATCGATACTATGAACCTGAGGTTGTTTCCTTGGAAAGTGTACCGTCTGATCATTACCATTGACATGAAAACTGACATTGCCTTTGTTGCAATCAATAACAGCCCCTGCAGTATTCAAAAAAGGTCTTCCAAGAATAATAGACATACTACCATCCTCGGGAATATCAAGTATAACAAAGTCCGTTAGAATAGTAACATTTGCAACTACAACAGGCACATCCTCACAAATACCGACAGGTATAGCAGTTGATTTATCGTCCATTTGCAAAGATATTTCAGTAGGTGTCAACTTACTCAAGTCAAGTCCACGATATAAAGAGAGAGGCATAACACTAACACCGGCTCCAAGATCACACAAAGCAGTTTTAACATAGTTTCTCTTAATGGAGCAAGGTATAGTAGGTACTCCTGGATCTCCTAATTTATTAGGCATTACACCCTCAAAATTGTAATTGGCAAGCATGGTGGAAATTTCTACTTCAGGTATCTTTCTTTTGTTGGTAATAATATCTTTCATATACTTGGCATAAGGATTTGTTTTGAGCACATCAGTCAAACGCATACGCAAAAAGATAGGTCTAATCATTTCAGTGAAGCGCTAAAAATCCTCATCATCCTCTTTCTTGGATGGTTTCGGAGGAAAAGGCATGGGTTTGTGAACCCATGGTTCTCTTTCCCTACCGTGCTTCCAAGTAACAAAGTCTCTCTTATCATAACGTTGATTCTTTGATTGTGGGTTATCAAGATCAACAACAGGTTCAATCTCTACATCATTATCATTGCTAGGTTGAGCATCATCATGAACATCATTATTAATATTATCACTAGGTTCATGTTCATTATCAGATTGTGTTTCAGCATCAGAAACAGATATATCATTGGGATTCTCAGGTGGGTGAGCTACAGGTTCACTAGAAGCATGCAAGGTTCTATCATTTTTCTTTTTCTTCTTCTTAGAAGAACTAGGTGCATCTAAATTAGCTCTCTGAGAATCTTGCTCAATTCTCTTAGGGTGGCCTTCAGGATACAGAGGTTCCCGAGTCATTTTACCACCTCTGGTTGCAACTCTAACAGCATAGTCATTATTCTTACTATTTAATTCATTGAGCAAATCATTCTGAGCCTTAAGTACTTGTTCTGCTTGAGTAGTGACCATGGAAGCATGTATACTTATAAGTTTCAGTTCATCTTTAGCACTAGACAGATAATCACTCAAGCGTTCAATCATATAAGCATTGTGTTGTAGTTGTCTACCAACATAAGCATTGAAGTTTTCTTGTTTCACAATGAAATTGCCAAACTCATCTAAGCATTGGCTAGCATGCTTATAACGAGGAATATCACCTTCATCAAATCTATAAAGATAATTTACCTTTACTACCTGTGTTGGGTTATCAAGACCATGTATTTCTTCAATAGGAGGTAAATTCTTAACATCTTCAGCTTTAATACCTTTTTCTTTCATGGATTTCTTTGCCTCTTGCATGTCTTCCGGACTGACAAATAGAACACCTCTTTTCTTCGGAGTTTTCTTAGGGGCTGGTTCAGGAAGTGTCCAATTATTTTCATTGGCTAGCATATTATTCAATAGTAATTCAGCTTGTTCCACTGTTCTTTCCCTAAAAACACAACCAGCACAACTATCCAGGTGGTCTCTGGAAGCATCAGTTAGTCCATTATAAAAGACATCAAGTATATCATGCATCTCAAGAGGATGATCAGGCAAAGCATTAAGTAACTGGAGAAGCCTCCCCCAAGCTTGTGGGAGACTCTCTTCTTCAGTTTGAGCAAAGTTATATATTTCCCGTAAGGCAGCTTGTATCTTATGAGCGGGAAAATATTTAGCAGAGAAGTAATCCATCATATCCTGGGGATTACGCACACAACCAGGATCAAGAGAATTAAACCAAGTCTTAGCATCACCCTTTAACAAGAACGGAAATAGCTTAAGGATATAGTAGTAACGAGTCTATTCATCATTGGTAAACAGGGTGGCCATATCATTCAACTTGGTTAGATGTGCCACAACAGTTTCAGACACATAGCCATGGAAAGGATCATATTCAACCAAAGTAATTAACTCAGGATCAACAGAGAATTCATAATCCTTATCAGTGACACAAATAGGTGAAGTAGCAAAAGCAGGGTCATGTTTCATTCAAGCATTCAAGGAATTTTATTTTAGCTAATAACTTCTTAAGATCATATCTATCATTGCAAGCAAGAAAGTCTCTAGAAGTTTCTTCATCCATAACATAACCCTCAAGCACAACAGGCAATTAATATCTATTGGGAGTAGTTTCATCATCACTTTCATAAATATCATCAACATTTGCACTCTCCCCAACCTTAGCAATTTGTTCATCTAGAAATTCACCTAGTGGCACAATATCAGGCACAGAGATAGTTTCTTCATACATAGCAGAAGTAGCATCATCAAGAACATACGACATATCAGATTCAATAGCAGGAGTAGGTGTCGCAAGTTTACTCATAATAGAAGGAGAATCTAGTGCAGAGCTGGATGGCAGTTCCTTACCTCCTCTCGTAGTTGAGGGTAAGATCTTGGTTTTTGAGTCCTTCAAATTCTTCATAGTGATAAGCAGATATAAATCCCAAGTGACTTAAAGAATAGTGCTATGCTCCCCGGCAACGGCGCCAGAAAATAGTCTTGATAACCCACAAGTCTGGGGGACCGCAACAATTTTTGAGGGTAAAGTATTCAACCCAAATTTGTTGATTCGGCACAAGGGGAGCCAAAGAATACTCTTAAGTATTAGTAGCTGAGTTGTCAATTCAACCACACCTGGAAACTTAGTATCTGCAGCAAGATAGTTTAGTAGCAAAGTAATATGATAGTGGCGGTAGCAGCAATAAAAGTAAAGATAGTGTTTTTGTAGTTTTTGTGATAGTAGCAACGGAAAACTAAATAAGCAACTAGCAATATAGGTAAAGCTCGTAGGCATTGGATTGGTGATGGGAAATCATGTCAGATGCAATTCATCATGTTGAAGTTATAACCATTGGATTGGTGACACAGAACTAGCTCCAGTTCATCAATGCAATGTAGGCATGTATTCCGAATATAGTCATACGTGCTTATGGAAAAGAACTTGCATGACATCTTTTGTCCTACCCTCCCATGGCAGCGGGGTCCTATTGGAAACTAAGGGATATTAAGACCTCCTTTTAATAGAGTACTGGGCCAAAGCATTAACACATAGTGAATACATGAACTCCTCCAACTACGGTCATCCCCGGGAGTGGTCCCGATTATTGTCACTTCGGGGTTGCCGGATCATAACACATAGTAGGTGACTATAGACTTGCAAGATAGGATCAAGAACACACATATATTCATGGAAACATAATAGGTTCACATCTGAAATCATGGCACTCGGGCCCTAGTGACAACCATTAAGCATAGCAAAGTCATAGCAACATCAATCTCATAACATAGTGGATACTAGGGATCAAACCCTAACAAAACTAACTCGATTATATGATAGATCCCATCCAACCCATCACCGTCCAGCAAGCCTACGATGGAACTACTCACACACGGCGGTGAGCATCATGGAATTGGTGATGGAGGAAGGTTGATGATGACGATGGCGACGACCTCTACTCTCCGAAGCCCCGAACGGACTCCATATTAGCCCTCCCGAGAGAGATTAGGGCTTGGCGGCGGCTCCATCTCGTGAAACTCGATAATTCCTTCTCCTTGATTTTTTTTCTCCCCGAAATGGAAGATATAGGACCTGAGGGTACGTCGGTGGAGCATCGGGGGGCCCTCAAGGCAGGGGGCGCGCCCTGGGAAGGGGGCGCACCCCCCACCCTCGAGGACAGGCCGTGGGCCCCCCGGTGTGGATCTTCTTGCAGGTATTTTTTATATTATCTGAAATAATTCTCCATTGATTTTCAGGTGATTCCGAGAACCTTTTATTTCTGCACAAAAACAATACCATGGCAGTTCTGCTGAAAACATCGTCAGTCCGGGTTAGTTCCATTCAAATCATGCACGTTAGAGTCCAAAACAAGGGCAAAAGTGTTTGGAAAAGTAGACACGTTGGAGACGTATCAGGCCCGTAGACGTAAACCGCCATATGGTGTGTAACTTGTGTTGTAGGATAAGAACGGTAGAAACCGAGCCGGACACGTTTATGAGCTGGCCTCGGGATTCTGTAAACCGGCCGGGCGTCATCCTGTGTATATAAAGGAATGACCCGGCGGCGTTTCAGGGACAACGATCAACAGCTCAAGACACAGGCAAAGCGGATTCTCTACCTGGTCATCGAAACCCTAGCAATACCACAACAACTAGAGTAGGCATTTACCTTCACCGCAAGGGGCCGAACTAGTATAAAATTCCCTGTGTCCTTTGTCCGCTTTAACCCCTTTAATCTAACCCGTCGCGATGGCTCCATGAGTAATTCCTGATGCTAGGACATCTGCCGTGACAAAACCATGACACATCATGTCCCTAGTAAGCCTCTACTAGACTAGCTCATTAATCAAAGATGGTTGAGCTTCCTAACCATAGACATGAGTTGTCATTTGATTAACAGGATCACATCATTAGGAGAATGATGTGATGGACATGACCCATTCGTTAGCTTAGCATATTGATCTTTTAGTTTTATTGCTACTGCTTTCTTCATGTCAAATACATATTCCTCAGACTATGAGATTATGCAACTCCCGAATACCGGAGGAATGCCTTATGTGCTATCAAACATCACAACGTAACTGGGTGATTATAAAGATGCTCAACAGGTATCTCCGAAGGTGTTTGTTGGGTTGGCATAGATCGAGATTAGGATTTGTCACTCTGAGTATCGGAGAGGTATCTCTGGGCCCTCTCGGTAATGCACATCATAAAGAAGCCTTGCAAGCAATGTGACTAATTAGTTAGTTGCGGGATGATGCATTACAGAACTAGTAAAGAGACTTGCCGGTAACGAGATTGAACTAGTCATGAAGATACCGATGATCGAATCTTGCGCAAGTAACATACCGATGACAAAGGGAATAACGTGTATTGTCATTACGGTACGACCGATAAAGATCTTCGTAGAATATGTAGGAACCAATATGAGCATCCAAGTTCCGTTATTGGTTATTGGTCGGAGAAGTTTCTCAGTCATGTCTACATAGTTCTCGAACCCGTAGGGTCCGCACGCTTAACGTTCGATGACAATATTGTATTATATGAGTTATGTGATTTGGTGACCGAATGTTGTTCGGAGTCCCGGATGAGATCATGGACATGTCGAGGAGTCTCGAAATGTTCGAGAGGTCAAGACTGATATATAGGACGATGGTATTCGGACGATGGTATTCGGACAACGGAAGTGTTTCGGGATGCACCGGGTACTTATCGGGTCACCGGAAGGGGTTCCGGGCACCCCGACAAAAGATATGGGCCTTACGGGCCAAGAGGGGAAACACACCAGCCACAAAGGGTCTGGTGCGCCCCCCCCCATATGGGCTGGTCAATTTGGAGAAGGAAAGGGGAAGGTGGAAAAGGAAAAAGGGAATATGATTTCCCCTTCCCCCTCTTCCCTTCCTTATCCGAATAGGAATAGGAGAGAGGACCCCAAGTAGGATTCCTCCTTCTTGGGGCGTGCCCGTTGGCTGCCTCTCCTCCCCTCCAGCCTATATATACATGGAGAGGGGGCGCCTAGAACACAGAACAACATCAATTGTTCCTAGCCGTGCGCGGCGCCCTCCTCCACAGTTTGCTCCGCCGATCATATTGTCGTAGTGCTTAGGCGAAGCCCTGCGCGGATCACTTCACCATCACCGTCACCATGCCATCAAGCTGACAAAACTCTCCCTCGACACTTTGCTGGATCAAGAGTTCGAGGGACGTCATCGAGCTGAACGTGTGCTAAACTCGGAGGTGACGTACGTTCGGTACTTGATCGGTTGAATCGCAAAGACGTTTGACTACATCAACCGCGTTGAACTAACGCTTCCACTTTCGGTCTACGAGGGTACGTGGACACACTCTCCCCCTCTCGTTGCTATGCATCTCCTTGATAGATCTTGCACGAGCGTAGATTTTTTTTGAAATTGCATGCTACGTTTCCCAACACCTCCTCCACGCCTCGTCGACGCGCGTCCCACCACTTTGCGGCCGTCCTCCTCGCCGCCTTGTCTTGGACCTAGGCGGATCTGGGTGGGGTTTCACGCCGCGTTCATGATCTCCACAGATTAGACCGGGCCATTGTGGCGAAGATTTGAGCGTTTGGCGCCGGTAAGAACGCTAGTGTATTTTTGCATTATATTTAGGGCACATGCCTAGTATTATGACCAATGTTGATGCACATTGAGCTAGTTTTTCAACAATGCCACACATGAGAAATTAGATGTTAACCCATACTTTAC
>LR738711.1:217179917-217194217 GCA_902687465.1 Secale cereale | reverse complement strand
GTTGCACATTGAGCTAGTTTATCAGCAATGCCACACATTTAGCTAGTTTTTCAACAATGCCGCACATGACAAATTAGATGTTAACCCACACTTTACCCCCTACCACACATTGAGCTAGTTTTTCACCAATGCCGCACAGTGGGCTAGTTTTTCACCAATGCTACTGCACATTGAGCTCGTTTTCACCAATTCTACTACCCATTGATCTACTTTATGGCCATTGACATGTTGTTTGTTTAATTTTGTAAGTCTGCATAAAGCTAGGACATGTCTAGCTCTAGGGTCCACAACACTCCATGGTACATCGACGACTAGGCATCATCTTCCCTAATGCCGTACAGACAAAAGCCGCTGGACTATTATCCAGAAAAATCATGTTGGTGCAAAGAGAAGTGTTCCCAGTGAATTTCTTGGAGCGATTACAACCCAGGACAGAGATATTTCAGCTGCACAAACATTGGGGTGATTTCCTATTTCTTGTCATTTCCCTAGTTTTTTGGGCATTAAATGAAAAATATAATCTTAACAATAAATAGTGTTAATATCATAAGTTGGTAGTTGTAAGTTCTTCAAATGGGATGATCCAGAAGTGTCTAAGTTCTTGAAGCATCACTTGATTGATTTGCGTGACATGGTGCGCCGGCTGAAAAGAGTAAGGCAAAGAGAAAATGATACCCGGGATCTTATTGTTACGGGCCTACAAAGCATGGAATGAAGAGTTGCTGTAGAAGAATGTTTGGACAGAAGATTGGATGAAGAAGAAAGATATGCAAATTGAGGTGTTATTGAAGAAAGCTGGTGAAAATTCTGCCGCCATCAACCAGCTTAGGATTAAGCAGAAGAAATTGGAGGGAGAGAAATTTGTGCTGAAGTGCGTTTTAGTAGTAGCATTATTGCCCTATTTGCTACTCCCTCTGTCTGGTGAAGAGTGTATGTTTGGCTTCAAATTTTGTCCACAAAAGAGTGTACTTCTATCTTCCCAATGCACTTTAAAGTAGAAAAAATATATTCTCTATCATCACACAGTAAACAAGACAAATAGCAATCTACACATGGTCTTCTTAATTTTTACATGCAATTAGCTCATTGGGTTTAGTAATTAAAGAGGAGAGATATGGTGGATTGCACCTTTCCAGTGCATTTTTTACTCACTCCATAATATTTTCTAACGTTTCTAGATGTACACTCTTCAACGGATGGAGGGAGTATGTTGTCAAGCTGTTGTCTTAAACATGTTGATGTAATAAGCATTTGGGATACCTAAATATTTGGATGCAATGCTAATTTGAAGTGGGCCGGTTCACATGCCATGATGTTTTCAATTCCTTAAATTTCCAACTTGTAGGCACCAAACACCAACTAGCATATGATTTGTATTGAAAATGGATATCGTGTGGACACCTAATAAAAAGAAGGGAGACACTAAAAGAAGTCCCTTGAAAGAAAGGGCATCTTTTGCCTGAAAATTTTACAAACAAAGATGCATATCATGTGGGCTTAATTCCAAGGGGTTAACAAGATGTCACATCTTGCCCAAATTCCAGGGGTACAAACTTGCTCAACGGCCATCATATTTGGAGATCTCTAAATTAATTTATTTCAATTTACTTTAACTGCATAGTAAAGAACTAGTAAATAGATGACAACTATTGTAAGTGCCACCATGTATCTGTTTTTCTCCTCTGTCCTTCACTTCAAGTCTTTGTATGATGCTTTCTACGACCATGGCTATGGGTGCTCTATGGGGAAGGTGCTCGGGCTGTGCGTGGTCGGCTGTAGATAAATGATAGAGATAATATACCCCATCTTTCAGAAGATGCCTCGGCCCCACAAGTACGGATCTTACTACGTCAGCTCAGTGGGGAGAGAGTGGCCATACCCCACCTGCCAGGGTATCAAGCGACCCCATATGTCGTAAGTTGCGTCGACCCCACATGCTAGGATTCTAGTCAACACTTTGGTGAGAGAGAGGGGAGTGACCCCACCTATCAGGATGTTATGCAGCCCCACTAGTCATAATTTGCATCGACCCCTATCGCGTCCAACTGTGGTGAGAGAGAGTGGAGCGAGCCCACTAGTCGGGAGGTAATGGTCGAAGAGACTTTGACCGGACGGAAGTGCTCCGTTTGGGCTTTTGTGAGCTGGTGGTGGATGGGGAGGGCAGAAGTGAGCAACCTTAGTTGCAAGCAGTAAAACTGAGCACATCAAACCAACCAGGGGAACAGAAATAGAAAGCCCCTTTCTATATGAATAAATTTTATTTGTGTGCTACATTCATTGTTACATGTATTTGTATCATCAAATGATTAACGTGCATGTCATTGCATGGATTTGAGATCTTAAAAATGAAGGATGTGATTGCATGGAAGGACATATAAAGGGTGGTCGGGCTCCTGTCCATGGACATATAAGGGCTCATATTAGCTCAACCCGGTTGTAGATGCTCTTAGCCCCACACATCCCCATAGGACCACCTCAATCTTAACATTGGAAGAATTATACTACCCAAGGAAGATACATGCTTACAAACACTAGCGTTGTGTTCATTCCAAAACTCCCGAAAGAGACGAGCATCAACAAAGACATGATGAATTTACGACGAGTTCCATGAAGATGTGTGACAAAGGCCTACCATGGTTTGACCGTAAAAATGTACCCATGCATCAAGTTGTAGCTCTAATAAGCCAAGCTTATCAGGTCCACCACAACAAAACCTGACTATAGAGACATCCAATTCGATAGACAATGACATGTTATTTTATGTCTAGGCATCTACAAAGTCGATTTTGTAAAGTTTCTTTGAAGTTTCTCTCAACTAACCATCTCAAAACATGCACACACACGCTTGCTAGGCGTGTGTACATTGCACATACATTATATTGGGATGTTCAAAATCCATATCCATACGTATAGGGACATTCTTCTAGACGTACTCATATTAGGTCTCTACTCATGTAGACATGTTTCATTTGCATTGCAAGAAACATGGAGATGCTTATGTAAACTTATTGTCATTCTCAATCAGATACTTATACACGATATGTAGAGCTGCTATGTTCATTTGTAAATATGTGAGGATCTTTATAGCTATCAACTATTTTAATTTATTTATTATTTGATTTATTTTGAATTTGTATTTCATCCATTCAAATTTTAATATTTAAGCATGTGCAAATGCATGTGCAGGTTCCTACATAAATATTTGTTGTATAAAGGCATCACACCCACATCATCAATCGCATCACAATCATTAGGATAAATAGCTCTATTGGAAGTGTGTAGAGTTCACAACTAAATCAAATTAAAATTAATATGAAAGATGCAAATTAAAAAGAAAAGATCCAACAAATTAGAACTAAGCTTTCCTATGAATCCAAAAACTATGCATAATTCATAATGTTTTGCATTTACAAACTAAATCATCTAATAACTATTGTCCCCTATCATGCACATGTTTCTGAGTCCATACATACTTAGTAAAGGCAAGTCAACAAAGAAAATTAAGATTACATGAACATAAGCTTTTAGACTACTACAAGATAATTTTTTGATGAAATTGCAAGGGTTGTATGTACCAATGTTTTGGTGCTATTTTTCTTAAGAGGGGGAACACCCTCAACCTAAGCATCCATTGATGGATACAACCTTTCATTAATTATTCCAAAATTCATCATTCCAGTTTTATAAGGTTCAACAAATAAAATGCCCACCTATGGTTTCCCCAAAGGTAATAAAAATACGTAGGAACTAAACTTCATGCATCACAAATCCGACCAATTAGCCACCAACGAAATCACTTGAACAAACCAGAGAGATTTTCTCCTATCGGTTGTACTCACATATCGCGGGCACCCGCTCGTCCTCCTTACAAAAGCGACCACATATGGATAAATTGATGATTTGAATATAATTTGCAGCAAATTATAGCTTTCATTACTTTAATAATACAAACATTACAAGTGTTCGGAATAACCCAATGTAAAGCTTAAATTCCCACGCAGATTTAAGACTCAAACTTGGTATGCACTCCAACGAACCAGTTTCCGAACAAGTTTATACTACTCATGAATGGAGGCCGATTAGAACATATATGAATGTATCGACATAATAGCTTGGGAAGTGGGTAATGAAAGAATAGGTATTGAATTGACTTCTTGTTACCACAAAGTCAACACTTGGTAAATCCTTACCAAATTTTTTCCAGATTATCTTCAGTGAAGATGACCATGTGATCTAAATATAACATGAAATTTGTGTTTTCAACGGGACTTTTATTTGGAGTGGCTGGGTTAGATTTTATTTCCCTAAAAATCACAAAGATTTTTTCTAAATAATAAACCTTTAGTATGGACATTTGAACATACTCAACACCTCTTGTATGGAAAATAGACTTACATGTGATCGAGTCAATAACATAACTGATAGCATCCCTGACTATTTGAAAATTTCATATGGTCTAACATATCTCTCACCTCCAAGTTTTGAAACATGGCAAGCATAAACTGCAACATATTGGTCTACAAGCACGTTTCCTCGAACCACATATGTTTAACCTTTACTCACTAGAGTTTCTTTGACCAAAGCTTCACTTTTGTTGCTGCAGTTCATCAAAAACAACAATACTTCAACTTTATCATATCACTTCCACAAATAAAACATTTATTATTCACGAAACTTGTAAGAGATATAACGTATTACCCCCCATTCCATTATTCTTTTCGTGGTTCAGGTTCAAATTTGAACTAAAACCACAATAATAATTATGGCATGGAGGGAGTACTCATGTTTTGTTTTTTTAAGAGGGGGAATTCCTATGGCCTCTGCATCGAGTGATGCACGTGGCATTTCATTAATTATTCGAGGAATGTACATCATTCAAGTTCAAAAGAGTTCAACAAATAAAACGCCATCAATGGTTGTCCCAAGGGAAGTAAAAAGGACACCCGAACTAAAAGCCAAGTATTATTACAGTGTCAAACTAGTGACACACGAAATAAAAAGGACACATGAACAAATAAAATGCCATCAATGGTCGTATCTTCACTAAGTAAGCTCACTTTCGTTGTTCTTTAGTTAGAGTGTCACACCAGCATTTTGCGTATGATAGTGTGGAAAAAGCTAAGCATTGTGTGCACCCTCATGCATCACAAATCCTACCAGTGAGCTGCTAAACAAATAAATTGAAAAAATCAAGAGAGAATGTCTCCACTCGGTTGCACCCATAGATCGTGAATGCCCGCTCCTCTTTGCAAAGTAACGACCACGTAGGGATCCGGTTGATGGATTTGAAAATAACTTGCAAACATTTTGAAGTTTCCCTTCTTCTAAAAATATAATCATTATGAGTGTTCAATGGCCAAAAGTAAAATGCAAATTAGCGGATCTAAGACTTCAACTTGGGATGTTCGTGAAAGAAATATGCCCGAGAGGAAATAATATAGTTGTTATTTATATTTCCTTGTATATCATGATAAATGTATTGTATTCATGCTAGAATTGTATTAACCGAAAACTTAATACATGTGTGAATATATAGACAAAACAGAGTGTCCATAGTATGCCTCTACTAGACTATCTCGTTAATCAAAGATGGTTATGTTTCCTAACCATAGACATGTGGTGTCATTTGATCAAGGGGATCACATCATTAGGATAATGATGTGATGGACAAGACCCATCCGTCAGCTTAGCACTATGATCGTTTAGTTTTATTGCTATTTCTTTCTTCATGACTTATACATGTTCCTCTGACTATGAGATTATGCAACTCCCAAATACCGGAGGAACACCTTGTGTGCTATCAAACGACACAACGTAATTGGGTGATTGTAAAGATGCTCTACAGGTGTTTCCGAAAGTTTTTGTGGTGTTGGCATAGATCAAGATTAGGATTTGTCACTCCGAGTGTCAGAGAGGTATCTCTGGGCCCTCTCGGTAATACACATCATAATAAGCCTTGCAAGCAAATGACTAATGAGTTCGTCACGAGATGATGTATTACGGAACGAGTAAAGAGACTTGCCGGTAACAAGATTGAACTAGGTATGATGATACCGACGATCGAATCTCGGGAAAGTAACATACCGATGACAAAGGGTACAACGTATGTTGTTATGAGGTTTGACTGATAAAGATCTTCGTAGAATATGTAGGACCAACATGGGCATCCAGGTTCCACTATTGGTTATTAACCGGAGAGATGTCTCGGTCATGTCTGCATAGTTCTCGAACCCGTAGGGTCCGTACGCTTAACGTTCGTTGACGATATAGTATTGAATGAGTTATGTATGTTGGTGACCGAATGTTATTCGGAGTCCCGGATGTGATCACGGACATGACGAGGAACTCCAAAATGGTCCGGAGATAAAGATTAATATATGGGATAATAGTGTTTGGCCACCGGAAGGGTTCTGGAATTCACCAAAAGGGGTTCCGGATGTTTCCCGAAATGTTTGGGTATGAGAACACTTTATTTGGAGCAAAGGGGAAAGCCCACGAGGCTTTTGGAAAGTGTAAAAGGAAGTTTTACGGAGACCAGAGGCTAGATGCCAGGAACCCTGGCGTCTAGGGTGTAGACGTCGGGAACTCTGGCGTCTAGCCTTGGAGTCCGAGTGGGACTCTTGCCTTTTGGGAAAAACCGACTCTGAGGAGGCTTTTGCTCCAAGTTTCGACCCCAAGGCTCAACATATAAATAGAGGGGTAGGGGTAGCACCCAAGATACACCAAGCCATGTGCCGGCAACCCCGACCCTCTAGTTTATCCTCCATCTAGTTTCTGTAGTGCTTGGCAAAGCCCTGCAGATATTGTTCTTCATCACCAACCGTTACCACGTCGTCGTGCTGTTGGAACTCATCTACTACTCCGCCCGTCTTGCTGGATCAAGAAGGCGAGGACGTCATCGAGCTGAACGTGTGCTGAACGCGGAGGTGCCGTACGTTCGGTACTAGATCGGGACGGATCGTGAAGGTGTACGACTACATCAACCGCGTTGATAAACGCTTCCGCTTTGCGATCTTTAAGGGTATGAAGATACCCTCCCCCTCTCGTTGATATGCATCTCCTAGATAGATATTGCGTGATCGTAGGATTTTTTTAAATATTGCATTCCCCAACAGTGGTATCAGAGCCAGGTCTATGCGTAGATGATATGCACGAGTAGAACACAATTAGGTGTGGGCGATAATAGTCATACTTCTTACCAGCATGTCATACTTTGATTCAGCGCAATTGTGAGATGAAGCGGCCCGGACCGACATTACAGGTACGCTTACGTGAGACTGGTTTCACCGCTACGAGCACTCATTGCTTTAAGGTGGCCGGCGGGTGTCTGTCTCTCTCACTTTAGTTGAATCGAGTATGACTACGCCCGGTCCTTGTTGAAGGTTAAAACTGCACACTTGATGAAAAATCATTGTGGTTTTGATGCGTAGGTAAGAACGGTTCTTGCTAAGCCCATAGCAGCCACGTAAAACTTGCAACAACAAAGTAGAGGACGTCTAACTTGTTTTTGCAGGGCATGTTGTGATGTGATATGGTCAAGACGTGATGAATTATACATTATTGTATGATATGATCATGTTTTGTAAATTATCGGCAACCGGCAGGAGCCTTATGGTTGTCTCTTTATTGTATGAATTGCGAAAGCCATGTAATTTCTTTACTTTATCACTATGAGTTAGCGATAGTAGTAGTAGTAGCAATAGTTGGCGAAACGACCACGGCGCTACGATGAAGATCATGGTGTCAAGCCGGTGACGATCGAGATGATGACGATGATTTGGAGATGGAGATCAAAAGCACAAGATGATGATGGCCATATCATGTCACATATTTTGATTGCATGTGATGTTTATCTTATTATGCTTCTTATTTTTCTTGGTATGATGGTAGCATTATAAGATGATCCCTTACAAAATTTCAAGGTACAAGTGTTCTCCCTAAGTATGCACCATTGCGACAGTTCGTCGTGCAGACACACCACGTGATGATCGGGTGTGATAAGCTCTACGTTCAAATACAATGGGTGTAAGACAGTTTTGCACATGCAGAATACTCGAGTTAAACTTGACGAGCCTAACATGTACAGACATGGCCTCGGAACACTGGAGACCGAAAGGTCGACCGTGAATCATATAGTAGATATGATCATCATAAGATGTTCACCATTGAAAACTATTCCACCTCATGTGATGATCGGACATGGTTTAGTTGATTTGGATCACGTGATCATATAGATGACTAGAGGGATGTCTATCTAAGTGGGAGTTCTTTAGTAATATGATTAATTAAACCTTAGTTTACCATGAACTTAGTCCTGATAGTTTTTGCATATCTATGTTATTGTAGATCAATGGCCCGTGCTACCGTTCCCTTGAATTTTATAGCGTTCCTAGAGAAAGCTAAGTTGAAAGATGATGGTAGCAACTACACAGACTGGGTCCGTAACTTGAGGACTACCCTCATTGTTGCACAGAAGAATTATGTCCTTGAAGCACCGTTAGGTGACAGGCCTGTTGCGGGAGCAACTCCTAATGTTATGAACGCCTGGCAAGCTTGTTCTGAAGACTACTCGATAGTTCAGTGTGCCATGCTTTACGGCTTAGAATCGGGACTTCAAAGACGTTTTGAACGTCATGGAGCATATGAAATGTTCCAAGAGTTGAAGTTAATATTTCAAGAAAATGCCCGAACTGAGGGATATGAAGTCTCCAATAATTTCTATAGCTGCAAGCTGGAGGAGAACAGTTCCATCAGTGAACACATACTCAGAATGTCTGGGTACTACAAGCACATGACTCAACTTGGATGCAAAGTTGATGAATAGAGTGTTATTAATAGAGTTCTTCAATCACTGCCACCAAGCTATAAATGCTTCGTGATGAACTATAATATGCAAGGGATGCAGAAGACAATTCCCGAGCTCTTCGCTATGCTCAAAGCTGCGGAGGTAGAAATCAAAAAGGAGCATCAAGTGTTGATGGTTAACAAGACCACTAGTTTCAAGAAAAGGGGCAAGGGAAAGAAGGGAAACTTCAAAAAGAATGGAAAGCTAGTTGCTACTCCCACGAAGAATCCCAAGTCTGGAGCCAAGCCTGAAACTGAGTGCTTCTACTTCAAAGGAACTAGACACTGGAAGCGGAACTGCCCCAAGTATTTTGCGGATAAGAAGGATGGCAAAGTAAAAAAAGGTATATTTGATATACATGTTATTGATGTGTACCTTAATAATGCTCGCAGTAGCACCTGGGTATTTGATACGGGTTCGGTTGCTAATATTTGTAACTCGAAACAGGGGCTACAGATTAAACGAAGATTAGCTAAGGACGAGGTGACGATGCGCGTGGGAAATGGTTCCAAAGTCGATGTGATCGTCGTTGACATGCTACCTCTACATCTACCATCGGGATTAGTTTTAGACCTAAATAATTGTTATTTGATGCCAGCGTTGAGCATGAACATTATATCTAGATCTTGTTTGTTGCGAGACGGTTACTCATTTAAATCAGAGAATAATGGTTGTTCTATTTATATGAGTAATATCTTTTATGGTCATGCACCCTTGATGAATGGTCTATTTTTGTTGGATCTCGATCGTAGTGATACACATACTGATAATATTGAAGCCAAAAGATGCAAAGTTAATAATTATAGTGCAACTTATTTGTGGCACTGTCATTTAGGTCATATTGGTGTAAAGCGCATGAAGAAACTCCATAATAATGGACTTTTGGGATCACTTGATTATGAATCAGTTGGTGCTTGCGAACCATGCCTCATGGGCAAGATGACTAAAACTCCATTCTCCGGAACAATTGAGTGAGCAACTGACTTATTAGAAATCATACATACTGATGTATGCGGACCAATGAGTGTTGAGGCTTGATACGTCTCCAACGTATCTAGTTTTCCAAACATTTTTGCCCTTGTTTTGGACTCTAACTTGCATGATTTGAAAGGAACTAACTCGGACTGACGTTGTTCTCAGCAGAACTATCATGGTGTTATTTTAGTGCAGAAATAAAAGTTCTCGGAATGACCTGAAATTCAACGGAGAAATATTTTGGAATATATAAAAAATACATGCGGAAAGAACCACACCAGGGGGGGCCATGCCTTGTCCACTAGGGTGGGGGCGCCCCCCTGGGCGTGCCCCCTACCTCGTGGACCCCATGTTGCTCCACCGACGTCTTCCCCGACTCCATATATTCACTTTCGGGGAGCAAAAAACCAGAGAGAAGAAATTATCATGTTTTACGATACGGAGCCACCGCCAAGCCCTAATCTCTCTCGGGAGGGCTGATCTAGAGTCCGTTCGGGGCTCCGGAGAGGGGAGGTCGTCGCCATCTCATCATCAACCTTCCTCCATCACCAATTCCATGATGCTCACCGCCGTGCGTGAGTAATCTCATCGTAGGCTTGTTGGACGATGATGGGTTGGATGAGATTTACCATGTAATCGAGTTAGTTTTGTTAGGGTTTGATCCTTAGTATCCACTATGTTCTAAGATTGATGTTGCTATGACTTTGCCATGCTTAATGCTTGTCACTAGGGCCCGAGTGCCATGATTTTAGATCTGAACCTATTATGTTTTCATGAATATATGTTTGTTCTTGATCCTATCTTGCAAGTCATTAGTCACCTACTATGTGTTATGATCCGGAAACCCCAAAGTGACAATAATCGGGACCACTCCCGGTGATGATCGTAGTTTGAGAAGTTCATGTATTCACTATGTGTTAATGCTTTGGTCTGGTACTCTATTAAAAGGAGGCCTTAATATCCCTTAGTTTCAACTAGGACCCCGCTGCCACGGGAGGGTAGCACAAAAGATGTCATGCAAGTTCTTTCCCATAAGCACGTATGAGTATATTTGGAATACATGCCTACATTACATTGATGAACTGGAGCTAGTTCTGTGTCACCCTATGTTATAACTATTACAAGAGGAATCGCATCCGACATAATTATCCATCACTGATCCAATGCATACAAGCTTTTCACATATTGCTTGTTGCTTATTTACTTTTCCGCTGCTACTGTTACAATCACCACAAAACTACTATCGTTACTTTTGCTACCGTTACCGTTACTTCCATATTACCTTGCTACTAAATTACCTTGCTGTAGATACTAAGTTTCCAGGTGTGGTTGAATTGACAACTTAGCTGCTAATACTTGAGAGTATTCTTTGGCTCCCCTTGTGTTGAATCAATAAATTTGGGTTGAATACTTTACCCTCGAAAGCTGTTGCGATCCCCTACACTTGTGGGTTATCAAGACTATTTTTTGGCACCGTTGCCGGGTTGCATAGCTATATTCTTTAAGTCACTTGGGATTTATATTTGTTGATCACTATGAAGAACTTGAAAGACTCAAAAACCAAGATTTATCCCTCAACTACGAGGGGGGGTAAGGAACTGCCATCTAGCTCTACACTTGATTCACCCTGTGTTATGAGTAAACTGGCGACACCTACTCCTGCTACCTAATCTGATATGTCGAATGTTCTTGATGATGCCACTTCTGCTATGTATGATGAAACTACTTCTATGCTTGATAGTACTGTGCCACTAGGTGAATTTCTAGATGAACAAATTGCTAAGGTTAGGGAGAATGCAAATATTGAAACTGATAATATTGATGAAAGTGATGATGAAGATTCTCCCCCTAGATATGAATTGCCTGTTATTCCTGAGGGTTATGTTATGGATGAAGAAATTGCTAGAGACATTGTTGCTTGCAACGATGGATATGATCTTAAGAAATTATTAGATAAGAAGAAAGAAAAGTCTTTGAATGCTAGAATGAAATATGACCCTGCTTTTGCTACTTCACCTATGTTTGTCACTGATAAGGATTATGATTTCTCTGTTGATCCTGAGTTAATTACTTTGGTTGAATCTGATCCATTCCATGGCTATGAATCTGAAACTATTGTGGCACATCTTACTAAGTTGAATGATATAGCCACCCTGTTTGCCAACGAGCAAAAGATTTGTTATTACTATATCCTTAAGTTATTTGCATTCTCGTTAAAGGGTGATGCTAAAACATGGTTTAATTCTCTTGATCCTGTTGTGTGCGTAGTCCCCAGGATATGATTTATTACTTCTCTGGTAAATATTTTCCCGCTCATGAGATACAAGTTGCCTTACGGGAAATATATAATTTTGTGCAAATTGAAGAAGAGAGTCTCCCACAAGCTTGGGGATGCTTCTCCAATTACTTAATGCTTTTCCTGATCATCCTCTTTAGAGGAATGAAATACTTAATGTCTTTTATAATGGACTAATCGATGCTTCCAGAGACCACCTGGATTGTTGCGCTGGTTGTGTTTTCAGGGAAAGAACAGTTGATCAAGCTGAATTACTATGGAATAATATGTTGACCAATGAAAATAGTTGGACACTTCCTGAACCATCCCCTAAGCCAAATTCGAAGAAAAGGGGTGTTCTATTTCTCAGTCCTGAATATATGCAAGAGACAAAGAAATCTATGAAAGAGAAAGGTATTAAAGCTAAAGATGTTAGGAATTTACCGCCTATTGAAGAAATACATGGTCTTGATAACCCGACAAAGGTAGTAAAGGTAAATTCTCTTTATAGATTTGGTGAAAGTGATAACCCGACAGAGGTAGCCAATGCTTAGATGAGTTTGACAATTTTATTGTGAAGCAAGAAAACTTCAATGCTTACGCTGGTAGCCAATTGCAATGTTATGCTTATATGATTGAACGCTTGAGTGATTACATGTCTAGAGTTAAAGGTGAATTGAAACTCATTAGTAAACATGCTTCTATGGTTACCACTCAAGTAGAACAAGTACTTAAAGCACAAAATGATTTGCTCAATGAATTAAATAGTAAGAAAAATGATAATGTTGTTAGAGTTATGACTAGAGGTGGTAAAATGACGCATGAACCTCTATATCCTGAAGGCCACCCTAAGAGAATTCAAGATTCTTAGAGAGCTAATTTAGATGCACCTAGTTCTTCTAGGAAGAAGAAAAAGAAAAATGATAGGACTTTGCATGCTTCTAGTGAACCTGTAGCTGACACACCTGAGAATCCCAATGATATTGTAATGCCCCGGATGTAATACTTTCCCTTTTGGGCATATAATATATCTCCGGCTTCATCTATTTCCATTCCGGATTCTTTGTCTTTCGGGTTTTCATCGTTTTGTTGTGTGAGTGTGTGGCATTCATTCATATCATGTAGACATGTGCATCGCATTGCATTGTGTTGTCGGTTGCATCCGGTTCCACGCGTTCCTTCCCGTTGTCCGTTTCGCGTTCCGGAGCTCCCTCACGTGTCCGTGACGTCCCGTAGGCCTACTTTGGTGTTTGGGCGTTTAACGCTACCGGTGTGCCGCGAGGTTGTTGTGTGTGTTGTTGTTTTGTTGTGTGCAACCCGCCTCTCAAATCCCGTCGCGTTTGGACTCCGTTGGCTATCCCATCCGTTGTTCGTGTGGGTCCAAAGTGCCTTTACTTTGTGTCCCAGAAACACCCCTACTGCAGTCTACTACTCTCTCCTAGGCCCTTCTAAACTACCCCCGCGATCGGATCCGTCGGATCGCGATCGGAGGGCTCCTAACACCCATTCCCCCCTAACCCTAAAAACTGCTATATATTAGACCCTAGTCTAATTTTGGGCATCTAGCTTCTTCCTCCTCCTTCCCTAAATTTCTGGATCTAACTCCCTTCTCTCCATCTGGCCAGTTCCCGAGGGGAACCAGCCAGATCCACCGATCACCCGCGGAGACCAGAGTCCCTCGCTCCCTCGCGAGTCAACGCCGATCTGGATCCAAGCGCTCGCTTCGCCAGGGCCTCGATCGGCAGGGCATCGGCCGCATCGCTCAGGCGCCACGTCCTCCCGATCGCCCCAGCGGCCCGACCGGACCCCCTCGCCACTTCGTCCCGCTGGGCCGACCGCCTCCGGGTCCCCACATCACCGCACGAGGCCGCTCCCCTCGTCGCTCCGTCGGGCCAGGTCCCCACTTCACCGCCTCGGCCCACTTCCTTCCTCCGCCGTCGGCCCGTCTCCCGCGCCAGCAGCCAGCCAGCGTGGCCCAAGCCACCGGGCGCCTCCGCCTCCTTCCGCGCAGCGCCGACTGGGCCGCGCGCTAGCCGCCCCGGCCCATCCCGCAGGCCGCGTCTAGGCCGCGCCGGGCTGCGCGCCACCGGGCCGACCGCCGCCCTCCAGGCCTTCCTCCGCAGGCCACCGCCGGGCCGCACTCTGCCTCCAGCCGGATCGGGCAAGATCCGCCCGGTCCGTTTGTTTTTTTTTTCAGATCAGGTT
>LR738711.1:217123166-217169971 GCA_902687465.1 Secale cereale | reverse complement strand
CAGTTTACTTAGTTGCTGATGCTATATTAGATCTGCTGTAACTTTTTGTGTGTTGTTCCGATTCACGCATGTAGCATGTCCAGACGTTCGTGGGATCGTGCACTACGTTTCATCTGTTATTGTCATGCATGTTAGAGATCATCTAGGTGCTCGTTTTGCTGTTGCAAGAGTGCATCATGATATAATCTGCTGCTATGTGATGTTTTTATGTCATCTTTGCCATGTGATATCTTTTAGCTCGTTTGTCCGAATGATGCAAATGACATGTCCACGTGTTCGTCTTGCCATGCTCTACGTGTTGTATGTGCTAGGTAGCATGATAGATTTATTCTTGCCTTGTTATCATCGTTGCAAAGTGCCATGTGGCTATGATGTTGTTTCACTTGTTATGAAATGCCATCTTGTTGAGCTCGTTGCTATCGTTATGTTTACCTCAATGATGCATGCTTGTTTGTTTCGGAATCACCTTCATGTGTATTTTGATGAGGTGCTTACCACTTGCCATGTTTAGTTTCGAGGTGACTTAAACATGCTCTTTTATATGCCATGATGAAATTGTTGTTTTCAGACTTAGTGGATTTTCACTAAGTCTGAAATCTGTAACGTTCCGATGCCATGTTCGTGTGATGTTCTAAGACAAAGCATGATAGTTTTGGAGTGGATATTGATTGTTCCTTGTAGTATATATTGTTGTCTTTCCATTCATGTCCTCACATGTCTATTTAAGTGGCTGTAGCATGTTTATCTTTTGCTCCAAAGTTTCAATAAAATTCTGCTGCCAGAATTTTATTGTCAAGTTCAATATGTCTAAGATCATTGCTATTGATCCGTGGCTCCGTTGGGGGTGCACCTTTGGACTTAGTTGTTGTAGTATATGTCTAGTTTGTGTTCATGTCCTTTGCCATGTTGTTTGGATGCTGTAGCTCAATTATTTTAAGCTCCAAAGTTGCTATGTTGCTGTAATTTTCAGCTTTCGCTCATTTCTTGTTTCGGGCATAACTTTTAGCCCGTAACTCCGATTTCAGCGAATCTTATACCAAACTTGATTGATTTTCTGTGTAGAATCATAATATGTTATTGTTATAATGTTTTGAGGTGTTTTGCTTGAGTGATATTTTACGTGCTCCGTGTGCATCCTTAGTGCATCCATCATGCTTTCATCTTTTTCGAGTGCGCATTGCATCTTGTTGATTGGTGCTTGGTGTGATTGTTTTGTTTAGAGCCGGAAGCAGAGTCTGAGTTCGAGTACGAGCATGAGGTTTCCAACGAGGTTGAGCACGAGGACCCTTCTTACGATCCGAACGACTTCACTTCAGGCAAGATGACCGAACCCCGATAACATTACTATCTTTGCCTATTGCTAGTAGTCTCGATCTATAGTTTTGCCTCGATGCCCATGATCTTCTTGTCAGCCTCCTACTTGTAACCAATTGCCATGTTTAACCAACCTACCTATGCAAACCGTTGCTTGGCTAAGTACGCTTCGCTCAGCCCTTCTTATAGCATTGCTAGTTGCAGGTGAAGATCGAAGATGCTTGCTTCATGATGAAGTTTGGTTGGGTTATATCACACTATATAAATGCTTAAAAATGAAATCATCTATATATTGGCAAGGGTGGAAGGCTAAGCCTTTTGCTTGGTGATTTGTTCCACTCATGCCGTTAGGAACCGTATAAACCGGTGTTATGTTCCTTGATATTGCGTTCCTAACACGGTTGGGGTGTATGGGACCCCCTCGATAAACCGCTAAGTGCTAAGTCTTTTCCAGCAAGTCCCAACATTGGTACTATTTGCCTAATAACTAAATAACTTGCATAGGGAGTAATTAACCCGAGTTCTTAATCAACAACCCCGGGCCAGTGCTCCTCATGAGTGTTGGTCCAAACCGGGGGTTCTGCGGGGTCACCACGAGGGAACTCGAGGATTGATATAAACCTGTAGAATCGCCCATCCGGTCGTGTCCTGAGACTTAGATACGCGCAGCTACTATCAGGGTGTCGACACGCCGGCAGGATTTGCTGGATTAGCCTTACCTTAGCTCGGTATATCTTGAGCACGGGATTCCGAGAATACTCGGGTCTTCCCACTTTGGAGTTGCGACTCCGCGGATCGTGGGCTTGTAATGGGTCAAGTTGGAACACCACTGCAGGGTTTGAACTTTCGAAAGTCGTGCCCGCGGTTATGTGGCAGATGGGAGCTTGTTAATATCCGGTTGTAGATAACTTGACACAATGTTTCTAATACACTACCAGCGTGTGTTCCGTGATCGTCAATTTCCGAATAGGGATTCGGGAGTTGAACACGGAGGGGTTATGCTTGTTGAGCTTGTAGCTAGGATCACTTCGTGATCACTTCTCGCCGAGGCTTTCTCTTCTCGCTCTCACTCACGTAAGCTAGTTGCTAGTTGCTGCTGCAGACAGTTATTCTTTTCCTCAGCCTTTTCCTCTCCCAAAGGCTTAAATAGTCTTGTTACCCGGTAACGGGATTGCTGAGTCCTCTGTGGCTCACAGTTACTTCACACACCAGATGCAGGTCCAGTTGTGAGCTATCCAGGTGATGGCATCGAGCTGGATTGGGAGTACGACGAGGAGTGTAGTCGATACTATGTGTGATACCTGGATGATCAGTAGTGGAGACTCCTACTAGGATTCAATCCGCATGTGGATGTTATTTAAGTTTGGTATCTTGCATTTGGCTTTTGCCCTTAGAGGGTTGTGATATTCTTAATGTATGATGTTTGAGACATGTTATGTAATTGTGTGACATGGCGAGTGTAAGCCAACTATTTATGTTTACAATCCCCTCTTTTACATGAGATGTGCAAAGATTACCAAACTTGAGATCATTCTAGGATGGATTTATGCCTTTAAGTCGTGCCTCGACACGTAGGAGGTATAACTCCATCCTGGGCATTACAGATATCTCTGTTTCTGATGCTGAGACACAATCTGTTAATGAACATGAACCTAGTGATAATGTTAATGATGATGTTCATGATGATACTCAACCTAGAAATGATAATGATGTAGAGATTGAACCTGCTGTTGATCTTGATAACCCACAATCAAAGAATCAACGTTATGATAAGAGAGACATTGTTGCTAGGAAGCACGGCAAGGAAAGAGAACCATGGGTTCAGAAACCCATGCCTTTTCCTCCTAAACCATTCAAGAAAAAGGATGATGAGGATTTTGAGCGCTTTGCTGAAATGATTAGACCTATCTTTTTGCATATGCATTTGACCGATATGCTTAAAACAAATCTTTATGCAAAGTATATGAAAGATATTATCACAAATAAAATAAAGATACCTGAAGTTGAAATTTCCACCATGCTTGCCAATTACAGTTTTAAGGGTGGAATACCAAAGAAACTAGGAGATCCAGGAGTAACCAATATACCTTGCTCCATTAAAAGAAACTATGTTAAAACTGCTTTATGTGATCTTGGAGCCGGTGTTAGTGTTATGTCTCTCTCTTTATATGGTAGACTTGACTTGAGTAAGTTGACACCTACTGAAATATCTTTGAAAATGGCCGATATATCAACTGCTATACCTGTCGATATTTGTGAGGATATGCCTGTTGTGGTTGCAAATGTTACTATTCTAATGGACTTTGTTATCCTTGATATTCCCGAGGACGATAGTATGTCTATTATCCTTGGTAGACCCTTTTTTAATACTGCAGGTGCTGTTATGGATTGCAACAAAGGCAATGTCACTTTTCGTGTCAATGGTAATGAGCATACGGTACACTTTCCGAGGAAACAACCTCAGGTCCACAGTATCAATTCTATTGGAAAATTTTCAACGATTACCATTGGAGGTTTTGAATTTCCTCTTTCTACTGTCAAGAAGAGATATTGTATACTTATTGTTGGGGACATACATATTCCCATCGAGGTAACCTAGTGTTATTCGAAAATTCTCCGGTTTCATGTTATTCGGAAAGAGTTTATTAACCAGGATTCCTTTTGATGAGCATGAGATGGGTGAATCTAGATAGCACAACTTTCTGTACCCTCCTTTTACTTTTTGTTAATTAGATTAAATAAAGCAAAATTAGTGTTTTATGTATGTTTCAGAGTTATCCGTGCAATAAAAAATACCCTGAAAATAAAAGTTCTCCAAATGCCCCGAAAATCAAATATGATTTTTTCCAGAATATTTGAGAATACTTGGCACTGAGAACACACCAGGGGGAGCTAGCACCTGGCCACGAGGGTGCAGGGCGTGCCCCTGCCTCGTAGGCCCCATGTGGCCTCCCTCCACTTACTCCAGCACCCACACACTCCTTCCTCCCAAAAAAATCACTATCCCGCTCAAGCACGAGTTCTAGCTCATCTTGCTGCCATTTTCGATCTCCTTTCTCAAAGCTCCATTCACAAAACTGTTTGGGGAGATTGTTCCTTGGTATGTGACTCCTCCATTGGTCCAATTAGTTTTTGTTCTAGTGCTTTATTTATTGTAAATTTTTGCTGCTGAGGTGACCCTGTTCTTGAGCTTGCATGTCAAATTGATGTGGTTCCAAGTAGTTCTAATGCATGATATAGTCTCTAGGCACTTGTAGGAGTAGTTGCTATTAATCTTGTTGAGTTTGGTTCAATTTTATTTTGAGTCACTAAAAATTTCAGAAATATTCCAGAAAAATGCATAGGAAAATCTTTCAAGGTGGTTCCTCAAGGAAGCAAGGACCAAGGCTCGCGTACGCGAGCCAGACGATGAGTTACCAAGGGAAGCTCAAGTGCGGCCCTGCAAATGGTCGTCAGAAGAATTTATGATCCAGGCAGGTATGAAGGAAGAATTTTACACGTATGTGCATAATGCGGAAATTGAGAATTTCGAGTCAGATAAGTGCCCCCAATACCAGTACTTAACTGATACCTTTGTTAGAAGGTTTAAATTTACATCTTCACGTAACTCTCCCACTGTCTTGTTTGATCTCTATGATAAATCTTATACTATGGATTTAGAAGATTTTAATGATGCTTGTAAACTCCCATAGTGGGTAGTGTTGGTGAACCCCACAAATCTGAGTATAAATACTTTCTAGCTAGTATTACTGTGGGGGAATGTAGAGAAGTCACCGAAGCTACCATAGGGAGCATTAATTTTCCTGCTATACATTATTTTGCTCTCTTCATTGGTAGATGCATTAACGGTAAAGATGAAGCTTGCCACATGTGTGTACCAGATCTTAGTGTCCTCAAAAGTGCGGTATTAGGTGATAGACAATATAATTTGGGGGCCATTGTTGCATGTAGGTTACATCATAATGGTTTAAATGGAGATCTGTTTGGTAGAATTTATGCAACTTGCTTGGCTAATTATCTTCATGTGCCCATACACGAGAATGATGTGGAGTTGCCTCATGCTTATCTAGATTATAATGCCATGATTCTCCATCAATTCGTTGAGAGGAATGAACAGTCCCTCCAGTATCGACTAATCTTTGACAGGCGTTGCACTGTCCATATTGCTCTCCCTGCTCCTACCTTCTTCGACTTTCAGGAAAAAGGGAGATATACTATAACTAGGGAGGAGGCAAATGAGTATCAGGAGACGACGAGGACAGCTCGCCTTCAGGATGTAGCTCGTCAAGCGGTAGCCACTGCATCTCAGAACAACCCCAACTACGACTTTGGATATCCGTCAGGCCAGCACTGGCCATAGACCAACTTAGGCCAAGAGCCTAAGCTTGGGGGAGTATGTATTTCTCACCGACATTACATTCATGTTCACACACTTATTCCATTAGTCGGTGCTCACACTCTTTCATTGTACTATCCATGATAGTTTCATTTCTTGTCTTAGTCTTTTTCTTGTGTGTTAGAAAAACCTTAAGAAAAACAAAAAAATGAGTTGCACTGTTTTTAGCTAGTTTACTTTCCATGCCTGTAGTAGTAGTAATTAAAAGAAAACCCAAAAATATTTCTCGTTCTTCTTTTGCTTGTTGGGAGCTTTCCCGTGTAAATAGTTTATTTTCTTTTCTTTGGGGGTGAAGAGGACAAGACCATGATGAAAATGTTTAGTGGCTCTCATATGCTTTATTGTTCATTTAACCTTGAGCCATATTACTTTGTCTTCTCTCTTGTATTAAATGCTTGCGGATTCTAGCTTAGTCCAATGCACGTGCACTATTATTATTTTCCACACCGTTCGGTCATGCGAGTGAAAGGCAATAATGACGATATACGATGAACTAATTGAGATGAGAAAAGCTCGTATGAACTCGACCTCTCTTGTTTTTGTAAATATGATAGTTCATCGTTCCTGATTTAGCTTGTTATGATTGAATCATGCTTGCAATGACAATTAGATATCATAAGTGCTCATGCCATGCTTAAATACCTAAGAGTTTATAATGGTCTATCTTGCGTGCCAAAATGATATTAAAATGGTTGTGATGTGGTATGATAGGGTGGTATCCTCCTTTGAACGATTCAAGTGGTCTGACTTGGCACATGTTCATGCATGTAGTTGAAACAAAATCAACATAGTCTCCACGATATTTATGTTCATGGTGATTTATATCCTACTCATGCTTGCACTCATTGTTGATTAATTTTAATGCATGTTCATGACTGTTTTGTCGCTCTTTAGCTGGACGCTTCCCAGTCTCTTTCTAGCCTTCTCCTGTACTAAGCGGGAATACTGCTTGTGCATCCACTTCCATAAACCACAAAGTTATTCCATATGAGTCCACCATACCTTCCTATATGCGGTATCTACCTCCCGTTCCAAGTAAATTTGCATGTGCCAAACTCCAAACCTTCAAATGAAATTCTGTTTAGTATGCTCGAAGAGCTCATGTATCAACTAGGGTTGTCTATATCTTCCATGCTAGGTGGGTTATTCTCACGATGAGTGGACTCTGCTCATCATTCATGAGGAAATGGCTGGTAACCGGGATGCCCAGTCCCATGCTCAAATCATAATAATTAAACAAAACTCCCCCAGGGTTGTTGCTTGTTTGGACGGTACCCCGTGTATTCGGATGGCCGTGGAGTGTGCTTGTTGGTGGTTGGGGATTATAAACTTTACCATTCTGTTTGGGAACCGCCTATAATGTGTGTAGCATGGAAGATATCGAGATTCTTGGTTGCTATGTTGACAATGAAAGTATACCGCTCAAAATGTTATTCTTCTCTATTTCAAAATCGAGCTTTGGCACCTCTACAAATCCCTGCTTCCCACTGTGAAGGTCTATCTTTTTACTTTTATGTTGAGTCATCATCCTCTTATTAAAGAGCACTAGTTGGAGAGCATCGCTGTCATTTGCATGTATTACTATTAATTTGCATTGAGTATGATTGTGACTAGATCTCTTTTACCATGAATTACAATGTCTAGTAAGTCCTTGATCTTCAATGGTGCTCTGCATTTATGTTTTGTGGTCTTAGAAAGGGCTAGCGATATACCATCTTGTTATATGATATTATGATTGTTTTGAGAAAGTGTTGTCATTTGAGATTTATTATTATTACTTGCTAGTTGATTATGCCATTGATATGAGTAGACATGAGACCTAAAAGTTACTGTGAATGTGGTTACTTCATGATCTTTGCTGAAAACTTGAATGTTGGCTTTACATATTTACAACAAGAGCAAACAGAGTTTGTCAAAGTTTTTCTTTATCACTTTCAGTTTATCAACTGAATTTCTTGAGGACAAGCAAAGGTTTAAGCTTGGGGGAGTTGATACGTCTCCAACGTATCTACTTTTCCAAACACTTTTGCCCTTGTTTTGGACTCTAACTTGCATGATTTGAATGGAACTAACCCGGACTGACGTTGTTTTCAGCAAAACTGCCATGGTGTTATTTTTGTGCAGAAATAAAAGTTCTTGGAATGACCTGAAATTCAACGGAGAATTATTTTGGAATATATAAAAAATATCTGCGGAAAGAACCAGACCAGGGGGCCACACCCTGTCCATGAGGGTGGGGGGTGCCCCCCTTGGGCGCGCCCCCAGCCTCGAGGGCCCCCTGTTGATCCACCGACGTATTCCCTGACTCCACATATTCACTTTTGGGGAGAAAAAAACCAGAGAGAAGGAATTATCGCGTTTTACGATACGGAGCCGCCGCCAAGCCCTAATCTCTCTCGGGAGGGCTGATCTGGAGTCCGTTCCGGGCTCCGGAGAGGGCAGATCGTCCCCATCGTCATCATCAACCTTCCTCCATCACCAATTCCATGATGCTCACCGCCATGCGTGAGTAATCCCATCGTAGGATTGCTGGACGGTGATGGGTTGGATGAGATTTACCATGTAATCGAGTTAGTTTTGTTAGGGTTTGATACCTAGTATCCACTATGTTCTAAGATTGATGTTGCTATGACTTTGCCATGCTTAATGCTTGTCACTAGGGCCCGAGTGCCATGATTTCAGATCTGAACCTATTATGTTTTCATGAATATATGTGTGTTCTTGATCCTATCTTGCAAGTCAATAGCCACCTATCCGGCAACCCTGAAGTGATAATAATCGGGACCGCTCCCAATGATGACCGTAGTTTGAGGAGTTCATGTATTCACTATGTGTTAATGCTTTGGTCCGGTACCCTATTAAAAGGAGGCCTTAATATCTCTTAGTTTCCACTAGGACCCCGCTGCCACGGGAGGGTAGGACAAAAGATGTCATGCAAGTTCTTTCCCATAAGCACGTATGACTATATTCGGAATACATGCCTACATTACATTGATGAACTGGAGCTAGTTCTGTGTCACCCTATGTTATAACTATTACATGAGGAATCGCATCCGACATAATTATCCATTACTGATCCAATGCCTACGAGCTTTTTACATATTGCTTGTTGCTTATTTACTTTTCCGCTACTACTATTACAATCACTACAAAACTACTATCGCTACTTTTGCTACCGTTACAGTTACTTCCATATTACCTTGCTACTAAATTACCTTGTTGTAGATACTAAGTTTCCAGGTGTGGTTGAATTGACAACTCAGCTGCTAATACTTGAGAGTATTCTTTGGCTCCCCTTGTGTCGAATCAATAAATTTGGGTTGAATACTTTACCCTCGAAAACGGTTGCAATCCCCTACACTTGTGGGTTGTCAAGTCTCGCGGCGGGTATCGTTATTTTATAACCTTCACAGATGATTTGTGCAGATATTGGTATATCTACTTGATGAAGCACAAGTCTGAAACATTTGAGAAGTTCAAAGAATTTCAGAGTGAAGTAGAAAATCATCGTAACGAGAAACTAATGTTTCTATGATCTGATCGCGGAGGCGAATATTTGAGTTATGAGTTTGGTCTTCATTTGAAAATATGTGGAATAGTTTCACAACTCACGCCACCTAGAATACCATAGCGTAATGGTGTGTCTGAACGTTGTAACCGTACTTTATTAGATATGGTGCAATCTATGATGTCTCTTACTGATTTACTACTATCGTTTTGGGGTTATGCTATAGAGATAGCTGCATTCACATTAAATAGAGCACCATCTAAATCCGTTGAGACGACGCCTTATGAACTGTGGTTTGGCAAGAAACCAAAGTTGTCGTTTCTTAAAGTTTGGGGCTGCGATGCTTATGTGAAAAAGCTTCAACCCGAAGCTCAAACCCAAGTCGGAGAAATGTGTCTTCATAGGATACCCAAAAGAGACTGTTGGGTACACCTTATATCACAGATCCGAAGGCAAGATATCCGTTGCTAAGAATGGATCCTTTCTAGAGAAGGAGTTTCTCTTGAATGAAGTGAGTGGGAGGAAAGTAGAACTTGATGAAGTAATTGTACCTTCTCCCGAATTGGAAAGTAGTTCATCACAGAAACTAGTTCTAGTGATTCCTACACCAATCAATGAGGAAGCTAATGATGATGATCATGAAACTTCAGATTAAGTTACTATTGAACCTCGTATGTCAACCAGAGTACGTTCCGCACCAGAGTGGTACGGTAACCCTGTTCTGGAAGTCATGTTATTAGACAATGATGAACCTACGAACTATGAGGAAGCGATGATGAGCCCAGATTCCGCAAAATGGCTTGAGGCCATGAAATCTGAGACGAGATCCATGTATGAGAACAAAGTGTGGACTTTGGTTGACTTGCCCGATGATCGGAAAGCCATTGAAAATAAATGGATCTTTAAGAGGAAGACTGACGCCGATGGTAATGTTACTGTCTACAAAGCTCGACTTGTTGTGAAAGGTTTTTGACAAGTTCAAGGAGTTGACTACAATGAGACTTTATCACCTATAGCGATGCTTAAGTCTGTCCGAATCATGTTAGCAATTGTCGCGTTTTATGATTATGAAATCTGGCAATAGGATATCAAAACTGCATTCCTTAATGGATATCCCAAAGATGAGTTGTATATGATGCAACTATAAGGTTTTGTTGATCCTAAAGGTGCTAACAAAGTGTGAAAGCTCCAGCGATCCATCTATGGACTGGTGCAAGAATCTCTGAGTTGGAATATATGCTTTGATGATGTGATCAAAGCATATGGTTTTATACAGACTTTTGGAGAAAGCCTGTATTTACAAGAAAGTGAGTGGGAGCTCTGTAGTATTTCTGATATTTTATGTGGATGACATATTGTTGATTGGAAATGATGTAGAATTTCTAGATGGCATAAAAGGATACTTGAATAAGAATTTTTCAATGAAAGGCCTCGGTGAAGCTGCTTATTAAAAGTTTTTATTTATATTTCCTTACCCCAAGTGAAAAAGGGTTCTGTCCTCGAGGGTTTCGGGACGAGAGGGATATATATGCGAAGGGGGCAGCCAGAGGCGGAGCAGGGGCCCCAGGCGCCCCCCTGGCGCGGCCAGGGGTGGGGCCGCACCAAGTGGCCGCCTGGGCCTCCCCTGGCTCCCCTCTGGCCCATCTTTGGTTCTTCGCGAAGCTTCCTGTACGCTGATTTTTCCTATATTTTTCCTGGAAATTTTGGAGCACTTTTAATATGGGGGAAACCTGAAATAGAAAAACAGCAGAAAACAGGAACTTGCACTGTGGTGCACTGAGTTAATAGGTTAGTCCAAATATGATCAAAAGTGTATGGAAGTGCATCAATATCATAGCAATATCACACAAAAGAAGCATGGAGCAAGCAGAAATTATAGATACGTTTTGGACGTATCAACAATCACCGGGGCCTTGGCTCTCTTTGCCGCCCTCTGGGCCAGAGTTCTGAAAAAAAGGAACAGGTTCAGAGTGAGGCAAAAGAGACACAAGACTAAACAGCAAAAAATGAAGAAATACAATAACAACAAGAACTTACTCTTCTTCTTCCTCGTCGGAGCTGAGCGCGGAGAAGTCAAAGTCTAGCTCGCGCGCCCCGGTGCGAGGAGGCGGAGGAGTAGGCTCCCTTGGCCGCTTGGCGGGAGCAGGGGCAGCGGTCTGAGACGACCCCGCTTCGGCTGCCGCCGAGGCGTGGGGAGCGGCAGGGGCAGAAGCGGCGGTCCAAGAAGACCTCGCTCCAGTTGCTGCAGAAGCTCGAGGCGCTCCCGCGGCATCCGTGCTTGCCGCAGTGGCGCGTGTTGTGCGGCGCGGCGGCTGTTGGCCCCTCTGCCGCTCCGTCATATCCCCGGTCTTGCGGAGACGCCTCCTTGGCGGAGCTGGAGGCTCTGCTGGTGGTGGCGAGCTGCCTGAGGACGAGGATGAAGGAAATATGCCCTAGAGGCAATAATAAAGTTGTTATTTATATTTCCTTATATCATGATAAATTTTTATTATTCATGCTAGAATTGTATTAACCGGAAACTTAGTACATGTGTGAATACATAGACAAAACAGAGTGTCCCTAGTATGCCTCTACTAGACTAGCTCATTGATCAAAGATGGTTATGTTTCCTAACCATAGACATGAGTTGTCATTTGATCAACGGGATCACATCATTAGGAGAATGATGTGATGGACAAGACCCATCCGTTAGCATAGCACTATGATCGTTTAGTTTTACTGCTATTGCTTTCTTCATGACTTATACATGTTCCTATGACTATGAGATTATGCAACTCCCGAATACCGTAGGAACACCTTGTGTGCTATCAAACGTCACAACGTAACTGGGTGATCATAAAGATGCTCTACAGGTGTCTCCGAAAGTATTCGTGGTGTTGGCATAGATCAAGATTAGGATTTGTCACTCCGAGTGTCGGAGAGGTATTTCTGGGCCCTCTCGGTAACACACATCACAATAAGCCTTGCAAGCAAAAGACTAATGAGTTAGTCACGAGATGATGTGTTACGGAACGTGTAAAGAGACTTGCCGGTAACAAGATTGAACTAGGTATGGAGATACCGACGATCGAATCTCGGGCAAGTAACATACCGATGATAAAAGGAACAACGTATGTTGTTATGCGGTTTTGACCGATAAAAGATCTTCGTAGAATATGTAGGAGCCAATATGAACATCCAGGTTCCGCTATTGGTTATTGACCGGAGATGAGTCTCGGTCATGTCTACATAGTTCTCGAACCCGTAGGGTCCGCACGCTTAACGTTTGATGACGATCGGTATTATGAGTTTATGAGTTTTGATGTACTGAAGGTAGTTCGGAGTCCCGGATGAGATCACGGACATGACGAGGAGTCTCGGAATGTCCGAGACATAAGATTGATATATTGGACGACTATATTCGGACACCGGAAGTGTTCCGAAAAAGTTTCGGATTTAACGGGATTGCCGGAGGGGGTTACCGGAACCCCCTACGAGGGGGGATGGTCCATAGTGGGCCTTAAGGAAAGGAGAGAGGCAGCCCATAGAGGCTGGCCGGCGCCCCACCTAGGGATCCTAGTTGGACTAGGATTGGGGGGGCGCCACCTCTCCCTCTTTTCCTTTCCCTCTCTTCCTTCTTTGGTAGTTCCTACTAGGAATAGGATTGCAATCCTATTCCTAGTAGGATTGCCCTAGCCGCACCATAGGAGGCCGGCCGGCCCTCCTCCCTTGCTCCTTTATATACGGGGGTAGGGGGCACCCAAAGACACACAAGTTGAATTGTTCCAGCCGTGTGCGGTGCCCCCCTCCATACAAACACATCTCGGTCATACCGTCGCGGTGCTTAGGCAAAGCCCTGTGCCGGTGAATACATCATATCCATCACCACGCCGTCGTGCTGACAAAACTCTCCCGTGAAGCTCAACTGGATCAAGAGCTCGTGGGACGTCATCAAGCTGAACGTGTGCTGAACGCGGAGGTGCCGTACGTTCGGTGCTTGATCGGTTGAATCGCGAAGAAGTTCGACTACATCAACCGCCTCACTTGACGCTTCCGCTTCCGGTCTACGAGGGTACGTAGACACACTCTTCCCTCTCGTTGCTATGCATCTGGTAGATAGATCTTGTGTGATCGTAGGAAAATTTTAAAATACTACGTTCCCCAACAGTGGCATCATGAGCCAGGTCTATGCGTAGATGATATGCACGAGTAGAACACAATGAGTTGTGGGCGATACTAGTCATACTGCTTACCAGCATGTCATACTTTGCTTCGGCGGTATTGTGAGATGAAGCGGCCCGGACCGACATTACGCGTACGCTTACGCGGGACTGGTTTCACCGTTAGGAGCACTCGTTGCTTAAAGGTGACTGGCGGGTGTCTGTCTCTCTCACTTTAGCTGAAACAAGTGTGGCTACGCCCGGTCCTTGTGAAGGTTAAAACAGCACATACTTGACGAAACATCGTTGTGGTTTTGTATGCGTAGGTAAGAACGGTTCTTGCTAAGCCCGTAGCAGCCACGTAAAACATGCAACAACAAAGTAGAGGACGTCTAACTTGTTTTTGTAGGGCATGTTGTGATGTGATATGGTCAAGACATGATGAATTATACGGTTTTGTATGAGATGATCATGTTTTGTAAAGTTATCGGCAACTGGCAGGAGCCATATGGTTGTCCCTTTATTGTATGAAATGCAATCGCCATGTAATTGCTTTACTTTATCACTAAGCGGTAGCGATAGTCGTAGAAGCAATAGTTGGCGAGACGACAACGATGCTACGATGGAGATCAAGGTGTCGCGCCGGTGACGAAGGTGATCATGAAGGTGCTTTGGAGATGGAGATCAAAAGCACAAGATGATGATGGCCATATCATGTCACATATTTTGATTGCATGTGATGTTTATCTTATTATGCTTCTTATTTTGCTTAGAACGACGGTAGCATTATAAGATGATCCCTTACTAAATTTCAAGGAATAAGTGTTCTCCCTGAGTATGCACCGTTGCGAAAGTTCGTCGTGCCGAGACACCACGTGATGATCGGGTGTGATAAGCTCTACGTTCAAATACAACGGGTGTAAGCCAGTTTTGCACACGCAGAATACTCGGCTTAAACTTGACGAGCCTAGCATATGCAGATATGGCCTCGGAACACTGGAGACCGAAAGGTCGAGCATGAATCATATAGTAGATTTGATCAACATAAGATGTTCACCATTGAAACTACTCCATCTCACGTGATGATCAGACATGGTTTAGTTGATTTGGATCACGTGATCATTTAGATGACTAGAGGGATGTCTATCTAAGTGGGAGTTCTTAAGTAATATGATTAATTGAACTTTAATTTATCATGAACTTAGTCCTGGTAGTATTAGCATATCTATGTTGTAGATCAATAGCTCGTGATGTTGCTCCACGTTTATTTTTTATATGTTCCTAGAGAAAACCAAGTTGAAAGATGTTAGTAGCAATGATGCGGAATTGTTCCGTGATCTGAGGATTATCCTCATTGCTGCAAAGAAGAATTATGTCCTTGATGCACCGCTAGGTGACAGACCTATTGCAGGAGCAGATGTAGACGTTATGAACGTTTTGACAAAAGCTCGATATGATGACTACTTGATAGTTTAGTGCACCATACGTTACGGCTTATAACCGGGACTTCAAAAACGTTTTGAAACGCCACGGAGCATATGAGATGTTCCAAGAGTTGAAATTAGTATTTCATACTCATGCCCGTGTCGAGAGGTATAAGACCTCTAACAGTACTTTGCCTACAAGATGGAGGAGAATAGCTCAACCAGTGAGCATGTGCTCAGATTGTCTGGGTAGTACAATTGCTTGAATCAAGTGGGAGTTAATCTTCCAGATAAGATAGTAATTGACAAAGTTCTCTAGACACTATCACCAAGTTAGTAGAACTTCGTGATGAACTATAATATGCAAGGGATGACGAAAGTAATTCCCGAGCTCTTCACGATGCTGAAATCGGCGAAGGTAGAAATCAAGAAAGAGCATCAAGTGTTGATGGTTAACCAGACCACTTGTTTCAAGTAAAGGGCAAAGGGATAGAAGGGGAACTTCAAGAAGAATGACAAGCAAGTTGTCACTCCCGTGAAGAAACCCAAAGCTAAACTCAAGCCTGAAACTAAGTGCTTCTACTGCAAAGGAAATGGTCACTAGAAGTGGAACTGCCCTAGATATTTGGCGGATAAGAAGGATGGCAAAGTGAACAAAGGTATATTTGATATACAGATTATTGATGTGTATTTTACTAGTGTTCATAGCAACCCCTCGGTATTTGATATTGGTTCAGTTGCTAAAGAGTAGTAACTTGAAATGGGAGTTGCATAATGAACAGAAACTAGTTAAAGGATGAAGTGACGATGTGTATTGGAAGTAGTTCCAAGACTGATATGATCATCATCGCACACTCCCTATACTTTCGGGATTAGTATTGAACCTAAATAAGTGTTATTTGGTGTTTGTGTTGAGCATGAATATGATTTGATCATGTTTATTGCAATACGGTTATTCATGTAAGTTAGAGAATAATTGTTGTTCTGTTTACATGAATAAAACCTTATATGGTCATACACCCAATGAAAATTTTGTTGGATCTCGATCGTGTGATACACATATTCATAATATTGAAGCCAAAAGATGCAAGGTTAATAATGATAGTGCAACTTATTTGTGGCACTGCCGTTTAGGTCATATTGGTGTAAAGCGCATGAAGAAACTCCATAGTGATGGACTTTTTGAATCACTTGATTATGAATCACTTGGTGCTTGCGAACCATGCCTCATGGGCAAGATGACTAAAACTACGTTCTCCGGAATCGTGGAGCGAGCAACAGAGTTGTTGGAAATCATACATACTGATGTATGCGGACCAATGAGTGTTGAAGCTCGCGGCAGGTATCGTTATTTTCTGACCTTCACTGATGATTTGAGCAGATATGGGTATATCTACTTACTGAAGCACAAGTCTGAAACATTTGAAAAGTTCAAAGAATTTCAGAGTGAAGTGGAGAATCATCGTAACAAGAAAATAAGAGTTTCTACGATATGATCGTAGAGGTAAAATATTTGAGTTAGCGAGTTTGGCCTTCAATAAAAACAATGTGAAATAGTTTCACTACTCACGCCACCTGGAACACCACAGTGTAATGGTGTGTCCGAACGTCATAACCGTACTTTGTTAGATATGGTGCGATCGATGATGTCTCTTTACCGATCTACCACTATCGCTTTTGGGGTTATGCATTAGAGACAGCTACATTCACGTTAAATAGGGCACCATCTAAATCCGTGGAGATGACACCGTATGAACTGTGGTTTGACGAGAAACCTAAGCTGTCATTTCTTTAAGTTTGGGACTGCGATGCTTATGTGAAAAAGTTTCAACATGATAAGCTCGAACCCAATTCGGAGAAGTAAATCTTCATAGGATACCCAAAAAGAAACTGTTGGGTACACCTTCTATCACAGATCCTAAGGCAAGGTCTTTGTTGCTAAGAGTGGATCCTTTCTAGAGAAGGAGTTTCTCTCGAAAGAAGTGAGTGGGAGGAAAGTAGAACTTGATGAGGTAATTGTACCTTCTCCCGAATTGGAAGGTAGTACATCACAGAAACTCGTTCCAGTGATTCCTACACCAATTAGTGAGGAAGCTAATGATGATGATCATGAAACTTCAGATCAAGTTTCTGCTGAACTTCGTAGATCAACCAGAGTTCGTTCCGCACCAGAGTGGTACGGCAACCCAGTTCTGGAAGTCATGTTACTAGACCATGATGAACCTACGAACTATGAGGAAGCGATGATGAGCCCAGATTCCGCAAAATGGCTTGAGACCATGAAATCTGAGATGGGATCCATGTATTAGAACAAAGTATGGACTTTGGTTGACTTGCCCGATGATCGGCAAGCCATCGAATATAAATGGATCTTCAAGAGGAAGACCGACGCAAACGGTAATGTTACTGTTTACAAAGCTCGACTTGTTGCGAAAGGGTTTCGACAAGTTCAAGGAGTTTACTACGATGAGACTTTCTCACCCGTAGCGATGCTTAAGTCTGTCCGAATCATGTTAGTAATTGCCGCATTTTAAGAAATCTGGCAAATGGATAACAAAACTGCATTCTTTAATGGATTTATTAAAGAAGACTTGTATATGATGCAACCAGAAGGTTTTGTCAATCCTAAAGGTGCTAACAAAATGTGCAAGCTCCAGCGATCCATCTATGGACTGGTGCAAGCATCTCGGAGTTGGAATATACGCTTTGATAAGTTGATCAAAGAATATAGATTTATACAGACTTGCGGTGAAGCCTGTATTTACAAGAAGTGAGTGGGAGCACTACAACCTTTCTGATAAGTATATGTGAATGACATATTGTCGATCGGAAATGATGTAGAATTTTCTGGAAAGCATAAAGGAGTGTTTGAAAGGAGTTTTTTCAAAGAAAGACCTTGGTGAAGCTGCTTACATATTGGGCATCAAGATCTATAGAGATAGATCAAGACGCTTGATAAGACTTTCGATGAGTACATACCTTGATAAGATTTTGAAGTAGTTCAAAATGGATCAGTCAAAGAAGGAGTTCTTGCCTGACTTGTAAGGTGTGAAGTTGAGTAAGACTCAAAGCCAGACCACGGCAGAAAAATATAGAGAGAATGAAAGTCATTCCCTATGCCTCAGCCATAGGTTCTATAAAGTATGCCATGCTGTGTACAAAACACGTTGTGTACCTTGCCATGAGTTTGACAGGGAGGTACAATAGTGATCCAGGAGTAGATCACTGTACAGCGGTCAAAATTATCCTTAGTAATTGGATGACAAAGGAAATATTTCTCGATTATGGAGGTGATAAAGAGTTCATCGTAAAGGGTTACGCCGATGCAAGCTTTGACACTAAATCCAGATGACTCTAAGTATCAATCTGGATGCGTATTGAAAGTGGGAGCAATTAGCTAGAGTAGCTCCATGCAGAGCATTGTAGACATAGAAATTTGCAAAATACATATGGATCTGAATGTGACAGACCCGTTGACTAAACTTCTCTCACAAGCAAAACATGATCACACCTTATTACTCTTGGGTATTAATCACATAGCGATGTGAACTAGATTATTGACTCTAGTAAACCCTCTGGGTGTTGGTCACATGGTGATGTGAACTATGGGTGTTATTCACATAACGATGTGAACTATCGGTATTAAATCACATGGCGATGTGAGATAGATTATTGACTCTAGTGCAAGTGGGAGACTGAAGGAAATATGCCCTAGAGGCAATAATAAAGTTGTTATTTATATTTCCTTATATCATGATAAATTTTTATTATTCTTGCTAGAATTGTATTAACCGGAAACTTAGTACATGTGTGAATACATAGACAAAATAGAGTGTCCCTAGTATGCCTCTACTAGACTAGCTCATTGATCAAAGATGGTTATGTTTCCTAACCATAGACATGAGTTGTCATTTGATCAACGGGATCACATCATTAGGAGAATGATGTGATGGACAAGACCCATCCGTTAGCATAGCACTATGATCGTTTAGTTTTACTGCTATTGCTTTCTTCATGACTTATACATGTTCCTATGACTATGAGATTATGCAACTCCCGAATACCGTAGGAACACCTTGTGTGCTATCAAACGTCACAACGTAACTGGGTGATCATAAAGATGCTCTACAGGTGTCTCCGAAAGTATTCGTGGTGTTGGCATAGATCAAGATTAGGATTTGTCACTCCGAGTGTCGGAGAGGTATCTCTGGGCCCTCTCGGTAACACACATCACAATAAGCCTTGCAAGCAAAAGACTAATGAGTTAGTCACGAGATGATGTGTTACGGAACGAGTAAAGAGACTTGCCGGTAACAAGATTGAACTAGGTATGGAGATACCGACGATCGAATCTCGGGCAAGTAACATACCGATGTCAAAAGGAACAACGTATGTTGTTATGCGGTTTTGACCGATAAAAGATCTTCGTAGAATATGTAGGAGCCAATATGAACATCCAGGTTCCGCTATTGGTTATTGACCGAAGATGAGTCTCGGTCATGTCTACATAGTTCTCGAACCCGTAGGGTCCGCACGCTTAACGTTTGATGACGATCGGTATTATGAGTTTATGAGTTTTGATGTACCGATGGTAGTTCGGAGTCCCGGATGAGATCACGGACATGACGAGGAGTCTCGGAATGTCCGAGACATAAAGATTGATATATTGGACGACTATATTCGGACACCGGAAGTGTTCCGGAAAAGTTTCGGATTTAACGGGATTGCCGGAGGGGGTTACCGGAACCCCCTACGAGGGGGGATGGTCCATAGTGGGCCTTAAGGAAAGGAGAGGGGCAGCCCATAGAGGCTGGCCGGCGTCCCACCTAGGGATCCTAGTTGGACTAGGATTGGGGGGGCGCCACCTCTCCCTCTTTTCCTTTCCCTCTCTTCCTTCTTTGGTAGTTCCTACTAGGAATAGGATTGCAATCCTATTCCTAGTAGGATTGCCCTAGCCGCACCATAGGAGGCTGGCCGGCCCTCCTCCCTTGCTCCTTTATATACGGGGGTAGGGGGGCACCCAAAGACACACAAGTTGAATTGTTCCAGCCGTGTGCGGTGCTCCCCTCCACAGAAACACATCTCGGTCATACCGTCGCGGTGCTTAGGCGAAGCCCTGCGCCGGTGAATACATCATATCCGTCACCACACCGTCGTGCTGACGAAACTCTCCCGTGAAGCTCAACTGGATCAAGAGCTCATGGGACGTCATCAAGCTGAACGTGTGCTGAACGCGGAGGTGCCGTACGTTCGGTGCTTGATCGGTTGAATCGCGAAGAAGTTCGACTACATCAACCGCGTCACTTGACGCTTCCGCTTCCGGTCTACGAGGGTACGTAGACACAGTCTTCCCTCTTGTTGCTATGCATCTGGTAGATAGATCTTGCGTGGTCGTAGGAAAATTTTAAAATACTACGTTCCCCAACAGAGGAGCCGATCTCCAGTGAGCCGCTCGTGTCCCCAACGGGCCCGCTCGACTCGGCGCCCCGCTCGGCGGGCCCGCTCGACTCGACGCCCTGCTCGGCCGGCTCGCTTGGCTCGGCGTCTTGCCCGGCAGGCTTCCCCGTGTTGAGAAACGCTTCTCGCTCGGCAAGGCTTGCCGCCTCCGCTGTCTCCGCCTCCTCCACGGTGTATCCGAATTCGCCCGCGGCCGCAGCTGCCGCCGCCTCTTCCAGCCTGGTGGCGATGTACGCCATCTCCTGGTCGGTGGTTTCGCGGGTGAGGCCCTTCTTCTCGTTGGAGTAGATCGGCGTTTCTTCTACGTTGTCGAAGAACTGCTGCACGGCTTCGTCGGTAGGCTCTTGCCAAGTTGGGTCGATCCCGTGCGAGTCGCACAGCGGCATCATTGCGCGGATGCGGCTGAGCGCAGAGTTGTTACACAGCGGAACGACGCCGTGCGGCAACCTGAAGACCTCAGGATGATCAAGGTCGTACTTGAACAGCTCCTGCAGCATCCCGTTGAGCTCCAGGACCGTGAAGTTATAATTGAGGCCCGGGCGCAACCTCATAATATCCGTCGCGTTCTCAAATTCCCAGGCGAGCCTCTTCCTCTCCTGCAGGGGGGCGATGCGGCGGCGAAGAAAGTCTGCGCCAACTGCGCCTACAGTCATCCCGGCAAGCCTGAGGCGAAGAATCTGGGCAGTGGCGATCTTCAGTCTGCTATCTTCCGGGGCCAAGTCACTCCAGTCGTTGCCGCGTACTACTGGGGCTTGGCGCCGGGCGGTGAATGGCTGCGGGTTCTCCTCTACGATCCAACACCAATTGGCTCTCCACTCATCCCACTTGCAGCGGAGCTCTCCCACTAGATAAGCCTCCTTCTTATGGGTCGTCGAGATCCAGGAGATTCCGCCAGACAGAGGCTCTCCCCTCTCAACTCGGGGCGTAAAGTAATGGCGGAAAAGAGCGACATTGGGGAAGACTCCGACAAAGTTTTTGCACAGATGTGCGAAAACTGCCATGGTCAGAACGGCGTTGGGGGTGAAGTCAAGGATGTGGAGCCCGTAGGTGTTCATGATGTCGCAGAAGAATTCAGAGAAGGGCGGGCAGAGCCCGCAGTAGAAGAACAAGGCGAAGACCGCGTATCCATTCGGGAACATCTCGCAAGCAACGGCTGGGAATACCTTGGTGCGTGGATGCGCCCGCGTCTCCCCCGACCAGAAAAGATAGAACTTCTCCCTCAGCTCCCTCGCGGCAAGCTGGGGGGGAGACAACCCGCTTCTTCCGCAGCGCCGCGAGCCGCAGCGCCTCAGCCGACTTCACGGTCTTCCCCTTCTCGCCTTTCGGAGCCATGGCGGGAACGGTGAGGGGGGTCGACGGCGCTGGTGGTGCTGGTGGCGATGGGGGGCAGAGCGCCGCTCTCTTTCAAGCTTTGGGAAGAAGGGGAGCGGCGGAGATTGAAGAAGCAACGGGCGAATGGACGAACTGCCCCTGTTCCCCCTGCTTATAAAGGGGGAGGGGGCGGACGTTCCGCATTTCCGATTAAAGAAACCGCCCACGATCTCTCCCACGACGCCGCGATCGACGCGTGCCGTTAGGGGAGGGCGCGGCGGATACGGAGTAAGATACGGCGAGAACCAGGCCGCGCGTGCCCGTGCACTGTTTTGGGCCTGGCCCAACAGCGCTCGGCACCGTGTATGGCCCAGGCACGGGGGCTCCTGTCAGTGTACTAAGGTAGGGGTACCCTTAGTATACCGAACTTATGCACGGGCAGTCGCAGCGTCCCGCGGCAAGGCTTGTCGGGTGATCGCCAAGGTCCTCCGTGGTTCCTTTGGAGTCATTCAAGAACAAAGTATCCAAGCCAAGGAGATATGGCCCCGGCAAGAGGAGCTTGCCGGGAAGGCCACGCAAGACTCAAGGCCACTCAAGGCGCAAGACCCTGGCAAGAGGAGCTTGCCGGGAAGGCTGATACGTCCAAAATGCATCACTATTTTGTATCATAATTTATCCTTATTCATTGATATATTTCACGTTACGGTGATGTTCTTATGTTGTTTTGGTCTATTTTACACAGTTTGCAAACTTTCCGATGCCGAAGCAGCAGACGAAGGATTCAGTAGTAAAAAGTGGACGCTGAGTTGCTGAAGAAGAATACCTCCAAATTACCTGAAAATTGACGGGAGATATTTTTCAGACGGATAACGAAGGCACGCGAAAGGGAAACCAGAGGGGGGCCACAGGGTGCCCAGGCGCCCTGGGGGCGCCCCCCCCCTGGCCGCGCCGGGGGGCGCCTGGAGCCCCTGGCCCACCTCTGGCCGCCCCCTTTTGCATATATGCTCTCCGTTATCCAAAAACCCTAAGGACGGGAATTTTTACGAAGTTCCGCCGCCGCTCCGTGGCGGAAACCTACGGAGAAGAAAAAGCCATCTCCGGCGGGCAGATTCCGCCGGAGAGATCACCTCCCGGAAGGGGAGATCATCGCCATCGTCATCACCATCGTCACGGGCATCATCGAGATCATCATCAACATCATCCCCAACACCAGCACCATTTCCATCTTCATCCAAATCTCATCTTACAATCGCAACTTGTGTTGTAACTCGTACTACCTATCCTCTCTACTCCATCGGTGTTGATTACTACTTTGTGGTGAATGCTATTGAGTTTTGTTGGAGAAATATTATTATGTCCAGATTGTTTATCACCTATTTATCCCCAGTGATCATGATCTCCTTTATGTCTCGTGAGTAGTTACCTTAGTTCTTGAGGACATGGGGAAAGTCTTGTTGTTAGTAGTCATATGCTGTTGAAGTAATATGTGTTGTTTGATACTTAAGTTGCGTTGTCATTCTACTAGTGGTGTTGTGTGAGTCAAACACCCAACACTTCACCTTATTAAGGACCTAGGAGAGTACATTGTGTATAAAGAATGCTTATGGTGGGTTGCCGGAGTGACAGAAGCCTGAACCCCAGTTCGCACGCTTTTGCATAAGGGAATAATGGATCCTCGATCATATTGCTATGGTTAGGCTTTTGCCTTAAATTCTATCTTGTATTTGCGGATGCTTGCAAGGTGTTTAATCATAAGAGTGCACTCATCTTAGTCTAGAGAGTGTACTAGCATAGATCCACCCACTCAACACTTATCAACACATAACATAGTATCGATACGGAATATGGTGAAAGCACATGACTACCTCTCCCGTGTGTCCTCAGGAACGCTTTAGTCTTTATAAGTTCAGCTGCTAGGCCTCTCCTTTGCTAAGAAAGGATTGGGCCACTTGCTACTCTCAGTGCCTTTTACATTGCTTGCTTTTACTTCCTGTTACTTATATCGAGAAACCCCTAAAAAGTTATCTTTCAGTGCTTGCAGTGATTTCTTGCTCAGAATCGCTTATCAATACCTTCTGCTCCTCATTGGGTTCGACACTCTTACTTATCGAAAACGCTGCAATAGATCCCTTACGGTTGAGGGTCATCAAGTACCGTTTTCTGGCGCCGTTGCCGGGGAGTGTAGCGCTATTGGTAAAGTGAAACTGGTAAGGAAGTTTTTATAATTCTGTTTTTGTTTTTGCTATTGCTGCTCTTTGTCCTTATGGATAACCCTGTTATTGGAGCGTTGCTTGCGGGAAGACGCCCCACACCTGTGGTGGTTGATCCTCCCCCTACTGAAATTGTGCCTTATAAAATACCAGCTGGCATTATCGATTATGTTTTGGCTAATCGTTATGCAGGAGACAGACATCCCGGTGAACACTTGCTATATCTGTCACAACTAAGTTCATTATTTAAGCTTGCAGGTGTATCGAGGGAGTTTGTCATGAGAAAATTGTTTGTCGTATCACTTATAGATAAAGCTTCGGATTGGTATAGGCTTCTCGATAACTCACACTTGCTTGACTGGCAGGAGCTTATGTCTCTCTTTTATACTAAGTTTTATCCTCTTCATGAAATTCATCGAGACAGGAACTATATCTATAACTTTAGGTCTCGTGACAGAGAAAGCATTGCTCAAGCTTGGGGGAGATTGAAGTCCCTAATGCTCAAATGCCCTATTCATAAGCTTCCCAAGGAAATTATACTTACAAATTTTTATGCCAGGCTTTCTCGTCAGGATAAGAAGATGCTAGATGCCTCCTCTAGTGGGGTATTTCAGAAGAAGAGTGTTGAAGAAAGGTGGGATCTCATTGAAAGGATCCAGAGGAATACCGAAGATTGGGGAATTGATAAAGGTATTGAACCCGCTATAAATTATGAACATGATTATATTGAGAGCCATGTGAAAACTGATTACTTCAATACTTTTTGCTCTAAGATTGGTCTTGATTCCCATCTAGTGATTGATTTCTGTAAGAATTTTGCCTCTCACGTTGATTCTTTTAAAAAGAAGAGAGACCAGCACCATGAACCTTTTAAAGAGCCACCTATTGATATTTATGTTGCTGACCCTATTTTGCCTACAGTTATATATGAACAGGCTCCTTTTCCCACGAGGATAAGGGGGCACTCTCTTGTGACACGCATAATAAATAAAAGTGAGAGAAGAGTTGATGAGCCTGAGGACCATATCAGGGTCGATCCTCAAGTTGCATTGATTAAAGACCTTGCTACTAATGATGTTTTGGATTCCAATATAAATTTTTGTGCTGTTTCCACTAACCTTGTCACAGCCAAGAATAAAGGCCCAATTTCAGGTACTCCAGTGGTATCTGTTAAAATAGGAGATCACAATTATTATGGGCTATGCGATTTGGGATCGAGTGCAAGCGCTATCCCCTATTCACTTTATGAAGAAATCATCGGTGAGATTTCCCCTTGTGAACTTGAAGAAGTTGATGTTACCATTCATCTTGCAAACAGAACAACTATCTCACCTATCGGGATTGTGAGGGACGTTGAAGTCCTATGTGGAAAGGTAAAATACCCTACCGACTTTCTAGTACTTGGTTCAGAGAGGGACAATTTTTGTCCAATTATTTTTGGTAGACCTTTTCTTAGAACTTGTGGAGCTATAATAGATTGCAAGAAAGGTAAAGTTTCTGTTGAATTCGATGGTGAGCCATATGAATTTAATTTTTCTAAGTTCTCTAAGCAGCCTCGTGGTACTGATTTACCTAGTGATGATAAAATTATTGAAAGTATTGCCTCTATTGCTATTCCCCCTAATGATCCTTTGCAGCAATACATGGAGGACCACGAGAATGATTTGCATATGCAGGAAAGAAATGAACTAGATGAAATATTTTTTAGGCAGCCTGCTATCCTGAAGCACAACCTTTCGGTTGAACCTTTGGGAATTTTATCAAAACCGAAGGAAGACCCGGTGTTTGATCTTAAACCTCTTCCCGATACGCTCAAGTATGCTTATTTAGATGAAAAGAAAGTATATCCTGTTATTATCAATTCTAACCTTTCAGGATATGAAGAAGAGCGATTATTGGAAGTACTTCGTAAACACCGAGGCGCAATTGGCTATACCCTTGATGACCTTAAGGGGATTAGTACATCTATCTGTCAACATACTATCAACCTTGAGCCTGATGCTAAACCAGTTGTTGATCATCAACGACGGTTGAACCCGAAGATGATGGATGTTGTGAGAACTGAGATTCTCAAGCTTCTGGCCGCAGGTATTATCTACCCTATAGCTGATAGTAAGTGGGTAAGTCCGGTACATTGTGTTCCTAAGAAAGGAGGTACAACTGTAGTTCCTAATGATAAAAATGAATTAATACCTCAGAGAATTATTATTGGATATAGAATGTGTATTGATTACAGGAAGTTGAACAAAGCAACCAGGAAGGATCACTACCCGTTGCCGTTCATCGACCAAATGCTTGAAAGGTTATCCAAAAATACCCACTTTTGTTATCTCGATGGTTATTCTGGCTTCTCTCAAATTCATGTTAACACTGCCGATCAAGAGAAGACCACTTTTACTTGTCCCTTTGGTACTTATGCTTACAGGCGTATGCCTTTTGGTTTATGTAATGCCCCTGCTACTTTTCAAAGGTGTATGTCTGCTATCTTTCATGGTTTCTGCGGGGATATTATGGAAGTCTTCATGGACGATTTCTCCGTCTATGCAACTTCTTTTGACCATTGTCTTCACAACCTTAATAAAGTTTTGCAGAGATGTGAGGAGACAAATTTGGTACTCAACTGGGAAAAGTGCCACTTCATGGTTAATGAAGGAATTGTTCTTGGTCACAAGATTTACGAAAGGGGAATTGAAGTGGACAAAGCCAAGATCGAAGCTATTGAGAGGATGCCCTATCCAAGGGACATCAAAGGTATTCGCAGTTTCCTCGGTCATGCAGGTTTTTATAGAAGATTTATTAAAGACTTTTCTAAAACCTCAAGACCCCTCACTAATCTTCTCCAGAAGGACGTTCTTTTGTATTTGATGAAAATTGTAAGGAAGCTTTTGAAGTCCTTAAGAAAGCTTTAATAACCGCTCCTATAGTACAACCACCTGACTGGAATTTACCTTTTGAGATTATGTGTGATGCAAGTGATTTTGCTGTTGGAGCTGTTTTAGGACAAAGAGTTGATAAGAAATTGAATGTTATACATTATGCTAGCAAAACTCTTGATAGTGCTCAAAGGAATTATGCTACTACTGAGAAGGAATTCTTAGCTGTAGTTTTTGCTTGTGATAAATTTAGACAGTATATTGTTGATTCCAAAGTTATTATTCATACTGATCATGCTGCCATTAAGTACCTTATGACAAAGAAGGATGCTAAGCCAAGGCTTATCAGATGGGTACTCCTTCTTCAAGAATTTGATTTGCAGATTGTTGACAGGAAAGGAGAAGACAATCCGGTAGCGGACAATCTTTCTAGGATGGAAGATATACCGCATGATCCCATCCCAGTCAACGATAGTTTTCCAGACGAGCAACTTGCCGTTGTAAAAGTACAATCTCTTTCCGACCCTTGGTATGCAGATTATGCTAATTTTATTGTTGCAAAGTATTTGCCTCCAGGTTTAACACTTCAGCAAAGGAAGAAGTTCTTTCATGATTTGAGGCACTACTTCTGGGATGACCCACATCTTTTCAAAGAAGGTCCCGACGGGATCGTGAGAAGATGCATTCCGGAACATGAGCAGAAGGACATTCTCAGACGGTGTCATGATAGTCCCTATGGAGGACATCATGCCGGTGAGAGGACTGCACATAAGGTTCCTCAATCAGGTTTTTATTGGCCTACTCTCTTTAAAGATGCTAGAAATTATGTTTTAGCCTGTGATAAATGTCAGATAATTGGTAACATTAGTAGAAGGAATGAGATGCCTATGAATTACTCACTAGTGATTGAACCTTTCGATTGTTGGGGTTTTGATTTTATGGGTCCTTTTCCTTCTTCGCACAAGTACACTCACATTTTAGTAGTTGTTGATTATGTGACCAAGTGGGTTGAAGCAATCCCCACTGAAAGTGCTGATCACAAGACATCTTTGAAAATGCTTAAAGATTTAATTTTTCCTAGGTTTGGTGTACCAAGGTATCTCATGACCGATGGAGGATCACACTTCACGCACAGAGCTTTTAGAAAAGCTTTGGCCAAATACGATGTTAATCATAGAATTGCTTCACCATATCATCCTCAAACTAGTGGGCAAGTTGAGCTCACCAATAGAGAGATTAAGTTGATCTTGCAGAAGACAGTAAACAGAAATAGAAAGGACTGGTCAAATAAGTTAGGAGATGCTTTGTGGGCATATAGAACTGCTTACAAAAACCCCATGGGCATGTCCCCCTATAAGATGGTGTATGGCAAGGCTTGCCATTTGCCATTAGAGTTAGAGCACAAAGCTTTCTGGGCTGTTAGAGAGCTTAATGCTGACCCAAAATTAGCTGGTGAGAAGCGTCTCATGAACTTGACTTCTCTAGATGAATGGAGAAGTGAAGCTTACGAGAGCGCTAAAATGTTCAAGGAAAAGGTAAAAAAGTGGAATGGTAGGAAGATTCTGAAATGTGAATTTAATGTTGGTGATAAAGTTCTGTTGTTTAGATCCCGTTTCAGGTTTTCTCCAGGTAAACTACTTTCCAGGTGGGAAGGACCATTTCATATTGAAGAAGTTTATCGGTCTGGTGCAATTAAGATTAATAATTTTGAAGGCACCAAACCTCAAGTTGTGAATGGGCAAAGACTTAAACATTACATAGCAGGAGACCCTGTCAATGTTGATGTGAATATAATATACACAATAACTCACGAAGAACATGTTGCAGCCCTGTTTCAGACGCCAGCAGAAGCAGAATAAAGAAAAAGGTATGTAGTACGGTAAGGAAACATCGCGAACCGCCATAAAAGTTCCGTATTACGAGTTTTTGCAAAATTAGTAAAATTCTGAGCCTAAGTGGAGCCGGAGACGACCTCCAGGGGGTCCAGGCGCCCCCCTGGCGCGCCCCACCTCCTGGCCGCGCCGGGAGGCCGCCTGGACACCCGGGGGTCCGTCTCCGACCCCGCTTTGGTCCGTTACCTTCCTTTCTGTGCATAAATTTTTCCTATATATTTTCCCGGATTGTTCCGGCAACGTATCTTGTGATTTCGCATGTTTTCTCTTCGATCTGTTTCTGCCAGGGAATCTTTCAGCTGAATTTAGGTGCCATGGCTTCTCCAAGCTCCCCCAAGGACGAGCTCGTCGTCAACGTCATCAACCCTTACCTCGCTGAGGTGAAGAAGCACCCTCAGGTTGTTCGGATGGAGGACGGTGTCCTTCATCAAGAAGATCTGAAGGGACCTATCAAGGAGGGGAGCGTCCAGGCCAGGCTGGAAGAAGTGGAGCAAGAAGTCTTCGATTACAAGAAGATGATCGAGCGTGGTGTTGAAGCTAACTTTGACATCATCAACGAGCTGAAGAACTACTTCCTAAAGGATATGAAGGAGATGTGGAAAAGCATCACCGCGTCTGAAGAAAGAATTATAGAGCTCCAAGGGCAAATTAATGATCTACATAACCAGAACTGTGAGTATGAACTAAGGTTTATGCGCATGAGTTTGGGTGCTGAATGCAGGATTCAGGGGACGAGCTTCTCATATGAGACTGGAGAACCCCTTCCATGGAAGAGTTTCGCCAAGGACTACGTGATCAACGCCAACAAGGATGATGAGTGAAATCTCCTGGGGTAATGGCATTCCCTTGGCTTGTTCCAAGCTTGGGGGAGTGCCCGGTATCATTATCTTTACCTTTTGTCTTTTAGAGTCAAGTAGAGTCGTATCATGTCTAGGGAGGTTGTTATATGAGATAGGTGTGTGCATTGAGGTCTATCAATCCTTTGGTGAAGAATTGTATCCGTGAGTGTGGAGTCGTCTATGATGGAATATTAATGAGAAGTTTATTGGTTCCTTTTGCTGCACTCGGTATTCTCTTCACACAATCGACCTTATACGATGACTCTTATGTGGAGTATTGACCTTATGTCAGGTATGGCTGTGAAAACTTTATTTAATCTTGGCAAACATAGCTTTGGTCATAACAACAAGCATGATTTTCTTAAAGTATCAACATAGCCAAAACCTTTATGTTATTATGTTTGAAGTGTTATGCTGACAAGGAAGACAACTTGATGTGTTATGCTTATTCCAATGTGCATGCTTTATATTGCTTTGCATCTTAGTCATCATCAATTGTCTGTTCTTTCAAAACCTTTGCTAGCCTAACTCTGTACTAAGCGGAATTCTGCTTGTGCATCCATACCCTTAAGCCAATACCTTCCATATGAGTCCACCATACCTTCCTACTCGTGGTATTCCACTACCACCTCCTAAAGTACAGAATTTATGTGTTATCCTCAAATGTTCAAAATCTTTTATTTTGTGTCTCTGTTTTAGCTCATGAGGAAGTAATAGCTAATCCATGATCTTTTTGAGTTGGACAAGCTTCACCCCGGGATTGCATGTCTAATGTGCAAACCCATAATACGAGAAGGAACTGGCAAAGAGTGCGCCCAGCTCGAAAATAATATAACAAACAAACCCTCCTTCACGCTTTGTTCATGAGAAATCAGAAAACTTTGGCAGTGATTAACAAAGGATAATAAGAGGATGTGATCGTCCTCGTGCGGGAGCCGTTCCTCGAAACTTGTCCAGCTCAAGAAGTAGTTGAGTTATCTATTAGCATTCGTTGACAAATCATGCACCTCTCAAAACTTGTTTTCATTCTGTTTGATTTAAGGATAGCACATGAGTTTTCCCTACTACCCTAGAGCAGGGCCCATCTTTTAATTTTAAGTTGAGTCATTTATTCCTACTCCCTTCTATTCTTAAAGAGAGCAGACATTTGATGTTGATAAGGATTCATTCATATAAATTTGCATTAAGATTTGTCATATCATATCCTTGTTGACATTATCATTTGATAAGTAAGTTGTTTGTCAAGCCCAGCTAAGGCAAATATCTTCCTTTGTGTTAACACTTTCACTTCTTGCCTGATGACATGTTCTTTCAAAAGCTTCAATTAGTCTCATCAAAACATAAAGAAAGAGCAAAAGTAAAAGCTATTAGTTGTTCTTTGACCAAAGGACATGTTTGCCATGATTCAATAAGTTTCATTAGCCCTACTTTCGAATATAAGTGTTACCACTCTTTTATAAAGGCCTTATGAGTTGAAGATTGCTGTTGAGGATATTTAAGTTGGTGAGGAAACTGTCATGCTTCTTGTACGTATTCTGTTTATCGACACTTCACTCTCTAAACTTGTGGACAGGTATACCGAGCTCAGTATTCGCTTGGAGACAAGCAAGGTCTAAGCTTGGGGGTGTTGATACGTCCAAAATGCATCACTATTTTGTATCATAATTTATCCTTATTCATTGATATATTTCACGTTGCGGTGATGTTCTTATGTTGTTTTGGTCTATTTTACACAGTTTGCAAACTTTCCGATGCCGAAGCAGCAGACGCGTGATTCAGCAGTAAAAAGTGGACGCTGAGTTGCTGAAGAAGAATACCTCCAAATTACCTGAAAATTGACAGGAGATATTTCTCAGATGGATAACGAAGGCACGCGAAAGGGCAACCAGAGGGGGGCCACAGGGTGCCCAGGCGCCCTGGGGGCGCGCCCCCCCTGGCCGCGCCGGGGGCGCCTGGAGCCCCTGGCCCACCTCTGGCCACCCCCTTTTGCATATATTCTCTCCGTTATCCAAAAACCCTAAGGACGGGAAATTTTACGGAGTTCCGCCGCCGCTCCGTGGCGGAAACCTACAGAGAAGAAAAAGCCATCTCCGGCGGGCAGATTCCGCCGGGGAGATCACCTCCCAGAAGGGGAGATCGTCGCCATCGTCATCACCATCGTCACGGGCATCATCGAGATAATCATCAACATCATCCCCAACACCAGCACCATCTCCATCTTCATCCAAATCTCATCTTACAATCGCAACTTGTGTTGTAACTCGTACTACCTATCCTCTCTACTCCATCGGGGTTGATTACTACTTTGTGGTGAATGCTATTGAGTTTTGTTGGAGAAATATTATTATGTCCAGATTGTTTATCACCTATTTATCCCCACTGATCATGATCTCCTTTATGTCTCGTGAGTAGTTACCTTAGTTCTTGAGGACATGGGGAAAGTCTTGTTGTTAGTAGTCATATGCTGTTGAAGTAATATGTGTTGTTTGATACTTAAGTTGCGTTGTCATTCTACTAGTGGTGTTGTGTGAGTTGAACACCCAACACTTCGCCTTATTAAGGACCTAGGAGAATACATTGTGTATAAAGAATGCTTATGGTGGGTTGCCGGAGTGACAGAAACCTGAACCCCAGTTCGCACGCTTTTGCATAAGGGAATAATGGATCCTCGATCATATTGCTATGGTTAGGCTTTTGCCTTAAATTCTATCTTGTATTTGCGGATGCTTGCAAGGTGTTTAATCATAAGAGTGCACTCATCTTAGTCTAGAGAGTGTACTAGCATAGATCCACCCACTCAACACTTATCAACACATAACATAGTATCGATACGGAATATGGTGAAAGCACATGACTACCTCTCCCGTGTGTCCTCAGGAACGCTTTAGTCTTTATAAGTTCAGCTGCTAGGCCTCTCCTTTGCTAAGAAAGGATTGGGCCACTTGCTACTCTCAGTGCCTTTTACATTGCTTGCTTTTACTTTCCTGTTACTTATATCGAGAAACCCCTAAAAAGTTATCTTTCAGTGCTTGCAGTGATTTCTTGCTCAGAATCGCTTATCAATACCTTCTGCTCCTCGTTGGGTTCGACACTCTTACTTATCGAAAACGCTGCAATAGATCCCTTACGGTTGAGGGTCATCAAAGGCCAACCAAGGCACCTCAAGAAACTTGCCGCGACGTGCCGCGCGTCCCGGCAAGGCCCGGTGAGCGACAAGCTCCCGGAAGCGACAAGATAGCGACCGAGGCAAGGCGCTTGCCGCGGCAAGCTTCCACTCGGTACCTACGCTCCAGCACATCCACCCACGTGTCGCTCTGTGATCCTCCCAGGCGTACGTGGTGGAAGGCTGTGCAGCCAGGGGTACGCGGTGGCAAGTGGCGATGACAAGGATGCCGTCATGGCGAACGGTGGCGCCCCTGACGGCCACTTTTTGCACTGTTTGGGCGACGGCGATAGGCATTTAATGCCCTTGTCCCCTGCCGTCAGGGTTAGGTATGGAACACTGTACCACCTACCACGCTTTTTACACTTTTACCCTCAACTGCGGTGCCACCTTTCGGTGACCCCTTGAGCATATAAAAGGAGGCCCATGCGCACGTAGAGGGGGGTTAGACACTCGAACGCTCTCACGCTCGGTCCCGTTAGCTGCTGAAGTGTACTAAAGCTTCCAGCGCTCCCGAGCCAAGAACTCAATAAAAATCAAAGCGGGAGTAGGGTTTTATGCATCCGTGCGGCCCGAACCTGGGTAAACTGCTCGTGTGCCTTGCCTCGATCTGCTCTTTGTGCAATCTCCGTCCCCTGCCGTACCGAAAAGGGGCTCCGTCCCCATAGGTGTTCGTGGGTGGATCAATTTCCCCGACAATGTGTGAATACATAGACAAAACAGAGTGTCCCTAGTATGCCTCTACTGGACTAGCTCGTTGATCAAAGATGGTTATATTTCCTAACCATAGACATGTGTTGTTATTTGATGAACGAGATCACACTATTAGGAGAATGATGTGATGGACAAGACCCATCCGTTAGCTTAGCAACTTGATCGTTTAGTTTTTTCTGCTATTGTTTTATTCATGACTTATACATGTTCCTATGACTATGAGATTATGCAACTCCCAATATCGGAGGAACACCTTGTGTGCTATCAAACGTCACAATGTAACTGGGTGATTATAAAGATGCTCTACAGGTGTCTGCAAAGGTATTTGTGGTGTTGGCATAGATCGGGAATAGGATTTGTCACTCCTAGTGTCGGAGAGATATCTTTGGGCCCTCTCAGTAATACACATCGTAATAAAGCCTTGCAAGCAAATGACTAATGAGTTAGTCACGAGATGATGTATTACGGAACGAGTAAAGAGACTTACCGGTGACGAGATTGAATTAGGTATGATGATACCGATGATGGAATCTCGGGCAAGTAACATACAGATGACAAAGGGAACAACGTATGTTGTTGTGCAGTTTGACCGATAAAGATCTTCGTACAATATGTAGGAACCAATATGAACATCCAGGTTCCTCTATTGGTTATTGACCGGAGATGAGTCTCGGTCATCTCTACATAGTTCTCAAACCCGTAGGTTCCACACGCTTAACGTTCGATGACGATCGGTATTATGATTTTATGTGTTTTGATGTACCGAAGGTTGTTCAGAGTCCCGGATGTGATGACGGACATGATGAGGAGTCTCGAAATGGTCAAGAAATAAATATTGATATATTGGAAGGTTATATTCGGACACCGGAAGGGTTCCGGGGGTCACCGGATAAATAACAAAGTACCGGGAGGTTACCGGAACCCCCCGGGGAGTCTATGGGCCTTGTTGGGCCCTAGCGGAGGAAGAGGGCATCAAGGGAAGTGTGGGGCGTGCCCCCTAGGCCCAAACCGAATTTTTTTCGGGCTAGGGGGGCGGCCCCCCTCTTTCCTTCTTCCTCTCCTCTTTCCATCCCTCTCCTAGTAGGAATAGGAAAGGAGGGCCAATCCTACTTGGAGTAGGATTGCCCCTCCCTTAGCGTGCCTCCTCCTCCTTGGAGCGCCTCCTCCTCCTTGGCCGCCTCCTCCTCCCCTCCCTCCTTTATATACGTGGGGAGGGGGCGCCCCATAGACACACAAGTTGATTTGCAAGCCGTGTGCGGTGCCCCCTCAACAGTTACACACCTCGGTCATATCGTTGCAGTGCTTAGGCGAAGCCCTGCACCGTTAACTTCATCATCACCGTCACCATGCCGTCATGCTGACAAAACTCTCCCGCGGCGCTCAACTGGATCAAGAGTTTGTGGGACGTCATCTAGCTGAACGTGTGCTGAATGCGGAGGTGCCGTACGTTCGGTGCTTGGATCGGTTGGATTGCGAAGACGTTCGACTACATCAACCGCGTCACTAGACGCTTTCACTTTTGGTCTATGAGGGTACGTGGACACACTCTCTCCGCTCGTTGCTATGCTTCTCCTAGATAGATCTTGCGTGGTCGTAGGAATTTTTTTGAAATACTACATTCCCCAACACTTATATATTAGGCATCAAGATCTCTAAAGATAGATCAAGACGCTTAATTGGACTTTCACAAAGCACATACCTTGATAAAGTTTTGAAGAAGTTCAAAATGGATCAGTTAAAGAAAGGGTTCTTGCCTGTGTTACAAGGTGTGAAGTTGAGTAAGACTCAATGTCCGACCACTGCAGAAGATAGAGAGAAAATGAAAGTCATTCCCTATGCTTCAGCCATAGGTTCTATCATGTATGCAATGTTGTGTACTAGACCTGATGTGTGCCTTGCTATAAGTCTAGCAGGGAGGTACCAAAGTAATCCAGGAGTGGATCACTTGACAACGGTCATGAACATCCTGAAGTATCTAAAAAGGACAAAGGATATGGTTCTCATTTATGGAGGTGACAAAGAGCTCGTCGTAAACGGTTACGTCGATTCAAGCTTTGACACTGATCCGGATGACTCTAAGTCACAAACCGGATACATATTTTTGTTGAACGGTGGAGCTCTGAGTTGGTGCAGTTCCAAGCAGAGCGTCGTGGCGGGATCTACGTGTGAAGCGGAGTACATAGCTGCTTCGGAAGCAGCAAATGAAGGAGTCTGGATGAAGGAGTTCATATCCGATCTAGGTGTAATACCTAGTGCATCGGGTCCAATGAAAATCTTTTGTGACAACACTGGAGCAATAGCCTTGGCGAAGGAATACAGGTTTCACAAGAGAACCAAGCACATCAAGAGACGCTTCAACTCCATCCGCGATCAAGTCAAGGAGGGAGACATAGAAATTTGCAAGATACATACGGATCTGAATGTTGCAGGCCCATTGACTAAGCCTCTTCCACGAGCAAAACATGATCAACACCAAAACTCCATGGGTGTTAGAATCATTACTATGTAATCTAGATTATTGACTCTAGTGCAAGTGGGAGACTGAAGGAAATATGCCCTAGAGGAAATAATAAAGTTGTTATTTATATTTCCTTGTATATCATGATAAATGTCTTTTATTCATTCTAGAATTGTATTAACCAAAAACTTAATACATATGTGAATACATAGACAAAACAGAGTGTCCCTAGTATGCCTCTACTAGACTAGCTCGTTAATCAAATATGGTTATGTTTCCTAACCATAGACATGTGTTTTCATTTGATCAACGGGATCACATCATTAGGGGAATGATGTGATGGAAAAGACCCATCCGTTAGCTTGGTACTATGATCATTTAGTTTTATTGCTATTGCTTTCTTCATGACTTATACATGTTCCTCTGACTATGATATTATGCAACTCCCGAATACCGGAGGAACACCTTGTGTGCTATCAAACATCACAACGTAACTAGGTGATTATAAAGATGCTCTACAGGTGTTTCCGAAAGTGTTTGTGGTGTTGGCATAGATCAAGATTAGGATTTGTCACTCCGAGTGTCGGACAGGTATTTCTGGGCCCTCTCGGTAATACACATCATAATAAGCCTTGCAAGCAAATGACTAATGAGTTAGTCACGAGATGATGTATTATGGAACGAGTAAAGAGACTTTTCGGTAACAAGATTGAACTAGGTATGATGATAGCGACGATAGAATCTCGGGCAAGTAACATACCGATGACAAAGGGAACAACGTATGTTGTTATGCGGTTCAACTGATAAAGATCTTCATAGAATATGTAGGAGCCAATATGGGCATCCAGGTTCCGCTATTGGTTATTGATCGAAGAGATGTCTCGGTCATGTCTGCATAGTTCTCGAACCCATAGGGTCCGCACGCTTAACATTCGTTGACGATATAATATTGAATGAGTTGTGTATGTTGGTGACCGAATGTTATTCGGAGTCCCGGATGTGATCACGGACATGATGAGGAACTCCAGAATAGTCTGGAGATAAAGATTCATATATGGGATAATAGTGTTTGGCCTCCGGAAGGGGTTTCGGATGTTTCCCGAAATGTTAGGGTACGAGAACACTTTATTTGGGCCAAAGTGGAAGTCCCACGAGGCTTTTGGAAAGTGTAAAAGGAAGTTTTGCGGAGACTAGAGGCTAGACGCCAGGAACCCTGGCGTCTAGGCTGTAGACGCCGGGAACCCTGGCGTCTAGCCCTGGAGTCCGAGTGGGACTCCTGCCTTTCGAGCAAAACAGACTTTGGGGAGGCTTTTGCTCCAAGTTTTGACCCCAGGGCTCAACATATAAATAGAGGGCCCGGGGTAGCACCCAAGATACATCAACATACACCAAGCCGTGTGCCGGCAACCCCGACCCTCTAGTTTATCCTCCGTCTAGTTCCTGTAGTGCTTGGCGAAGCCCTGCAGAGATTGTTCTTCATCACCAACCGTCACCACGCCGTCGTGCTGCCGGAACTCATATACTACTCCGCCCGTCTTGCTGGATCAAGAAGGCGAGGACGTCATCGAGCTGAACGTGTGCTGAACGCGGAGGTGCCGTACGTTCGTTACTAGATCGGGACGGATCGTGAAGGTGTACGACTACATCAACCGCGTTGACAAAGCTTCCGCTTTGCGATCTTCAAGGATATGAAGATACACTCCCCCTCTCGTTGCTATGCATCTCCTAGATAGATCTTGCGTGATCGTAGGAATTTTTTTGAAATACTGCGTTCCCCAACAGTTCATACTACTCATGGTTGGAGGCTGATTAAAAGTTATATGAACATATCACACAATAGGTTGGCAACTGGGCAGTGAATGAATAGATGCTAAAATAACTCCTCATTACGACAAAGGCAACACTTAATGCATCCTTTCCCATTTTGTTTTATCAGATTATCTTTGTCAAGATGACCTTACGATCTAAATAGCACGTTAACCTTTTAATTTTCAACGAGACTTTCATTTGGAGTGGTTGGCTAAGATTTGTTTTTGACGTAGGAATTACCAAGATTATTGATAAATAAGAACCTTTAGTATGGACATTGGAGCATACTCAACACCTCTTGTATGGAAATAGACATACATGTGTTTGAGGGCAGGCAATAACATAATCGATAGCATCCCTAGCTATTTGAAATTTTTCATATGGTTTAAGCAATCTCTCATATCCTAGATTTAAAACATGGTGAAGAAAACTGTAACATTTTGGTCTACAAGCATGTTTCCTCGAACCACATATATCTTTAGCTTGACTCACTAAAGTTCCTTTGAACATGGCTTTACTTTTGTTTCCCGAGTTCATCGAAAACAACAATACTGTAAGAACAGCCGCCACCTCCTCCTCCTTCACAAAAAGAGTTACGGTGTCTGCCTCCCGTTGGCACCGCCGCAGATCCGCCTCCTCTCCGGTGAGGGTGCGGTGGATCTCGACAAGGGCCGGCGGGAGGGCTCCGTTTTTAGTTGTTTCTTTCAGTTTTGCTAGGGTTCGTGTCGTGAGGAATACGACACGGCAGCGGCTCCTTGAAGATGGAATAAATGTATCCCCGCCTAGCCCCCATTCCGGCTGTGCGTCTAGCACTGTTGGTAGGCGTGTGGAGGTATGTCTCCGGCAGATCTATCTTTGGTGGATTTGCTCGGATTTCGTCGTTGTTCGTCTACGTTCGTGTGTCTTCGGATTGGATCCTTCTGGTCTACGTTATTCTTCAACTGCGGTGGTTGCTGTTCTCGTGCGCTGGTCCTACGGGGCCTTAGCACGATGACTTCCCGACCGTCTACTACAAGTTGTGCCCGACTCCGGCGATGGAGGGACGATGACGGCGGCGCGCCTTCGGCTCGCTTCAGTACTTGTAGTCGTCGCTAGGTGGTCTACGGATCTGGATATAATTTTCATTATTTCGTGTATTCGTTGTACTGTCATGATCGAAGATGAATAGATCGGAAATTTTCCTGCAAAGTAAAATGGAAAACAACAATACTTCAGCTTTATCCCGTTTTTTTACTTCAACAAATAAACCATTTATCATTCACAAACCTGGGAAGGTTTCACTTGATGCAAATAAAGGGTTTGATTTCAATTTTAATTACTCTCCCTTGTATAGAGGGCGTCAATAAATTCGAATCAGAAGGAGTACTACTTTTTTTAGGGTTCAAAATTTTATTTTATTTTGAATTGATTTAGGGTTCAGTTTTTCCTTTTGACAAACAATACCATGATATGCATATTTATTTTTATATTGTAACGAATTGCACGATCGTCGTGCTCGTCTTGTTCACAGATCAAGAACAGGCTATTCACGAAAAACGACGGGAGCGGCAGATCGATATGGATAAGTGGGCCTGTTGCGCGCTTGTTCGGCAAGTAATAACAGTGGGCCTGCGAGCTTTGCCGTCGGGCCGTCGCTGTCAGTAGCCACTACAAGGCCAGCCCACATGCCCATGTTCGTTCAGCGTGCGTCCTTGAGCGCGCGCCTGCAGACAACCCATCTGGGGCGCCTACGACGTGCCCTTGCAGACCCACCGCCGCGCACGCGCCACGCTCCATGCCGACGCCTTGCCGGGGCCTTCTGCTTCCGGGACACGCACTCAGAAGACGGCCAGTCGCTGCCTGCCTGGCGCTTGCAGCTAGCATACGTCGGGATCCCAGAATTCGGTCGGAGGGCGGCAGCAGCGGAGCGATTAACTACACTCGCCCTGTTGGCGCACGCCTTGGGCCAGTCACCGCGCGTCCAGGAATCCTGCGTGCCATGCACGCAGCTTCCTCAATTCTGCAAACAACGGCCGGCGCGCGGCTCGCTCCCCCGCTTCCGCCTCCGGCAATAACTCTTCGTGCCCGTCACGAGACCACTCCGAGCACCCGCCCCGGTCGAGTACGCGTCCATATGCACTCGTGACAAGGCCGCTTCGAATTCGTGCAGGGAGAGCGTACTGTGTGCATGCCGGCACGAGCCCATGTCGACGGTGTCTCCGGCTGCGGACAATGCACGATCGAGCACGAGCACGGGACTGTTGCGTGTTGATGTGCGTGCGAGTGCGACGACGGACATTTTCCTTGTGATCATGAGCCTTTTTGTGGGAGCAGCAGCAAAACCTGGACCCCAAACAGTTCAGCCCACTACCGAGGTGACCATTCCTTCAGCTTGCCGGCCAATGGCTGGGAAAAGCGAGCGCCTTTTTTCAACGGCAAAATTGAGATGGGATGACACGCCGTGCAGCCGGAGATTTAGCTACCAAGTCAAAGAAGAAACAGCTACTCCTAGATTAGATCGAAGTTAGCACTGTCTAGTTATCTACTCCATTCTATAGTAAGCTTTATGGGCTATATTAGTTTCTTTTTCAAACAAACTGGTATTCGATCTGGTAACGGCACTGGCCATGCATATGCAGTAGTCGTACATTTCAGCTTTACGGACTATATAGCGCAGCCCCAGGACGACATCACGCAGGCTCGAGAAAGTACGTACGTACGTAAAAGTGCCTTTTATCACTGTGAAGTTTGAACTAAGCACCTCGAGCTGATGAGATTGCATTGCAGGGTTCTAAAAGCGGGGCACTAAAGAAGGCCAGGCTTCAGCAGAAATGTCAATGCCGTGGTCAGGCAAGCACGTGCCTACCTTGACCAAATACACACCTGACACATGTCATTTCTTTAACTCGATGGCTTAGTCCCTCATTTACTTATGCGCGGTAGGAATCTGGGAATGTTTGTCGTAAGCATGTGTCCATACAAGTACAAGATGATGCGATGATGCCATAATAACCAACGGGGCAGGGCAGGGCAGAAGTGCAAAGCCATGGGGTGGCATGGCATTCAGGTCGCCTTGGCTGGTGCCTGGTGTCCGTCCCTTGTAAAGCACAAGAGTACAAGGATTAAGCGCGGCGAAATCTTTCACGCATCATGGGGAAACACTGCCCTAGAAACCTAATCCCAACCCGGGCCATCCCCTGTGACTAGCCGCTAACCCACACGCCCAGCCCAAATGTCGTTCCAAGAGCGTGATCGGGAGGATGCGTCAAGGACGGCTGCATGCAACATGCTACATGCTACATGCGTCTCCCCTCTCAAACGAGTTCAAATGCAGGGCAGATTTGGCTACCCCAGCAGTGCTAGGGCAGTAGACTTCAATTCCTAGCCAGCCCCCTTCTCCAGTATAGTACTTGGAGAATGGTGTTCGTGCAGCAGCGCCTGCTCCGATGCAGTAATAAGTCCAACGTCTTTCTACGAGCTCTATCACGTACCCCTACTGTACCAGTGACGAGTGATGCCTTTGCTTGTGGTGCACACTAAGCACAACATGTCTTGATTTGATTTGATTTGGATCTGATCGGACTGATGGGGTGAAGAGAAGAGAAGAGAAGAGGGGTGAGGTGAGGCGACGTACGGGCTCGAATCCCAAGGCAGCGAGTGATGCGCGCAGGAAAGGCATACTCTATTGCCATCTTCGATTCCCTTTTCCGTTTGACGTCTTGCGCAGCAAAGGCTTCTTTTGAGGAGGGGGAGGGTCCATGCATGTGCCATGTTATGTGGTGGAGTTATCATATTCTCCCCTCCCTGACACTCTCTCTCTCTCTCTGCATACATACATGTAATACTCAGAGGAGCGGGTTTTTGACAGTAAGCTAATGACACCGTTTGAATCTTATCTGGACCGACGTAGCTGGCTCTACATGGATGATAGGTGATACGCTGCCGCTTGCTTGGCGTATGTCCATTCTTTTTCATTTCAAACAGAGCACAATTATTAAGTGCAAACCGAGTGAGTTGCTTTTACAGTAGTACTTCCTCCGTAGACTAATGTAAAAATGTTTAAATCACTACTTTAGCTAACTAAACGCTCTTATATTAATTTACAGAGTACAAAATCTCTTTAGAAGACCTTTTACGGTGCATCAAGTCAATTTGGGCCGTTTATTTTTATGTTTGGACGGTTCAGATAAGGCAATACTACATCAAATTTCTGGTAGTATATTGGGTAGTTAGGGGCATTTTAGGTAGTTCATTGTTACATCAATCTCATATTTCTGGGATACGGGGTATTTTTTTCCCATAATGATTGGGATAAGCGGGTGGCATACGTCGTCCCATTCAGTAGTTGAATATCAGCGACTGGCCTGGGCTCCGGCCTATCGAGCTACCTCTACGCCGTGACTTCGATTAGTTCCATCGATCGGTATGAGGAGACGACAAACTTACAGACCTACTTAGTTCCTAAGCAGACATCTAGGTGAATGCTTCGTGAAGAGGCTAGTTACACGTATAGATTGCTCCGGGACGGTCGCCCATCAACTAGGCGATCTAAAAAAATCACGGGAAGGCGACCATGGCGGCAGCCAGCGCTGCGTCGAGCAATTCTTAGGGCATGTCGATGAAGACGGTGAGACGCGACTTCCATCAGTCAAGGGTAACACTGATGTGTGAGCAGCGTTCCGTCCACTAGCTTGTCCCTTCTCCCGCACCAAGCTATAGAGATCTGTCTGTCCAAGAATACTAGCCATGTTAATGATCTCCTTCTACCTCTGTATGCATCGAACCTGAGTAGATGTTGAACTCGACAAACGTGCTTAGCGGCAAGGCGGACGGAGAGCCAAGGGCACGCGTCGGCGTTCCGTGCATATGGCAGGGCACTGCGGGCTCGTGAAGATCAACTGCCGACCGTGCAACAGGAGGAGGTGAGGTCGTCAGGCAGCCTAATAGAAAATTACCAAACTGTCCTCGAGCCAGATTTTGAGTTGAACTACATTAACCGTTGGATCAACTTAATACTACCCCTTAAATATGGTAGTATGATGCACCGTAAAAAATCTCTTTATAAAACTAGTGTTTGTCAATATGCGTTGTCTGGCCTTACATTTCGCATTTAAGGTTTCAATGTGCACAACAACAACCTTCTTCCAGATTCTCAACAAAAATAGACACAATCAAGTGTTGACAGATGAGCCCATGTTCAGATGTGTTTTTCTATTACAAAAATGTGAATCATACGGTGGTTTTATTCCAATGTCAGATGATTTGCTGACAGATTAGCTTGAGTTCAGATTTATTTTATCAAAAAGTAGGCTTTTTTTGGCAAATCATGCATGAGTTTATCCAAGTGTCACTCATAACATGGAGCACACCTACTCATCACAACTACAGTACAGGACTCATTACAGCAATAGTCATCTATGACGATAGAAGTGCCTGATAGGGCTAAGCCATAATACATATTGACAAGATACTAAACTAGTTTAGTATGGAAAACACCAAGAAAAGGTTCTTGCCGAGGTCACATGGAATAGTTTTTAGCAAGACTCGGTGTCCTAAAACACCAATGAGCAAAATACATGATTTGGATTCTACACATATTTGTGTTTGGATTAATCATGTACTCCATGATATGTAAACAACCAGATAAGTACAATACTCCAAATAAGTTGCAACTAAGTTATCAAAGTAATCAAGGTGTTAATCATAGGACAACAATGAAAATGTTGTCAAGTACTAACGTAGGAGTAATGACATGTTTCTCACATACGAAGATAATAAATAAATTGTTGTAAGTAGTTACATTGATGCAACCTTGTTGTAAATAGTTAATCGATGCAATCTTCATTAGGGCTCGAAATGATTTCCGATTTCAATTTTAAGGTTTTCTGTAATACACTAAATGGTGGCGCAACAAGTTGTAGTTAGTCCAAATAGGATACTGTGGCGGATTATGTAACAAAAGGCTAAGTATGTTGTAGCTTCAGAAGCAACAAAGGAGGGTGTTGGATCAAAAGGTTCATTCATGAACTTGGTATGCATGTATGAACGTTGAAGCACTGATATTCCTAAACGCGTGTATGAATTGTTGAAGTACTGATATTTATTCATTATGTGTTTGAGATATGCTTTGAATCTTGAGTGAGTTCCTATATGAATAGAAATCATAAGAAATATATATGCCACCCGGATCAGGAAAACGGTTGGAGTAAGTGAAAGTCAAGGACATACTATTTGCCTGGCATTATTGTAACTTTCGTCAATTAAATTACCGTCATACACTTGTCTCTGTCGGGAAAACAGGGCTTCATGGTAGTGGATCTACCGAGAAATATGATTCCCCGCAGCCATTCTTGTGGTAGTTCTATTTGCCGGGAGAAACTGTGTCCCGACAGTTTTTCTGCCCTCTTAAGGGTCATTTCCTGGCAGATTACATGTCGTTGCATCTGTGTTGTGGTGTAGTGATGGTTCAAGATGGCTTAGGTCAATAGTACACTATTGAGAATAGTGGCTCCATAACTCAGTCTGGGGAATCAAACGTCTTACCAGTGATTCAAATATATACATAGCCAAGATGACACAAATTTTCAATTTTATAAAACTGTGAAGACGCGTGCATATGCAAAGATACACATGGAATTGAACTTGTGAGATCCATTGGACAATTCTATACAACAAGGGAAGCATAGTTTACACCAGTGTGCCATAGATTATTGACTCTAGTGCAAGTATGAGACTTAAAAAAATGCCCTAGAGGCAATAATAATTATTAATAATTATCTGCTTGTTGGCAATTGATGTTTATTATTTGTGTTATAATTGCAATGGTTCTCATGTGTGTATTGATATATCTCCAACGTATCTATAATTTATAAAGTACTCATGTTGTTATATTATCATTCTTGGATGTTTTACAATCATTTTATAGCAACTTTACATCATTTTTTGGGACTAACCTATTGACATAGTGCACAGTGTCAGTTGTTGTTTTTGCTTGTTTTTTACATCGCAAAAAATCAATATCAAACGGAGTCCAAATGCAGCGAAACTTTTTGGAGATTATTTTTTGGTCCAGAAGACAACCAATGGGACGGAGAAGCACCTGGGGGGTGCCCCGAGGGGGGCACAACCCACCAGGGTGCGCCTGGGGGCCCAGGCGCGCCCAGGTGGGTTGTACCCACCTCGGTGGCCTCCCGCATTGCCTCTTCGCCCTATAAATGCCCAAATATTCCAAAAACCCTAGGAGAGTCGACGAAATTTTGTTACAACCGCCGCCAGTTCTAGAACCACGAGATCTAATCTAGAGCCCTTTTTCCGGCACTGCGCCGGAGGGGAAATCATCACCGGTGGCCATCTTCATCATCCTGACGGCCACCATGATGAGGAGGGAGTAGTCCACCCTCGGGGCTGAGGGTTTGTACCAATAGCGATGTGTTTAATCTCTCTCTCTCTCGTGTTCTTGAGATGTCACCATCTTGATGTATCGCGGGCTTTGTTAATATAGTTGGATCATATGGTGTTTTCCCCTCTCTATCTTGTTTTGAATTGAGTTTTCCCTTTTCGATTTCGTTTTATCGGATTGACTACTTTTATTGATTTGAGAGCACTTGATGTATGTCTTGCTATGAATACCCATGGTGACAATGGGGTATCATATTGATTCACTTGATATGTGTTTTGGCACTCAACTCGCAGATTCTCGAGGTGACATTGGGGTAATCTATGCATAGGGGTTGATGCAGGTTCTCGTCTTTGTTTCTCTGGTAGAAATCTTGGGTCACTCTTTGAGGTTCTTTGTGTTGGATCGAGTATTATGAATCTGAAATTGTTTGATGCATATCGTATAAATAGCTCACGGATACTCGCGGTGACATTGGAGTATATAGGTGACATTAGAGATGGTTGATGTGTATCATATGGTGTTATTTTAGTACAAACTTCTGATATATCGATCAGAAAGGATAACTTGATGTTATTTTAGTACAAACTCTTGATAGATCGATCAAAAAGAATAACTTTGAGGTAGTTTCATACCCTACAAACAATTTCTTCTTATGTTCTCCAGTAGATAGGGACTTTGGAGTGATTCTTCATCGCACGTTGAGGGATGGTTATGTGATCCAATTATATTAGCATTGTTGAGAGACCGCACTAGCGAAAGTACGAACCCTAGGCCTCATTTTCAAGCATTGCAATACCGTTTTTGCTATTTTTTACTTGCTACCTTGTTGTTTTTTATTCTTCCTATTACGAAAAACAATATCTACTACCCATATTCCACTTTTATCGCCATCTCTTCGCCGAACTAGTGCACCTATACAATTTACCATTGTATTGGATGTGTTGAGGACACAAGAGACTTTTTATTATTTAGGTGCAGGGTTGTTTGAGAGAGAATATCTTCATCCTGCACCTCTCACGGATTGATAAACCTTAGGTCATCCACTTGAGGGAAATTTCTACTGTCCTACAGAACTCTGCGTTTGGAGGCCCAACACGAGCCTACAAGAACAAGTTGTGTAGTAGACATCAAGCTCTGTTCTGATGCCATTGTCGGGAGGTGGGTGCTTGAAGGTATATCTTTAGATCTTGCAACCAAATCTTTTAGTTTCTTGTTTTATGACTAGTTGGGTTTTGTAAAAGTAAACTACAAAAAAATGGAATTGAGATTGCCACATATTATTCATCTTTATCATGTCTTTCTTTAAAATGATAGAAAGGAAAATTGTGCTCAATTGATAGAAGAAGAATTCAATAAAATGTTTGGGATAAAATCTTTGAATGATGAGCATGATTGCATAGTTGTTAGTAAGAGTTCTATGAATATCCAAAATGCTAATGGTGATTGTACTTGTCATGACAAAAATGTTTCTTATAAGCATGTCAATTTTTGTGGTATGGAAACATTTTGTGAAGACGTGCCTTATCGGGAAGATAGATTTTGTAAGAAGCATAAACTTGATAGAACCAATTTTTTGCTCAAAGTGATAGATAAATTTGCTACGAAATTATGTTCTCTTTGTCCTATTAACTTGTGAACTTTGCAGTAAGGTTGGTCATGTTAATTTCCAATGCAATTTTTTTCATGATCGAATCATGGACAAATATTGTAATGATTTGATCACCCTTGAACTTTATAATGAGATTTGTCTATATTTTGGGAGTGAATAATTGACACATAAAAATAGGTGGTTTGAAGTATTCATTCTCACGGACGACACAGAAATTAATCTAATATATATATATATATATATATATATATATATATATATATATATATATATATATATATATATATATATATATATATATATATATATAT
>LR738711.1:216923647-217123117 GCA_902687465.1 Secale cereale | reverse complement strand
ATATATATGTTTTGCATGGTAAATTGCAATGAGAATGTTTATATTGCCAACTATAGAAAGATGGGAAAACCAATAGAATATAAAAGGAATACTAATGAAAGGGAATATATTTCCACTTTCCCTCCAATTGCCTCTCATGATGAAATAGGTGACGAGGAGGAGCTCAATATTCAACCACTCTCATCAATAAGAAGCTCGAAAAAATTGATTAAACCCACACATGATGTGGTGAAGAAGAAAAGAAGAAATAATAGAGGTAAAAAGGTATCTCTCCCAAATAACGTTGCTCCTATTATTGTTGTGCCTCATGAAAATCAATCAAAAATAATTGTGGAAGATGATGCACTTGATGATATTGGCTCTTTCTCCTATGGCATAATGTCCGAGAGCACTATGGATGACGATTTTTTTATGCCTATTACTTGTTGTGATGATTATGATTGGGAAGATAATGATACTTCTTATAATCTTGGAAATCTTTTTGGCACCAACTTGGTAAATTATGATGATAGCAATTGTTATACCATTGGTGCTATTCATACTATTAATGATGGGAGTGATTATGCTTACGATATGCCAAGCCACAAACTTGGGGATGCTATGTTTGATGAGAATGACATGATTGACAATTTATTTGCTGCAATTAATGTTTGTCCCAAGCTTGGGGATGTTATGCTTAATGAAGATGATCTTTTTAGTCCCCCTACTTTGAATGATCAAATTTGCTATGATATTGCATGCCTCCTATCTATGATGAGAACAAAGTTGCTACTTATGATGATTATTATGATGATACTTATGTTATAAAAAGTAGTGATAATTATTGTCATAATTTTGATTACTGTTTTATTGAACATTACCCTTTTAATGTGGAAACATGAGTTTCATATGATGCCCCCACTATTATTCATGAGAATAAATTTGCTTGTGTGGAGAGTAATAAAATTTCTATGCTTGTGGGTCCTGAAAGGAATGCTTTGTGTGATGATTATATTGATGAATCCATTCATGATGCTACTGAAGGTTATTACAAGAGAGGAACTTATGATTCATGATGCTCTCATTATGGGGCTGTTTGGTTCTACGCCTAACATTGCCACACTTTGCCACACATTTTTGCCAAGCTTGCCTAAGGTTAGTTCATAAAAATGAGAGCCACAAGTTGGCCATCCTAAGGGAATCTTGCCACACTTTTTATGTGTACGCCATGTAGGGCCTAAGTGTGGCTTGCCAAAAGTGTGGCTTGAACCAAACACTCACCTAAGTTGGTCAAACTTGCCTAACCATAGGTGTGGCAATCTTTGGCAAAGTTAGTCACAAACCAAACAGTCCCTATGTTTCAACTCTTTTTACTTCCATGTGAGCATCATTGAAATCATCGTGCCTAGATAAAACACATTAAAGAAAAACGCTTGTTGGGAGATAACCCAACATTTACCCTTACTATTTCAGTGTGTTCACATGGTTATTTTACTATAGTAATAATGTTTTATAGCTTTTGTTTCAATAAAGTGCCAAGTAAAGCCTTTGGGATAGTGTGGATGATAGTTGATTTGATTATGTGCAAAAACAGAAACTTTTGTGTCCATTGCTGGAATTTCTGTGCTTCACTGGAATGTGATACAATTCTGAAATTTTTATAGATAATTGATATAAAAATTGTCTACGCTTTCCTAAATTCTCAGAATTTTGTGAGTTTATGAAGTATGACTTCAATTTAGATCTTTACAGACTATTCTATTTCTTACATATCTGTTTTCAATGCATAGTTTGCCTGTTTTCTAGTTTCTATGGCTTATATTAATCAATATAAATTTTAGAAATGATATGGTACAGTAGGCATTGTGTGGAAACAATTATGAATCTTGTTTTTGATAGTACCAAAAGTGAATGATTTGTTTTATCATCTAATCCATCTCACGAAGTTCCGTTAAGTTTTATGTGATTGAAGTTTTCAAATTTTGGGTGAGATGTTGATATGAGGAGAATAAGGAGTGACAAGACCCTAAGCTTGGGGATCCCAAGGCACCCCAAGGTAATATTCAATGAATACCCAAGCAAGTAACCTCGGGGATGCCCCGGAAGGCATCCCCTCTTTCGTCTCCAACATTATCGGTAACCTCACTTGAAGCTATATTTTTATTCGTCACATGATATGAGTTTTGCTTGGAGCATCATTTTATTTCATTAGTGTTTGCTTGTTGTTATTTAGAATAATGTTTTGCATTTTTTATTTCGATAAAAATGTCAAGTATACCCTTTACCATGCTTATTTTGCAAGACTATATGTTGCTGTTTGAAAACATAAAGTTTTCTATCATTGTGTGAAATTTTTCTGGATAGTCAGAACGAGATAAAATCTTGAATTTTTTACAAAGTGAGCATTAACAATTTCTCTGTAACGTGGTAATTTTTTAGAATTGTTTGAGCTAGGGAAGTATGAGTAAAATTGCACTCTTTAAAGATTGTCATGTTTAGACAGATTGCTGTTTTGTTTGCATTGTTTGCAAATGTTTGCGTGTTTAATGATTCTATTTGAGGATAGGAGTATTAAATATGCAGAGGCATTTAGTATGCAATGTTAAATAACAATTTTAGTGATTTGCTACAGTAGAGAATGATAAAGTTTTGTATTGATTTATACTAACTTATCTCACGAGTTCTTATTAAGTTTTGTGTGGATGAAGTTTTTGAGATTTAGGAAACCGTGATATGAGAGGAATTAAGGAGACACAGAAGCTCAAGCTTGGGAATGCCCGAGGCATCCCAAGATAATATTTCAAGAAGTCTCAAGCATCTAAGATTGGGGATGCCCCGGTAGGCATCCCACTTTTTTTCATCAAAAATTAGCGATCAATATCGGTTGAGCCTAAGTTTTTGCTTCTTCACATGATTTGTGCTATTCTTGGAATGCCATATTATTTTGTTTTGTTTGTTGTTCAAATAAGATTACTTAGATCTGAAAGTTTTTAAATAGGAGAGAGTCCTCAAATAGCTACCCATTTACTTAACTACTCACTTGATCTTCACTTATATAATTTTGGAGTAGTTTGTCATTTAATCTTGTGCTTCACTTATATCCTATGAGTAAATTGTTGAAGGAATTGAATATCATGAAGTTGGAAATTAAATGTTGATAATATGCCTAGCAGTAGCTCCACATTGGGTTTATAAAGTGAAATCTTTTGAACCTTGACAATCACGATAGGTCATACAAGCAATCCATGAACGATTAGTATAAGGAAGAGAATTTTCACATACAAATGTATTATCTTGGACATCTTCTATGATTGTGATTACCCATTAATTATTTTCAAACTTGAGCAAGTAGTTGAAGTTGGACAAGGAAGACAACGTAATGAGTTATGGTTGTGCATATTTTCATAGAAGTTATATTGTCATGGCTCCTCCAACATGTGGTGTTTGCCTAGGATCTTTTGCTAGCCAAAAATTCGTACTAAGTAGAGATACTACTTGTGCTTCCAAAAATCCTTAAACGTAGTTTCTTGCCATGAGTGTCCACCATACCTACCTATGGATTGAATAAGATCCCTCAAGTAAGTTTTCATCGGTGCATAAAGCGATAAAAATTACTCCTAAATATGTTTGATCTTTTATTGTAAGGGGAAATTGAGCGTTGTACGAAATTGTGATGGCAAAGTAATAAAAGTGACGGTCCGCATAATAAAATTGCTATCATAAGGGGCAATATAACGTGGCGTTCCTTTGCATTAAGAGCTTGGGCATCCAAATAAAAAGGGCATGACAACCTCTGCTTCCCTTTGCGAAGGGCCTATATTTTACATTTTAGTATTTACTTTTATGCAAGAGCCAAAAGAATGCATTCTCATTTCAACCCCAATTAATCTCTAGTTGGCAAGCATCATGTGGTGGGGAAAGATCTAGGCACATATGACCAGTCAAATATATTTGATCATTATTTATTATTGTTGACAATTATCTCTATGGTAAATGAGTTGGGAGGCAAAATACTAAGCCCCTATCTTTCTCTGTGTTTGATGGATACCATTTGTTCTAAGAATATGCTTTGAATAGTAGCAATCATGGAAGACTATATGATGATTGAGTATGTGGAGCTCTTACTAAGACTTTGTTGAATAAGTTGAATTGCAATTGTTTGGTGACTAAGAATATAGGTTGTTGAGTTTCAAGATAATTCAATGTTTGAACCTTAACATGTGAATTGGTTGCTACTTTAACATGTTGAGTTTTATGAGAAAGAGTTGATGTTATGATGCTAGGAAAAGTGATTGAAATTATCATTGATCAAACTTGTGGACTTTGCTAGCATTCACACTTCATAAATTATTTCTTTTATCATTTACCTACTCGAGGACGAGTAGGAATTAAGCTTGGGGATGCTGATGCGTCTCCAACGTATATATAATTTATGAAGTATTCATGTTCTTATATTATCATTCTTGGATGTTTTAAAACCATTTTATAGCAATTTTACATTATTTTTTGGGACTAACCTATTGACATAGTGCCCAGTGCTAGTTGATGTTTTTTTGCTTGTTTTTAACATTGCAGAAAATCAATATCAAACGAAGTCCAAATGCAGCGAATTTTTTTGGAGATTTTTTTGGACCAGAAGACATGCAGTGGGCCAGAGAAGCACCTGGGGGTGCCCCGAGGGGGGCACAACCCACCAGGGTGCGCCTGGGGGCCCAGGTGCGCTCAGGTGGGCCGTGCCCACCTCGTTAGCCTCTCGCACCACCTCTATGCCCTATAAATGCCCAAATATTCCAAAAAAAACCTAGGGGGTCGACGGAATTTTGTTCTAACCACGGCCAATTCCAAAACCATGAGATCCAATCTAGAGCCCTTCTTCGGCACTCCGCCGGAGGGAGAAATCATCACCGATGGCCATCTTCATCATCCCGGCGGCCACCATGACGAGGAGGGAGTAGTCCACCCTCGGGGCTGAGGGTTTGTACCAGTAGCTATGTGTTTAATCTCTCTCTCTCTCTCTCTCTCGTGTTCTTGAGATGTCACGATCTTGATGTATCGCGGGCTTTGTTAATATAGTTGGATCATATGGTGTTTTCTCCTCTCTATCTTATTGTGAATTGAGTTTTCCCTTTGAGATTTCGTTTTATCGGATTGAATACTTTTATGGATTTGAGATCACTTGATGTATGTCTTGCTGTGAATACCCATGGTGACAATGGGGTATCATATTGATTCACTTGATATGTGTTTTGGCACTCAACTCACGGATTCCCGAGGTGACATTGGGGTAATCTATGCATAGGGGTTGATACACGTTTTCGTCTTTGTTTCTCCGTTAGAAATCTTTGGGCACTCATTGAGGTTCTTTGTGTTTGATCGAGTATTATGAATCTGAAATTGTTTGATGCATATCGTATAATTAACTCACGGATACTCGCGGTGACATTGGAGTACCTAGGTGACATTAGTGTAGGTTGATTTGTATCATATGGTGTTATTTTAGTACGAACTCCTGATAGATCGATCGTAAAGGATAACTTGATGTTATTTTAGTACGAACTCTTGATAGATCTATTGAAAAGAATAGCTTTGAGGTGGTTTTGTATGCTACAAACAATTTCTTATTATGTTCTCCGCTAGATAGGAACTTTGGAGTGATTCTTCATCGCATGTTGAGGGATGGTTATGTGGTCCAATTATATTAGCATTGTTGAGAGATTGCACTAGGGAAAGTACAGACCCTATGCCTCATTTTTAAGCATTGCAATACCGTTTCTGCTCATTTTTGTTACTTGCTACCTTGCTTTTTTTATTGTTCCTATTACAAAAATCAATATCTACTACCCTTATTACACTTTTATCACAATCTCTTCGCCGGACTAGTGCACCTATATAATTTTCCATTGTATTGGGTGTGTTCGGGACACAAGAGACTTTTTATTTTTTGATTGCAGGGTTGTTTGAGAGAAACCATATTCATCCTACACCTCCCACGGATTTATAAACCTTAGGTCATCCACTTGAGGGAAATTTGGTACTGTACTACAAAAATCTGCACTTGGAGGCCCAACACGAGTCTACAACACCAAGTTGTGTAGTAGACATCATGTATATCCAAGAGGCTCAGAGGAAAACTCATATGCATGTGTCGAATAATTAACGATAAAAATAGATTACTAGTCTCACATCTAAAGCTAGTTCAACTGTTGCATGATGGTTTTGTTTTCCTGATCATGAGCATAAGATATTGTAACGAGCATGCCGACAACTTTGAGGACACACTCTTGGCAACCATATGGAAGCAACTTGTATTATTGTTCTCTTTGAAGATGATTCGGTCTCTAGAGTGCTACCATTTTAGCTCCTATTTTTATGAAGGATGTGCAATGTGCTCATTTGATTAGTTTTTAAGTTCCTAATCTATCAATGCATACATCTCTGCAATTTTATCGAGTTCATCAATAATTCATGATAGCCATTTTTCTGTCATATAATTAAATGTCGCTGGTGTGAAGTGTATATCCTCTAAGGAATTGTGACAGTGTGCAAACTTTGTTATCATCTTTGGATGGATGCTCGACCTTTGCAGCGTGTTTGGTAATATTCGGGAAGAGGAATAGGAGTTTAAAATAAGGAGTTGTATTGAGATTAGACATGGTGTGAGTCATTTTATTCCCAATCCTCCATTTGGCTCATGATTGGAATTATGTGTGAGTATTTGAGATCGAACTATATTCCCTTGTTTGGTTTGTGGGAATTGACGAGGGACTAGAAAAGGGGATTTAATGTGAGTTATGATGAAGTGTTAAGATTGACTCATTAAATAATTCCCATCCAACTCCCACCCCTCCCTTGTTAATAAAATGGTGGGCGTTGGAGTCTGAAGTCCCATGACTAGTCCCTTGTGAATTCCCAATCCATCTAACCAAACAATAGATTTGAAGTATCGTACCCCTTCAATTCTCATTCCTAGCTCCAATTACCCCCAACCAAATGGGTTGTTGGTGGACTATTCCACACATCATCCACTCTTTTCAGCGAACCACCTGTGATAACCATCCCAATTCAAACTTTGCGACATATGAAAACGTACGTCACCATTCGACAAGCCCAGACGTCCAGGTCGCTCCCAAGGGGTGGCTCGATCGAACCCTAGCCTCTGCCGCCCCCACTCCTTCTCCCTTTCAATATCTCGCCACCGCTGGAGGTGGCCAGCAAACAAAGTTAAGCCCGCGGGATAGCAATCTACGGGCCCTTCTATCCTCATCCCCATGGGGAATCTTCGGCCTGGATCATGGATGCGGCGCTGGTCGTCAGCTGTACATAAGGCGGAGCTTGGATTCTGGGATTGCACCTTCGAAAGGGTGATGGTTGGGATGTCGGTGGTTGCGAGGGCAGTCGGCGTTGGACCAATGGTGGTGTTGTGGTCAAGGCACCCTCATTCTTCAAGGCGACAGGCCTACTGAGCAAGATCTACTATGGCTGTCGACGGGAGGTGGTTGCTACTACATGGCAGCACGGTGGCCAGTAGCCAGTACGACGGAGATCAGACACGTCAGCTAATGTCGGCGGTGAGGTAGGGGAGGCGTGACTGCCAGTGAAAGCTGGGCCAACTTCGATCATGGCGGATGATGGCGGTGTGTAATCGTCGTTACCCTGATGAAGGCATCATCATTGTAGATCTTGTCTCCTCGATCGGGCTATGCTACTTCTCGAGCTTGCGTTGTATTCCCTCGAAGAGGAAAGGGTGATGCAGCAAGTAGCGTAAGTATTTCCCTCAATTTTTGAGAACCAAGGTATCAATCCAGTAGGAGACCACACGCAAGTCCCTCGCACCTGCACAAACAAATAAGAACTTCGTAGCCAACGCGATAAGGGGTTGTCAATTCCTTTACAGTCACTTACGAAAGTGAGATCTGATAGAGATGATAGTTTGATATTTTTGGTATTTTTGGATATAAGAATAGAAAGTAAAAGTAGAAAAGTAAAGTAGATTGTAGATTGATATGTTGAGAATAGACCCGGGGGCCATAGGTTTCTCTAGTGGCTTCTCTCATGATAGTGGTATTCTACGACGGGTAAACAAATTAATGTCGAGCAATTGATAGAAAAGTGAATAATTATGAGAATATCTAGGCATGATCATTATATATAGGCATCACGTCCAAAACAAGTAGGCCGAAGCGATTCTGCATCTACTACTATTACTCCACACATCGACCACTATCCAGCATGCGTATGGAGTATTAAGTTCATAAGAACAGACTAATGCCTTAAGAAAGATGACATGATGTAGAGGGATAAACTCAAATAACATGATATAAAGCCCATATTTTTACCCTCGATGGCAACAATACAATACGTGCCTTGCTGCCCCTACTGTCACTGGGAAAGGACACCACAAGATTGAGCCCAAAGCCAAGCACTTCTCCCATTGCAAGAACTATAGATCTAGTAGGCCAAACCAAACCAATAATTCGAAGAGACTTGCAAGGATATTATAATCATACATAAAGCTTTCAGAAAAGAACCAAATATTTCTCATAGATAATCTTGATCATAAATGCACAATTCATCAGATCTCGACAAACACACCGCAAAAAGATATTACATCGAATAGATCTCCTCGAAGACCGAGGAGCACTTGGTATTGAGATCCAAAGAGATGCTTGTCTCTCTTGTGTGCTTGTGGTAGTCCAAAACCATAATTTATGAAAACTTGGCTCTGATGCATATAGCCAAGCTGCATGTAGCACATCTTGCTTATCTCTCTTGTGTGCTTGTGGTAGTCCAAAACCATAATTTATGAAAATCTTGCACACTTGTAGGGGGAGCCTATGTACTACATGATTGTCAAAGCTTTCGTGATAATTCTGTCTTTCTTTCAATAAGCTTTGATGTTTTGTTTAGTGTGATTTTAGTGTGTTGCCATCAATTACCAAAAAGGGGGAGACTGAAAGCACATTTGCTCCCTGGGTGGTTTTGGTAATTAATGACAACATACTTTGTGGTTGGACTAATGCCTTTATCAAGTATGTTTCAGGAAATCCAATCACATTGGCATGGCTAAAGGACTGAAGAAGTGGACCCCTCAATATGCTAAGGCAAGCATTGGCAAAAGCTCAAGACTCCATTTTTGGTTTAGTGATCCAAGATCACATTGAGTCCATAGGAAAAGCCAATACTATTAAAAGGGGATGAGGTTGTGTTGATGATCTGGTTGCTCAAGTGCTTAGTGATATATCTCCTTCAACTATCAGCAACTTTCACTACAATACACACTCATAAGTAATCTTGGACCAACCGATTTTCCAAACTCAGTCACACCGAGATGAACCACCTCAGCCATAAGCCAAACCCTAGAAAAATCGGTCATTCCGAGTTTGAGATCGGTCTCACCGAAACATGGGCTGCCAAGCTTCTGTAACCGTTTGTCATCATATCGGAATAACCGAGATGACATTTTCGGTCCCACCGAAACTGGCAAGTTCCTATCTTTGATCAAATCGGACTAACCGAGATGGTATTTTCGGTCCCACCGAAAACCCCAACGTTCACTATATTTGAACTTTCGGTCTGACCGAGTTGTCCACTTCGGTCTCACCGAGATTACTCAATTATGTGTGTAACGGTTGGATTTTTGTGTGGAGGCTATATATACCCCTCCACCCCCTCTTCATTCGTGGAGAGAGCCATCAGAAAGAACTACCACTCCTACCTTACACTTTCTGAGAAGAGAACTACCTACCCTTGTGTTGAGATCAAGTTGCTCCACTCCCACCATATGAAACTTGATTTCTAACCTTCCCAAGTTGCTTTCCACTCAATCCTTTCTTCCACCACAGCCAAATCAGTGAGGAGAGTTGAGTGTTGGGGAGATTATCATTTGAAGCACAAGAGCAAGGAGTTCATCATCATCTACAACATCTATTACCTTTTGGAGGGTGGTGCCTCCTAGATTGGTTAGGTGTCGCTTGGGAGCCTCCGTCATCGAGATGTGGAGTTGAACCAAGAAGTTTGTAAGGGCAAGGAGATCGCCTACTTCGTGAAGATCTACCCCGAGTAAGGCTAGCCCTCCGTGGGCGTAGGCCATGATGGAATAGACAAGGTTGCTTCTTCGTGGACCCTTCGTGGATGGAGCCCTCCGTGGACTCGCGCAGCCGTTACCCTCCGTGGGTTGAAGTCTCCATCAACGTGGATGTACGATAGCACCACCTATCGAAACCACGGGAAAAATCATTGCGTCTCCAAATTGCGTTTGATCTTCTCCACTTCTCTTTACTACTTGTGCAATTTACTTTCCGCTGCCCATACTCTAGAATTGCATGTGTAGTGTGCTACTTGACTTGTGTGTTATGCAAAATCTGCCAAAATCTGTCCTTGATAAAAGACAGAATTTTTATCTTGTCGAGTAGTCTAATCACCCCCCCCCCCTCTAGACACTCTCACCTTCTTCGATCCCTCAATTGGTATCAGAGCCTTGGTCTCCATTGCTTTGGTTTACACACCATTGGAGGAAGATGGACGTGTCTACGTTTGGGAGTGTTAGCCATAGAGTGACTATTCTTAATGGAGAGTCATATAACTCATGGAGGTTTGAAATGCTTAGTATCTTTAAGATGTACAATTTATGCAAATATGTTGAGACCCCCTATGTGCCTCCTTTTGATTCCTTGCACCCTACCATGGATGAAGAGCTTGATTTGCTTCGTAACCTTAGGACTGTAAATCTTATCATTAGAGGGTTACCCGATGACTTGCTTAAGCTTGTTACAAACTTTGAGTGCGCCTATGCTATGTGGAAATTCTTGGAAGAACTTTATCCGGACTACTCTTTGAGAAGTCTTGATAAAATTCTATACAAGACTATTGAATTTGGTAAGATGCACCCCAATGATCCCAACTTTGATAAATGCTTCTTTGAGCTTCGTGATCTTATGAAAAAGAAGGGTGATCCCGGTCTTATCAATGCTTTAATTAGAAAAGCTCTTGTATTGCATTCCAAAGATTATTGTCACATTGACAAAACTAATGCAAGAAGTTTTTATCAAATTGACCTAGGTGTTGATGATGAACAATCTATGGGTCAATATGATGATGAGCATGAGCATGATGATGATTACTTCGATTCGGACATCGAGCTAGACAAGATCATGAAGAGTCTCAATCTTATGGCAAATATGAGAGATTACATGTCCGGCGGAAAAGAGTGGATTCTTGATAGTGGATGCACCGACCACATGACCGGAGACAAAGACATGTTTCGAGAGCTTGCAAAGAACGATGGTCCACGCAAGTATGTGACTTTTGGAGACAACTCCAAGGGTAAGGTACTTGGCCTTGGTAAGGTGGCCATATCTCATGATAGCTCTATTCAAAATGTCATGCTTGTAGAATCTCTTGGATACAATTTACTTTCCGTGTCTAGATTAGCTGACTTTGGATTCAATGTGCTATTCACCAAAGTAGATTGCCAAGTCTTTCGTCGTGACAATCAAAACATGGCATTTACCGGTATCCGTAGAGGTGATCTATATATTGTTGATTTCACTAAGAAAGCCCAACCTAGAGCTTGTTTCATTGCTAAATCCTCTAAAGGTTGGTTATGGCATAGAAGGCTAGGACATGTTGGTATGCGTAATCTAGACAAGCTGATCAAAGGTGATCATATTCTTGGTGTTAAAGATGTTTTCTTTGACAAAGATAGACTTTGTAGTGCCTGTCAAGCAGGAAAACAAGTTGGTGGAAGTCATCCCGTGAGAAACATCATGACCACAAGGAGACCGCTTGAGCTTCTTCATATGGATCTCTTCGGTCCCAATGCTTACAAAAGCCTTGGTGGTAACTCCTTTGGTCTAGTTATAGTTGATGATTATTCCAGATTTACGTGGGTATTTTTCCTTGATGACAAATCGCAGGTTCAGAGGATCTTCAAAACCTTTGCCAGAAAGGCCCAAAATCAATTCGAGGTGAAGATCAAGAAAGTTCGGAGTGACAATGGAACGGAGTTCAAGAACGCCAATGTAGACTCTTTTCTCGATGAGGAAGGGATTCTACATGAGTTCTCGGCTACGTACACTCCTCAACAAAATGGAGTTGTTGAGAGGAAGAACCGAGCGCTCATAGAGATGGCAAGAACGATGCTTGATGAATACAAGACACCGAAGCATTTTTGGGGAGAAGCGGTCGAGACAGCTTGTCATGCTATCAACAGGCTTTATCTTCATAAGCTCCTCGGCAAGACATCATACGAGCTCCTCACCGGTAACAAACCCCAAGTGGGATACTTTCGTGTCTTTGGTTCAAAATGCTATATCCTTGATAAGCATCGTCGGTCTAAATTTTCTCCTAAATCTCATGAAGGCTTTCTCCTTGGTTATGGATCAAACTCCCACACCTACCGTGTCTACAATAATTTCACCCGAAAGGTTGAAGAGACGGTAGACGTGAAGTTTGATGAATCTAATGGCTCGCAAGTAGAGCAAATGCCTATTGATGTAGGAGACAAGGACCCATCGGAAGCTATCCAAGATTTATCTATTGGAAAGATCCGTCCCATGGAAGTGAAGGACAGTACCTCATCTACATATGTGGAGCCACCTACCTCACGGCGAAATGAACCTCAAGGCAACATGGAGGCCTCCACAAGTGGAACTCACCAAGATGAGGAAGTGCAACAAGAAGATCCACCACAACCTCCTTCTCCACCACCTCAAGACAACACCAACAGCAATGAAGAAGAAGAAGAGGAAGATGAAGATGATGAGGAAGCTCAGACACAACCTCAACAAAAGCTATCCCGAGTCCGAGCAAGAGTCAAGAAAAATCATCCCGTAGAACAAATGATGAACGACATCAACTCCGGGAGAATTACTCGCTCTAAAACTCGCTTAGCTAACTTTTGTGAGCATTACTCATTTATCTCTAGTATTGAACCTATGAAGGTAGAAGAAGCACTTGAAGACCCGGATTGGGTGAACGCTATGCACGAAGAACTACACAACTTCGAGAGGAACAAGGTATGGACTTTGGTAGAGAAGCCTAAGGATGATCAAAACATCATTGGAACCAAATGGGTGTTTCGGAACAAGCAAGATGAAGATGGACAAGTCATCCGCAACAAGGCTGTTCTCGTAGCTCAAGGTTATACACAAGTCGAAGGTATGGACTATGGTGAGACCTATGCCCCCGTTGCTAGACTTGAGTCCATTCGCATTCTTCTTGCTTATGCCAATCACCATGATATTACTCTCTATCAAATGGATATCAAAAGTGCTTTCCTAAATGGTGAAATTGAGGAGGAAGTATTTGTGAAACAACCTCCCGGATTTGTGAATCCCAAAAAACCTAATCATGTTTACAAATTTCACAAAGCTCTTTATGGTCTTAAACAAGCTCCTAGAGCTTGGTACAAATGTTTGACTAGCTTTCTTCTTGAAAAAGGATTTGAGATTGGAAAGATAGACTCAACGCTGTTCATGAAAAGGGTTAATGGTGAACTATTTGTGTGCCAAATATATGTTGATGATATTATCTTTGGTTCAACTAACCCTCATTTTAGCAAGAAGTTTGGACAGCTCATGTCGGAGAAGTATGAGATGTCCATGATGAGTGAACTCAAATTCTTCCTTGGGTTGCAAATCAAGCAAACTAAGGAGGGTACCTTTGTCTCACAAACAAAGTACACCAAGGATCTCTTCAAGAAGTTCAACATGCAAGAAAGCAAAGGTATGAGTACCCCCATGCCTACTAGTGGACACAATGACTTGACAAAAGATGGAGAACCCGTTGATCAAAGGGTTTACCGATCTATGATTGGTTCTCTACTATATCTTTGTGCTTCTCGTCCTGACATAATGTTAAGTGTATGCATGTGTGCGCGATATCAAGCAGCCCCTAAAGAATGTCATCTTAAAGCTGTTAAAAGGATAGTGAGATATTTGATACACACACCAAACTTTGGCATTTGGTATCCTAAGATGGCCTCTTTCGATCTTGTGGGCTATTCCGACTCGGACTATGCCGGTGACAAGGTTGATAGAAAGTCAACTTCGGGTACGTGTCAATTCCTTGGTTGATCCCTTGTATCTTGGTCCTCCAAGAAACAAAATTCGGTATCCTTATCCACTGCCGAAGCGGAATATATTGCTGCTGGTTCGTGTTGTGCTCAATTACTATGGATGACACAAACACTTAAGGATTATGGGATACATGTGAGACATGTTCCCTTGCTTTGTGACAATGAGAGTGCGATTAAAATTGGACACAATCCCGTGCAACACTCTCAAACAAAGCATATTGAAGTTCGTCACCATTTTATTCGTGATCATATTGCCAAGGGTGATATTAATCTTAAGCATGTCCGTACTGACAAACAACTTGCTGATATCTTTACAAAACCTCTTGATGAGAAGGTGTTTTGTCGCTTAAGGAGTGAGTTGAACATCATTGATGCTTCAAACTTGGAGTGATAACTCCATTGATGCATGCAAGGCATGAGCCCACTTGACTAATCCTTGATATTTCTCTTATGATGGTGATCATATGTCTTGGACACATTTGCCTCCTTGTATTGCATCTAACTCCTTGCAGGTACTTGGATGATCTACGTTCCACAAGATTACCACACACTCAAATCATGAGTAATCTTGTCATTGACCAAGTATCTAGCCCTTTGGGATGTTGAGTTCAAGGAACAAAATTCTACATATCCTTTTTGACATCTTACACATCTAGTATTTCACTCTTGTCATCTTGGATATCCTTGAGTATTTCCTTGCTTGCCTAACCCATGTAGGAAGATGAACTACACAAGTGGAAATGGCGCTCCAACTTCACATCCAATGAGCACCTACATCAAGTTTACCTACATGAGTAAAACAACAACAAGCCCAAGGTATGTTCTTCACATCTTTAAGGAGCTTTGCTCAAAGTCATGAGTACAAGCAGCTTCATAAGATGTGATCACATCAAATGCTTAATCGAAAAATGGCAACCCCATTTTGAGCTTAAATGATGAGTATGACCTATGATCAAATGTCCTCATTTGACTCCTAAGTCAATATACTCAAACATAGGTGACCTTGTCGCCGACCTTTATCTAGATGAAGTACATATGTTTTGGAGTCTCTCTCTTTCTATTTTCTCTTATGTTCTCTCATTGAGTTTTCATTTAAAAAAAAACTTCATCTAGGAATCTTTTTCATTTCTATTCTTCTGTCTTTGTGAATATCCCTCTGGCTCTGATAAATTCCTCGAAAATCTTTCACAAATTCATTGCAAATCCTTTGAAACATTCATTGCAAGTGAGCTGAATTATTTCTGTATTTCCTTGGAATTAAACTCGGCGTCACCGATTTAAAATTTTCGGTCTAACCGAAAAGGATCTGTCCTAAGTCCCTGACTTTCGGACCCACCGATCCATCAAATTCGGTGTCACCGATTTATCTCTTCCAGGATATCAACTTCTGCAGCTCCACTCAATGTTCCTATTTGCCCTGTTGTGATTCTTAAGGATCCCACTTCTTTCTTTCCATCTTTCCTGCCGTACCTAGTTTGCTGTCCTTTTCGGCACTTGATGTCAAAGGGGGAGAAGACTTAGGGGGAGTAGGGGGAGAAGAGAAGACTTAGGGGGAGAAGAAAAGCATTCTTATCTTAAGGGGGAGAGAATCACATCAAAGCTTTGCCATGTTTTACATTGGACATCATTCTCAATTGGCATCATTCTTTTGATTTTGCTCTTTCCATCAAACCCCTTGTTCTGAGAGAACTCAAAGGGAGAGGAATCTTCACAATTGATATCTTATGGAAAGCAAAATCTCTCAGAGTTCATTGAAAATCTTTTAGTTTCAGAGACATGTTTGCTGATTCAAGCTTGTGCTCAATATGAGACACTCTTTATACATGTCCTCCCTGGCTTGGTACTCTTGATGTTCTTGCAGTTGGTTGAAGAAATACTCTTGTGTTATCTAACCTTGTTTTCCCAAGTTTATTTCTTCAGGTACAATGCCAAAGAACCTCAAAGTAAGTATATGCACTTTGAAGAATGTGCATGATGGTAACTTGCTTGTGAATACTTGTTTGCAAGAAATCACCATGCACATATGCATTATCACTCACTTCTTTTCATCTGCTCTGATGCATATAGCCAAGCTGCATGTAGCACATCTTGCTTATCTCTCTTGTGTGCTTGTGGTAGTCCAAAACCATAATTTATGAAAATCTTGCACACTTGTAGGGGGAGCCTGTGTACTACATGCTTGTCAAAGCTTTCGTGATAATTCTGTCTTTCTTTCAATAAGCTTTGATGTTTTGTTTAGTGTGATTTTAGTGTGTTGCCATCAATTACCAGAAAGGGGGAGATTGAAAGCACATTTGCTCCCTGGGTGGTTTTGGTAATTAATGACAACATACTTTGTGGTTGGACTAATGCCTTTATCAAGTATGTTTCAGGAAATCCAATCACATTGGCATGGCTAAAGGACTGAAGAAGTGGACCCCTCAATATGCTAAGGCAAGCATTGGCAAAAGCTCAAGACTCCATTTTTGGTTTAGTGATCCAAGATCACATTGAGTCCATAGGAAAAGCCAATACTATTAAAAGGGGATGAGGTTGTGTTGATGATCTGGTTGCTCAAGTGCTTAGTGATATATCTCCTTCAACTATCAGCAACTTTCACTACAATACACACTCATAAGTAATCTCGGACCAACCGATTTACCAAACTCAGTCACACCGAGATGAACCACCTCAGCCATAAGCCAAACCCTAGAAAAATCGGTCATTCCGAGTTTGAGATCGGTCTCACCGAAACATGGGCTGCCAAGCTTCTGTAACCGTTTGTCATCATATCGGAATAACCGAGATGACATTTTCGGTCCCACCGAAACTGGCAAGTTCCTATCTTTGATCAAATCGGACTAACCGAGATGGTATTTTCGGTCCCACCGAAAACCCCAATGTTCACTATATTTGAACTTTCGGTCTGACCGAGTTGTCCACTTCGGTCTCACCGAGATTACTCAATTATGTGTGTAACGGTTGGATTTTTGTGTGGAGGCTATATATACCCCTCCACCCCCTCTTCATTCGTGGAGAGAGCCATCAGAAAGAACTACCACTCCTACCTTACACTTTCTGAGAAGAGAACTACCTACCCTTGTGTTGAGATCAAGTTGCTCCACTCCCACCATATGAAACTTGATTTCTAACCTTCCCAAGTTGCTTTCCACTCAATCCTTTCTTCCACCACAGCCAAATCAGTGAGGAGAGTTGAGTGTTGGGGAGATTATCATTTGAAGCACAAGAGCAAGGAGTTCATCATCATCTACAACATCTATTACCTTTTGGAGGGTGGTGCCTCCTAGATTGGTTAGGTGTCGCTTGGGAGCCTCCGTCATCGAGATGTGGAGTTGAACCAAGAAGTTTGTAAGTGCAAGGAGATCGCCTACTTCGTGAAGATCTACCCCGAGTAAGGCTAGCCCTCCGTGGGCGTAGGCCATGATGGAATAGACAAGGTTGCTTCTTCGTGGACCCTTCGTGGGTGGAGCCCTCCGTGGACTCGCGCAGCCGTTACCCTCCGTGGGTTGAAGTCTCCATCAACGTGGATGTACGATAGCACTACCTATCGGAACCACGGGAAAAATCATTGCGTCTCCAAATTGCGTTTGATCTTCTCCACCTCTCTTTACTACATGTGCAAGTTACTTTCCACTCAATCCTTTCTTCCACCACAGCCATATCAGTGAGGAGAGTTGAGTGTTGGGGAGATTATCATTTGAAGCACAAGAGCAAGGAGTTCATCATCATCTACAACATCTATTACCTTTTGGAGGGTGGTGCCTCCTAGATTGGTTAGGTGTCGCTTGGGAGCCTCCGTCATCGAGATGTGGAGTTGAACCAAGAAGTTTGTAAGGGCAAGGAGATCGCCTACTTCGTGAAGATATACCCCGAGTAAGGCTAGCCCTCCGTGGGCGTAGGCCATGATGGAATAGACAAGGTTGCTTCTTCGTGGACCCTTCGTGGGTGGAGCCCTCCGTGGACTCGCGCAGCCGTTACCCTCCGTGGGTTGAAGTCTCCATCAACGTGGATGTACGATAGCACCACCTATCGGAACCACGGGAAAAATCACCGCGTCTCCAAAATTGCGTTTGCTCTTCTCCACCTCTCTTTACTACATGTGCAAGTTACTTTCCACTCAATCCTTTCTTCCACCACAGCCAAATCAGTGAGGAGAGTTGAGTGTTGGGGAGATTATCATTTGAAGCACAAGAGCAAGGAGTTCATCATCATCTACAACATCTATTACCTTTTGGAGGGTGGTGCCTCCTAGATTGGTTAGGTGTCGCTTGGGAGCCTCCGTCATCGAGATGTGGAGTTGAACCAAGAAGTTTGTAAGGGCAAGGAGATCGCCTACTTCGTGAAGATCTACCCCGAGTAAGGCTAGCCCTCCGTGGGCGTAGGCCATGATGGAATAGACAAGGTTGCTTCTTCGTGGACCCTTTGTGGGTGGAGCCCTCCGTGGACTCGCGCAGCCGTTACCCTCCGTGGGTTGAAGTCTCCATCAACGTGGATGTACGATAGCACCACCTATCGGAACCACGGGAAAAATCATTGCGTCTCCAAATTGCGTTTGATCTTCTCCACTTCTCTTTACTACTTGTGCAATTTACTTTCCGCTGCCCATACTCTAGAATTGCATGTGTAGTGTGCTACTTGACTTGTGTGTTATGCAAAATCTGCCAAAATCTGTCCTTGATAAAAGACAGAATTTTTATCTTGTCGAGTAGTCTAATCACCCCCCCCCTCTAGACACTCTCACCTTCTTCGATCCCTCACTTTAACACCAGTATTTCTCAATTTCATAATAACTCCACTAGCATGACTGTAATATCACTATCCCCATATCTCAAAACAATTATCAAGCATCCAACTTCTCATCATATTCAATACACTTAGTATGAAAGTTTTTACTACATTCACCTTGGATGCCTATCATGTGAAGGCTAGTTTTATAACCAAAGCACATTATCATGCTGTTTTAATAGGCTCTCAATAGGATATAAGTGAAGCATGAGAGATCAACAATTTCTACAAAATATAATTACCACCGTGCTCTAAAAGATATAAGGGAAGCACTAGAGCAAAAACTATTCAACTCAGAAGATATAAGTGAAGCACATAGAGTGTTCTAACAATTCCTAGGCCATATTTATCTCTCTCAAAAAGGTGTGTCCAGGAAGGATGATTGTGGCGAACTAACAAGCAAAGACTTAAATGATACATGACGCTCCAAGTAAAACACATATCATGTGGTGAATAAAAATATAGCTCCGATTATAGTTACCGATAGATGAAGACGAAAGAGGGGATGCCTTCCGGGGCATCCCCAAGTTTGGGCTTTTGGTTGTCCTTAAATTTTACCTTGGGGTGCCTTGGGCATCCCCAAGCTTAGGCTCTTTCCACTCTTTGTTCCATATTCCATCAAATCAATACTCAAAACTTGAAAACTTCACAACACAAAACATAGACAAAAATCTCGTGAGCTTCGTTAGTATAAGAAAACAAACCACTACTCAAAGTGTTGGGGAACGTAGTATTTTAAAATTTTCCTACGATCACACAAGATCTATCTACCAGATGCATAGCAACGAGAGGGAAGAGTGTGTCTACGTACCCTCGTAGCCGGGAGCGGAAGCGTCAAGTGACGCGGTTGATGTAGTCGAACTTCTTCACGATTCAACCGATCAAGCACCGAACGTACGACACCTCCGCGTTCAGCACACGTTCAGCTTGATGACGTCCCACGAGCTCTTGATCCAGTTGAGCTTCACGGGAGAGTTTCGTCAGCACGACGGTGTGGTGACGGATATGATGTATTCACCGGCGCAGGGCTTCGCCTAAGCTTCGCGACGGTATGACCGAGGTGTGTTTCTGTGGAGGGGGGCACCGCACACGGCTGGAACAGTTCAACTTGTGTGTCTTTGGGTGCCCCCCTACCCCCGTATATAAAGGAGCATGGGGAGAGGCCGGCCGGCCCTTGTTTGGTGCGGCTAGGGTTGCAATCCTACTAGGAATAGGATTGCAATCCTATTCCTAGTAGGAATCACCAAAAGAAGGAAGAGAGGGAAAGGAAAAAGGAGAGGTGGCGCCCCCCCCCCCCAATCCTAGTCCAACTAGGAACCCTAGGTGGGGCGCCGGCCAGCCCTATGGGCTGCCTCTCTCTTTCCCTTAAGGCCCACTATGGACCATCCCCCCTCGTAGGGGGTTCCGGTAACCCCCTCCGGCAATCCCGTTAAATCTGAAACTTTTCCGGAACACTTCCGGTATCCGAATATAGTCGTCCAATATATCAATCTTTATGTCTCGGACATTCCGAGACTCCTCGTCATGTCCGTGATCTCATCCGGGACTCTGAACTACCTTCGGTACATCAAAACTCATAAACTCATAATACCGATCGTCATCAAACGTTAAGCGTGCGGACCCTACGGGTTCGAGAACTATGTAGACATGACCGAGACTCATCTCCGGTCAATAACCAATAGCGGAACCTGGATGTTCATATTGGCTCCTACATATTCTACGAAGATCTTTTATCGGTCAAAACCGCATAACAACATACGTTGTTCCTTTTGTCATCGGTATGTTACTTGCCCGAGATTCGATCGTCGGTATCTCTATACCTAGTTCAATCTCGTTACCGGCAAGTCTCTTTACTCGTTCCGTAACACATCATCTCGTGACTAAATCATTAGTCTTTTGCTTGCAAGGCTTATTGTGATGTGTGTTACCGAGAGGGCCCAGAGATACCTCTCCGACACTCGGAGTGATAAATCCTAATCTTGATCTATGCCAACACCACGAATACTTTCGGAGACACCTGTAGAGCATCTTTATGATCACCTAGTTACGTTGTGACGTTTGATAGCACACAAGGTGTTCCTACGGTATTCGGGAGTTGCATAATCTCATAGTCATAGGAACATGTATAAGTCATGAAGAAAGCAATAACAGTAAAACTAAACGATCATAGTGCTATGCTAACGGATGGGTCTTGTCCATCACATCATTCTCCTAATGATGTGATCCCGTTGATCAAATGACAACTCATGTCTATGGCTAGGAAACATAACCATCTTTGATCAATGAGCTAGTCTAGTAGAGGCATACTAGGGACATACTGTTTTGTCTATGTATTCACACATGTACTAAGTTTCCGGTTAATACAATTCTAGCATGAATAATAAACATTTATCATGATATAAGGAAATATAAATAACAACTTTATTATTGCCTCTAGGGCATATTTCCTTCAGTCTCCCACTTGCACTAGAGTCAATAATCTAGCTCACATCGCCATGTGATTTAATACTGATAGTTCACATCGTTATGTGAATAACACCCATAGTTCACATCGCCATGTGACCAACACCCAAAGGGTTTACTAGAGTCAATAATCTAGTTCACATCGCTATGTGATTAATACCCAAGAGTAATAAGGTGTGATCATGTTTTGCTTGTGAGAGAAGTTTAGTCAACGGGTCTGTCACATTCAGATCCGTATGTATTTTGCAAATTTCTATGTCTACAATGCTCTGCATAGAGCTAGTCTAGCTAATTGCTCCCACTTTCAATACGCATCCAGATTGATACTTAGAGTCATCTGGATTTAGTGTCAAAGCTTGCATCGGCGTAACCCTTTACGACGAACTCTTTATCACCTCCATAATCGAGAAACATTTCCTTTAGTCATCCAGTTACTAAGGATAATTTTGACCGCTGTATAGTGATCTACTCCTGGATCACTATTGTACCCCCTTGACAAACTCATGGCAAGGTACACAACATGTTTGGTACACAGCATGGCATACTTTATAGAACCTATGGCTGAGGCATAGGGAATGACTTTCATTCTCTCTATATTTTTCTGCCGTGGTCTGGCTTTGAGTCTTACTCAACTTCACACCTTACAAGTCAGGCAAGAACTCCTTCTTTGACTGATCCATTTTGAACTACTTCAAAATCTTATCAAGGTATGTACTTATCGAAAGTCTTATCAAGCGTCTTGATCTATCTCTATAGATCTTGATGCCCAATATGTAAGCAGCTTCACCAAGGTCTTTCTTTAAAAAACACTTCTTTATGCTTTCCAGAAAATTCTACATCATTTCTGATCAACAATATGCCATTCACATATACTTATCAGAAAGGTTGTAGTGCTCCCACTCACTTCTTGTAAATACAGGCTTCACCGCAAGTCTGTATAAATCTATATGCTTTGATCAATTTATCAAAGCGTATATTCCAACTCCGAGATGCTTGCACCAGTCCATAGATGGATCGCTGGAGCTTGCACATTTTGTTAGCACCTTTCGGATCGACAAAACCTTCTGGTTGCATCATATACAACTCTTCTTTGAGATATCCATTCAGGAATGCAGTTTTGACATCCATTTGCCAGATTTCGTAATCATAAAATGCGGCAATTGCTAACATGATTCGGACAGACTTAAGCATCGCTACAGGTGAGAAAGTCTCATCGTAGTCAACTCCATGAACTTGTCGAAACCCTTTCGCAACAAATCGAGCTTTGTAAACAGTAACATTACCGTCTGCGTCGGTCTTCAGATCCATTTATTTTCGATGGCCTGCCGATCATCGGGCAAGTCAACCAAAGTCCACACTTTGTTCTCATACATGGATCCCATCTCAGATTTCATGGCCTCAAGCCATTTTGCGGAATCTGGGCTCATCATCGCTTCCTCATAGTTCGTAGGTTCATCATGGTCTAGTAACATGATTTCCAGAACTGGGTTGTCGTACCACTCTGGTGCGGAACGTACTCTGGTTGATCTACGATGTTCAGCAGAAACTTGATCCGAAGTTTCATGATCATCATCATTAACTTCCTCACTGATTGGTGTAGGAATCACTGGAACAATTTTCTGTGATGTACTACTTTCCAATTCGGGAGAAGGTACAATTAACTCATCAAGTTCTACTTTCCTCCCACTCACTTCTTTCGAGAGAAACTCCTTCTCTAGAAAGGATCCATTCTTAGCAACGAATATCTTGCCTTCGGATCTGTGATAGAAGGTGTACCCAATAGTTTCTTTTTGGGTATCCTATGAAGATTTATTTTTCCAATTTGGGTTCGAGCTTATCATGTTGAAACCTTTTCACATAAGCATCGCAGTCCCAAACTTAAAGAAATGACAGCTTAGGTTTCTCGTCAAACCACAGTTCATACGGTGTCATCTCCACGGATTTAGATGGTGCCCTATTTAACGTGAATGTAGCTGTCTCTAATGCATAACCCCAAAAGCGATAGTGGTAGATCGGTAAGAGACATCATCGATCGTACCATATCTAATAAAGTACGGTTATGACATTCGGAGACACCATTACACTGTGGTGTTCCAGGTGGCATGAGTAGTGAAACTATTTCACATTGTTTTTACTGAAGGCCAAAACTCGCTAACTCAAATATTTTACCTCTACGATCATATCGTAGAAACTCTTATTTTCTTGTTATGATGATTCTGCACTTCACTCTGAAATTCTTTGAACTTTTCAAATGTTTCAGACTTGTGCTTCATTAAGTAGATATACCCATATCTGCTCAAATCATCAGTGAAGGTCAGAAAATAACGATACCCGCCGCGAGCTTCAACACTTATTGGTCCACATACATCTGTATGTATGATCTCCAACAAATCTGTTGCTCGCTCCATTGTTCCGGAGAACGGAGTTTTAGTCATCTTGCCCATGAGGCATGGTTCGCAAGCACCAAGTGATTCATAATCAAGTGATTCCAAAAGTCCATCACTATGGAGTTTCTTCATGCGCTTTATACCATTATGACCTAAACGGCAGTGCCACAAATAAGTTGCACTATCATTATTAACCTTGCATCTTTTGGCTTCAATATTATGAATATGTGTATCACCACGATCGAGATCCAACAAACTATTTTCATTGGGTGTATGACCATCGAAGGTTTTATTCATGTAAACAGAATAACAATTATTCTATGACTTTAAATGAATAACCGTGTTGCAACAAATATGATCAAATCATATTCATGCTCAACGCAAATGCCAAATAACATTTATTTAGGTTTTACACTAATCCCGAAAGTATAGGGAGTGTGCGATGATGATCATATCAATCTTGGAACCACTTCCAACACACATCGTCACTTCACCTTTAACTAGTCTCTGTTCATTCTGCAATTCTCGTTTCGAGTTACTAATTTTAGCAACTGAACCGGTATCAAATACCCAGGGGTTGCTATGAACACTAGTAAAGTACACATCAATAATCTGTATATCAAAATATACCTTTGTTCACTTTGCCATCCTTCTTATCCGCCAAGTATCTAGGGCAGTTCCACTTCCAGTGACCATTTCCTTTGCAGTAGAAGCACTTAGTTTCAGGCTTGAGTTTTAGTTTTGGGTTTCTTCACGGGAGTGACAACTTGCTTGTCATTCTTCTTGAAGTTCCCCTTCTATCCCTTTGCCCTTTATTTGAAACAAGTGGTCTTGTTTAACCATCAACACTTGATGCTCTTTCTTGATTTCTACCTTCGCCGATTTCAGCATCGCGAAGAGCTCGGGAATTACTTTCGTCATCCCTTGCATATTATAGTTCATCACGAAGTTCTACTAACTTGGTGATAGTGACTAGAGAACTTTGTCAATTACTATCTTATCTGGAAGATTAAATCCCACTTGATTCGAGCAATTGCAGTACCCAAACAATCTGAGCACATGCTCACTGGTTGAGCTATTCTCCTCCATCTTGTAGGCAAAGTACTGTCAGAGGTCTTATACCTCTCGACACGGGCATGAGTATGAAATACTAATTTCAACTCTTGGAACATCTTATATGCTCCGTGGCGTTCAAAACGTTTTTGAAGTCCCGGTTCTAAGCCGTAAAGCATGGTGCACTTAAACTATCAAGTAGTCATCATACCGAGCTTTTGTCAAAACGTTCATAACGTCTACATCTGCTCCTGCAAAAGGTCTGTCACCTAGCGATGCATCAAGGACATAATTCCCTATGCAGCAATGAGGATAATCCTCAGATCACGGAACAATTCCGCATCATTGCTACTAACATCTTTCAACTTAGTTTTCTCTAGGAACATATAAAAAATAAACGTGGAGCAACATCGCGAGCTATTGATCTACAACATAGATATGCTAATACTATGAGGACTAAGTTCATGATAAATTAAAGTTCAATTAATCATATTACTTAAGAACTCCCACTTAGATAGACATCCCTCTAGTCATCTAAATGATCACGTGATCCAAATCAACTAAACCATGTCCGATCATCACGTGAGATGGAGTAGTTTCAATGGTGAACATCTCATGTTGATCATATCTACTATATGATTCACGCTCGACCTTTCGGTCTCCAGTGTTCCGAGGCCATATCTGCATATGCTAGGCTCGTCAAGTTTAACCCGAGTATTCTGCGTGTGCAAAACTGGCTTACACCCGTTGTATTTGAACGTAGAGCTTATCACACCCGATCATCACGTGGTGTCTCGGCACGACGGACTTTCGCAACGGTGCATACTCAGGGAGAACACTTATACCTTGAAATTTAGTAAGGGATCATCTTATAATGCTACCGTCGTTCTAAGCAAAATAAGAAGCATAATAAGATAAACATCACATGCAATCAAAATATGTGACATGATATGGCCATCATCATCTTGTGCTTTTGATCTCCATCTCCAAAGCACCGTCATGATCACCTTCGTCACCGGCGCGACACCTTGATCTCCATCGTAGCATCGTTGTCGTCTCGCCAACTATTGCTTCTACGACTATCGCTACCGTTTAGTGATAAAGTAAAGCAATTACATGGCGATTGCATTTCATACAATAAAGCGACAACCATATGGCTCCTGCCAGTTGCCGATAACTTTACAAAACATGATCATCTCATACAAAACCGTATAACTCATCATGTCTTGACCATATCACATCACAACATGCCCTACAAAAACAAGTTAGACGCCCTCTACTTTGTTGTTGCAAGTTTTACGTGGCTGCTACGGGCTTAGCAAGAACCGTTCTTACCTACGCATACAAAACCACAACGATGTTTCGTCAAGTATGTGCTGTTTTAACCTTCACAAGGACCGGGCGTAGCCACACTTGATTCAGCTAAAGTGAGAGAGACAGACACCCGCCAGTCACCTTTAAGCAACGAGTGCTCGTAACGGTGAAACCAGTCTCGCGTAAGCGTACGCGTAATGTCGGTCCGGGCCGCTTCATCTCACAATATCGCCGAAGCAAAGTATGACATGCTGGTAAGCAGTATGACTAGTATCGCCCACAACTCATTGTGTTCTACTCGTGCAAATCATCTACGCATAGACCTGGCTCATGATGCCACTGTTGGGGAACATAGTATTTTAAAATTTTCCTACGATCACACAAGATCTATCTACCAGATGCATAGCAACGAGAGGGAAGAGTGTGTCTACGTACCCTCATAGACCGGGAGCGGAAGCGTCAAGTGACGCGGTTGATGTAGTCGAACTTCTTCACGATTCAACCGATCAAGCACCGAACGTACGGCACCTCCGCGTTCAGCACACGTTCAGCTTGATGACGTCCCACGAGCTCTTGATCCAGTTGAGCTTCACAGGAGAGTTTCGTCAGCACGACGGCGTGGTGACGGATATGATGTATTCACCGGCGCAGGGCTTCGCCCAAGCTTCGCGACGGTATGACCGAGGTGTGTTTCTGTGGAGGGGGCCATCGCACACGGCTGGAACAGTTCAACTTGTGTGTCTTTGGGTGCCCCCTGCCCCCGTATATAAAGGAGCAAGGGAAGAGGCCGGCCGGCCCTTGTTTGGTGCGGCTAGGGTTGCAATCCTACTAGGAATAGGATTGCAATCCTATTCCTAGTAGGAATCACCAAAAGAAGGAAGAGAGGGAAAGGAAAAAGGAGAGGTGGCGCCCCCCCCCCCAATCCTAGTCCAACTAGGAACCCTAGGTGGGGCGCCGGCCAGCCCTATGGGCTGCCTCTCTCTTTCCCTTAAGGCCCACTATGGACCATCCCCCCTCGTAGGGGGTTCCGGTAACCCCCTCCGGCAATCCCGTTAAATCCGAAACTTTTCCGGAACACTTCCGGTATCCGAATATAGTCGTCCAATATATCAATCTTTATGTCTCGGACATTCCGAGACTCCTCGTCATGTCCGTGATCTCATCCGGGACTCTGAACTACCTTCGGTACATCAAAACTCATAAACTCATAATACCGATCGTCATCAAACGTTAAGCGTGCGGACCCTACGGGTTCGAGAACTATGTAGACATGACCGAGACTCATCTCCGGTCAATAACCAATAGCGGAACCTGGATGCTCATATTGGCTCCTACATATTCTACGAAGATCTTTTATCGGTCAAAACCGCATAACAACATACGTTGTTCCTTTTGTCATCGGTATGTTACTTGCCCGAGATTCGATCGTCGGTATCTCTATACCTAGTTCAATCTCGTTACCGGCAAGTCTCTTTACTCGTTCCGTAACACATCATCTCGTGACTAACTCATTAGTCTTTTGCTTGCAAGGATTATTGTGATGTGTGTTACCGAGAGGGCCTAGAGATACCTCTCCGACACTCGGAGTGATAAATCCTAATCTTGATCTATGCCAACACCACGAATACTTTCGGAGACACCTGTAGAGCATCTTTATGATCACCCAGTTACGTTGTGACGTTTGATAGCACACAAGGTGTTCCTACGGTATTCGGGAGTTGCATAATCTCATAGTCATAGGAACATGTATAAGTCATGAAGAAAGCAATAGCAGTAAAACTAAACGATCATAGTGCTATGCTAACGGATGGGTCTTGTCCATCACATCATTCTCCTAATGATGTGATCCCGTTGATCAAATGACAACTCATGTCTATGGCTAGGAAACATAACCATCTTTGATCAATGAGCTAGTCTAGCAGAGGCATACTAGGGACATACTGTTTTGTCTATGTATTCACACATGTACTAAGTTTCCGGTTAATACAATTCTAGCATGAATAATAAACATTTATCATGATATAAGGAAATATAAATAACAACTTTATTATTGCCTCTAGGGCATATTTCCTTCACAAAGGTACTGTAATGAACTCATTCTGTGTTTATATTGGTGTTAAACCTACGGTATTCCAACTTCTCTATGATTCATACTCCCCAATACTACTCATAGATTCATCAAAATAAGCAAACACCACACGAAAAACAGAATCTGTCAAAAAACAGAACAGTATATGGTAATATGTAGCTTTTGCATAATTCTGTAACTCCAAAAAATTGACATAAATTGGTAAACGTGAGGAATTTGTATATTAATCATCTGCAAAAAGAATCAACTAAATAGCACTCTCCAGTAAAATCTGGTGACTATTCTCGTGAGCGCTAATGTTTCTGTTTTTTACAGCAAGATCATATAAACTTCACACAAGTCTTCCCAAAGGTTCTACTTGGCACAAACACTAATTAAAACACAAAACCACATCTAAACAGAAGCTAGATGCAATCTTTATTCTTAAACAGAAGCAAAAACAAAAAATATAAAATTGGGTTGCCTCCCAACAAGCGCTATCGTTTTACGCCCCTAACTAGGCAAGATACAAGTATAGATCTAGGTATTGCCATCTTTGGAAGGCAATCCATAAGTGGCTCTCATAATAGATTCATAGGATAATTTAATTTTGTTTCTAGGAAAGTGTTCCATGCCTTTCCTTAACGGAAATTGGAATCTAATATTTTCTTCCTTCATATCAATAATTGCACGAGTCGTTCTAAGGAAAGGTCTACCAAGAATAATAGGACATGAAGGGTTGCAATCTATATCAAGAACAATGAAATCTACGGGCACATAATTTTCTATTGGCAACAATAAGAACATCACTAATCCTTCCCATAGGTTTCTTAATGGTAGAATCCACAAGATGCAAATTTAAAGAACAATCATCAAGCTCATGGAAACCTAACAAATCACACAAAGTTTTTGGGATAGTGGAAACACTTGCACCCAAATCACACAAAGCAAAGCATTCATGATCTTTAATTTCTATTTTAATAGTAGGTTCCCACTCATCATAAAGCTTTCTAGGGATAGAAACTTCTAATTCAAGTTTTTCTTCATAAGATTGCATCAAAGCATCAACTATGTGTTTGGTAAAAGCTTTATTTTGACTATAAGCATGCGGAGAGTTTAGTATGGATTGCAACAAGGAAATACAATCAATCAAAGAGCAATTATCATAATTGAATCCCTTGAAATCCAAAGTAGTGGGTTCATCACTATGCAAAGCTTTAATCTCTTCACTCCCACTTTTAACAATTTTAGCATCAAGATCTAAAAACTCCGAATTATTGGGATACCTTTTAATTAAAGTAGACTCATCTCCAATCCCATATTTATCAAGATTCATACTAGAAAACAAGGATCTAATAGGAGACACATCAATAACTTTCAGATCTTCATCTTTATTTTCATGATAACTAGAAGAACACGCTTTTATATAATTCTCTCTTTTGACACGCATCCTAGCGGTTCTTTCTTTGCATTCATCAATGGAAATTCTCAGGGCTTTGAGAGACTCATTGATATCGTGCTTAGGTGGAATAGATCTAAGTTTCAAAGAATCAACATCAAGAGTAACTCTATCCACACTTCTAGCCAATTCATCAATCTTAAGCAATTTTTCTTCAAGCAAAGCATTGAAATTCTTTTGCGAATTCATAAACTCCTTAACACTAGTTTCAAATTCAGAAGGCATCTTTCCATAAGAGTTATTGTAGGAATTTTCATAATTATTAGAGGAATTACTAGGAAAAGGCCTAGGATTAAAGTTTCTTCTATAAGCATTGTTACCAAAATTATTCCTACCAACAAAATTCACATCCAAAGATTCATTATTATTTTCAATCAACGTGGATAAAGGCATATAATTAGGATCAGAAGAAGCACTCTTAGCAGCAAATAATTTCATAAGTTCATCCATCTTTCCACTAAAAACACTAATCTCTTCAATAGCATGCACTTTTTTACTAGTAGATCTTTCGGTGTGCCATTGAGAATAATTAACCATAATATTATCTAGGAGTTTGGTAGCTTATCCTAAGGTAGTTTCCATGAAAGTGCCTCCTGTGGCCGAGTCTAAAAGATTTCTAGAAGCAAAATTCAAGCCAGCATAAAAGTTTTGAATAATCATCCATAAGTTCAAACCATGTGTAGGGAAATTACATATCATTAATTTCATTCTCTCCCAAGCTTGTGCAACATGCTCATAATCTAGTTGCTTAAAATTCATAATATCATTTCTAAGAGAGATGATCTTAGCAGGAGGGAAACACTTAGAGATAAAAGCATCTTTGCACTTATTCCACGAATCAATACTATTTCTAGGCAAAGAGGAAAACCAAGTTTTAGCTCGATCTCTAAGTGAAAACGGAAATAACTTCAATTTAACAATATCGTTATCCGTATCCCTTTTCTTTTGCATATCACACAAATCAACAAAGTTGTTTAGATGGGTAGCAGCATCTTCACTAGGAAGGCCGAAAAATGATCTTTCATGACAATATTCAAGAGAGCAGCATTGATCTCACAAGATTCAGCATCGGCAATAGGAGCAATCGGAGTGCTAATAAAATAATTATTGTTGGTATTGAAGAAGTCACACAATTTGGTATTGTTCTGAGCCATAGTGACACACAAGCAATCCAACACACAAGCAAACAAGAAGCAAGCGAACGATAAACACACGGCAAAAAGAAGAGCAAATAAAACGGCAAGGGTGAAGTGGGGGAGAGGAAAACGAGAGGCAAATAAATGTAATGCGAATGATAAGGGTTTGTGATAGGTACTTGGTATATGACTTTTGCGTAAGCCTCCCCGGCAACAGCGCCAGAAATTCTTCTTGCTACTTCTCGAGCTTGTGTTGTATTTCCTCGAAGAGGAAAGGGTGATGCAGCACAGTAGCGCAAGTATTTCCCTCAGTTTTTGAGAACCAAGGTATCAATCTAGTAGGAGACCACGCGCAAGTCCCTCGCACCTGCACAAACAAATAAGAACTTCGCAGCCAACACGATAAGGGGTTGTTAATCCCTTTACAGTCACTTACGAAAGTGAGAACTGATACAGATGATAGTTTGATATTTTTGGTATTTTTGGATATAAGAACAGAAAGTAAAAGCGGAAAAGTAAAGTAGATTGTAGATTGATATGTTGAGAATAGACCCGGGGGCCATAGGTTTCTCTAGTGGCTTCTCTCATGATAGCGGTATTCTACGGCGGGTACACAAATTACTGTCGAGCAACTGATAGAAAAGTGAATAATTATGAGAATATCTAGGCATGATCATTATATATAGGCATCACGTCCAAAACAAGTGGACCAAAACGATTCTGCATCTACTACTATTACTCCACACATCGACCACTATCCAGCATGCATCTAGAGTATTAAGTTCATAAGAACAGAGTAACGCCTTAAGCAAGATGACATGATGTAGAGGGACAAACTCAAATAACATGATATAAACCTCATCTTTTTACCTTCGATGGCAACAATACAATACGTGCCTTGCTGCCCCTACTGTCACTGGGAAAGGACACCGCAAGATTGAACCCAGAGCCAAGCACTTCTCCCATTGCAAGAACTATAGATCTAGTAGGACAAACCAAACCAATAATTTGAAGAGACTTGCAAGGATATTATAATCATACATAAAGAGTTCAGAAAAGAACCAAATATTTCTCATAGATAATCTTGATCATAAACCCACAATTCATCGGGTCTCAACAAACGCACCGAAAAAGAGATTACATCGAATAGATCTCCTCGAAGACCGAGGAGAACATAGTATTGAGATCCAAAGAGAGATAAGAAGCCATCTAGATACTAGCTATGGACCCGAAGGTCTGTGGTAAACTACTCGCAACTCATGGTGAGGCGATGATAATGATGTAGAAGCACTACATGGTAGATCCCCCCTCCGGCGGAGCTCCGGAATAGACCCCAAGATGGGATCTCACGGGAACAGAAGGTTGCGGCGGTGGAACTAGGGTTTTCTGTGCTGTTCTGATGGTTTCGGGGTACGTAGGTATATATAGGAGGAAGGAGGGCACCGGTGGCCAGACGTGGGGCCCACGAGGCAGGGGGCACGCCCTATAGGGGGGCGCCCCCCACCCTCGTGGACGCCACGTGTGCCCTACTCCGTGGTTCTCAAGTCTCCCGTGTGTATTTTGCTCCAAAAATATATCTCCTGAAATTTCATTCTGTTTGGACTCCGTTTGATATTCCTTTTCTGTAAAACCCTGAAATAGGCAAAAAAACAGCAATCTAGACTGGGCCTTTGGGTTAATAGGTTAGTCCCAAAAAGAATATAAAAGTGTATAACAAAGCCCATTAAACATCCAAAACATCATAAATAATAGCATGGAACAATAAAAAAGTATAGATACGTTGGAGACGTATTAGGCTACTCCGGGCGAAACCCTTGATCTGGGTCTCCTGGATAGAAAGGTGGTGATGCTTGATGCCGTTCTCCCTCCCGGGGCATCATTTTGGATGAGTGAGAGGTGGTATATGCCATGTCAACGACGGTGGGTCTCGGCATCATGCCGCAACTGAGTCTTTGTGGCAGATGCATCTTGATTGGAGGGTGGCGGCATTGTTTGGCGCCGTGGCGGGTCGACAGATAGTCTATCAAGGATAATGCAGATCTCTCCTCTAAAGATGTGTTGACTGTTCGGTAGTGGTAGCGGTTTCTGAAGTGTGTGCATGTACTGCGCGCTTAGGGTCCGTTGGACCAGATGTGTGCTTCTGGTACACCATACGGGCAGTGATACATCTCCGTCGCATTATACTTTTTGATTGTTTCATGCCATCATCTTACAACTTTCACATACGTTTGGTAACAATTTATATGATTTTCTTGGACTAACATATTGTTCCACTGCCTAGTGTCAGTTCCTGTTTGTTGCATGTTTTCTGTTTCATAGAAAATCCATATCAAATTAAGTACAAACGTGATAATAGTTTACGGAGATTTATTTTGAAATATATGTGATTTATGAGAAAAATAATCAATGCGAGATGATGCTCGAGGGGCCCACAAGCTGAAGGGGCACCCCCTACCCTGGGCGTCCCTAGCAGGCTTGTGGTTCCCTGTAAGTTGGTTGGGGTGTCGTTCCGCCGCAAGAAAGATGATATCCAGATAAAAAATCCCCTCATAATTTTAGCCCAATCAAAGTTACGGATCTCATGGAATATACGAAATTGTTTTTGGCCAGAAACAGGAACACAAAATAGAAGAGAACAAAGAACACACACACACACACACACACACACGCACACACACACGCACACGCACACGCACACGCACACGCACACGCGCACACACACACACACACACACACACACACACACAGAGATCCAATCTCGGAGGGGCTCCTGCTCTCCGGGAGCCATGGCAGCCATGGACTAGAGGGGAAACTCTCCTACCTCTAGGGGGGACACCAAGTTTGAATAAGAAGGAGGGGCTCTCTCCCCCTCTCTTCTGGTGGCACCAGAGCATCGTTGGGGGAACCTTCGTGATGGTGATCTACACCAACAACTTCGTCACCGTCATCATCAACTCTCCCCCCATCTGTGCAGCGGTGTAACACCTCTTCCCCCGCTGTAATCTCTACTTGAACATGGTGCTTAATGTTATATATTATTATCCAATGATGTGTGGCAATCCTATGATGTTTGAGCAGATTTCTTTTGTCCTACGGGTTAACTGTGGTATGTGTGATTGATATGAGTTGTATGTTAAATTGGTGTTGTCCTATGGCGCCCTTCGTGTAGCGCAAGCATGTGATATTACCGCTGTAGGGTTTTGCAATACGTTCATGATTCGCTTATAGTTGGTTGCGAGAGTGACAGAAGATTAAATCCGAGTAAGGGGGTTGTTGCGCATGGGAGTAAAGGGGACTTGTTACATAATGTTATGGTTGGGTTTTACCTTAATGATCTTTAGTGGTTGCGGATGCTTGCTAGAGTTCCAATCATAAGTGCATGTGATCCAAGTATGGAAAGTATGTTAGTATATGTCTCCCCCTTATTGCATATGTTAAGTATCTATCATGTTATATTTTATTCGCCTATTTGAGAATCTTTCGCTTTGTGTTACAAAAGTTTTTACTAAAAAACCAACTTTTATTTTGTCACAAAGTACTCCTAGTTTTATTCTTGCTGTGTTTGAACCCATTTCTTTTGCTGAGAGCTACTCAAATGTCCGAACACGCTGAAAATTGAAACGGACCTCACGCAACTAAACATCTTCCATACAAAAAATATTTTTTTTTGGATTTTCTAGTATTTGTTACTGTTCATCGAGATCATATAAGTTTGGGCACAAAAATGGATATTGCTCCGCTGGTCCAAGTACAATCGGCTTTCCAAAATTTTGTGCACTAGCAGTTTGGAGATGGACAATGTGTTTTATTCTCGAAAGATAGATGGATCAATAGTTTGACTATGAAGGATATTTCGTCGCTGGTCCACGCTCAGGTTCCCAAACAAGTGGTTAATAGAAGATAGGCCAAGGATGGTCTTCATCTACATCACTCAGCTAATGATGTGAGAAGGAATCTGGCATCTGACGGCTTACTACAGCTCGTCTGCCTCTGGGAGATCATGATCTCTAAGGACCTCAACCCCACGAGAGTCGATATACCGATATGCTGATGGAATAGCACTGGCACTTATACTTCGGCTTCCATGTATGCCATGCTTTGTGAGGGTGGTATTAGGTTTGAGCCGGCCAATCCGATTTGGAAGTGCTGGGTACCTGTTTCCTGCAAATTATTCATGTGGTTGTCGGTGCAATATTGGTTATGGATAGTTGATCGACGGCTAAGATATGGACTACAGGAGGAACCCTTGACTTGCTTCATTCGCGATACAGAGGAGGACATGGTGGGTCATATTCTCCTCCTCCAGTGTGTATTTGCCCGTCAGGTTTGGCATAATTGCTTTGCGCACGCTTGAATTGGGTTGTTCGTTTGGGCTACCGGATGTATGTTCTTAATTTCCTGGCGAGGGTTGGCTGTTGCCATCGATGGAAGATACATTGCAACACTGACGGATGTTGGCGAGAAAGCGGGTCCCAAAGGAAAACAGGATGGGTTTTGATTTCTTGGCTATGCTCATTTGCTGGCATTTGTGGAAGAACCGCAACAATATGGTATTTGGCCCCAGAAGTCACCCCGCTACGGTAGGCAACTTCACCTCCCATTTCTTTGAGGAACTCCCTATGTGGGTGAGAGCTGAATGTCATGGACTGAGTATCTTTTGTGAGTAGTAGTGTTTGTGTGTTGGCGTTGAGTTTTTGAGTTGGCTATCCAATCTATGGAGCCAACACATCCCAATATCCAATTCTGAGCCCGGGCTCATCTGCACCCGGTCAAGAAAAAAATCATAAAAAATTCAGAACAATTCAAAAAAATCCAAACTTTTTGTGCATGGTAGATAATTTTGTGCATAAGGTGTGCTCCAAATTTCAGAGCATTTGGACATTTGAGTAGCTCTTGGCAAAAAAGACAAATTGGGTCAAAACAGTATGTGAACAGTACACTATTTAACAAACCCCTAATTTGTCTTTTTTGCCGAGAGCTACTCAGATGTCCAAATGATTTGAAATTTAGACCGGACATCACGCATCAAATTATCTACCATGCCAAAAAAAAGGAATTTTTTGAATTTTTCTTGTAATTGTTTTGATTTTTTTTATTCAGCGCACGTACAGATGCTCCTCGGAGCCAAAACGCCTCACTCCAGCACATCCTCCTTTCTTGTTACCATTTTGAACATATCTTTCTGCCTTCTCTAAAGATATGGCACGCGTACTCTAAAAAAATAGATATTGGGCCCAAGTTCAGAAACTTAGAGGAATTATAGTTCTTATGTGAATAGAGATTGTTGTTCTTTTCTTATTTGCAAAATGTTATTCATTGTTTAACAACGTTATTCTTGATTCTTTGAAAGAAGTTGAGTCTACATGGTACGTACTTCCACGTGAATCACACAAATATATTCTACTAGGCACCGATGAACCATTGTTTGTTCATCTTTAAAATTGACATTTTTTTAGAAAAGAAGAATGACCCTCGTCCTCTGTCTTTGGGAGATGCTTGTACTTTATTTATTCACAAAGATTTTACAAAGTTATACATCAATATGTTTGAAGGCATCATCTTAAAAAAACATATGTCGCTACTCATTTTCACTTGATGAAGGAGCGTCGATAATCCGAGCTATATACCAAACAGACCCAAAGTACAGGCATAATACAATAATACAATACAATAATTGCCGACACAAAGGGTAAAATAGTGTAGTGGTGCTATGGCAGGGGAAGTGCAAACCCAAAGTTCTGTGGTGTCATCATGATTTTCAAATCATTGACGCCCAAAATCAAACATCGTACAGCTCCTCTAGCTAGCAAACAAAACCCACGGCGCTCTCTGGGCAAATCTGAATCCAATTCCAAATCAGAAGCTAGCTTTTGCACACTGGGTCAGAGCCAAGAACAGTGGTACTAGTACTACGTTACAGCAGAACTGCTTACAGCCAAGATTAAAACTAAGATCAAATTGATGAACATCATTCGAGCTAATCATGAAGACAGAGCATGATTAATTATGATAGTCCTAGTAGTTAACGAAACGTCCTGGGGCTGGATTAATAACTGGGTGAGTGAGTGGATAGCCAGTGAGATCGCTAGCTTAGCCGCCGTGGAGGACGACCCAGATGTCGGAGAAGGCCTGGAGGATGACGGGGTGGTGGCGCGGCGCGTTGAGCGAGAGGTACGACCGCAGCAGCCGCTCCAGCTCCACCGCGCCGAACATCTGCCGGCTCACGACCATCTCCACCATCGACGCCCGGAAGTCGGCGTAGGGGTCCCGCGACCGCTGCACCACCGCGAACCCCTTGCGCACCTGCTCCTCCGCCGCCAACACCACCGGACGGAACCCTTCCCTCACGCCGCACGTGTCGCAGCTGCTCGCCACGCGATTCTTGCGCCTCTGCCCCCTCGCCCTCGCTCTCGGCGGCGGCGGCGGCTTGGGCGCCACTGCGGCAGGGGACTTCTTCTTCTTTGGTTTCTTCTTCTTGCTGTAGAACTCGGAGGAGTCGGAGGAGAAGGAGAAGCTTCTGGAGGAGGAGAAGAAGGCCTCCGCGTCCCCCTTCTTGGCGTCGATGCGGCCGTGCTCGTCAGCGTCGCTGCTGAAGACGTCGTCGCCGTCAGTGTCCGAGGTGCTGAAGCCATAGGGGTTATTGGAGAGCAGCTTCTTGCTCTTGTCGCCCATGACCCGGCCACCGAGGCGGTGGCGGTGGTGTCGATGACCGTGGAGAGGGCTCTTTTTCTTGCTCTCCATCAGAGGCGACGCGTGCGTGGAGAAGCGAGCCGGAGGCGGCAGTGAATGCACCCCGACGCCGGCACGGCGGTGCACGCGGTCGAGTGCGTTGGAGAAGGACTCGGTGCGGCCGACGACGCTGGCGTAGTCGCGGCGAGAAGAGGTGAGGAACGAGTCCCTGTCGCGGGCGACGGCGGAGTCGGCGGCCAAGAGCGCGCGGCTGGAGGAGCAGGCGGAGCTCGGGGGCGGCTTGGACGCAGTCACCCCGTCGGCAGCCGCGCCCACCGCGGCGGAGCACGAGGAGGAGGTCGATGCGGTGTTGTTGTTGCAGGTCGAGCGAAGCAGCGAGCCCGGACGGAACATCCGGGCCAGCCGGTCCCGGAGGCGGCTGCTACTCCTGCCGCCACCGCCGCCGCCGCCACCATGATCCATCGGTAGCTCAGTGAGTACTCACTTGACGCCGGACTGGTTGGTTGTTGAAGCAGGGGAGCACTGGTGCCGAGCCATCGGTGTTATATATAGCCGTGGGAGATGGAGCCGGAAGGTTTGAAATGGCTAGTGTGAGCAGCCAATACGCTACGTGCACTACGAGCCGTGCGTACAAAGTGGGTCACGTGACGAATCAAGGAACACATTTTTCTTGTTTATTTAATAAGGATAATAAAGTCGACGAATGTTTTGGCATGTATGTAAGTTTTCGGTTATGGAATCACTGACACTGAAGCAGTGAGCAAATCCTGCAAGATTTTCGTTATGGACTGACTCTGAAACAGATATCATCCAGCATTCCAGATATGTTTTTTTTTTTGACACATCCAGATAAACAAATCCAGATATGACATATGGTGGAACGAACGAATTACTGGCCTGTTTGTTTTTGACAAAGAGTGGATTTTATGGTCTCAAACGGAGCATCAAGAAGATACAATGAGAAACACATTCGATCTATGCATACTACATCAACTCACACATGCGAAAACACATCAGAAACTAGCAAAGTCTTATAAAACCAAGTCATGCGTACACGAGGAAAAATGAAAAAAAGGCCAAAAGTGACTAGATCTATGATCGACAAACTAGAGTAATGAGCATATTCCTCCAACCATCTCATGATGTCACATGGACGACAAGATTCTTCAACAGCAATGCCTTCATTAAGGGAGCGACACTCGAGTGTCGCCATCACATGATCAAATCACAAGGCCAAAATCTAGGTTTTCACCTTGGGGAATCGATCCGAGTATATTCGAGTGATGTCTTCAATAAGGTAGCGACGTAAGAAACAATATCACCATTACCAGTTATAACCACTCGGATCTGACCTAGGCTTCCGCTCCGGAGCTCGAGACCGGGTGCTCTAGTAGCAACACCAATGAAGTCACTCATGTGTTGTTGCCACCACTTTTTCGCGATCCTACCTGCTACATGCGATGCATCCGCCGCCACTGTTTTTTAGAGAGAAGGCAGTTGCCCGACGTTATAAATAAAGCCAACACGGCAGGTTCAGAACAAGTAGTAGTAGAGGTCCCAACAGAAAGAAGGTATCTGCAAACAAGCCATTCTAGATCCACATATCTAGAGGACTAAGCCCAAGAACACGCAAGTCGGGCAAGACAACAGAAACCTATAACTAATCCACCACATGGGGCTTTTGGTCGATAGAGCAATAACGGAGCCGTGGATCTTGGTAACCATTAGGGCAACAACATCAGCGCCAACATCTGTAGCGCGAGGGCACCATAGCTAGATGAAAACATCCGTTTTAACCAAAACATCATCATGGATGTTAGGAAAGGTGTTCAATCATAAATTTGCGACGAGTAATCTATAAGCGCAACCAAAAGCACCAAAGACAATCCAGAACACCCTAGAGAATTGGCCCGAGTAATTCCTAATAATGTTGATAAGATCGTCCATAGTCGGCGAGTTCTAGAGTATGTTCAACCATGATCGAGCGCAACACCAGCCCAGCTTAGCAAAAACGAAGTTAATAAAAAGGATGTGCTTAGTATTTTGAGTGTGGCCTCAAAGAAAGGAGAACATGCAGCAGAGGCATGTCCATTTCTCTTAAGGATTTGATCACCAACTGGAAATTACACCTGGTGGCTTGCCAAAGAAAGATCTGAATTTTGAGAGTAATCTACGCGTGTTAGAGGCCCATGAACCGGGGGGCAGGCCGCCCCTAGGAGAGCTTAAGGTAGAGAGATTTAACTGAGAACCTACCATAAGAAGAGTGGGACCAAGAGATTTGGTATGTGCTCTCCGGGAGAGAAGGGAGAAGTGCAGTGTGAGCATGCATGTCTGCCAACTCTTCAGGAGTCAGCGTCCGATGCATACCAAGGTCCCTGTTTCGAGAGGTTTCGCATAGGGGTCTCATCCGAGAGCACCAGTCCAACTAGAATTTGATGGAAGCGCCGGAGCCAGCCAAAAGTTTGACTAAACAACAAAATTGATCCCGCACCAGCATGAGGGAATTCCAAAATTGAGAGCCATCCGAGCGCTGGACATCAGGGGAGGGCAGTTAGGGAAGTATTTCGTCAACATAATTTTACTCCATATGCAATCAGGAGGGTCGGTGAGAATGCACCACCACCACTTCATAAATAGGCACTTGTTCATGATCCCACTATTAATAGTGCCTAGGCCCCCAAGGCTTTTGGGCTTGGACATGATTTTCGACTTAACCATTTGATATTTCTTCCTGTTTTCAATGTTGTTCCAGTAGAAAGCGCTACAATCTCTACCTAAGCTAGCATGATAGTTGTCGTACAAGCGATAAAAACCCGTGATGCCAGTAGGCAGGCTGGACAAAATGAAATTCATCAGAGTTACTTTGCTAGCGGAGAATTGGTGGCAGCTACGCAAGGGAGCAACCCTAGGGCCCACTTTAACTTTGGTAGGTTTTCAATCAGCCACGAGAAGTTTCATGTGGGAAATAGTCACACCAATATAGGTGGTAGGAAAAGTCCTAATCTTGCACTTCCAAAGGTGATAAATTCAAGATTGTTCTCTGGGCGGGCATCTGATACATCTCCAATGTATCTATAATTTTTTATTGTTCCATGCTGTTATATTATCATTGTTGGATGTTTTACAATCATTTTATAGTCATTTTTATAGCATTTTTTGGTACTAACCTATTGGCATAATGTCAAGTGCCAGTTGTTGTTTTCTGCATGTTTTTTACATCGCAGGAAATCAATATCAAACGGAGTCCAAACACCGTGAAACTTTTTGGAGATTTTTTATGGGCCAGAACACCGAGGATGGGCCAGAGCTGCACTTGGGGGTGCCCCGAGGGGGGCACAACCCACCAGGGCGTGCCAGGGGGGCTGGAGTGCCCAGGTGGGTTTGTGCCCACCTCGGTGGCCTCCCGCACCGCCTCCTTACCTTATAAATTCCAAATATTCTGAAACACTTAGGGGTAGACCTAGATCAGAAGTTTCGCCGCCGCAGGCCTCTGTAGCCATCGAAAACCAATCTAGACCGGTGGCCATCTTCGTCATCCTGACGGCCACCATGATGAGCAGGGAGTAGTCCACCCTCGGGGCTGAGGGTATGTACCAGTAGCTATGTGTTGTATCTCTCTCTCTCTCTCTCTCTCTCTCTCTCTCTCTCTCGTGTTATTGATGGAACGATCTTGATGTATCGGGGGCTTTGTTAATATAGTTGGATCATATGGTGTTTTCCCCCTCTATCTTGTGATGAATTGAGTTTTCTCTTTGCGATTTCTTTGGATTGAATACTTTTATGGATTTGAGAACACTTGATATATGTTTTGCAATTGAATACTCATGGCGACAATGGGGTATTATATTGATTACTTGATATATGTTTTGGCACTCAGCTTGCGTATTCCCGCGGTGACACTGGGGTAATCTATGCATAGGGGTTGATGCACGTTCTTGTCTTTGTTTCTCCAGTAGAAATCTTGGGGCACTCTTTGAGGTTCTTTGCGTTGGATTGGGTATTACAAATCTAAATATGTTTTGGTGTTATCTTAGCACGAACTCTTGATAGATCGATCGGGAAGGATAACTTTGTGTTATCTTAGTACGAACTCTTGAAAGAACGATCGGAAAGGATAACCTTGTGTTATTTTAGTATGAACTCTTGATAGATAGATCGGAAAGAATAACTTGTGTTATTCTACTACGGACTCTTGATAGATCGAACGGAAAAGAATAGCTACAAACAATTCCTTATTATGTTCTTCGCTAGATAGGAACTTTGGAGTGATTATTCATCGCACGTTGAGGGATGGTTATGTGATCCAATTATATTAGCACGGTTGAGAGATTGCACTAGCGAAAGTACGGACCCTAGATCTTGTTTTCAAGCATTACAATATCGTTTGTGCTCACTTTTGTCACTTGCTACCTTGTTGTTTTTATTGTTACTATTACAAAAACCAATATCTACTATCATTACTACACTTGTATCACCATCTCTTCGCCGAACTAGTGCACCTATACAATTTACCATTGTATTCGGTGTGTTGGGGACACAAGAGATTTTTATTATTTGGTTGTAGGGTTGTTTGAGAGTGACCATCTTCATTCTACACCTCCCATGGATTGATAAACCTTAGGTCATCCACTTGAGGGAAATTTGTTACTGTCCTACAAAACTCTGCGCTTGGAGGCCCAACACGAGTCTACAAGAACAAGTTGTGTAGTAGACATCAAGCTCTTTTCTCACGTCGTTATCGGGGAGGTGAGTGCTTGAAGGTATATCTTTAGATCTTGCAATCGAATCTTTTAGTTTGTTGTTTTATCACTAGTTTGGTTTTGTAAAAGAAAACTTAAAAAAATGAAATTGAGGTTGCACCATATTATTGATCATCTTTATAATATCTTTCTTGAAAATGATGGATCGGAAAATTGTGCTCAATTGTTAGAAGAAGAAGTCAATAAAATGTTTGGCACAAAATATTTGAATGATGAGCATGGTTGCAATGTTGCTAGTATGAATTCTTTGAATATCCATGATGCTAATGATATGCAAAGTCATAAGCTTGGGGATGTTATATTTGAAGAATATGATATTTTTAGTACCCCAAGTTTTGATGAGAAAATTTATTATGATGATTGCATGCCTCCTATTTATGATGATTACATTGATAAAGTGAATTTGAAGAGGTCATGACTTTATTAGTGATGAATCCACTACTTTGGAGGATGTTTCAGTTGACTATGATAAGAAAGTTGCTATCTATGATGATTATGGTGATGACATGTATGCTATATTGAATAATGATAACCATGAAACTTTTCATCATGACTTTAATTTTCAATCTCATTATAGTTATTTTGTTGTGCTCCCACCACTATTCATGAGAATAAATTTACTTATGTGGAGAGTAGCAAAATTTCTATGCTTTTGCATCATGAAGAGAATGACTTATGTGATGGTTATATTGTTGAATTCATTCATGATGCTACTGAAATTATTATGAGAGAGGGACAAATGCTTATAGGTATTTCAATAATATTAAGTTTCCTCTCTATGTGTTGAAAATCTTGAAGTTTTGCTTGTTTTGCCTTCCTATGCTAGTTGATTCTTGTTCTCATAAATTGTTTGCTCACAAAATCCCTATGCATAGGAAGTGGGGTAGACTTAAATGTGCTAGTCATATTCTTCATGATGCTCTCTTTGTGTTTCAATCTTTATCTTTTATGCGAGCATCATTGAAATCATCATGCCTAGCTAAAAGGCATTAAAGAAAAGTGCTTGTTGGGAGACAACCCAACACTTATACCTACTGTGTTTGTGTGTTCACATGATTATGCTACTGTAGTAATCATATTTTATAGCTTTTGTTTCAATAAAGTGCCAAGCAAAGCCTTAGGATCATGATGGGTGATAGTAGATTTGATCTTGTTGAAAAACAGAAGCTTTTGCGCTCACGAGAAAAATCTCATTTTTAACAGAAGAGTGCTTTTAAGTTGATTCTTTTTGCAGAAGTTTAATATACAAATTCACCACGTGGTCATATTTTTTTCAAGATTTTTAGAGTTTCAGAAGTATGGTGAATGTTTAGATCATTACAGACTGTTCTGTTTCTGATAGATTCTGTTTTCAATGCATAGTTTGCTTGTTTTCTAGTTTCTATGGCTTATATTGATCAATATAAATTGTAGAAATGATATGATACAGTAAGCATTGTGTAAGAACAATTATGAATCTTGTCTTTGACAGTACCCAAAGTGAATGATTTGTTTTATCATACTAACCCATCTCACGAAGTTTTGTTAAGTTTTATGTGATTGAAGTTTTCAAGTTTTGGGTGAGATGTCTATATGAGGAAAACAAGGAGTGACAAGACCCTAAGCTTGGGGATGCGCAAGGAACCCCAAGGTAATATTCAAGGAAGATCCAGGGCCATCCCCTCTTTCGTCTCCAACATAATCGGTATCCTCACTTGGAGCTATATTTTTATTCGTCACATGATATGAGTTTTGCTTTGAGTGTCAAATTATTTTGTTAGAATTTGCTTGCTGGTATTTATAATAATTTTTTGTATCTTTTATTTCAATAAAAGTGTCAAGGATAGCCTTTACCATGCTTATTTTGCAAGTCTATATGTTGTTGTTTGAAAACAGAAAGTTTCTATCATTGTCTGAATTCTTCTGGATAGTCAGAACGTGATAAATTCTTGAAATTTTTACAAAGTTAGCATGAATAAGTTCTATCTAATGTGGTAAATTTTCAGAATGTTTAGAGCTAGGAAGTATGAGAACAATTTCACTCTTTACAGACTCTACTGTTTTGGCAGATTGCTGTTATGTTTGCATTGTTTGCTTATGTTTGCTTGTTTACCGATTCTATTTGAGGATAGGAGTATTAAATATGCAGAGTCATTCAGTATGCAATGTGGAATAATAATTTCAGTGATTTGCTACAGTAGATGATGGTAAGGTTTTGCATTGATTTATACTAACTTATCTCATGAGTTCTTGTTGAGTTTTGTGTGGATGAAGCTTTTGAGATTTAGGGAAACCATGATATGAGAAGAATTAAGGAGACACAAAAGCTCAAGCTTGGGGATGCCCAAGGCACCCCAAGATGATATTTCAAGAAGTCTCGAGCATCTAAGCTTGGGGATCCCCCAGTAGGCATCCCACCTTTCTTCATCAACAATTCTCGGTTAGTACCGGTTGATCCTAAGTTTTTTTTTCTTCACATGAGATGTGCTATTCTTGAAATGTCATTTTATTTTGTTTGCTTGCTGTTTTAATAAAAAAATACTTAGATCTAAAAGTTTTTAAATAAAATAGAGCCCCCAAATAGTTGTCAAAAGGCTAGATAAGCGGTATTCACATCCTGTCAACGAAGCTCTTTTCTAGTGCTTCACTTATATCTTTTTGAGCACGGTGTGTTTTAGTATTTTTGAAGAAATTCTCTCTTGCTTCACTTAAATTAATTTGAGAGAAAGAAATATTACGCTCATGATCTTCACTCATATTTGTTTGAGCTTATCAAAAGCAACACATGAAAATTTGTCCCAAAGTGATAGATATCCAAGAAGGATATAATAAAACTTTCATGAAGATCATTGGACAAAATAAACTTGATTCCTTGTAATAGTTTTGAGACATGATGACGTGATATGTGAGTCATATTGATGAGTAATTGGGTTTAGTAAGATATTTGTGTTAAGGTTTATGATTCTCGAAGCATGCACGTATAGTCTCTCATTATGCCGGGAAGTTGGAGCATAATTTATCCTTGATTGTCCTATCTTTGTGCGAAGGTCGGGGGCGCGCGATGGTTAACTCCTACCAACCCCCCCCCCCCTAGGAGCATGCGTAGTATTACTTTGCTTCGAGGGCTAATAAAATTTTGCAATAAGTATGTGAGTTCTTTATGACTAATGTGAGTCCATGGATTATACGCACTCTCACCCTTTCATAATTGCTAGCCTCTCTCGTGGCGCGCAAGTTTCGCCGGTGCATAATGTGATAGCCTGGCTTATTAGGGATGATAGACTACTCATATCAATAAGGAATTCCTTCTTTTCCGGGAGCCCATTCAGACAAAACTCCAAAGTTAAGCGTGATCAGCTTGGAGTAATTTCAGGATGGGCGACCGACACGGAAGTTGCTCCCGGGTGCGCACAAGTGACGACAAAGTGCGTAGAAAAGAGTAGTATTGATATGTGGGGCCATTCTAGGTCCCGCCAGGAGTAACGACCACCGGCGGGTGTATCCGGGGCGTTACAAGTTGGTATCAGAGCCGACTCTCCCGGTTACACGGATGTTTGTGGACAGATGCACAGTTATGTTGTGCATGATGTTTGTGACCCATCATGGCACACTACATTGCACATGTGCCGGACTGGAAGCACAGACGTATATGCCAAGAGAGAACGTTCCCGTGCCCCGACGTGGACGTCAGTTCCTCTGAGTGGGGGTGTATGTGATAGTCTGGATTATTAGGGATTATAGACTACTCATATCAATAAGGAATTCTTTCTTTTCCGGGAGCCCATTCGGACAGAACTTCAAAGTTAAGCGTGCTCAGCCTGAAGTAATTTCAGGATGGGTGACCGACCAGGAAGTTGCTCCCGGGTGCGCACAAGTGAGGACGAAGTGCGTAGAAAAGACTAGTATTGATATGTGGGGCCAGTCTAGATCCCGCCAGGACTAACGACCACCGGTGGGTGTGTCCGGGGCGTTACACATAAAATTTAATAAACCTTCCTCAGAACAACCACCATGCCTACCTATTATCGCATTTCCATAGCCATTCCGAGATATATTGCCATGCACTTCCATCATATAGTTGACTTGAGCATTCCGTTTTCATCACATAGAGTCATACTATGTTATAGGTATCGAGTTGTAATTTTTATTTCTTTTGAGTTATAAGTAAATAGAAGTGTGATGATTATCATTATCCATTGTTAGAGCATGTCCCAATGATGATAGGATGATGGAGACCATGATTCCCCCACAAGTCTGGATGAGACTCCGGACTAAAGGAAAAAAGGGGAAAAAAGAAAGAAAAAAGAAAAAAATGATGAATGAAAGAAAAAAGAGAAGGGGCATGCAAATACCACACTTGTGCTTCAAAATAGCATCATGTTTTTCATATAGAGAGTCTCTTGTGTTGTCACTTTCATATACTAGTGCGAATTTTCTATAGTAGAGATTGATGCATACCCGCTTAGTTTCATATTGAGCTATCATACACTTATAGCTCTTAGTGCATCCGTTGCATGGCAACCTCTACTCCTCACATTGATATCGATTGATGGACATCTCCATAGTCCATTAGTTTGTCTAGTTGATGTGAGACTTTCTTCCCTGCTTTTGTCTACTACCACCGCATTCTATTCCACCTATATTGTTATATCCATGGCTTGCGCTCATGTATTGCGTGAGAGTTGAAAATGCTGAAGCGCGTTAAAAAGTATGAACCAATTGCTTGGCTGACACTGGGGTAGTACATGATTTATACTTTGAGTTGGGAAGAGAGAGTATGACAAGACTATATGATTTTGTAGGGATAACGTTCTTTAGCATTTGATATTTTGAAAGACATGGTTGCTTGTTGATATGTTTGAGTATTTAAATCTCATGTCAAAACTACACTATTGCCACTAGTACGCATCGGTGCTATACAAACGGTTTTTAACCCCTTTCCACGACGACATTTGGAACCGTCGTCTAGTGAGTGTGGGCGATAGGGGGTCCTTCCCACATGACCCAGAAATCGTTGGGGATAGGTCCTCCTAGGACACCAAATGAGCTCCTGTGTGATCGGGCGAGGCATCGAAACCCAATCATTTCCGTAGGTATGTACATCCCACACGGTGAATCCCAAAAAAACATTTTTGTAGGTATGTATATCACACACAGTCAATCCAAGGAATGCGTTTCCGTTCTTATGTACATCCCACACAGTCAATCCAGGGAGAACGTTTCCGTTCGTATGTATATCGCGCACAGTCAATCCAAGGAATATGTTTCCGTTCTTATGTACAACTGATACGTCCATTTTGCATCATGCTTTTACGTTTATATTTATTGCATTATGGGCTGTTATTACACATTATGTCACAATACTTATGCATTTTCTCTCTTATTTTACAAGGTTTACATGAAGAGGGAGAATGCTGGTAGCTGGAATTCTGGGCTGGAAAAGGAGCAAATATTGGAGACCTATTCTGCACAACTCAAAAAGCCCTGAAACTCCACGAAAGTCAATTTTGGAAAATACATAAAAATATCTGGCGAAAGAAGTACAGGAGGGGGCCACCAACCGTCCACGAGGGTGGGGGCGCGCCCTAACTCCCTGGGCGCGCCCCCTGCCTTGTGGGCCACCTGGCAGCCCCCCGATGCCCATCTTCTGCTATGTCAAGTGTTTTGACCTGGAAAAAATCATAAGGAGGCTTTCGGGACGAAGTGCCGCCGTCTCGAGGCAGAACCTTGGCGGAACCAATCTAGGGCTCCGGCGGAGCTGTTCTGCTGGGGAAACTTCCCTCCGGGAGGGGGAAATCGTCACCATCGTCATCACCAACAACTCTCCCATCTTGGGGAGGGTTATCTCCATCAACATCTTCACCAGCACCATCTCCTCTCAAACCCTAGTTCATCTCTTGATTGTATCAAAACCTTAGATTGGTACATGTGGGTTGCTAGTAGTGTTGATTACTCCTTGTAGTTGATGCTAGTTGGTTTATTCGGTGGAAGATCATTTGTTCAGATCCATTATGCATATTAATACTCCTCTGATTATGAACAAGAATATGATTTGTGAGTAGTTACGTTTGTTCCTGAGGACATGGGAGAAGTCTTGCTATAAGTAGTCATGTGAATTTGGTATTCGTTCGATATTTTGATGAGATGTATGTTGTCTTTCCTCTAGTGGTGTTATGTGAACGAAGACTACATGAAACTTCACCATTGTTTTGGGCCTATAGGAAGGTATTGGGAAGTAATAAGTAGATGATGGGTTGCTAGAGTGACAGAAGCTTAAACCCTAGTTTATGCGTTGCTTCGTAAGGGGCTGATTTGGATCCATATGTTTCATGCTATGGTTAGGTTTACCTTAATACTTCTTTTGTAGTTGCGGATGCTTGCAATAGAGGTTAATCATAAGTGGGAAGCTTGTCCAAGAAAGGGCAGTGCCCAAGCACCGGTCCACCCACATACCAAATTATCAAAGTAACGAACGCGAATCATATGAGCGTGATGAAAACTAGCTTGACGATAATTCCCATGTGTCCTCGGGAGCGCTTTCCTTTATATAAGAGTTTGTCTGGGCTTGTCCTTTGCTACAAAAAGAATTGGGCCATATTGCTGCACCTTATTTAGTTTTACCACTTGTTACTTGTTACCAATTACCTTATCACAAAACTATCTGTTACCGATAATTTCAGTGCTTGTAGAGAATACCTTACTGAAATATGCCTATCATTTCCTTCAGCTCCTCATTGGGTTCGACACTCTTACTTACAGAAAGAACTACGATAGATCCCCTACACTTGTGGGTCATCAAGACTCTTTTCCGGCGCCGTTGCCTGGGAGTGAAGTGCCTCTGGTAAGGAAAAATTTATATAGTGTGCTGAAATTTACTGTCACTTGTTACTATGGAATATAATCCTTTGAGGGGCTTGTTCGGAGTATCATCACCCCAACCAGTAGAGCAAAGAGTTGCTCCTCAACCTATTGAACCTACTGAAAATGTTTACTTTGAAATTCCTTCGGGTATGATAGAGAAACTGCTAGCTAATCCATTTACGAGAGATGGAACATTGCATCCCGATTTGCACCTAATCTATGTGGATGAAGTTTGTGGATTATTTAAGCTTGCAGGTATGCCCAAGGATGTGTTCGAGAAGAAGATCTTCCCTTTATCTTTGAAGGGAGAGGCATTGACATGGTTTAGGCTATGCGATGATATTGGATCATGGAAGTACAACCGGTTGAAATTGGAATTTCATCAGAAGTTCTATCCAATGCACCAGGTTCATCGTGATCGTAATTATATATATAATTTTTGGCCTCGCGAAGGAGAAAGTATTGATCAAGCTTGGGGGAGGCTTAAGTCAATGTTATAGTCATGCCCCAATCATGAGCTCTCAAGAGAAATGATTATTCAAATTTTTATGCTCAGCTTTCTCTCAATAATCGCTCCATGCTCGATACTTCATGCATTGGTTCTTTTATGATAAAGACTATTGAATTCAAATGGAATTTATTGGAAAGAATTAAAAGCAACTCTGAAGATTGGGATCTCTGCGAAGGTAAGGAGTCAGGTATAACACCTAAGTTTGATTGTGTTAAATCTTTTATGGATACCGATGTTTTCTGTGAATTTAGCTCTAAATATGGACTTAACTCTCAGATAGTAGCTTCTTTCTATGAATCATTTGCTACTCATGTTGATCTCCCTAAGTAAAAGTGGTTTAAATTTCATACTCCCATTGAAGTAAAAGTAGTTGAACCCATTAAAGTTAAAGAAAAGATTGTCACTTATAATGTTGATCCTATTGTTCCTACTGCTTACATTGAGAAACCACCCTTCCTTGCTAGAATAAAGGATCATGCTAAAGCTTCAACTGTGGTTCGTAAGAGTAATACTAGAACACCTACACCCTTTGAGCAAATTAAAGTTGAACCTAGTGTTGCTATTGTTAAGGATCTCTTGGTCGATGATATTGATGGGCATGTTATTTACCTCTGTGATGAAGATGCTAGAATTGCTAGACCCGATACTAAGCATAAACATAGACCTTTTGTAGGCATGCCTGTTATTTCTGTTAAAATAGGAGATCATTTCTATCATGGCTTATGTGATATGGGTGCTAGTGCTAGTGCAATACCTCATTCCTTATACGAAGAAATTATGCACGATATTGCACCCGCTGAGCTAGAAGGTATTGATGTTACTATTAAGCTTGCCAATAGAGACACTATTTCACCAGTTGGGATTGTTAGAGATGTTGAAGTCTTGTGTGGGAAAGTTAAATACCATACTGATTTTCTTATTCTTGGTTCCCCACAATATGATTTTGCTCCATTATATTTGGTAGACCCTTCTTGAATACTGTTAATGCTAAGATAGACTGCGAAAAGGACCTTGTTACTGTTGATTTAGGGGATATGTCTCATGATTCTAATTTTGCTAAATTTCGTTGACAACCCCATGATAAAGAATTGCCTAGTAAAGAAGAAATTATTGGTCTTGCTTCGATTGCCGTGCCTCCTAACGATCCTTTAGAAGAATATTTGCTAGACCATGAAAATTATATGTTTATGAATGAGAGAAGGGAAATAGATGAAATATTCTTTAAACATGGACCTTTACTGAAACACAACTTGCATGTTGAAATTCTAGGGGATCCTCCTCCACCCAAGGGTGATCCCGTGTTTGAGCTCAAACCATTGCCCGATACTCTTAAGTATGCTTATCTTGATGAAAGGAAGATATATCTTGTTATTATTAGTGCTAACCTTTCAGAGCAGGAAGAAGAGAAATTATTGAAAACTCCGAAGAAGAACCGTGCTGCTATTGGATATACTCTTGATGATCTTAAGGGCATTAGTCCCACTCTATGACAACACAAGATAAAATTGGAGAAGGACGCTAAATCGGTTGTTGATCACCAACGACGGTTAAATCCTAGGATGAAGGAAGTGGTAAGGAAAGAAATACTAAAGCTTCTAGAGGCAGGTATACTTTATCTGGTTGCTGATAGTCAGTGGGTAAGTCCTGTCCATTGTGTCCCTAAGAAGGGAGGTATTACTGTTGTTCCTAATGATAAAGATGAATTGATCCCACAAAGAATTGTTACAGGTTATAGGATGGTAATTGATTTCCGCAAATTAAAGAAAGCTACTAAGAAAGATCATTACCCTCTACCTTTTATTGATCAAATGCTAGAAAGGTTATCCAAACATACTCATTTTTGCTTTCTAGATGGCTATTCTGGTTTCTCTCAAATAACTGTGTCAAAGGAGGATCAAGAAAAGACCACTTTTACTTGCCCTTTTGGTACATTTGCTTATAGACATATGCATTTAGGTTTATGTAATGCACGTGCTACCTTTCAAAGATGCATGATGGTTATATTCTCTGATTTTTGTGAAAAGATTGTTGAGGTTTTCATGGATGATTTTTCCGTTTATGGAACTTCTTTTGATGATTGCTTAAGCAACCTTGATCGAGTTTTGCAGAGATGTGAAGAAACTAATCTTGTCTTGAATTGGGAAAAGTGCCACTTTATGGTTAATGAAGGCATTGTCTTGGGGCATAAAATTTCTGAAAGAGGTATTGAAGTTCATAAAGCTAAAGTTGATGCTATTGAGAAGATGTTGTGTCCCAAGGACATCAAAGGTATAAGAAGTTTCCTTGGTCATGCCGGTTCTTTTAGGAGGTTCATTAAGGACTTCTCAAAAATCTCTAGGCCTCTGACTAACCTCTTACAAAAAGATGTTCCTTTTGTCTTTGATGATGATTGTGTAGAAGCATTTGAAATACTTAAGAAAGCCTTGATCTATGCACCTATTGTCCAGCCTCCTGACTGGAATTTACCCTTTGAGAATATGTGTGATGCTAGTGATTATGTGATACGTCCAAAACGTATCTATAATTTATGCTTGCTCCATGCCTCTTTTGTGTGATATTGCTATGATATTTATACACTTCCATACACTTTTGATCATATTTGGACTAACCTATTAACTCAGTGCACCCCATTGCCAGTTTCTGTTTTCGGCTGTTTTTGTATTTTAGGTTTTCACATTACGAGAACTGCCAGAAAAAATCCAGAAAAATTATATAAAAAATCAGCGTTCCAGAACCTACCGTGCGCCCGAAGTACAGCCGGGGGGCCACCAGGGCTCCAGGCGCCCTGGCGGCGCCCCCCCCCCTGGGCCGCGCCGGGGGGCGCCTAGGCCCCCCGAGGCTCCGCTGATGCCCCCCTTTGGCATATATTTAAAGCGTCTCCCGAAACCCTCGAGACGGGAACTCTTTTTCGCGATCTCATCTCTGTTCCGCCGCCGCCGCCGCTTCCAAGATCGGGAGCACCAGGAGAACTCTTCCCGGCACCCTGCCGGGACGGGGAAGTGCCCCCGGATTCATCTCCATCGACGTTGCTTCCTCCCTCCATGATGCGGGAGTAGTTCCTCCTCGGGGCTGAGGTTTCTACCAGTAGCTATGTGGTCAATTCTCTCTCCCATGATGTGATCTTTGTTGTGATCATAGGCTATGTTAATCTAGGGTGATCCCATGATATTTCCCCTTCCTCTATGTATTGGATTGATGTACTCACTTGTCTTTATCTAGTATAATCCCTGAGACCAAGGTGACAGCGGTCTATTGGACATGGATTAGAAAAATATTTTCATGAGTGATTTCCTCTCTTGTGTGTTGATTGAAGATTGAGAGTCTCTTGGTGCTTGTCTTTGACTATCCTTTAGATATGTTGTGGTGATTGTGGGACTCTCTTTGGATGGCCGCGGTGACATTGGGAAATCCTTAGATTGAGAACTAAGAACTTTGAGGTGTGCTTTTGTAGCCCTACATAATTCTCGTCCTCTCTTGACCACGAAGGAATGACCTCCGGGTGCGTCTCCATTACATGTTTTATGGGAAATATCATGTGATTCGATTATGTTAATGTTGTTGGGAGTTGCCACTAGTGAAAGTATGAACCCTAGGCCTTGTTTCCACCATTGCAATACTATTTGTGCTCATGTTTACCACTTGTTTGCTTGCTGCACTTTTTATTACAGATTTATATTACTTTGTTTTGCCATCCATACCACTTGCCATTTAACATCTCTTCGCCGAACTAGTGCACCTATACATCTAACAAGTGTATTAGGTGTGTTGGGGACACAAGAGACTTCTTGTATCTTAGTTGCAGGGTTGCTTGAGAGAGACCATCTTCAACCTCTACTTCCCTGAGTTCGATAAACCTTAAGTCATCCACTTGAGGGAAATTGCTGCTGTCCTACAAACCTCTGCGCTTGGAGGCCCAACATAGTCTACAAGAGTAGAAGCGTCTGTAGACATCAAGCTATTTCTGGCGCCGTTGCCGGGGAGGTGAGTGCTTGAAGGTATATCTTTAGATCCTGCAATTAAATATTTTTGTTTCTTGTTTTTATTTCACTAGTTATGCTTATGGACAACCTTGCTATTGGATCGTTGCTTGCGGGAAGACGCCCCACACCTGTGGTGGTTGCTCCCCCCCCCTACTGAAATTGTGCCCTATAAAATACCAGCTGGTATTATCGATTATGTCTTGGCTAATCGTTATGCAGGAGACAGACATCCCGGTGAACACTTGCTATATCTGTCACAATTATGTTCATTATTTAAGCTTGCAGGTGTATCAAGGGAGTTTGTCATGAGTAAATTGTTCGCCGTATCACTTATAGATAAAGCTTCAGATTGGTATAAGCTTCTCGATAACTCGCACTTGCTTGATTGGGAAGAGATCCAGTCTCTCTTTTACTCCAAGTTTTATCCTCTTCATAAAGTCCATAAGAATAGGAATTATGTTTATAATTTCTATCCTCATGACGGAGAGAGCGTAGCTCAAGCTTGGGGGAGACTGAAAACGTTAATGCTAAAAAGTCCTAACCATGGGCTCCCCAAAGATATGATTATTACTAATTTCTATGCGAGGCTCTCTCGACAGGATAAAGATTTGCTCGATGCTTCCTCTATGGGTTCTTTCACAAACGAAAAGATTGATGCTAAATGGGAACTCCTTGAAAGAATTCAACGCAACACTGAAGATTGGGAGATCGACAAAGGTAAAGAGTCAGGTATAGTTTATGAGTATGATTGCATTAAGTCCTTTGTTGAAACTACAAGTTTTAATAAGTTTAGTGCTAAATTTGGGCTTGATTCTCAACTCCTTGTTGATTTCCTCAAATCTTTTGCTTCACATCTTAATATGCCTAAGGAGGATTGGAACAAGCATCATGAACCTTTTAAAGAGATTTGCAAAGAAAATGAAATTGTTCATGATGATTGCAACATGCATGATCCAATTCCTAATAATGAAGTTTTATATAAGCATGTTAATTTTTGTGGAGTGGATAGACCTTGTGAAAGGCCTATGATTGAAGAAGAGAAGTATTGTAAGCAACATAAGCATGAAAGAACAATCACTTGGGTCAGAGATTTAAATGAAATTGCTAGAGAATTGTGTGAACTTTATCCTTTTACTTGTGAACTTTGTTGTATAGAGGGTCACTTTAATTTTCAATGCATGAACTTTCAAAACATAACTGTTAACCGGTTGTGTGATAACATGATCACCTCTGATCTTTATGATGAGCTTATGTTATTTTGATGTGTGAAGAGTTATCAGAAAAGACTTCTTGGCTAGATGTTAATGCCATAGGAATAAAAATCACTTTGCAAAATTGTCATCTCTATTGTATTGTTAATTGCCATGAAAATGATTACATAAGTAAGATTAGAAAGGAGGGGACTTTACCAAAGTATAAAAATGTCTCTTATATTTCTGCTAATAAAAAGGAGAGTTTCTCCCAAGTTTCCCCTATTGTTTCTAATGATAAACCAGGATATGTGGAGAAGCTTCATCTCCAACCACTCCCTCCTAAGGTTAAGAAGAAGAAAAAGAAGAGGAGGAGGAAGAGGAGTAAGAAAGAAGAAGAATGGGTATCAATCTGGCCTGAGCATATTCCTCCCATCAACTTTTATCCTAACGGTTGTAAGTTTAAATAAGAAAGTGAAGTTTATTGCCTTAATTATCATCTTGATGATACGTCCGTAGGTACTATTGAAGATGATTTTGATTATGATATGCATGTTACTTATTGTGATTGGGAAAATGATGATAATGCTACTTATGATCTTGAAAATCTTTTTGGTACCAACTCTGAAAGTGATGATATGGGAAGCTCTAAGCTTGGGGATGATAGGGTTGCAAATCCTTTACCCACTAGTGATGTGATAATTGATAACTCTTTTGCTAGTAAGAATAAAGAAAACATGTTTACAAATATAGTTGCTAGCAATGATAATGCTCTTCTCTACCATGATGATGTTATAACTCCAATCTATAGTGATTATAAAGGTACCTATGACATAAGGAGAAATTATCCTTATGAAACTTGTCATAATCATGGAGGGAATTACTCCCTTGTTGAACACCATCTTCCTAATACACAATTAATCTATAGTGTTCAAGTTGTTTATGATAGTTCTACTCCCACTATTACCAATGAGAAAGATTATGCTTATGTGGAGAGTAAGAGTACCTTTTTGCATGTGGATCATGGTAACAATGCTTTATGTGATGCTTATATTGTTGAGTTCGTCCATGATGCCACTGAAATTTATAATGAGAGAGGGAGACTTGGTTCTAAATATCTTAATAATAAGAAGTTTCCTCTCTTTATGGTTAATATTTTGAAGTTGCACTTGTTTTGTCTTCCTATGCTTATTGCTTTGTGCTTCAATGAATTATTCTATTGCAATATTCCTATGCATAGGAAGCATGTTAGGCTTAAATGTGTTTGGTATTTGCTTCTTGATGCTCTCTTTTGTTCTTCAACTCTTATTCCTACGAGAGCATCATTAAAGTCTTATGCCTAGCTTAAAGGCATAAAAGAAAACGCTTTTGGGAGGCAGCCAACATGAATAAAATTTTATTTTGCTTTTGTTGTGTCTTGATGTTGTTACTACAGTAGCATCATCATTGTACCTTTACTTTTCAACTTTGTGCCAAGTGTAGCCTCTGATTGCAAGAAAGTTCAAAAGTTGTGACGTGCTGTCCAGGAAACAGATTCTGTCCTTGGATAGAAAAATTCGTATAAAATCACCAGATCATCTTTTTGGTCTGAATTTTTTCGACAGCGTGCTCTATACAATTTTCTTTTGTGCGTCTGTTCTGAGTTTTTTTATTAGAGTTGCAGAAGTGCCCCGAAAAAATCATTTACTACCTGCTGTTCTGTTTTTCACAGATTCTGTCCTGTTTTGCCTTTCTTTCATTTTGCAAACCTAGAGCTTGATTTTTCTTTGCAAAAACCTTTTGGCAATCTTGAGAAACAGTAGAACTTCAAGAATATCTTTATTTCCAGCAAGGAACAATTATTTTATTATGGGTACTAACCTCGCTAATCAGATTATGATGAGTTATGTATGAAGGGAGTTTTCAAGTGTGCGAGGGAAGATAATAAAAAGATTCAGGAGTGTCAAACGCTCAAGCTTGGGGATGCCCCCATGCACCCCCAAGAAATATTCAAGGAGACTCAAGCGTCTAAGCTTGGGGATGCCCCCGTGCATCCCCTTCTCCATCAACATTATCAGTTCGTCTTTCGTTCCACTATATTTTAATCACTTCATGTGTTATGTGCTATGCTTGGAGCGTCTTGCTTTTAGTTTTCCTTTTAGTTTTCTTTAGCTTTTCATAACGAGTCGGAACTCAGCTTTCTTTATGTGGGAGAGAAACACGCTCCACTTCTACCTAGAACATAACATAGAATTTTCATGTCTATCTATGTTGTGTGTGTTCTTTGTCTTTCAATAGCTACTATCATGCTTAGCTCTTAACTTTCATGCTTATCTTTTTAAAGAGCTTTCGTTTAGTTGGTAGCTTGAACTCTCTTTAATTATCATGTTTATCTTATTAAGAGAGTTTGCTTCCGTTGCACTGGTTGATATGTCTATGATAAAGATGCTACATGCACGATGGCACTTAGTAGTTCAGGTTTTCTTATGGTTAGTCTCAAATAGCTGGGGGGTTCCCAATGTGTTATTGGAGTACCAACATGGTTTGTTTGCCTATGATGTGGTATGGTTTAGTAATATCTTCCTTCAAGAATTTATTTTGATTGACTTGGTGTATGCTCACGCATATTTAAGACTGTAAAGAAAGTCTGTCAAGCCTTGATGATCTTTTATTTCTGAGTAGCGATATAACTTCCATGCCTGATTCAATGTTGCTTTGTCGCTCTGCATGATTATGACCGTCATTGCTCTCTTAGTTGGTCGCTCCCAGTCTTTTGCTAACCTCCACCTGTACTAAGCGGACTGACTGCTTGCGCATCCACATCCTTTTAATCCAGTTATTCCATATGAGTCCACCATACCTTCCTACGTGGTATTTACCTGCCATTCCTAACGGAGACTTGCATGTGCCATCTCGAAATTATTCAAAAGAAAATGCATTCCTATTTTGTGCCTCTGTTGTAAGTTCATGAGGAAGTAGTGGTTAATTCATGATCTTTTTAAGTTGGACAAGCTTCACCCCGGGATTGCATGTATAATGTGCAAACCCATAATACGAGAAGGAACTGGCATTGAGTGCGCCCGGCTCAAAAAGATAATATAACAAACAAACCCTCCTTCACGCTTTGTTCATGAGTAATCAGAAAACTTTGGCAGTGATAAACAAAGGAGATTAAGAGGATGTGATCGTCCTCATTCGGGAGCCGTTCCTCGAAACGTGTCCATCTCAAGAAGTGATTGAGTTGTCTGCTAGCATTCTTTGACGAAACATGCATGATCTAAAAATAAATTATTACCTCTGTTTTAAAATCAAGAGCTCTGGTACATGTTTTGTCTTTATTTCCGACTACGGGTTTTCAACCTTGCCAACAAAAGCCACGGTTCGAGAGTCTCCACCTTCTTTTAAAAGCACCAACTACTGAGAGCATGATTGTCATTCTGAGTGTAATGTGCATTGTCCCAAAGTAGCATTGTCTTTTGCATGATTGTGATATCGTTTATTCTGAAATCATTGTATCTAGTCATCACTTAAACCTTGGAGGTGCCCCTGCATTTATGTTTTGCTTCACTAAAGGGGGCAAGCGAGATATCACTTTATCATGTTTGCACATCATGTTCATTACAAATCTATTTGATGTTTCAGTATCATATTGTAAAACTTTCAGTTCTTTGTGATTTTCTCATGAGGCAACTTAATTACTATAGATTCATTGTCTCAGTAAGCTTTTGTCATATGACTATGAAAAAGTCCTATATGGTTAATAGCATGTCACCACAGAAATTATTCTTGTTATCATTTACCTACTCGAGGACGAGCAGGAATTAAGCTTGGGGATGTTGATACGTCCAAAACGTATCTATAATTTCTGCTTGCTACATGCCTCTTTTGTGTGATATTGCTATGATATTTATACACTTCCATACACTTTTGATTATATTTGGACTAACCTATTAACTCAGTGCACCCCAGTGCCAGTTTCTGTTTTCGGCTGTTTTTGTATTTCAGGTTTTCACATTACGAGAACTGCCAGAAAAAATCCAGAAAAATTATATAAAAAATCAGCGTTCCAGAACCTACCGTGCGCCTAAAGTACAGCCGGGGGGCCACCAGGGCTCCAGGCGCCCTGGCGGCGCCCCCCCCCCCCCCTGGGCCGCGTCGGGGGGGCGCCTGGGCCCCCCGAGGCTCTGCTGATGCCCCCCTTTGGCATATATTTAAAGCGTCTCCCGAAACCCTCGAGACGGGAACTCTTTTTCGCGATCTCATCTCTGTTCCGCCGCCGCCGCCGCTTCCAAGATCGGGAGCACCAGGAGAACTCTTCCCGGCACCCTGCCGGGACGGGGAAGTGCCCCCGGATTCATCTCCATCGACGTTGCTTCCTCCCTCCATGATGCGGGAGTAGTTCCTCCTCGGGGCTGAGGTTTCTACCAGTAGCTATGTGGTCAATTCTCTCTCCCATGATGTGATCTTCATTGTGATCATAGGCTATGTTAATCTAGGGTGATCCCATGATATTTCCCCTTCCTCTATGTATTGGATTGATGTACTCACTTGTCTTTATCTAGTATAATCCCCGAGACCAAGGTGACAGCGGTCTATTGGACATGGATTAGAAAAATATTTTCATGAGTGATTTCCTCTCTTGTGTGTTGATTGAAGATTGAGAGTCTCTTGGTGCTTGTCTTTGACTATCCTTTAGATATGTTGTGGTGATTGTGGGACTCTCTTTGGATGGCCGCGGTGACATTGGGAAATCCTTAGATTGAGAACTACGAACTTTGAGGTGTGCTTTTGTAGCCCTACATAATTCTCGTCCTCTCTTGACCACGAAGGAATGACCTCCGGGTGCGTCTCCATTACATGTTTTATGGGAAATATCATGTGATTCGATTGTGTTAATGTTGTTGGGAGTTGCCACTAGTGTAAGTATGAACCCTAGGCCTTGTTTCCACCATTGCAATACCATTTGTGCTCACGTTTACCACTTGTTTGCTTGCTGCACTTTTTATTACAGATTTATATTACTTTGTTTTGCCATCCATACCACTTGCCATTTAACATCTCTTCGCCGAAGTAGTGCACCTATACATCTAACAAGTGTATTAGGTGTGTTGGGGACACAAGAGACTTCTTGTATCTTAGTTGCAGGGTTGCTTGAGAGAGACCATCTTCAACCTCTACTTCCCTGAGTTCGATAAACCTTAGGTCATCCACTTGAGGGAAATTGCTGCTGTCCTACAAACCTCTGCGCTTGGAGGCCCAACATAGTCTACAAGAGTAGAAGCGTGTGTAGACATCATTATGTTGTAGGTGTTGTTCTAGGACAAAGAGTTGATAAGAAATTGAATGTTATCCAGTATGCTAGTACAACTCTAGACAGTGCCCAGAGAAATTATGCTACTACCAAAAAAGAATTTTTAGCAGTTGTATTTGCTTCTGATAAGTTCAGACCTTATATTGTTGAATCTAAAGTAACTGTTCACACTGATCATGCCGCTATTAAATATCTTATGGAAAAGAAAGAGGCTAAACCTAGACTTATTAGATGGGTTCTCCTTCTACAAGAATTTGATTTGCATATTACTGATAGAAAGGGAGCTGAGAACCTCGTTGCAGACAATCTATCTAGGTTAGAGAATATTCTTGATGACCCACTACCTATTGATGATAGCTTCCCTAATGAACAATTAGCTGTCATAAATGCTTCTCGTACTGCTCCATGGTATGCTGATTATGCTAATTACATTGTTGCTAAATGTATACCACCTAGTTTCACATACCTGCAAAAGAAAAAGTTTTTCTATGATTTAAGACATTACTTCTGGGATGACCCATACCTCTATAAAGAAGGAGTAGATGGTATTATTAGACATTGTGTACCTGAGAATGAACAAGAACATATCCTACACAAGTGCCACTCCGAGGCTTACGGAGGACACCACGCTCGAGATAGAACTGCACATAAGGTACTGCAGTCTGGTTTTTATTGGCCTACTCTCTTTAAGGATGCCCGTAAGTTTGTCTTGTCTTGTGATGAATGTCAAAGAATTGGTAATATTAGTAGACGTCAAGAAATGCCTATGAATTATTCACTTGTTATTGAACCATTTGATGTTTGGGGCTTTGATTATATGGGACCGTTTGCTTCCTCTAATGGGTATACACATATATTAGTTGATGTTGATTACGTTACTAAGTGGGTAGAAGCTATTCCATCTAGTAGTGCTGATCACAACACCTCTATTAAGATGCTTAGAGAAGTTATTTTTCCGAGGTTTGGAGTCCCTAGATACTTAATGACTGATGGTGGTTCACATTTTATTCATGGTGCTTTCCGCAAAATGCTTGCTAAGTATGATGTTAATCATAGAATTGCATCCCCTTACCACCCACAGTCTAGTGGTCAATTAGAACTAAGTAACACAGAGCTGAAATTAATTATGCAAAAGACTATTAATAGATCTAGAAAGAATTGGTCCAAGAAACTTGATGATGCATTATGGGCCTATAGAACTGCATATAAAAATCCTATGGGTATGTCTCCGTATAAAATGGTTTATGGAAAAGCATGTCACTTACCTCTCGAACTAGAACATAAGGCATATTGGGCTATTAAAGAGCTCAATTATGATTTCAAACTTGCCGGTGAGAAGAGGTTATTTGACATTAGCTCGCCTGATGAATGGAGAACCCAGGCCTATGAAAATGCGAAACTGTTTAAAGAAAAGTTAAAAGATGGCATGACAAAATGATACAAAAGTGTGAGTTTAACGTAGGTGATTATGTCTTGCGATACAACTCTCGTTTAAGATTTTTTGCAGGAAAACTTCTCTCTAAATGGGAAGGTTTTTATGACACCGAGGAGGTCTATCGATCAGGTGCCATAAAAATCAATAACTTCGAAGGCACAAAACCGAAGGTGGTGAACGACCAAAGAATCAAACATTATATCTCAGGTAATCCCATAAATGTTGAAACCAATGTTATTGAAACTGTAACCCCTGAGGAATACATAAGGGACACTTTCCAGAACGATTCAGACTCCGAAAAGGAAGAGTGTGATGCCTCGGACACACTCACCAGTGGTCGTTACTCCTGGCGGGATCTAGCCTGGCCCCACATATCAGTACCAGTATTTTCTGCGCACTTTGTCCTCACTCGTGCGCACCCGGGACCAGCTTCCCGGTCGGTCACCCATCCTGAAACTACTCCAAGCTGAGCACAATTAACTTTGGAGTTATATCCGAATGGGATCCCGGAAAAGAAGGAGTTCCTTATTGATATGAGTAGTCTATCATCCCTAATATGCCAGGCTATCACATACACCCCCACTCAGAGGAACTGACGTCCTCGTCGGGCCACAGGAACGTTCCCTCTTGGCACAAACATCTGTGCATCCAGTCCGATACATGTGCCATGCCGTGTGCCATGACGGGTCACAAACGTCATGAATAACATGACCGAGCACCTGTCCGCAAACATCCGTGTAACCGCGAGGGTCGGCTCTGATACCAACTTGTAACGCCTCGGACACACCCGCCGGTGGTCGTAACTCCTGGCGGGATCTAGACTGGCCCCACATATCAGTACTAGTCTTTTCTGCGCACTTTGTCCTCACTCATGTGCACCGGGGATCAACTTCCTGGTCGAACACCCATCCTGAAACTACTCCAAGCTGAGCATGCTTAACTTTGGAGTTCTATCCGAATGGGCTCCCGGAAAAGAAGGAATTCCTTATTGATATGAGTAGTCTATCATCCCTAATATGCCAGGCTATCACAAAGAGGTATGTGGTACATTAAGTAAACTGGCTCCAAAACGGTTCTAATGGCATTTTTTCTCCGTTTTGAAATATTAAAAAAATTAGGAAAATAACAAGTAGTCTGAACGGGACACGAGGCGTCCACGAGGTGGAGGACGCGCCCCCCCCCCCCCTACCTCGTGGGCACCTCGTGTGCCCTCCGGACTCCGTTTTCTTGCATGATACTTCTTTTGGTCGGTAAAAATTCATTATATAATCTCCCGAAGGTTTTGACCACCGTATCACGCCAAAATCCTTTGCTTTTGTTTCGAGCTGTGTTTCTAGCAGATCTAGATCACCATGACGTCTTCAAGCGCACCCAAGACAAGTTTTTCGAGAATGTCATCAATCCCTACCTCGCGGAGGTGCTGCAATACCCTCAAACCATTGTGGTACGTGAGGGGGTGCTGCACATCCGCGATGTTGAGGGACCAATGAGGACCGGAAGCATGGAGACACGACTCGAAGCAATGGAGCAACAAGTTTTCAAGTGCCAGGGGATGATGGAACGAGGAGTCAACACCAACCACATGATGATCGCGGAGTTCACCAACCACCACAAGCTAGATGCCAAGCACATTAGGGAGACCATCTTCAAGCTTCATGAGAAAATCGAGCATCTCCAAGCCCAGATCTATGACCTGCTGATGGCTTCTCGCCCCTCGTTGGTTACCCCAAGTGGAAGGTTTGAGATGCTGTGTAGCGGTAGTTTTCCCTTGGCAAAGATACCAAGGATCGAATTCCCCTGAGACTCCAAGGTTCAACAAGAAGGTGTCAACTGCTAGCGGCGCAACTAGCGATCGACCGGACCTGCACACAGATACAAATTACTTTGCTCCCAGCGAGTACAGAGAGGTTGTCAATCTCTCCGGCCTTGTCGTTTACAAAGGATCAAATGCAAGAGATAATAGTGATGGGTATTACTGCAACTAGAAAGTAAGAACTGAAAGTAAATAACGGATGTGATCAGTGATGGTAATATGGACCGGGGTCCCATGATGTTCACTAGTGATGTCTCTCTCCCAAAAGACGATAAAACAGCTAAGCGAGGTAAACAAATTACAGCTGGGCAATTGACAGGATTATGTGCGCAAACCAATGCTAACTATGCTGCAAGAAAGGTAGAGGCTCAAAAGCATGGGCGGTACGCCAAGGTAAGTAGACTGAAATCCATCTGCATCTACTACTAATCATCCACCTTGAGATATCTATCCAGAACATCTCGCTGGTATTAAGTTGCGAGTCCCACCCATAGTGTAAACTCAAAGCAACAGACAACTGCATTAAAAGAACTTTGCGTAAAGTAAACAATCCTTGCACCCGCGAGTACAAGCACCGTTGTTTTCCCCCTTGTGGCAACAGCACATCCCCTAGACTCATGTTTCTGTCACTCAAGCTAGTCATCGAGGGGCATGAACCCACAATCAAGCATAACGTTCCCTCTTGGAGTTACTACCTACTACTTGGCCAAAGCAATAAACAGCAACGGAGAACATGCAAGAATTACTCAAGAACATAAATATAAAAGAGGTAAATCAAATATATTACTCACACACAATCTGAACATAATCTCATAATCCATCGGATCCCAGCAAACTCATCATAGCAACAGCATAAGGATTACATATGTGCTTCGATCATGTAGGGCAGCTCACGAGGTCTAATCGGTGAAGGACAAAGAGGGGAGGAGAACATCACATAGCTACTGGTCATGGACCCATGGTCCAAGGGAGACTACTCACAACTCATCCGGGAGGCGTCCATGGTGGTGGAGAGGCTCCCGGTGGTGATCCTCCCCTCCGGCAGGGTGCCGGGAAGAGTTCTCCTGGTGCTCCCGATCTTGGAAGCGCGGTGGCGGTGGAACAGAGATGAGATCGCGAAAAAGGGTTCCGTCCTCGAGGGTTTCGGGACGCGGTGTAAATATATGCCAAAGGGGGGCATCAGCGGAGGCCTGGGGGACCCAGGCGCCCCCCAGCGCGGCCAGGAGGGGGCCGCACCCCCAGGACGCCTGGAGCCCTGGTGGCCCCCCCTCCGGCCCTACTTTGGCCGCATGGCAGCTTCCGGAACGCTGATTTTTTATATATTTTTCCCGGAATTTTTCTGGCAGTTTACGTAATGGGAAAACCTGAAATACAAAAACAGCAGAAAATAGAAACTGGCACTGGGGTGCACTGAGTTAATAGGTTAGTCCAAATATGATCAAAAGTGTATGGAAGTGCATAAATATCATAGCAATATCACACAAAAGAGGCATGGATCAAGCAGAAATTATAGATACGTTTTGGACGTATCAACATCCCCAAGCTTAATTCCTGCTCGTCCTCGAGTAGGTAAATGATAACAAGCATAATTTCTGTGGTGACATGCTATTAACCATATAAGGACTTTTCACAGTCACATGACAAGTGCTTACTGAGACAATGAATCTGTAGTAATTAAGTTGCCTCATGAGAAAATCACAAAGAACTGAAAGTTTTACAATATGATACTGAAACACTCAATAGATTTGTAGTGAGCATGGTGTGCAAACATGACAAAGTGGTACCTCGCTTGCCCACTTTAGTGAAGCAAAACATAAATGCAGGGGCACCTCCAAAGTTTAAGTGACGACTAGATACAATGAGTTCAGAATAAACGATATCATAATCATGCAGAAGACAATGGTACTTTGGGACAATGCACATTACACTCAGAATGACAATCATGCTCTCAGTAGTTGGTGCTTTAAAGAAGGTGGAGACTCTCGAACTGTGGCTTTTGTTGGCAAGGTTGAAAACCCGTGGTCAGAAACAAAAACTAATCATGTACCAGAGCTCTTGGTTTTAAAAACAGAGGTAATAATTATTTTTTTAGAATATGCATATTTTGTCAACGAATGCTAGCAGATAACTCAATCACTTCTTGAGCTGGACAAGTTTCGAGGAACGGCTCCCGAATGAGGACGATCACATCCTCTTAATCTCCTTTGTTTATCACTGCCAAAGTTTTCTAATTTCTCATGAACAAAGCGTGAAGGAGGGTTTGTTTGTTGTATAATTTTTTAATGAGCCGGGTGCACTCTATGCCAGTTCCTTCTCGTATTATGGGTTTGCACATTAGACATGCAATCCCGGGGTGAAGCTTGTCCAACTTAAAAAGATCATGAATTAACTACTACTTCCTCATGAGCTAAAACAGAGGCACAAAAGAGAAATGCTTTTTTTGAATAATTTCGAGATGGTACATGAAAGTCTTCGTTAGGAATGGCAGGTAAATACCATTTATAGGAAGGTATGGTGGACTCATATGGCATAACTAGTTTAAAGGATTTTGGATGCACAAGCAGTCAGTCCGCTTAGTACAGGCGAAGGTTAGCAATAGACTGGGAGCGACCAACTAAAAGAGCAATGACGGTCATAATCATGCAGAGCGACAAAGCAACATTGAATCAGGCATGGAAGTTATATCGCTACTCAGAAATTAAAGATCATCAAGGCTTGATAGACTTTCTTTACAGTCTTAAATATGCGTGAGCATACGCCAAGTCAATCAAAATAAATTCCTGGAGGAAGATACCACTAAACCATACCACATCATAGGCAAACAAATCATGTTGGTACTCCATTAACACATTGAGAACCCCCCAGCTATTTGAGACTAACCATAAGAAAACATGAACTACTAAGCACCATTATGCACATAGCATTTTTATCATAGACATATCAACCAGTGCAACAGAAGCCAACTCTCTTAACAATATAAGCATGATAACTAAAGAGAGTTCCAACGACCAACTAAAGAAAAGCACTTTAAAAAGATAAGCATGAAAACTAAGAGCTGAACATGATAGTAGCTATTGAAAGACAAAGAACACACACAGCAAGGATAGACATGAAAATTCTATGTTATGTTCTAGGTTGAAGTGGAGCGTGTTTCTCTCCCACACAAAGAAAGCTGAGTTCCAACTCGTTATGAACAGCAAGCAAAGCTAAAGAAAACTAAAAAGGAAACTAAAAGCAAGACGCTCCAAGCAGAGCACATAACACATGAAGTGATAAAAATATAGTGGAACGAAAGACGAACTGATAATTGTTGATGGAGAAGGGGATGCACGGGGGCATCCCCAAGCTTAGACGCTTGAGTCTTCTTGAATATTTCTTGGGGGTGCATGGGGGCATCCCCAAGCTTGAGCGTTTGACACTCCTGAATCTTTTTATCATCTTGCCTCGCGCACTTGAAAACTCCCTTCATACATAACTCATCATAATCTGATTAGCGAGGTTAGTACCCATAATAAAATAATTTTTCCTTGCTGGAAATAAGGATATTCTTGAAGTTCTACTGTTTCTCAAGATTGCCAAAAGGTTTTTGCAAAGAAAAAGCAAGCTCAAGGTTTGCAAAATGAAGGAAAGGCAAAACAGGACAGAATCTGTGAAAAACAGACCAGCAGGTAGTAAATGATTTTTTCCGGGCACTTCTGCAACTCAAATCAAAAAAACTCAGAACAGACGCCCGAAAGACAATTGTATAGAGCACGCTGTCGAAAAAATTCAGACCAAAAAGATGATCTAATGATTTTATACGAATTTTTCTGTCCAAGGACAGAATCTGTTTCTCGGACAGCACGTCACAACTTTTGAACTTTCTTGCAATCAGAGGCTACACTTGGCACAAAGCTGAAAAGTAAAGATACAATGATGATGCTACTGTAGTAACAACATCAAGACACAACAAAAGCAAAATAAAATTTTATTCATTTTGGGCTGCCTCCCAAAAGCGCTTTCTTTTATGCCTTTAAGCTAGGCATAATGCAAAGAGATCAAGTTTTATCAAGAGTAAAAGAATAGCTAGCCCGTATAAGGGACTCAAAAGGTAACTTAATCTTCTTTCTAGGGAAGTGTTCCATCCCTTTCTTGAGAGGAAATTGGAATTTTATATTCCCCTCTTTCATGTCAATGATGGCACCAACGGTGCGAAGAAAAGGACGTCCCAAAATAATTGGACAAGAAGGTTCACATTCAATATCCATAATAGTAAAATCAACGGGAACGTAATTGTCATTGACAATGATAAGAACATCGTCGATCCTCCCCAAGGGTTTCTTTATGGAAGAATCAACAAGACGAACACCAAAAGAACAAGAATCAAAAGGTTTCAATTTAAGCATATCATATATTCTTTTGGGCATAACGGAGGTACTAGCTCCAACATCACATAAAGCATAGCAAGAGAAGTTATTCAACTTAATTTTAATCATAGGATCCCAACCATCTTCTAGCTTTCTAGGTATGGAGGCTTCTACCCTAAGTTTCTCCTCCTTAGCTTTGATGAGAGCATTAGTGATATGCTCTGTAAAGGCAAGGTTAAGCGTGCTAGTGCGGGGATCTCTAGACATCTTGTGAAGGAAATCAATAACTTCGGTAAGGGTGCAATTATCAAAATCAAGGTCACTACTATCAAGTAAAGTGGTAGTGGTGTCCTTTAGGCTCACTTGTTTGGTAGTTTCTATGGTCATAGCATCACCATTAATAGGTCCAATGGGACCAGGAGTGCATTGGGTGCTAAGAGTTTGAATATCCTCAACAACTTGGATAGTAGCAACAGTCTGGTAGGTAGGAAGGTTCTTAATTCTATCTTCTTCCTCCTTTTCTCTAGCCCATCTCTCTTTAAGTTTAGCCAACATCCTAATGTTTTCATTAATTTGCACTTGAATAGCATTCATAGGAGTGGTCTTCCTCTCCTCAAGAGGGGAAGTTCTAATTTTAAGCAACTCTACCTCATGGGCTAAATTGTCTACCTTCGAAGAGAGATTATCTAGTTTGTTTAGTTTTTCTTCTACATTCTTATTGAAGGCTTTTTGGGTAGTGATGAAATCTTTAAGCATACTCTCTAGTTCAGAAGTGGAGTTCTTGGTGCGAGGATAAGCATTGTTGTTCACATAAGAATTAGAGGGGAACGGTCTAGGATTGCTACCAAAATTACTCCTATAAGCATTGTTATTAAAATTGTTTCTAGAGATAAAGTTCACATCTACTTGTTCTTGAGCAATCAAGGAATTTAAAGGAACATCACGAGGATCAATAGAAGATTGCTTGGAAAGTAGAGACATGATCAAGTCAACTTTTTCATTTAGGGAGGAAATCTCCTTGACAGAGTTTACCTTCCTACCTGTTGGAGCGCGTTCGGTGTGCCATTGGGAATAATTGGTCATCATCTCATCAAGAAGCTTCGTGGCAGCACCAAGTGTAGTTGACATAAAGGTTCCTCCCGTGGCCGAATCTAACAAGTTCCGTGAGGTAAAGTTCAAGCCTGCATAAAAAGTTTGGATAACCATCCAAGTAGTCAAACCATGAGTAGGGCAGTTCTTGACAAGAGATTTCATGCGTTCCCAAGCTTGGGCAACGTGTTCATTATCCAATTGTTTGAAATTCATTATGTTACTCCTTAGTTGGATAATTTTAGCAGGTGGATAGTACTTTCCAATAAAAGCATCCATTCACTTGTCCCAAGAATCTATGCTATTTCTAGGCAAGGATTGAAACCAAATTTTAGCTCCTCCTCTCAAGGAGAAAGGAAAAAGCTTAAGCTTAACAATATTACCATCTACTCCCTCCGTTCCTAAATATAAGTCTTTGGAGAGATTCCACTATGAACCATATACGGAGCAAAATGAGTGAATCTATAATCTAAAATGCATCTATATACATGCGTATATGATTCATAGTGAAATCCCTACAAAGACTTATATTTAGGAACGGAGGAAGTATTTCTTGGTAGTTTTGCATATCACAAAGTTCAACAAAATTGTTTAAGTGTAAAGCAACATCATCTCCAGCACCGGAGAATTGATCTTTCATAACTAGGTTCAGTAAAGCAGGTTTAATTTCATAAGAAGGTGCTGAAGTGGCAGGTGTAGTAATGGGCGTGCAGATAAAGTCATCGTTGTTATGACTAGTGAAGTCACACAACTTGGTGTTCTCAGTGGAACCCATAGCAGCAAGCAAGCAAGATAACTATTTTTGTGATTTTCGATAAAGGATACTAAAGCAAAAATTGAAAGGTAAACTAACAAGACTAAAAAGCAAAGGTAAAAGATAGCGTGCAACTCCCCTATCTTGAAGAGTGGAGTCCCCGGCGACGGCGCCAGAAAACTTTGCTTGATGGCTTCTCGCCCCTCGTTGGTTACCCCAAGTGGAAGGTTTGAGATGCAGTGTAGCGGTAGTTTTCCCTTGGCAAAGATACCAAGGATCGAATTCCCCTGAGACTCCAAGGTTCAACAAGAAGGTGTCAACTGCTAGCGGCGCAACTAGCGATCGACCGGACCTGCACACAGATACAAATTACTTTGCTCCCAGCGAGTACAGAGAGGTTGTCAATCTCTCCGGCCTTGTCGTTTACAAAGGATCAAACGCAAGAGATAATAGTGATGGGTATTACTGCAACTAGAAAGTAAGAACTGAAAGTAAATAACGGATGTGATCAGTGATGGTAATATGGACCGGGGTCCCATGATGTTCACTAGTGATGTCTCTCTCCCAAAAGACGATAAAACAGCTAAGCAAGGTAAACAAATTACAGCTGGGCAATTGACAGGATTATGTGCGCAAACCAATGCTAACTATGCTGCAAGAAAGGTAGAGGCTCAAAAGCATGGGCGGTACGCCAAGGTAAGTAGACCGAAATCCATCTGCATCTACTACTAATCATCCACCTTGAGATATCTATCCAGAACATCTCGCTGGTATTAAGTTGCGAGTCCCACCCATAGTGTAAACTCAAAGCAACAGACAACTGCATTAAAAGAACTTTGCATAAAGTAAACAATCCTTGCACCCGCGAGTACAAGCACCGTTGTTTTCCCCCTTGTGGCAACAGCACATCCCCTAGACTCAAGTTTTTGTCACTCAAGCTAGTCATCGAGGGGCATGAACCCACAATCAAGCATAACGTTCCCTCTTGGAGTTACTACCTACTACTTGGCCAAAGCAATAAACAGCAACGGAGAACATGCAAGAATTACTCAACAACATAAATATAAAAGAGGTAAATCAAATATATTACTCACACACAATCTGAACATAATCTCATAATCCATCGGATCCCAGCAAACTCATCATAGCAACAGCATAAGGATTACATATGCGCCTCGATCATGTAGGGCGGCTCACGAGGTCTAACCGGTGAAGGACAAAGAGGGGAGGAGAACATCACATAGCTACTGGTCATGGACCCATTGTCCAAGGGAGACTACTCACAACTCATCCGGGAGGCGTCCATGGTGGTGGAGAGGCTCCCGGTGGTGATCCTCCCCTCCGGCAGGGTGCCGGGAAGAGTTCTCCTGGTGCTCCCGATCTTGAAAGTGCGGCGGCAGCGGAACAGAGATGAGATCGCGAAAAAGGGTTCCGTCCTCGAGGGTTTCGGGACGCGGTGTAAATATATGCCAAAGGGGGGCATCAGCGGAGGCCTGGGGGGCCCAGGCGCCCCCCCGGCGCGGCTAGGAGGGGGGCCGCGCCCTCAGGGTGCCTGGAGCCCTGGTGGCCCCCCTCCGGTCCTACTTTGGCCGCATGGAAGCTTCCGGAACACTGATTTTTTATATATTTTTCCCGGAATTTTTCTGGCAGTTTACGTAATGGGAAAACCTGAAATACAAAAACAGCAGAAAACAGAAACTGGCACTGGGGTGCACTGAGTTAATAGGTTAGTCCAAATATGATCAAAAGTGTATGGAAGTGCATAAATATCATAGCAATATCACACAAAAGAGGCATGGAGCAAGCAGAAATTATAGATACGTTTTGGACGTATCACCTGCAAAACCAAAACTGTGAGTATGAATATAGATTCAAGAAGATGAGTTTGGCTGCAGATTTGAGGATCCCGGAGACTAGATCATATGGGCACTCCCCTTGGCAACTTCAAAGCTTGGGGGAGGTGTCCCGGTATCGTATCACCATCACACTTCTATCTTTACCTTTTTTCTTAGTTTGATCCTTTTGGTAATATCTTGATCTAGTAGAATAAAGTTTAGTATGATCTAGTTATGAGCTTTGCTTTATGATCTTTATCTATGTAATTGAGTCCGTGAGCTATAAATAATAAAGATTAGTTTTGAGTCAAGGGCTTGATTATCTCACCATGATCATGAGAGAATAAAAGAAAGAATAAAAAAGAGTCAAAGGGAACATATTGATCCTGTGGAAAGTAATGACTTCACATATAAAGAGTATGATGAATAAAAATTGTTGAGAGTTGACAAACATAGTTTTGGTCATTGTTGCAATTAATAGGAAGTAATAAAGAAAGAGGGGTTTTCACATATAAATATACTATCTTGGACATCTTTTATGATTGTGAGCACTCATTAAAATATGACATGCTAAAGAGTTGATGCTGGACAAGGAAGACAACGTAATGGGTTATGTTTTCTTATATCTGAAATAAAGTATATTGTCACGGATCATCCAACATGTTGAGCTTGCCTTTCCTCGTCATGCTAGTCAAACTCCTTGCACCAAGTAGAGATACTACTTGTGCTTCCATACATCCTTAAACACAGTTTTGCCATGAGAGTCCACCATATCTGCCTATGGATTGAGTAACATCCTTCAAGTAAGTTGTCATTTTTGCAACGCTCTAAATAAGTATGATCTATTAGTGTGGAGAAAATAAGCTTTATACGATCATGTGATATGGAAGCAATAAAAGTGACGGAATGCATAATAAAGGTCTATATCACAAGTTGCAATATAAAGTGACGTTCTTTTGCACTAAGATTTTGTACATCCAACCATAAAAGCAGATGACAACCTCTTCTTCCCTCTGCGAAGGGCCTATCTATTGTTCTTGCCTTATACCTTTAGAAGAGTCATGGTAATCTTCAAATTTCCTTTTTACATTTTATCCTTTGGCAAGCACATTGTGTTGGAAAGATCCTGACATATATACCCAATTGGATGTAAGCTATCATGATCTATTATTGTTGACATTACCCTTGAGGTAAAAGGTTGGGAGGCAACACTATAGGCCCCTATCTTTCTCTGTGTCCGATTAAGACTCCATACCCATAAATATTGCGTGAGTGTTAGCAATTGTGAAAGATGAAATGATAGTTGAGTATGTGGACTTGCTGAAAAGCTCTTATATTGACTCTTTCCTATGTTATGATAAATTGCAATTGCTTTAATGATCGAGATCATAGTTTGTTAGTTTTCAATGAAGTTTCTGATTCCTAGTTGACATTGTGAATGGATTGTGTGTGTATATATATATATATATATATATATATATATATATATATATATATATATATATATATATATATATATATATATATATATATATATATATATATGTGTGTGTGTGTGTGTGTGTGTGTGTGTGTGTGTGTGTGTGTGTGTGTGTGTGTGTGTTGCTGTTATAAGAATGATCATGATGCCCTCATGTCCGTATTTTATTTTATCGACACCTCTATCTCTAAACATGTGGACATATTTTTCGATATCGGCTTCCGCTTGAGGACAAGTGAGGTCTAAGCTTGGGGGAGTTGATACGTCCATTTTGCATCATGCTTTTACGTTGATATTTATTGCATTATGGGCTGTTATTACACATTATGTCACAATACTTATGCCTTTTCTCTCTTATTTTACAAGGTTTACATGAAGAGGGAGAATGCCAGCAGCTGGAATTCTTGGCTGGAAAAGGAGCAAATATTGGAGACCTATTCTGCACAACTCAAAAAGCCCTGAAACTCCATGAAAGTCAGTTTTGGAAAATATAAAAAAATATCTGGCAGAAGTACATTGTGACGCCCGAAGACCGACGTCCCAGAAGATTCCAGATGTTCCGGGTTCTCTCGTGTGTTTCATTTGTGCTTGTGTTATTTATTTTTGCATTGCATCATGTCATCATGCCATCATGACTTTAATTCTGCAACTCAACCAAATAAATTGTGTGGATCTTCGATCCATTTAAACTGAGGGAAGAGTGACTTCTCTTTATAACATATCCTCCTAATAATTATGGAGCTATTATAATTAATCCATTAATTTGGAATATCCAAACACACTTGCAATTAATTCTCTTGCCTTTGTTATCTTAATTCCTGGCCTCAGACTTGTCCTCAAATTCTAGCCCCTTTGGATTCTTCTAAAGGGTTTTCTAAATTCAAATAGTTTGAGTTTTATTCAAACTTGTTTGAATTTTCATCTTCCTTAAACCTTCCAACATTTTTATTGATGTCCTTACATTTTAGTGAGTCGGGGAAGATAATCCCCATGCCCAGTTCTTTCCTTAACCCTCTCTTTCTTTTTCTTCTTCTTATTCTTTCCTTCTAAAAGAATATGAGGGGGAGAGAGAGACCTGAGCCGGGCTGCATCTTTCAGCCTCCAGTCCGGCCCTTTTGCCTGAGGCCTCCTACGCCAAGTCCCTTCCTAACCTAGCCTCCATGGCCCGATCTCCCCTCGTAACCCTAGCGCTCGCTCTCTCTCCTCTCATCTCTCCCTCGTCCTCCCACTCAGCGCCGCCACCCACAGAGCCCCGAACCCCCCTCGTCCTTCTCTTCCATCGCTGTTGCGCTCCCCCTCGCCCCGCTCGACCTCCCTTCCTCATCCCCGAGCATGGCCCCAGCGCCGTTGCGCCTTCCCCGTCCTCGCCTCTGCACCTTCCTAGCGGCGAGCCAGCCGCCAGGAGCTACCTCGTGCAGGCCACCGGAGCGCGCCCGCGCCCCTCCACCTCAAGCATCGCCGCGCCTCTCCTCCTGTCTCCTCTTCGCCAAGCATCGGCGACCGAGGCCCTCGAGCAACCTCCAGCGCTGTGCCTCCGTCCTCCTCAAGCCGCGCAGCCAGCCTCTGCCCGCGGACGCTGCTGCCAGCGCCATGGCGACCACCGTCAGCGCCCGTGCCTCCTTCCCCAATCACGTCCTCGCGTGCACGAGCCACGGGGCGCCACCTCACCGGGCCTCTCGTGCGCCCACCTCCTCGTCGCCCTGTTCTCCGTTGGCATCGTCCTTCCCAGGCAAGCAGGAACTCCGCCACCGCGCCATCTTTTTCAGGTGTTTGAGCCCGAGCTCGTCGCCCTGCCTTGTTGCCGATGACCCGAAGATCTTGCTGCCCCCTCGTTGTTGTTGCCAAGTTCCTCTTCCAGAGATGCCCAAGTGCACGAGGACCTCAAGTACGACTACACCAACATGAGTACCACGACGCCGACGTCCTTCAAGTTCGGCAACAAACGACATGTACAACTACGTTGCCGAGACCGAGACCGGCAAGTTCCGTGGATGCCCGAACCACTACACAAGACGACGCGTCAAGTACCACTACGTCGGACGATGCGACAAGTACCCCTTCTGAGAACATGAACATCTACGAAACGTGTATGACGACCGTTGCCGAAGAACTGTGTACCACTACCGTCGCCCCAAAGACGTTCGATTCGCCAAGTACCTCTACCGTCGACCCCGTACATCTTCGGAAACGTGAACGGCTACAAAACGCGTACCACAACCCGCGAGTACCACTACTTCCTCTACGACCTTGAACCGCCCCGAAACGAACGTTCCGAAGGTATAACCCCGAGACGATGACCCGTGGACTGCATGTGTTGTATGAGATGAATCGGATGTTTGCATCGTGTCCGTTGTGGCCCTCGTTTGCCTTGTCGCCGACCCGTGGGAACCAGGCAACCGGGTTCACCCCACCTTTCATCTTGTTCGACTCGCTCACGCCACCTTTCTTTTGCACCGGCCTCTCCACGAGTTGCCGGTACCGATATGTTGCGTGGCATCATTTTCGGATTCGTTGCCGTGGCACCATTTCCTTCCACCACGGTGACAATACTTCATATCTCTTCATGTTAACTTTTACTAAAAAATGCATAAAACTTGATCATGTCATCCGCATCATGTTAACAACATTAAAATGTGTGAATTGTTGTTTGCTTAAAATTGCTAAACATGCATATGGGGATTTTTCCGGAATTGTTGTTGTTATTTCCGGCCTCATTTAAAATACCTAGATAGCTAGTTTACACTTGCTTCCTGCCTTGCCATGTTTAGCATCCTATATAGACTTGTCTTCCATCCTACTCGGTTGAGCATATTGACATATTGCTTGTGTTGTTTTTCTGTGCTTCCTACCTTTCCATGTATTGCTTCCTGTATAGACTTGTCATGCATCATACCTTGCCATGTATGGCATCATATAGACTTGTGTTGTTTTTTTGTGCTTCCTACCTTGCCATGTTTTGCTTCATGTCTAGACTGTTGTGCATCCTGTGTAGAACTGTCTTGCATCATACTTTGTTGAGCATATTGTCGTGTCTCGTGTGGTGTGTTTACCGTGTTGCTTGTTTCTTTCCGTTTGCTTCCCTCGTTAGCTTCGGGTTCGTTCCGGAGTTGTGAGGTTCTGTTCGACTACTTCATGGATCCGTTCTTCTTCCTTGCGGGGTCTCAGGCAAGATGATCATACCCTTGGATACATTTACTATCATTGCCATGCTTAGTAGTCTCGATGCTATCGTTACATGTCGTGCTACCCATCTTATTGTCAGCCTCTCCTTGTTGCCATGAAACCTCTAACCTTTGAAACCTTCCTAGCAAAACCATTGTTTGGCTATGTTACCCGCTTGCTCAGCCCCTCTTATAGCGTTGTTAGTTGCAGGTGAAGATGAAGATCGTTCCAGGAGGGAAATTGTTGTTGGAATATCACAATATCCATTATTATTATTAACACACTTATATACTGGGCATGGGTGGAAGGCTTGGCCTTTTGCTCGGTGTTTTGTTCCACTCATGCCACCTTAGGCGCCGATAAACCGGCATTATGTTCCTTGATTTTTGCGTTCCTTACACGATGGGTATATGAGGACCCCTTGACACTTCGATTTTGAATAAAACTCCTCCAGCAAGGCCCAACATTGGTTTTAATTTGCCTCATAATAACAACTTAATTAATTAATTAAATTGCATAAGGGGGATGCTACTTGGAGATTCTTTTCTACATAGCAGGGGGGGCAGTGCTGATGGTGTTGGTCCCAAATAGAGCAGCTTGTGGCGCCGCCCCTTGGAAACTTGGGGTATCTGGTCGCTGTAACCATAGCTCATCCGGACGTGGCCTGAGACGAGATACGCGCGGCTACTATCAGGGTGTCGGCACGCGAGAATGTCTTGTTGGACTTGTTTTACCATTGTCGAAATGTCTTGTGCACCGGGATGCCGAGCCTGATCGGATTTCCCTAAGATAAGGGGTGATGATGTTATATTTATCACTTCAGCTGATCGTGAGAGCTTGTGATGGGCTAAGTTGGGACACCCCTGCAGGGTATGAACTTTCGAAAGTCGTGCCCGCGGTTATGTGGCAGATGGGAATTTGTTAATGTCCGGTTGTAGAAAACTTGACAGAGGATCCGAGATAAAACACACAACTGTGTGAGTAACCGTGACTGTCTCTTTTCACCTTGAGAAGAGAACAAGGTGGGGTTATGTTTGACTCGTAGGTAGTTCAGGATCTTTAGCGATCATTACTAGTTTGCGACCGTTTGCGTAGATGCTCATCTTATTCTTGTACTCGTAAGTTAGCCACCATATTATGCTTAGCCGCTGCTGCAACCTCACCACTTTACCTCCTCCTACCCATAAAGCTTTGCTAGTCTTGATACCCATGGTTATGGGATTGCTGAGTCCTCGTGGCTCACAGATACTACAACACCAGATGCAGGTTCAGCCGAGATGTTGCAGGAGATGGATCAGAACTCCACCGGGAGTTCGATGAAGAGCATAGTCATATGTGTGTGACGTGTTCGACGATCAGTAGTGGTTTCTACTAGGGGCGATTCGGACCTGTGGCTTTATGTATTTGGTATCTTTCTTTTGGATCTTCGCCCGTAGTCGGGTTGTGATGTTTTGGATGATGTTTTGCTTATGTAATGTATTGTGTGACGTGGCGAGTGTAAGCCAACTATCCTTTTGGAATTTCATCCCTATTTTTACATGAGTCGTGCAAAGATACCAAACTTGAGATCATTCCAGAATGGGCTTATACCTTTAAGTCGTGCCTCGACACATAGGAGGTATAGTCCCATCTTGGGCATTAAAAGTTGGTATCAGAGCCTTCTCCGACCTAGGAGCCCCCACTGATTGATCGAATCATTGGCGGTTGAGTCTAGGCACACACTTGAAAATGTTTTGAGTCTTATATATATATCAGAGAGTAGGATTTCTTTTGCTCCTCATCTCTTTTCACTCTGGTGAGGACTCCTGACGATTACTCTTGTCTCTTGTACTCTCAAATTTCACCAAATTTTTTTAGGATCACGCGAGTATTGTTTGGATTGTTCTGATATTTTGTGACGAGAACATTGTTCTCGATGCCTCCTGTCATTTAGGGGTTGTGGCAGTGTCCCGAGGAGTTGAGCTCCGAGGTGTTGTCGTCACAAATATATCGCAGCAGTTCTGGAATACTTAAGATGGCCGACATCGAAAACTCTCCTATGCGATTAGTGGTAAGATAACCCCGACATCACCCAGTACTGGGGAGGTAGTTCGGGAGTATTGCCATAGCTTGTATAGCACATGCGTTTCGAAGGTCCGAGGTAAACAGTTTCCGGAAATAACTGGTTATGTGTTGAAGGATGGATACAGCTGGATGTAGGATTAGAGTTGAGTGCGCGGTGCTTCCCCTGTATCCCCAACACCTGATTGCATAACTAGAAACTTTCGGAAATTAATAGGTGGGTTCTTCTAGTAGTTCGTAGGCATTCTTCCAACGAATGCATGATATGAAGTTCGGGGTTCTAAAGTAGTTTTATGGGCGTTGTTCCAATCGGGAGTTGCATCTTAAAGGGTCCTTGGCTATGCTGATCCGGGGATTGCAAAACCCTTTTGTAACACGTTCCATAAGCTTTCAGCACGAATATGTGGGACGAAGCTTCTATCTTGTATTTTTTCTATCTCCTCCTTGTTGCTTTTATTTACCTTTTGTTCTCCCAAGTGGCTTCTCGACAAGTTGATGTACCTACGGAATTCATTCGTTAAATTCTCCGTTCGGATGATATTGTGAAGATTATGCTGCAACATATCTATCCTTTGTTTTTGTTTTGATTTTGGTATTCGAGTTGCTTCGATGTCAAGTGTTGATTCCATACCTCTCCTAATCGGTATTCTCATATTTCTATGGGAGTGCTAGTCCTTAATCATCAAGATGGTCATGTTAAATTCTTTTTCAACCGGTGTCCATTTTGTTCGTCTCAAGTTGTCTTTGTTTTCCCCCGCCCTCCCACCCTTTTTCTTTATGGAGCCAGAAATTCTCAAATGAAATACCCAATTATTCATGTGATGTTTCTTCATCTTTTCCTTCAATGTACTTATCCGGTGATTTATCGTGAAGATGTTTAAGAGTTTCAAGTTCATCATTCTTAATTCCAATATTCTTCTCGGGTGGACTAAATTCAAGCTTTGGTCATGATCATATCTCTTCCTTTTTGTTTCACATGTTTTCCCATGTTGAAATTTATTATCCGAAGGCTCTCTTATTCATTCAACTCTCCTATCCATATCCGGTGTGTACAAGGTATCTCAGAAGATTTGTGTTTCCATTCTTAATCCGTTCAAGCTACTTTGAGGATTATCATCTTATTCAAGCCATTTAATTCAACCGGTGCAATATCTCTTCAGCAATCTTTTTCAACGGCGATTTCTTTAGTGGGCCCTAACCCACAGGTCTTTTTCCAGGATCTTACCTGACTCTTATTATTTTTCCGGAGTTATTCTCAAATTCTTTCCAAAGCGTGACATAAGAATGATTCCCATCAGTCACATGCCTTCTCCAAGATCGCTTTCAAATTCTTTTTCATCATTGGTTCAACCTTTTAATTCTTCATTACGGAGTGCCTATACAATTCATGGTGGTGTATCTCATCGTCTTCTCAGATTTTGAAGACCCGAAGACGAGTTCCTCTTGAATCCTTACCCGGTCTTCTAAAGATTCGTGGTTCTAGCTTCATGTCATCCTCATTATTGTTCCATTTGTGAGGAATTATTTTCATACCCATCTGAAGCATTTCATGAATTCTTTTCTTTGTGATCCTCCGAAGGCCATCATTTCAGAATATTTCTTGGTTCTCAGTTTTCAACTTCGTCCTCCAACTATTCTTAATTGATGCCTCTTCGTTCATCTCCATATTCTTACGGTGATTCGTTCAAGATTACTCTTCCATTGTTATCGTATTAATTCATTTGTTCTTTCATAATCCTACCGGTGAGTCATTCAAGACTATTCTCAAGTTTGGCTATATCTCTCTCCAATCCTTTTCAAGAAGAATAAGTAGTAGGCCAAATCTGTTGCTGGTCATCAATTTATTTTGATCAAGAATAAGTATACAGTAAATCTTATTCTTATTTCCTCGAAGTGATTAATCTCTTTTTTCCGGAGCTTGTTCACCATATCATATTCTCGGTTCTAAATTCTTCATCTTATTTTCCGGAGCTCCAAGTTATTTCAATTATATCATTTCAAAGCTCCATCTAATTCATCGCAGGCCTTGAATCTTATTCTTTTCATCTTTCGCTTCTCATGTTTTTCATTACCGGAGTTCTCATGCTGGTTCATCATGTTTTAATTCATCCTTGAAGTCTTCATCAAGATTCTTGTTGGAGCTCAAGTATTCTTGTTCTTGTATTACGAAGTGGAATTCTTCTCACTTATCTTTTCGGATGGTGTTATGTCATTCTTGACAATTCCTTCATGGATTATGATTCACGAGTTATCAAGAATGAGATATTTAAAACCCATCATTTTCTTTGTTCAGGAGATCTTTCCCACCCTTCAATTTATTCGTTGGATTTATCTTGGGTTGTATTTCACCAAAAGCTTTCCCTAAGGATTGTTGCTATTTATGGTGCTTATAAATAACCCAAGCTTTTCATTTATCCTCTCGGCGAAATAAGTTTTTCATCTCCTTGTTGATCTCAATCCAATCAAATGTTTTCGTCAGTGGCTGGTTGTCACCTCATAATTTTGAGATGTTTTCCATAAGCCAACAACAAGATTATTCTGTGCTTGTTGATTCTTCAAACAACTCTGATCAATCCATCTTGTAAGGATTCTCTTTCAAATTCAATTTTGGGAGAAGTTGTCATTTTTTCTCCATTCATTTTCTTTCATGGATCTATAGTCTATTCTTTCATTCCGGAGGCATTGTGATATTGCTCTCTTCGAACCATCATCTCGTCATATCAAGATCTGCTCTTGTCCTTTACAGTCCATTAACAGGAGTGTGGTGACCTCCATTCTAGTTCTCTCACCTTATCAAGTTTTGCCTATCTTTTCAACCGGAGTGCTGCCTGAAATCTTTCTTAACCTTGTGCCATTCTTTCAATTGTTTCGGAGGCAATATGATGTTGATTTCATCAAGTATCATCCCTTCTCCTCAAGTTCATGTTAATTCCTTCCATTTTCAGTCGGAGTGCTGTCCAAATTATGTCATTCTTATTCCTTGGCTATACCATTGCGGTTCCGTATTCTTTTGGTTCGTAAGCTCTTGTTTCATGTCCTTCAACCTACAAGGTTCTCATAATGTTCCTTGTTCCTCTTTTCTAACGGAGTGTTTTCATCTTCGTTCATCTCCATTGTATTCTTTATTCAAGATTGTTCAACCTCTCAAGGTTCGTGGTTTCACTCGTTTGTCGAAGAAGCAACTCTGTTTTACCTCTTCCTCTCCCGTTTTTACCCGGTGCCATCTCTAGGATCTCGGGTCGAGATCCTCTGTTAGTGTGGGAGAGTTGTGACGCCCGAAGACCGACGTCCCAGAAGATTGCAGATGTTCCGGGTTCTCCCGTGTGTTTCATTTGTGCTTGTGTTATTTATTTTTGCATTGCATCATGTCATCATGCCATCATGACTTTAATTCTGCAACTCAACCAAATAAATTGTGTGGATCTTCGATCCATTTAAATTGAGGGAAGAGTGACTTCTCTTTATAACATATCCTCCTAATAATTATGGAGCTATTATAATTAATCCATTAATTTGGAATATCCAAACACACTTGCAATTAATTCTCTTGCCTTTGTTATCTTAATTCCCGTCCTCAAACTTGTCCTCAAATTCTAGCCCCTTTGGATTCCTCTAAAGGGTTTTCTAAGTTCAAATAGTTTGACTTTTATTCAAACTTGTTTGAATTTTCATCTTCCTTAAACCTTCCAACATTTTTATTGATGTCCTTACATTTTAGTGAGTCGGGGAAGATAATCCCCATGCCCAGTTCTTTCCTTAACCCTCTCTTTCTTTTTCTTCTTCTTATTATTTCCTTCTAAAAGAATATGAGGGGGAGAGAGAGACCTGAGCCGGGCTGCATCTTTCAGCCTCCAGTCCGGCCCTTTTGCCTGAGGCCTCCTAGGCCCAGTCCCTTCCTAACCTAGCCTCCATGGCCCGATCTACATCTACCGCAGCCCGATCTCCCCTCGTAACCCTAGCGCTCACTCTCTCTCCTCTCATCTCTCCCTCGTCCTCCCACTCAGCGCCGCCACCCACGCAGAGCCCCGAACCCCCCTCGTCCTTCTCTTCCATCGCTGTTGTGCTCCCCCTTGCCCCGCTCGACCTCCCTTCCTCCTCCCCGAGAATGGACCCAGCGCCTCCGCGCCTTCCCCGTCCTCGCCTCTGCGCCTTCCCGACGGCGAACCAGCCGCCAGGAGCTACCTCGTGCAGGCAACCGGAGCGCGCCCGCGCCCCTCCACCTCAAGCATCGCCGCGCCTCTCCTCCTGTCTCCTCCTCGCCAAGCATCGGCGACCGAGGCCCTCGAGCAACCTCCAGCACTGCGCCTCCGTCCTCCTCAAGCCGCGCAGCCAGCCTCTACCCACGGACGCTGCTGCCAGCGCCATGGCGACCACCGTTAGTGCCCGTGCCTCCTTCCCCAATCACATCCCCGCGTGCACGAGCCACGGGGCGCCACCTCGCCGGGCCTCTCGTGCGCCCACCTCCTCGTCGCCCTGTTCTCCATTGGCGTCATCCTTCCCAGGCAGGCAGGAACTCCGCCGCCGCGCCATCTTTTTCAGGTGTTTGAGCCCGAGCTCGTCGCCCTGCCTTGTTGCCGATGACCCGAAGATCTTGCTGCCCCCTCGTTGTTGCTGCCAAGTTCCTCTTCCAGAGATGCCCAAGTGCACGAGGACCTCAAGTACGACTAGACCAACATGAGTACCACGACGCCGACGTCCTTCAAGTTCGGCTACAAACGACATGTACAACTACGTTGCCGAGACCGAGACCGGCAAGTTCCGTGGATGCCCGAACGACTACACAAGACGACGCGTCAAGTACCACTACGTCGGACGATGCGACAAGTACCCCTTCCGAGAACATGAACATCTACGAAACGTGTACGACGACCGTCGCCGAAGAACCGTGTACCACTACCGTCGCCCCGAAGACGTTCGATTCGCCAAGTACCTCTACCGTCGACCCCGTACATCTTCGGAAACGTGAACGGCTACAAAACGCGTACCACAACCCGCGAGTACCACTACTTCCTCTACGACCTCGAACCGCCCCGAAACGAACGTTCCGAAGGTATAACCCCGAGACGATGACCCGTGGACTGCATGTGTTGTATGAGATGAATCGGATGTTTGCATCGTGTCCGTTGTGGCCCTCGTTTGCCTTGTCGCCGACCCGTGGGAACCGGGCAACCGGGTTCACCCCACCTTTTCATCTTGTTCGACTCGCTCACGCCACCTTTCTTTTGCACCGGTCTCTCCACGAGTTGTCGGTACCGATATGTTGTGTGGCATCATTTTCGGATTCGTTGTCGTGGCACCCTTTCCTTCCACCACAGTGACAATACTTCATATCTCTTCATGTTAACTTTTACTAAAAATTGCATAAAGCTTGATCATGTCATCCGCATCATGTTAACAACATTAAAATGTGTGAATTGTTGTTTGCTTAAAATTGCTAAACATGCATATGGGGTTTTTTCCGGAATTGTTGTTGTTATTTCCGGCCTCATTTAAAATGCCTAGATAGCTAGTTTACACTTGCTTCCTGCCTTGCCATGTTTAGCATCCTATATAGACTTTTCTTGCATCCTACTCGGTAGAGTATATTGACATGTTGCTTGTGTTGTTTTTCTGTGCTTCCTACCTTTCCATGTATTGCTTCCTATATAGACTTGTCATGCATCATACCTTGCCATGTATTGCATCATATAGACTTGTGTTGTTTTTCTGTGCTTCCTACATTGCCATGTTTTGCCTCCTGTATAGACTGTTGTGCATCTTGTGTAGAACTGTCTTGCATCATACTTTGTTGAGCATATTGTCGTGTCTCGTGTGGTGTGTTTACCGTGTTTCTTGTTTCTTTCCGGTTTGCTTCCCTCGTTAGCTTCGGGTTCGTTCCGGAGTTGTGAGGTTCTGTTCGACTACTTCATGGATCCGTTCTTCTTCCTTGTGGGATCTCAGGCAAGATGATCATACCCTTGGATACCTTTACTATCATTGCCATGCTTAGTAGTCTCGATGCTATCGTTACATGTCGCGCTACCCATCTTATTGTCAGCCTCTCCTTGTTGCCATGAAACCTCTAACCTTTGAAACCTTCCTAGCAAAACCATTGTTTGGCTATGTTACCCGCTTGCTCAGCCCCTCTTATAGCGTTGTTCATTGTAGGTGAAGATGAAGATCGTTCCAGGAGGGAACTTGTTGTTGGAATATCACAATATCTATTATTATTATTAACACACCTATATACTGGGCATGGGTGGAAGGCTTGGCCTTTTGCTCGATGTTTTGTTCCACTAATGCCACCTTAGGCACCGATAAACCGGCATTATGTTCCTTGATTTTTGCGTTCCTTACACGATGGGTATATGGGGACCCCTTGACACTTCGATTTTGAATAAAACTCCTCCAGCAAGGCCCAACATTGGTTTTAATTTGCCTCATAATAACTGAAGGAAATATGCCCTAGAGGCAATAATAAAGATGTTATTTGTATTTCCTTATATCATGATAAAAGTCTTTTATTCATGCTAGAATTGTATTAACCGGAAACTTAGTACATGTGTGGATACATAGACAAAACAGTATGTCCCTAGTATGCCTCTACTAGACTAGCTCATTGATCAAAGATGGTTATGTTTCCTAGCCATAGACATGAGTTGTCATTTGATCAACGGGATCACATCATTAGGAGAATGATGTGATGGACAAGACCCATCCGTTAGCATAGCACTATGATCGTTTAGTTTAACTGCTATTGCTTTCTTCATGACTTATACATGTTCCTATGACTATGAGATTATGCAACTCCCGAATACCGTAGGAACACCTTGTGTGCTATCAAACGTCACAACGTAACTGGGTGATCATAAAGATGCTCTACAGGTGTCTCCAAAAGTATTTGTGGTGTTAGCATAGATCAAGATTGGGATTTGTCACTCCGAATGTCGGAGAGGTATCTCTGGGCCCTCTCGGTAACACACATCACAATAAGCCTTGCAAGCAAAAGACTAATGAGTTAGTCACGAGATGATGTGTTACGGAACGAGTAAAGAGACTTGCCGGCAACGAGATTGAACTAGGTATAAAGATACCGACGATCGAATCTCGGACAAGTAACATACCGTTTGACAAAAGGAACAACGTATGTTGTTATGCGGTTCGACCGATAAAGATCTTCGTAGAATATGTAGGAGCCAATATGGGCATCCAGGTTCCGCTATTGGTTATTGACCGGAGAGATGTCTCGGTCATGTCTACATAGTTCTCGAACCCGTAGGGTCCGCACGCTTAAACGTTCGTTGACGATATAGTATTTAATGAGTTATGTTTGTTGGTGACCGAATGTTATTCGGAGTCTAGGATGTGATCACGGACATGACGAGGAACTCCGGAATGGTCCGGAGATAAAGATTAATATATGAGATAATAGTGTTTGACCTCCGGAAGGGTTCCGGAATTCACCGGAAGAGGTTCCGGATGTTTCCCGAAGAGTTTGGGTACGAGAACACGTTATTTGGGCCAAAAGGGAAAGCACACAAGGTTTTTGGAAAGCGCAAAAGGAAGTTTTGCGGAGTCCAGGGGCCAGACGCCAGGGTCCCTGGCGTCTGGGTCCAGACGCCGGGAACCCTGGCGTCTGGCCCTGGAGTCCGAGAAGGACTCTTGCCTTTCGGGTGAAACCGACTTTGTGAAGGCTTTTACTCCAAGTTTCGACCCCAAGGCTCAACATATAAATAGAGGGGTAGGGCTAGCACCCAAGACACATCAAGATACACCAAGCCGTGTGCCGGCTACCCTGACCCTCTAGTTTATCCTCCGTCTAGTTTCTATAGTGCTTGGCGAAGCCCTGCAGAGATTGTTCTTCATCAACAACCGTCACCACGCCGTCGTGCTGCCGGAACTCATCTACTACTTCGCCTGTCTTGCTGGATCAAGAAGGCGAGGACGTCATCGAGCTGAACGTGTGCTGAACGCGGAGGTGCCGTACGTTCGGTACTAGATCGGGACGGATCGTGAAGGTGCACGACTACATCAACCGCGTTGATAAACGCTTCCGCTTTCGGTCTACGAGGGTATGTAGACACACTCTCCCCTCTCGTTGCTATGCATCCAGTAGATAGATCTTGCGTGATCGTAGGAAAATTTTGAAAATACTACGTTCCCCAACAGTGGTATCAGAGCCAGGTCTATGCGTAGATGATATGCACGAGTAGAACACAATAAGATTGTGGACGATACTAGTCATACTGCTTACCAGCATGTCATACTTTGCTTCGGCGGTATTGTGAGATGAAGCGGCCCGGACCGACATTACGCGTACGCTTACGCGAGACTGGTTTCACCGTTACGAGCACTCGTTGCTTAAAGGTGACTGGCGGGTGTCTGTCTCTCTCACTTTAGCTGAATCAAGTATGGCTACGCCCGGTCCTTGTGATGGTTAAAACAGCACATACTTGACGAAACATCGTTGTGGTTTTGTATGCGTAGGTAAGAACGGTTCTTGCTAAGCCCGTAGCAGCCACGTAAAACTTGCAACAAACAAAGTAGAGGACGTCTAACTTGTTTTTGCAGGGCATGTTGTGATGTGATATGGTCAAGACATGATGAGTTATACGGTTTTGTATGAGATGATCATGTTTTGTAATGTTATCGGCAACTGGCAGGAGCCATATGGTTGTCGCTTTATTGTATGAAATGCAATCGCCATGTAATTGCTTTACTTTATCACTAAGTAGTAGCGATAGTCATAGAAGCAATAGTTGGCGAGACGACTACGATGCTACGATGGAGATCAAGGTGTCGCACCGGTGACGAAGGTGATCATGACGGTGCTTTGGAGATGGAGATCAAAAGCACAAGATGATGATGGCCATATCATGTCACATATTTTGATTGCATGTGATGTTTATCTTATTATGCTTCTTATTTTGCTTAGAACGACGGTAGCATTATAAGATGATCCCTTACTAAATTTCAAGGTATAAGTGTTCTCCCTGAGTATGCACCGTTGCGAAAGTTCGTCGTGCCGAGACACCACGTGATGATCGGGTGTGATAAGCTCTACGTTCAAATACAACGGGTGTAAGCCAGTTTTGCACACGCAGAATACTCGGGTTAAACTTGACGAGCCTAGCATATACAGATATGGCCTCGGAACACTGGAGACCGAAAGGTCGAGCGTGAATCATATAGTAGATATGATCAACATAAGATGTTCACCATTGAAAACTACTCCATCTCACGTGATGATCGGACATGGTTTAGTTAATTTGGATCACGTGATCATTTAGATGACCAGAGGGATGTCTATCTAAGTGGGAGTTCTTTAATTTAATATGATTAAATTGAACTTTAATTTATCATGAACTTAGTCCTGATAGTTTTGCATATCTATGTCGTTGTAGATCAATGGCCCGTGCTACCGTTCCTTTGAATTTTAATGCATTCCTAGAGAAAGCTAAGTTGAAAGATGATGGTAGCAATTACACGGACTGGGTCCGTAACCTGAGGATTATCCTCATTGCTGCACAGAAGAATTATGTCCTTGAAGCACTGCTAGGTGACAAACCCCCTTCCGCTGATGCAGACGCTGTGAATGTCTGGCAGTCGCGGTCTGATGACTACACGATAGTTCAGTGTGCCATGCTTTACGGCTTAGAACCGGGACTTCAACGACGTTTTGAACGTCATGGAGCATATGAGATGTTTCAGGAGTTGAAGTTAATATTTCAAGCAAATGCCCGAATTGAGAAATATGAGATTTCCAATAAGTTCTATAGCTACAAAATGGAGGAGAATAATTCTATCAGTGAACACTTGCTCAGAATGTCTGGGTACTACAATCATATGACTCAACTTGGTTGCAATGTTGACGAAGATAGTGTCATTGATAGAGTTCTTCAATCACTGCCACCAAGCTATAAAGGCTTCGTGATGAACTATAACATGCAAGGGATGCAAAAGACAATTCCCGAGCTCTTCGCTATGCTCAAAGCTGCGGAGGTAGAAATCAAAAAGGAGCATCAAGTGTTGATGGTTAATAAGACCACTGGTTTCAAGAAAAAGGGCAAGGGAAAGAAAGGGAACTTCAAAAAGAATAGCAGTTTCACAACTCACGCCACCTGGAACACCACAACGTAATGGTGTGTCCGAACGTCGTAACCGTACTTTATTAGATATGGTGCGATCTATGATGTCTCTTACCGATTTACCACTATCGTTTTGGGGTTATGCTTTAGAGACAGCTGCATTCACGTTAAATAGGGCACCATCTAAATCCGTTGATACGACGCCTTATGAACTGTGGTTTGGCAAGAAACCAAAGTTGTCGTTTCTTAAAATTTGGGGCTGCGATGCTTATGTGAAAACACTTCAACCTGATAAGCTCGATCCCAAATCGGAAAAATGTGTCTTCATAGGATACCCAAAAGAAACTGTTGGGTACACCTTCTATCACAGATCCGAAGGCAAAATATTCGTTGCTAAGAACGGATCCTTTCTAGAAAAAGAGTTTCTCTCGAAAGAAGTGAGTGGGAGGAAAGTAGAACTTGATGAGGTAATTGTACCTTCTCCCATATTGGAAAGTGGTACATCACAGGAAATTGTTCCAGTGATTCCTACACCAATTAGTGAGGAAGTTGATGATAATGATCATGAAACTTCGGATCAAGTTTCTACTGAACGTCGTAGATCAACCAGAGTACGTTCCGCACCAGAGTGGTACGGCAACCCAGTTCTGGAAATCATGTTACTAGACCATGATGAACCTACGAACTATGAGGAAGCGATGATGAGCCCAGATTCCGCAAAATGGCTTGAAGCCATGAAATCTGAGATGGGATCCATGTATGAGAACAAAGTATGGACTTTGGTTGACTTGCCCGATGATCGGCAGGCCATCGAAAATAAATGGATCTTCAAGAGGAAGACCGACGCAGACGGTAATGTTACTGTTTACAAAGCTCGACTTGTTGCGAAAGGTTTTCGACAAGTTCAAGGAGTTGACTATGATGAGACTTTCTCACCTGTAGCGATGCTTAAGTCTGTCCGAATCATGTTAGCAATTGCCGCATTTTATGATTATGAAATCTGGCAAATGGATGTCAAAACTGCATTCCTAAATGGATATCTCAAAGAAGAGTTGTATATGATGCAACCAGAAGGTTTTGTCGATCCAAAAGGTGCTAACAAAGTTTGCAAACTCCAGCGATCCATCTATGGACTGGTGCAAGCATCTCGGAGTTGGAATATACGCTTTGATGAGGTGATCAAAGCATATGGTTTTATACAGACTTTTGGAGAAGCCTGTATTTACAAGAAAGTGAGTGGGAGCTCTGTAGCATTTCTAATATTATATGTAGATAACATATTGTTAATTGGAAATGATATAGAATTTCTGAACAGCATAAAAGGATACTTGAATAAAAGTTTTTCGATGAAAGACCTCGGTGAAGCTGCTTACATATTAGGCATCAAAATCTATAGAGATAGATCAAGACGCTTAATTGGACTTTCACAAAGCACATACCTTGATAAGATTTTGAAAAGGTTCAAAATGGATCAGTCAAAGAAAGGGTTCTTGCCTGTTTTACAAGGTATAAAGTTGAGTAAGACTCAATGCCCGACCACTGCAGAAGATAGAGAGAAAATGAAAGTCATTCCCTATGCCTCAGCCATAGGATCTATCATGTATGCAATGCTGTGTACCAGACCTGATGTGTGCCTTGCTATAAGTCTAGCAGGGAGGTACCAAAGTAATCCAGGAGTGGATCACTGGACAGCGGTCAAAAACATCCTAAAGTATCTGAAAAGAACAAAGGATATGTTTCTCGTATATGGAGGTGACAAAGAGCTCGTCGTAAACGGTTACGTCGATTCTAGCTTTGACACTGATCCGGATGACTCTAAGTCACAAACCGGATATGTATTTTTATTGAACGGTGGAGCTGTCAGCTGGTGCAGTTCCAAGAAAAGCGTCGTGGCGGGATCTACGTGTGAAGCGGAATACATAGCTGCTTCAGAAGCAGCAAATGAAGGAGTCTGGATGAAGGAGTTCATATCCGATCTAGGTGTAGTACCTAGTGCATCGGGTCCAATGAAAATCTTTTGTGACAACACTGGAGCCATAGCCTTGGCGAAGGAGTCCAGGTTTCACAAGAGAACAAAGCACATCAAAAGACGCTTCAATTCCATCCGCGATCTAGTCAAGGAGGGAGACATAGAGATTTGCAAAATACATACGGATCTAAATGTTGCAGACCCGTTGACTAAGCCTCTTCCACGGGCAAAACATGATCAGCACCAAGACTCCATGGGTGTGAGGATCATCACTTTGTAATCTAGATTATTGACTCTAGTTCAAGTGGGAGACTGAAGGAAATATGCCCTAGAGGCAATAATAAAGATGTTATTTGTATTTCCTTATATCATGATAAAAGTCTTTTATTCATGCTAGAATTGTATTAACCGGAAACTTAGTACATGTGTGGATACATAGACAAAACAGTATGTCCCTAGTATGCCTCTACTAGACTAGCTCATTGATCAAAGATGGTTATGTTTCCTAGCCATAGACATGAGTTGTCATTTGATCAACGGGATCACATCATTAGGAGAATGATGTGATGGACAAGACCCATCCGTTAGCATAGCACTATGATCGTTTAGCTTAACTGCTATTGCTTTCTTCATGACTTATACATGTTCCTATGACTATGAGATTATGCAACTCCCGAATACCGTAGGAACACCTTGTGTGCTATCAAACGTCACAACGTAACTGGGTGATCATAAAGATGCTCTACAGGTGTCTCCGAAAGTATTCGTGGTGTTGGCATAGATCAAGATTGGGATTTGTCACTCCGAGTGTCGGAGAGGTATCTCTGGGCCCTCTCGGTAACACACATCACAATAAGCCTTGCAAGCAAAAGACTAATGAGTTAGTCACGAGATGATGTGTTACGGAACGAGTAAAGAGACTTGCCGGCAACGAGATTGAACTAGGTATAAAGATACCGACGATCGAATCTCGGGCAAGTAACATACCGTTTGACAAAAGGAACAACGTATGTTGTTATGCGGTTCGACCGATAAAGATCTTCGTAGAATATGTAGGAGCCAATATGGGCATCCAGGTTCCGCTATTGGTTATTGACCGGAGAGATGTCTCGGTCATGTCTACATAGTTCTCGAACCCCTAGGGTCCGCACGCTTAAACGTTCGTTGACGATATAGTATTTAATGAGTTATGTTTGTTGGTGACCGAATGTTATTCGGAGTCTAGGATGTGATCACGGACATGACGAGGAACTCCGGAATGGTCCGGAGATAAAGATTAATATATGAGATAATAGTGTTTGACCTCCGGAAGGGTTCCGGAATTCACCGGAAGAGGTTCCGGATGTTTCCCGAAGAGTTTGGGTACGAGAACACGTTATTTGGGCCAAAAGGGAAAGCACACAAGGTTTTTGGAAAGCGCAAAAGGAAGTTTTGCGGAGTCCAGGGGCCAGACGCCAGGGTCCCTGGCGTCTGGGTCCAGACGCCGGGAACCCTGGCGTCTGGCCCTGGAGTCCGAGAAGGACTCTTGCCTTTCGGGTGAAACCGACTTTGTGAAGGCTTTTACTCCAAGTTTCGACCCCAAGGCTCAACATATAAATAGAGGGGTAGGGCTAGCACCCAAGACACATCAAGATACACCAAGCCGTGTGCCGGCTACCCTGACCCTCTAGTTTATCCTCCGTCTAGTTTCTATAGTGCTTGGCGAAGCCCTGCAGAGATTGTTCTTCATCAACAACCGTCACCACGCCGTCGTGCTGCCGGAACTCATCTACTACTTCGCCTGTCTTGCTGGATCAAGAAGGCGAGGACGTCATCGAGCTGAACGTGTGCTGAACGCGGAGGTGCCGTACGTTCGGTACTAGATCGGGACGGATCGTGAAGGTGCATGACTACATCAACCGCGTTGATAAACGCTTCCGCTTTCGGTCTACGAGGGTATGTAGACACACTCTCCCCTCTCGTTGCTATGCATCCAGTAGATAGATCTTGCGTGATCGTAGGAAAATTTTGAAAATACTACGTTCCCCAACAATAACAACTTAATTAATTAATTAAATTGCATAAGGGGGACGCTCCTTGGAGATTCTTTTCTACATAGCAGGGGGGCCAGTGTTGATGGTGTTGGTCCCAAATAGAGCAGCTTGCGGCACCGCCCCTTGGAAACTTGGGGTATCTGGTCGCTGTAACCATAGCTCATCCGGACGTGGCCTGAGACGAGATACGCGCGGCTACTATCAGGGTGTCGGCACGCCGGGAGGTCTTGCTGGACTTGTTTTACCATTGTCGAAATGTCTTGTGCACCGGGATGCCGAGCCTGATCGGATTTCCCTAAGATAAAGGGTGATGATATTATATTTATCACTTCAGCTGATCGTGAGAGCTTGTGATGGGCTAAGTTGGGACACCCCTGCAGGCTATGAACTTTCGAAAACTGTGCCCGTGGTTATGTGGCAGATGGGAATTTGTTAATGTCCGGTTATAGAAAACTTGACAGAGGATCCGAGATAAAACACACAACTGTGTGAGTAACCGTGACTGTCTCTTTTCACCTTGAGAAGAGAACACGGTGGGGTTATGTTTGACTCGTAGGTAGTTCAGGATCTTTAGCGATCATTACTAGTTTGCGACCGTTTGCGTAGATGCTCATCTTATTCTTGTACTCGTAAGTTAGCCACCATATTATGCTTAGCCGCTGCTGCAACCTCACCACTTTACCATCTCCTACCCATAAAGCTTTGCTAGTCTTGATACCCATGATTATGGGATTGCTGAGTCCTCGTGGCTCACAGATACTACAACACCAGATGCAGGTTCAGCCCATATGATGCAGGAGATGGATCAGAACTCCACCGGGAGTTCGATGAAGAGCGTAGCCGTATTTGTGTGACGTGTTCGACGATCAGTAGTGGTTTCTACTAGGGGCGATTCGGACCTGTGGCTTTATGTATTTGGTATCTTTCTTTTGGATCTTTGCCCGTAGTCGGGTTGTGATGTTTTGGATGATGTTTTGCTTATGTAATGTATTGTGTGACGTGGCAAGTGTAAGCCAACTATCCTTTTGCAATTTCATCCCTATTTTTACATGAGTCGTGCAAAGATACCAAACTTGAGATCATTCTAGAATGGGATTATTCCTTTAAGTCGTGCCTCGACACGTAGGAGGTATAGTCCCATCCTGGGCATTACATACATGAGGGGGGCACCCACCGTCCACGAGGGTGGGGGGCGCGCCCTACCCCCTGGGTACGCCCCCTGCCTCGTGGGTCACCTAGCAGCCCCTGATACGTCTCCAACGTATCTACTTTTCCAAACACTTTTGCCCTTGTTTTGGACTCTAACTTGCATGAATTGAATGGAACTAACTCGGACTGACGCTGTTTTCAGCAGAATTGCCATGGTGTTGTTTTTGTGCAGAAATAAAAAGTTCTCGGAATGACCTGAAAATCCACGGAGAATTATTTTTGAAAATAGAAAAAATATATGCGGAAAGATCTACGTCACGGGGCCCACACCCTGTCCCCGAGGGTGGGGGGCGCGCCCCCTCCCCCTGGGCGTGCCCCCCTGCCTCATGGGCCCCCTGATGCTCCACCGACGTACCCCCGGACTCCATATATTCACTTTCGGGGAGAAAAAAATCAGGGAGGAAGAATCATCGCGTTTTACGATACGGAGCCGCCGCCAAGCCCTAATCTCTCTTGGGAGGGCTGATCTGGAGTCCGTTCGGGGCTCCAGAGAGTGCAGATCATCGCCATCGTCATCATCAACCTTCCTCCATCACCAATTCCATGATGCTCACCGTCGTGTGTGAGTAATCCCATCGTAAGCTTGCTGGACGGTGATGGGTTGGATGAGATTTACCATGTAATCGAGTTAGTTTTGTTAGGGTTTGATCCCTAGTATCCACTATGCTCTAAGATTGATGTTGCTATGACTTTGCTATGCTTAATGCTTGTCACTAGGGCCCGAGTGCCATGATTTCAGATCTGAACCTATTATGTTTTCATGAATATATGTGTGTTCTTGATCCTATCTTGCAAGTCTATAGTCACCTACTATGTGTTATGATCCGGCAACCCCGAAGTGACAATAATCGGGACCACTCTCGGTGATGACCGTAGTTTGAGGAGTTCATGTATTCACTATGTGTTAATGCTTTGGTCCGGTACTCAATTAAAAGGAGGCCTTAATATCCCTTAGTTTCCACTAGGACCCCGCTGCCACGGGAGGGTAGGACAAAAGATGTCATGCAAGTTCTTTTCTATAAGAACGTATGACTATATTCAGAATACATGCCTACATTACATTGATGAACTGGAGCTAGTTCTGTGTCACCCTAGGTTATAACTTTTACATGATGAATCGCATCCGACATAATTCCCCATCACCGATCCCATGCCTACGAGGTTTTCACATATTGCTTGTTGCTTATTTACTTTCCCGTTGCTACTATTACAAAAACTAAAAAAAACACTACCGTTACTTTTATTGCTGTTACCACTATCTCCATATTACTTTGCTACTAAACTACCTTGCTGCAGATACTAAGTTTCCAGGTGTGGTTGAATTGACAACTCAGCTGCTAATACTCAAGAGTATTCTTTGTCTCCCCTTGTGTCGAAACAATAAATTGGGCTGAATACTCTACCCTCGAAAATTGTTGTGATCCCCTACACTTGTGGGTTATCAGCCCCTCGATGCCCATCTTCTGCTATATCAAGTGTTTTAACCTGGAAAAATCACAAGGAGGCTTTTGGGACGAAGCGTCGCCGTCTCGAGGCGGAACCTTGGCGGAACCAATCTAGGGCTCCCGAGGAGCTGTTCTACCAGGGAAACTTCCCTCCGGGAGGGGGAAATCGTCACCATAGTCATCACCAACAACTCTCCCATCTTGGGGAGGGTTATCTCCATCAACATCTTCACCAGCACCATCTCCTCTCAAACCCTAGTTCATCTCTTGTATCCAATCTTTGTATCAAAACCTCAGATTGGTACATGTGGGTTGCTAGTAGTGTTGATTACTCCTTGTAGTTGATGCTAGTTGGTTTATCCGGTGGAAGATCATATGTTCTGATCCATTATGAATATTAATACTCCTTTAATTATGAACAAGAATATGATTTGTGAGTAGTTATGTTTGTTCCTGAGGACATGGGAGAAGTCTTGCTATAAGTAGTCATGTGAATTTGGTATTCGTTCGATATTATGATGAGATGTATGTTGTCTTTCCTCTAGTGGTGTTATGTGAACGTCGACTACATGACACTTCACCATTGTTTGGGCCTAGAGGAAGGCATTGGGAAGTAATAAGTAGATGATGGGTTGCTAGAATAACAGAAGCTTAAATCCTAGTTTATGCGTTGCTTCGTAAGGGGCTGATTTGGATCCATATGTTTCATGCTATGGTTAGGTTTACCTTAATACTTCTTTTGTAGTTGCGGATGCTTGCAATAGAGGTTAATCATAAGTGGGATGCTTGTCCAAGTAAGGGCAGTACCCAAGCACCGGACCGGTCACATACCAAATTATCAAAGTAACGAACGCGAATCATATGAGCATGATGAAAACTAGCTTGACGATAATTCCCATGTGTCCTCGGGAGCGCTTTCCTTTATATAAGAGTTTGTCCAGGCTTGTCCTTTGCTACAAAAAAGATTGGGCCATATTGCCGCACCTTATATACTTTTACCACTTGTTACTTGTTACCAATTAATTACCTTATCACAAAGCTATCTGTTATCGATAATTTCAGTGCTTGCAGAGAATACCTTACTGAAAACTACCTATAATTTCCTTCTGCTCCTTGTTGGGTTCGACACTCTTACTTATCGAAAGGACTACGATAGATCCCCTGCACTTGTGGGTCATCAACAACCCACACAGTCAATCCAGGGAAAACATTTCTGTTCGTATGCACGTCCCACACAGTTTTTTGTGTAGGCTCATGTGTGAAAGGTGTAACTATCACACACGCTCTACCTTGGTTAACTGTTTGCTTTTATCAACTACATCACACACAATTTGATAAAGAAAAATGTGTGACACTGGGCTATCCATCACAAGTGCTTTTACTTGTAGAACCGTTTGCAAAGATCCATGACACATTTAACAGGTTTATTAGTTTACAATTAATAATTCCAGTATTACGCAAATTCACATTTCATATCGAACAGTTGTTTCCCAATTTCATATCAGGCACACAAATATATTATAACATCACAGTACGATAGCTACATGAAAACAACACAGTACAACATATAGCTAGTTCAACTTCGTAAGAACAATATTAGTACAATATATTAATTTCCCTAATCGAGATCATCTAGGCTCGTCTTATCCACCTCTCCTTTCAGTTCAGTAAGAACCTGTTTTGCACGGGCCAACTGGGAAAGTGCCTCCTCCTTCACCAACACTATCTTAGCAAAGTCTGATTTAAAAAATCTCAGCTCATTCTCCACCTTCCACTTTTTATCCCGCATTTTCAAATATTCTTTAGCGTTGACAACAGTTTCTCTAAGCCTGCGTCTGTTCTCTTCCTCATACATGCTCCAGAGCTTCGCTAGGCACATCTTCAAAGACTGTGGCCACTCTCTATCAACCCATTCCAAGTAAGAACACTTTCGTTCATCCTATAATATTTAAAACTAGATCGATAACAATTGTAGGGGAAATGGGTTTATAGCAACATAGAAAATCACCAATGTTTATTTTGAGAAACTGAAGAAACATGTTAATTATGACATATCTTCTCAAAACGATCAATGTGCAAATGAATTAATTGCTACTAAGACAACAACCAAATTCTGGAACATCGGAAGCTATAATTAACTACAACAACGCTACAAGTTCTTACTCATGTACAATAAATAACAAATTGAACATTTTATGAGGAAGGTAAATATAACTGCAACAACATAGCGATAGTATTTGGATGACAGCAAATTGATACTAAAAGGTGTGTACATGCACAAATTTAGTAACATAGAACTAATAGCACTAAGGCCGTCCACTATGTATGCCAAAAGTGGTGTAAAGACAACTGCTGCTACATCTCGCACCGGTGCCCTACACTGGCGAGCCGATGCAGCGGAAAAAAAATCAGGGACCCGGACTCCGGAGCACATAGTTGCTCCGATGCCCAGTTCCTTCGTGCCATAAAGATTTAGTATTTTATTGATTGGATGCTCAGATGTGTGGACCAAAGTTGGCTACACAAACTGCTGAAGTAGTGCCAAATAATTTTCTAATGGCACCGCTGATGAGATGGCAACAATTTAAGATACTAGGTACAAACTGTGACACTGTCTTAGGATGCGTTTGGTTAAAGGTGTTGTATGAATGGGTTGGGACCATGACAGTGTCTGAATCGCGTCTAACAAATGATTTGTAACAATGAAAGAGGGTCTAACCTTCTCTGCACATGCCAGAAACTTCCTCCCACTGTCCACAGATTCAAACGCAACTAGCTTCATGCATGGAGATTGATGGTGACAACGAGCAGATAGATCTTCAGCCACCCCGCTCCATTCGTCGCCACTGATGGTCCTCGGGAGCTACAAGAGGAAGAAATGACTCAAATCGACTGCCAGGTAAAAATCCTTCATTCCAGGTCATAGCATGAGAGAGAGAAGAGAGGCATACCCGGGTGGTGAAGGAGTCGTCGCCGGAGGAGGAAGCGCTAGAGAGGTCTTGGAAGAAGACCATGGCAACCCCGGCGGTAGGATGTGAGACGGCGAGAGCGAGGAAGCGGCTATAGCTTACGAAGGAAGGAAGGAAGGAGGAAACAGGGGAAATGTGACTTGTGGTCGAGGAGAAAATGGGGTGGGGAATGGGGGAGGGGACGGGGGTAGATATTTTGGCGGTAGGCCAAAATTTGGGAAATGTGGAGGGAAACTTTGCGCGCGGTGCCGTCGGACCATTCACTTTGAACGATTGTGTGCATCGAAAACGATTCTTCTGCTTTACGTGCATGGGATGAGTTTGATAATTCAAATTTTGGTGGAAATTTCCCCAGGTACGTCATTGCATAATTTAACATAGCTTGCTAATTTGGGAACATAAAAGAGTGTATAGTAGACAGACCACACTTACTGAATCGAGCAATTTTAGTAATTAAACAGAGCCAGTTGACCTAAACATTCTCTAACAAAAGACCAACCAAAGCCTAAGTACGCATAATTTTAAAAAAAAATCTGCAGCCGCACCGGCCTATGCATCGCCGGTGTGAGATGAGACGTTGATGACTTGTCCTGGCGACATGCCGCCGTTGGTGGACTCTGTGTCCCCCTGCTGAAGCCGTCTTCGTCCTCGTCCTCGTCGTCGGCGCCACCCTCAAGGTTGTAGTACTCGTAGTAGTGGCTGCGCCAGAGCTCGCGTTGGTACTCCACCGCCGATTCCTCGACGGACAAACTCTTCTCTACCTCGACCTCGGTCACGCATAACTCCTCCTCCCGGCGCTCCTTGATCTCTGTCGCCTCCTGCATCTCCAGCTCCCGCTCGGCGACCTCATGAGGAAGCAGGTTCTCCATGGCCATCGCTGCCTTTTCGGATGTGGGTTGCATGCTGGAGTCTGAGGTGGCCTGGAATATCTTGGCGTGTGCAACCTCGATCTTGGCGTGGATGGCCTCGACCCGGGCCAGGGCGACATCGGCAGCTCGAGCACTCTCGGTGTTTGCAGCCGCCGTTGCAGCAGCAGCGGCAGCCGTCTCGGCTGCCGCAGACGCCCTCTCGGTGGAAGCGGCCGCGCTCAATGCGGATGCGGCGGCACTCTCGGTGTAGGTGGTCGCGCTCTCGGCGCAGGCAGCGGCGCTCGAGGGGGCATGGCCATCGTACGGGTCTTCACGAAGCGTTTCCATGGCGTCATCTTTGCAAGAAGGGAGTGCGGTACTCGGGATCGGGATTCATGGATTTGGCGATTGCCGGCACTAGAGTAGACGAGCCGGCGAAGCTTAAAGGTGGAGACTTAAATAGACCCAGATATTTTCATCGCAAATGGTTCCTAGAAACCAACTGTGTGTGATGTTGTAGATATTTTTTATTAAAATCTGACCTTTTTTTATGCATCCGTCATCGCAAACGTTTTGCACCTTTTCTGACGAAAACTCATCTGTTACAAAGGGATTTCATTTATTTTGAACTTACTTGAACTCCTGAATTTTTGTGTGTTCAAAATGCACCATTCAAAGCCACATCATCAATCTTCAACCCTTTCTGACTTCATTTGGAATTTTTCATGCATTTACTGATTTTTTAAAGCTAAATGACCCTGAAATTGAAAAGCACTACAAATTAACTCTGAAAAGGTTGAAAGTCGGCATGGTATCATCATTTCACCCACATAGCATGTGCTAAAAAGTTGAGAGGGTTACGATAAAAACTGGACGCACTTCGTGTAAAAAATGGACAATCTCTTTCGAAGTATTAGGGTTTCGGACGAAAACCCATTTGTTACAAAGGGATTTCATTTTTTGAACTTCTTTGAACTCTAGACTTTTTGTGTTTTCAAAATGCACCATTCAGAGCCACATCGTCAATTTTTAACCCTTTCTGACTTCATTTTATATTTTTCATGCATTTGCTGATTTTTAAAAGCTAAATGACCCTGAAATTGAAAAGCACTACAAATGAACTCTGAAAGGGTTGAAAGTTGGCATGGTGTCATCAGTTCACCCACATAGCACATGCTAAAAAGTTGAGAGGGTTACGACAAAAAATGGACACACTTCGTGTACAAAGTGGACAATCTCTTTCGAAGTATGAGGGTTTCAGACGAAAACTCATCTCTTACAAAGGGATTTCATTTATTTGAACTCTAGACTTTTTGTGTGTTCAAAATGCACCATTCAGAGCCACATCATAAATTTTCAACCCTTTCTGACTTTATTTGGTATTTTTCATGCATTTACTGTTTTTTAAGCTAAATGACCCTAAAAGTGGAAAGCACCACAAATGAACTCTGAAAAGGTTGAAAGTTAGCATGGTATCATCATTTCACCCACATACCACATGCTAAAAAGTTGAGAGGGTTACGACAAAAATGGACGCACTTCATGTACAAAATGGACAATCCTTTCGAAGTATATGGGTTTCGGACGAAAACTCATCTGTTACAAATGGATTTCATTTTTTTGAACTTATTTGAACTCCAGACTTTTTGTGTGTTCAAAATGCACCATTCAGAGCCACATCATCAATTTTCAACCCTTTCTGACTTCATTAGGTATTTTTCATTCATTACTGATTTTTTGAAGCTAAATGACCTTGAAATTGGAAAGCACTTCAAATGAACTCTGAAAAGGTTAAAAGCTGGCATGGTATCATCATTTAACCCACATAGCATATGCTAAAAAGTTGAGAGGGTTACGGCAAAAACTGGACGCACTCCGTGTACAAAATGGACAATCTCTTTCGTAGTATCATGGTTTCGAACGAAAACTCATCTGTTACAAATGGATTTCATTTATTTGAACTTATTTTAATGACGTACTTTTTGTGTGTTCACCATTCAGAGCCACATTATCAATTTTCAACCCTTTTTACTTCATTTGGTATTTTTCATGCATTTACTGATTTTTTAAAGCTAAATGACCCTCGAATTGGAAAGCACTACAAATGAACTCTGAAAAGGTTGAAAGTTGGCATGGTATCATAATTTCACATACATAGCATATGCTAAAAAGTTGAGAGGGCTACGACAAAAACTGGACGCACTTCGTGTACAAAATGGACAATCTCTTTCGAAGTATCAGGGTTTCGGACGAAAACTCATTTGTTACAAATGGATTTCATTTATTTCAAATTATTTGAACTCCAGACTTTTTGTGTGATCAAAATGCACCATTCAGAGCCACATCATCAATTTTCAACCCTTTCGGACTTCATTTGGTATTTTTCATGCATTTACTGATTTTTTTTTAAAGCTAAATGACCCTGAAATTGCAAAGCACTACAAATGAACTCTGAAAAAGTTGAAAGTTGGCATGGTATCATCATTTCACCCACATAGCATATGCTAAAAAGTTGAGAGGGTTGCGGCAAAAACTGGACGCACTTCGTGTACAAATGGACAATCTATTTCGAAGTATGAGGGTTTCGGACGAAAACTCATCTGCTGCAAATGGATTTCATTTATTTGAACTTATTTGAACTCCAGACTTTTTATGTGTTCAAAATGCACCATTCAAAGCCACATCATCAATTTTCAACCCTTTCTGACTTTGTTTGACCTTATAAAGACATTTAAGTGATTTTCTGGCCATTTAATGATCGTAATTCAAATTTGAACTACATATACATGCAATGCCTAACCATAATGGTTTGAAAAATCATATTTTTGTGTACTTGTGTGCGAGTTAAAAAATCTTCAGACCATGTAAATATCTGGTGTTCAAAAAAAAGTAAAGATCTGGTAAGACAACCAGCCCCCACATGATTGGCACTCTATCTCGCGCCTCGAGGTTTGGAAGGTGAATGGCGGGGGTTATTTACCAGACACGGTTCTGTATTGGAAACCGTGAGCTATTATGTTCACACACAGATTCTAATGCGGTAATCGTGTGTAATTCAAACTACATTCATTGTAAATACCGGCGACAGGCGTGTGTACTGTTCCCGTCGATACTGATTCCGGTCGCCAATAAATACTACCTCGCCACGTCGTCCGCCTGCATTCTCATCTACATCGCCCCCTCGCTCGCCCCTTCTCTATCTCTCTCTCTCAAAGCTCTGCCATGCCATCGCCGATCTGCCCATGTGCCGACGAGGAGCCGCCCCCGAGGACGCTCATTCAATGAGCAGCGATGAGGAGGACCCCTACGCGCCGCCGGACGAGGTTGCGTTGGACCCCCCAACTTTGGATTGGTTTTGGGTACAGTACAATCTTTGTCTGTGGAAGTCACTATCGCCGGCTGAGAAAGCCAGGCAAGTGGCATTCAAGAAGGAGATGGCGGAGGATAAAGCCAGGTACCAGGCGGCCTGTGAAGCCCGTGATGCCGCCTGGAAAAAGGAGAAGGTGGAGCTTTGGGAGCAAGCACGTCGTCGTGAGGAGGAGGTGTACAAAGACGGGTACTTCGCGAGGAAGGCCACAGGCGCTAGGTGCGTCATCGCTGCGTGGAGGTGGGCCGATAAGCTCCAGCGTGCCACCGACGAGGAGCTCCGGTGGGCGCCCAACGAAATGGCAAGATCATCCGCGCTCGTCCGCCAGCAAGAGGCAGATCAATACGTCAAGCGCTGCGAGGCGGAGGAGGCGGAGTACTACCTCCGCGCTGAGATGACACCGCGCATCAGGAGTGGTTATTAGTTTTAGTATTGTTTGTTTTCAATTTTATGCATTGTACCTAGTAGTTAAGTATCATCAGTATATGTGATGATATTATATTTATTCTATGATGAAGTAATGAACAATTACTATATATATTAGGAATTCCATTTTTTATCTGTTTTTTATACTAATTTTAATCTAGCTGTTATCATCCACATATACAGAATGGAAAGCGTATATACACACATTGAAACAGAAAATATTAGAACGGAAAATAGAGTACACACATTGAAATATAGCAATTAACAGAGCAATACTATGATTGTTGTTAATACATAGTTATCCACGTCGAAGTGACTCAACAAAATAAAACGCGTCCATGAGACCATGACCACCAGCCCTTGCCTACGATAGCTCTTGGCTCTGCCTGAACTCGCGCAGGCGTTCGTCCAAGCGGTCGACACGCTCGCGGTACATCTGGAGCGCGATCTCGAGCTCAAGTTGGCTATATCATCGGAGATCACTGGCTCGAGGATGCGACAACCATGTTCCTCTACTGCGCCCAGGTGGACACCTGGGCCAAGGAGGCGGTCGAGCCTACGGACCAGCGTGTTGACATCCAGCGGGCCGCAGACAAGGCGAACGGCGCCACCCACGCAAACGGCGCGGCGGGCGTCCAGTGCAAGTACGACACGGCCGGCCTCTGGTGCAAGTATGGCGCTGAGGGCCTCTGCCCACTCCTGGCAAAGAATGGGGGTACTGACGGGACATGTACCCAGCTGCGACGCCGTGTCGACAGCAGGCAAGCGCCGATGGATCCGCTCTTGCTGTGCGGCGCACCGCGCCTCTCACTCTGCGGCGCTCCAACGTTCTCGCCGTGTGGCGAGCCGCAGCCTATCGGCGCGGACGCGCCTAGCTTGCTCTGCAGCATGCCATCGATCATGTTGTGCAGCGAGTTGCAGCCTGTCGGTGCTAACATGCTTATCTTGATCCGCGGCTCTCAAGAACCATGCACCAAAGGTCTGCTCAACCTTGGCGATGACGCACATCATGGCGTCGTCCATTGTGTTGCCGAGGAGCGCCTCGCCCTCGACGGGCCGTGGCGCCTACTCGTTTTCCTTGTCGACGAGGTTGATGGCAGAGGCGACACTTTGGTGGGTTGGCATGCTTGGAAAAGGTGGATGTGCTACACACGGTTCTTGTCGCCTCCGTGCGTAGCGCGCCACCTAGGTTTATGTGCAATATCGCTCGGTGGCGGGAAACAGGCGAGGAAATGGCATGAAACGGTGGCGTGTTCATAAAACACCATCAATTAATGGAAACTTAGCATAGAAGGAACATCGAGCTAGCACAAGAAGTAGATGATGATCAGATGAACACGGACCACACTAAGGAACCCGTCAGTGATGAATTCGTCAATCACAAACGGTTGAATACTAGCAAGCGTTTGCCCACAACACACACGGCTTATTCCATCACAATCAGGTCCGATGGATCAACTGTATGCCACATATCACACATTGTCAAAAAGTAATGCGGTAGACCTTTTTTAACATGTGTTAAAAAAAAGTTGAAAACAAGGACCTTAAGGTTAATTTCACCCCACAACACACGTAACTTATTCCATCACAAACAAGTTGGATGGATCTACTGTATGCCACGTATCGCACATTGTCAAAAACTAATGTGGTAGACCTTCTTTAACATGTGTTAAAAAACAAAAAAAATTCAAAACCCATTGATGGGATGTATCCTGAAGGTCCTTAACGGACATTTACGATCTAAGGACCTTCATGGTCCATCCCATCAGTGGGTTTTGAAATTTTGATAACTTCCCATCCCGTCACCATCTCATGGCTGCTCCAGTCTGAGCACAATTAACTTGAGAATTCTCTTAGATGAGCTATTGGTGGAATAACTAGTCCTTGCTGATATAGGATGCCCTCTTCGCATCCTTATGGCGTACCCGGATGATCGTCCGTCGCCCAATGGCCAATACATGTTGTGTCGACAGAGCATATCACATACGTCTTATTAGAAGCAATCATCTGTGTTATTATCGGTCTTCGCACACATTTTTGTTTACATACCTGTTTGCCGCGTATCACACACATCTTGTTATATTGAACCGTTTATGTTCTCTTGTCTCAATGCAAACAGTTCATCCGAGTGAACCGCATGCCATATATCGCACACACCTTGATCTGGATGACAGTTTCTTTTGTGTTGCCTAATCACAAACAGTTCATCTAAGCGAACTGTATGCTGTATATCACACAAACCTCCATCTCGCAGCCCGTTTCTTTTGTTCCTCCTCATCGCAAACAGTTAATTTAATTGAACCGTATGCCCTGCATCGCACACGCAACTAAAATCTGAACCGTGTTTGATGCATCCTTCATCGCAAACGTTTTTCACCTTTTTTGATGTTTTTTTTACACTGTTGTGTGCGATTATGGCATCGCACACAGTTTCGTCGAAGGGTCTCTGATCGTAGTGTCGCGTTAGCAGCATCCTGCAGTGGTGTGCTTTAAACCATATAAAAGTCCAAATGTCCATGCTATAAAGAAAAGAATATGATATGACATGTTAGGCAGCATTCCACATCAAAAATTCTGTTTTATCATTTACCTACTTGAGGACGAGCAGGGATTAAGCTTAGGGATGCTGATACGTCTCCAACGTATCTATAATTTTTTATTGTTCCATGTTATCATTCTTGGATGTTTTACAATCATTATATAGTCGTTTTATATCATTTTTTGGGTACTAACCTATTGACATAGTGTGAAGTGCCATTTTATGCATGTTTTTACATCACAGGAAATCAATATCAAACGGAGTCCAAACACCGCGAAACTTTTTGGAGATTTTTTATGGGCCAGAACACCCAGGATGGGCCAAAGCTGCACCTGGGGGGTGCCCCGAGGGGGGCACAACCCACCAGGGCGCGCCAGGCCCCCTCGCGCCCAGGTGGGTTGTGCCCACCTCGGAGGCCTCCCGCACCGCCTCTTTACCCTATATATTCCCAAATATTCCAAAACCCTTCGGGGTAGACCTAGATGAGAACTTACACCGCCATAGGCCTATGTAGCCACCGAAAATCAATCTAGACCCTTTTCGTCACTCCGCCGGAGGGGGAAATCATCACCGGTGGCCATCTTCATCATCCCGGCGGCCACCATGATTAGGAGGGAGTATTCCACCCTCGGGGTTGAGGGTATGTACTAGTAGCTATGTGTTGTATCTCTCTCTCTCTCTCTCTCTCTCTCTCTCTCTCTCTCTCTCTCTCTCTCTCTCTCTCTCTCTCTCTCTTGTTCTTGATGGCACGATCTTGATGTATCGGGGGCTTTGTTAATATAGTTGGATCATATGGTGATTTCCCCTCTCTATCTTGTGATGAATTGAGTTTTCCCTTTGAGATTTCTTTGGATTGAATACTTTTATGGATTTGAGAACACTTGATATATGTCTTGCAATTGAATACTCGTGGTGACAATGGGGTATCATATTGATTCACTTGATATATGTTTTGATACTCAACTTGCGTATTCCCGCGGTGACATTGGGGTAATCTATGTATAGGGGTTGATGGACGTTCTTGTCGTTGTCCGGTAGAAATCTTGGGGCACTCTTTGAGGTTCTTTGCGTTGGATTGAGTATTACAAATCTGTATATGTTTTGGTGTTATCTTGTACGAACTCTTGATAGATCGATCGGGAAGGATAACTTTGTGTTATCTTAGTACGAACTCTTGAAAGATCAATCGGAAAGGATAATCTTCTATTATTTTAGTACGAACTCTTGATAGATAGATCAGAAAGAAGAACTTGTGTTATTCTAGTACGAACTCTTGATAGATCGAACGGAAAGAATAGCTAAAAATAATTCCTTATTATGTTTTCGCTAGATAGGAACTTTGGAGTGATTATTCATCGCACGTTGAGGGATGGTTATGTGATCCAATTATATTAGCACTGTTGAGAGATTGCACTACCGAAAGTACAGACCCTAGGCCTTGTTTTCAAGCATTGCAATGCCGTTTGTGCTCACTTTTGTCACTTGCTACCTTGCTGTTTTTTATTGTTACTATTACAAAAACCAATGTCTACTATCATTGCTACACTTGTATCACCATATCTTCGCCGAACTAGTGCACCTATACAATTTCCCATTGTATTCAGTGTGTTGGGGACACAAGAGACTTTTTATTATTTGGTTGCAGGTTTGTTTGAGAGAGACCATCTTCATCCTATACCTCCCACGGATTGATAAACCTTAGGTCATCCACTTGAGGGAAATTTGCTACTGTCCTAGAAAACTCTGCGCTTGGAGGCCCAACACGAGTCTACAAGAACAAGTTGTGTAGTAGACATCAGTATCCCAAAATAAAATCTTCACTCTTGGTAAGGTTAACTTTTAGCCCCGACATGGCTTCAAAATATAGCAGGGGGATTTCAGGTTAGTCAGTTGTAAGTCGTTCTTCTCAACAAGAATAATAGTATAGTCAGCTTACTAGAGGCGGGTTACCCCAAAGGGAAGAAGGTGAGAGGCAACAACAGAGATGTGCCCAGCGTTGGTCGCGGAGGGCATCATCCTATCAGGAGAATCCAAGATGAAGTTAAACGGGAGGGTCAAAATGGGGTCACCTTGACACAAGCCAATACCGTTCTTGAAATAGACACCAACAATCCCGTTAATGGCGATAGCAATGTGGCCACCACTAAGAATATGCATTATGCGATGAACGTAAGTAGGAACAAAGCCTTGGCTAACAGGTTGTCTTGCAAGAAGGACTAGCAAATACAATCGTAGGCCTTCTTGAAGTCCAATTTAAGAATCACAACTTCACGCTTATAATGGTGGATATCCTAAAGTAACTCGTGTAACATGAGAATACCATCAAGAATGAAGTGCCCTTTAATAAAATCCACTAAGAGGAAAATCACCTTGTGACCTATAGGAGATAATCTAGTGGCGAAGGCTTTGGAAGGGAATTTGGTGATATTTTTGATATTGTCCACCCCTTTGACTTTTGGGGTCAAGGTAAGTATAGCATAGTCTAGGCGAGAGATGTTAACCGTACCCAATAAAAAAACATGAGTGATCTTGTAAACTAGATGTTGAAGTGTTCCCCATAACTTCTTGAAAAAGGTAACAGGAAAACCATCAGGTCCAGGGCTAGAAGTAGATTTAAATGGATTAATGGCCATACCATTTTCATCGGTGGAGAGAGGAAGCATAAGGCTATCGTTAATCGAGTTCAAGAAACATTGACTAACAGGCTAGGCCGGAGAAGAAATGTAAAGCCCGAGGAAGTTGGGCGCTTAGCAAATTTTGGTAGAACTCGTAGATGTGCGACGAAATAAGAAAATGATTAGAGAAGGGAGAACCTTGGATAATTAAGCGATTGATCGTTCAGGGACAATGGTGGCCATTCACAATGGCCTTAAAATAAGTCATGTTAGCATCCCCTTTGGGGATCCAGTGAAGACTCCCATGTCGTTTCTAGTATGGTTCATTGGCCTCATGAAACTTACGAAGAGGTTGCGGACAGAAATACCAATCAAGATTAGGGCCAAATGAGTGTGAGCACTATTCCAGTAGAGAGGTCCACTCCCCCCACCCCACCCAACCAGAGGAACAAATCCTTCAACCAAAAGCTAGTTGTACTCAAATTGGAACCGAGAATGAGGTAGGATAGTGGAATCCCCAGAGTCCACAATCAAGGGAGTATGATCACATCCGATGTGGGATTGAACAGTTAGCATGGATCTTCGAAACTTAGTCTCCCAATCAACAGACATAAGGACACGATCAAGAACACAACAAACAAGATCCATTTGACAGTTGGACCAAGTATAGTGTGCCCCAACGCGGTGAATCTCCCGAAGAGCAAGGTTGTTAATTAAATCGTTAAACGCAGAAGAGCGAGACCAGTGGAAGTTGGCGTCGTTTTTATCAAGCGGGGTCCTGACGAGGTTGAAATCGCCACCAATTAATACAGAGAGAGAAGAGGCTGACAATCTGGAAGAGGGGGAGGTCAAGAAAGACAATGAAAGGGAGTGGTCAGCTGGGTCATATACTTTAATTAGTTCCCAAGATAATTGGGAGGGTTCGTGAAGCACCACCATGCTCACAAAGAAACGCTCAGTTAAGGATGCAGAGCCTTCAAAAAGATCACCATTAACACCAGTGAGGAGTCCCCGAGAGTGACATGTCACTTAGGGTCCACACCCAGGTGAAAGAAGAGAAACCAATAATGAAATTCAGTTTCAGAGGAGAAAATGTGTGCCTAGTAGTTTCCTGGAAACACATAATGTCGATATGCTCACGATGCACATAATGTGTGAGTTGGTTGCGGCGCCCCTAGCGTCGAAACCATATATATTCCAAAATAAAATTCTCGCATAAAACATAGGTACAACCATCCCTCTGTGTCTAGCCATCGTCCATAATTTGTATCTCATCGCTAAAGTCAACCGTCGGATCAGGAAAGATGAAGCCTCTCACAGGGAATCAAATTGGGGGCGCGCCCCCACGGGACTGGGTACCCAGCGCCATCCGGCCGACACGAGAGGGAGGTGATCCCCTCCCCCGCCACCGCCAGCGTCGTCGGCTGCTCAGGCTTATCCAGGTGGGGACAAAGGGGAGGAAGAGAGGAGCGGTGGATAGGGTTTGTATGTCCTCTCGAGTTGCCCGGGTGGGAAAGGACGGGGGCACCTTTGTTCACACCCATATCAGGAATGAAAACATTAAACTAAAATCAAGGGCATGTGCGCGCTGAAAGCAGAGTCGGCGCAGGCAATGTAGTAGCGGTACATTAATCCTATACTCACAAATTTGTGACAGGGTTGTACGGACTCCTTCCAACTAATCTTTCTGCCCCCTATACCTGGCCAAACCTCGGGCCGGGCCGGGCTTCGGGCCGGGCCTAGCCAAGCCCGAGCCAAAAAAATCTAGGCCCGATCCTGACCCGGCATGCCCATCAGGATGGGCCTAGCCAAGCCCGAGCCAAAAAAACTGGGCCCGAGCCCGACCCAGCCCGGCCATCGGGCCTAGTTTCTGAGCCCAAGCCCGGCCCGAACACGTAAAAGCTCGTCGGGCCTCAAGCCTCGGGTCGGGCCCCTTCAAAAAACTGCAAAAACGATGGGCCCAGGCCCAGCCCGGCCATCGGGCTCAAAATCTAGGCCCGAGCCCGGCTCGGGAGCAACGTCGGGCCGGGCCGGGCTGCCCATGGCCAGGATTACTCCCCCCTATTTTCAGCCGGGGTGGGGCCCAACCTCTCCCAAACTCCAATCCTATTGGTCCCTAACATATTAGTTCGTAAAACCCGTGAAATTATCCCCATGGCTCTAGTATACCTAGCCATTTATCGGGCCGAGCCGGGCTTCGGGCCGGGCCGACCAAAGCCCGACGCAAAAAACCTAGGCCCAAGCCCGGCCCAACCCAGCCATCGGGCCTAAAAATTGGGTCGAGCCCGGCCCATCACGCTAAAAGCCCGCCAAGCCTTGGATCGGGCTTCTTCAGGAATGCACAAATATGACGGGCCCGGGCCCAGCCCGGCCCGGCCGACGGGATTGAAATCTAGGCCCAAGCCCGACCCGTGGACAAGGTCGGGCCGGGTCGGATCGGGCCGACTGGACCGGGCTGCCCGTGGCCAGGTCTAGCGCTCTAGCATTGCCCGTAGCGGTAAGGGCCAATTAAGGTTGCCCGTAGCCCCGTACATACGTGCACCCGTGCTGTTCACTTGGCCATGCATGGGCCTGGGTTGTTGACGCGCGGTACGTCTGGCTCGTACCGAACCTGCGCAGCAGCCCTGTGCGCCGTGGCGCGCGTACGCGTCCTTGTGCCGCGGCGCGCACTAGCTGCACGCATGGTCGCCTCATCAACAGGCTCTTTCGGGGAGTGGAGGCGCTGTTTGGGCGGAGACCGGAGAGGACGGAGAGGAGAAGGGACCTCGGGCACTCACCTGGCTGCCGCGCTGCTCTCCGCGAGGCCGGCAGCCGCACCGCGCGCGCACGCGCGCCCACCTCCAGTCACCTCGCCGATCAGGATCAACTACCAACCGGCTGTTCCACGCCCTGCTCGGATAGTGCATGCGGCCGCGCAGGTGCAGCCATGCCATGGTGGTGGGTCATGCAGCGCAAACCCGCGGCAACCACCTTGTGTTGGCAGGCATCGCATTCGCCCGGGAAGTTAGAGATTCAAATTTCGCTCTCGATCGGGTAAGCAGAACCAATTACAGAGCCCTGTACCAGTAAGACGCCGCACTGTTCCTGCACCAACAAGCCTGTAACCGCCCATCTACCTCCATCTACCGCATTGAATCATCGTCGCAGCATGTAGACGCGAAGGGGAGACACAATGCCCGCTGCAGCCGTTCGTTGGCGCTGCGACGACGATGCATGGCCGCCCGCGCGCGCACCAGTGGGCAGGCCAGGCCGGACTAAAACATGCTATGCGCACATGCCTCCACGCCCTCTGCCACCACTCGCTCTGCTTCAGAACTACTCCTAGAAACCGGAACAGTTGCCTGAAGACCTGAGAGATGCAGGCCTCCGTCAGTGATGAGTGAGGCGTATGCAACGCAACGCATCGCATCGCATGGCATCGGTGTGGGCCCCACCTCGCTACACCGGGTGGCGGTGGGCCCCGTTTCCTGATGCGTGTCCGGTATTCCAAGGATGCATGGAGCTAGGTTGCCACAATTTTAGTAGGTTACAGCAGGCAAACAGTGAGGTTTGGAGTAACTGCCTAGGCAATTCGTTCCATGCCATTCAATGCATCAGACATACTCCTCCTCTGAAAGGGAATTGCATCAGGCGTACACCACGTTATTTTCCGCAGGAACTTCCATATATATGCTCACTACTTCAGCTGTAGTACCGTTTTTAGCTGCTAGAGATAGGAGTATCCGTTACCGTTCCATTCAAAACAAGATGTGTATAGTTACCGTTTCATTTATAATTTTGCTAGCTAAAGGCTTCATTGATCTGAAACTGATATTTCTTACAAGAAAAAGGAGATGGCTTCGGGCTTTGTAGCACAATACACAGGCCGTGGTTCTTGGATACCACCGATCGAGGCAACAAACGACGTCCTGACACCAGCGGTCATGCTTGCTCAGATGCACACATTCCAGACGACCGCCATGAATGCTGCCTTCAGATCTCATCTACATCTACACTACTAGTAGCTCTCGATCCAAAGGAATCAGACATGTGTATTATATTGCCATGCGAGGAAGAAGCAGCAGCAGTAGCTGTAGTAAAGGAAGGATCTTTTCTGCTTGGGACATTTGAAATTGATGGCCTCATTATTTCTCCTGGCAGAGGGTATGTTTCCAAGGCCTTCTTCTTCTTCTCCTCCCCCTCTGCCAGCCTCGCCACCTCCTTCCTTTACTATCTCTGCACTCCTTCTGCGGCCACTCTGGCCGCCCAAGAAACACAGCTCACGTACAGGCCCTTAATGTGTGTCCACAAATATCCTTTTTCTTTCTACAAACATGCTGTGTCTCCATGAAGAATCTCGAACGGCCTTAGAATGTTGATCCAACAATAAAGTAAATATGGCTACTCGTCACATGGACTCTGGTCCCTTACTCTTACCCTTTGTGTACTACTACTACACAATGCATTGCAACATATGTATTGAGCAGCACCAATGATAGATGCTACATTCAGCTACCTTCGAGCCAGTTGAGGTACTTGTCCTAGCATTATTGTGTGCAGTTGCATGTTCTTATCATGTATTTACTGCCATGTCTTTTTTTCTCTCATCTATGAAAAAGTGAGTTACTGATAGAGTGCCCAACGTATGGGCATCCATGGTCCATAGGTGTATTGCTCCATGCATTCCTATCATTTCCTCGGGTCTCTAGGCCGAGGCACCATGCTTTAGAGGCTAGTCTACGAACGGCCAGTAGCTAGTGAATGTCTAGCCAAAGAGCTTTGGGAGCAAAGTGACACGGAAATAGCACTGTAGGAGTAGTTTCTTGCAGTAGCAAAATTCCAGAACTTTAATCTGCAAGGCACTATTTTTCATGCCTTGTTAAGCCTTAACCATGCATTTACGTATACTACTATCGGACTATACTGCGTTTGTTTTGTCTCCCAATAAGGCCTGTCCTTAAATTGGTAGTAGAGTAACAGTCTCAACAGTTAACCTAGTCAATGAGCGATCCACCTCCAGCAGGTCTCTCAACAGTAGCAACGTATGCATGCATGCGGACAAGGGCCAGAGTTTAAACAAGCTCCTTTTGCTTGATTTTGGTGGCACGCTGCTGCTTCTGTAGAATCCTCTGCATGATCTGTTCAACTTTGAATTCTCGGAAGGACTGTGTACGTGGCCTTAATTGTTAGCGTACGCGTTTCTCCCCAACATCAAATCACCTGCACCCTGTTGGCCCCTTTTGCCTCTGTAGTCGCTTCAACCTCTTTATCCTCAACAGCCTGCAACTGTACGCAGTGCATGGACACCATCTCTTGCTCGCATGCATCTGCGTGCATGGCCTTTTCCCGTTACCCCGGGTAGAAATATATGAGTCCCGCGTACGTACTATAAAATGCTCGTTACTACTATTTTGTCTCGATTCTCAAAACAAGAACGCGACGATGCTCGGCGCAATGCTACTACAGAAGATGCGAGATCCCGTGGCCATACATACACGCATGAGATTTGCACGTAGTACATTCCACGTAGCACGGGCCTTGCATGCTCGTGGCTAGGTATCTTAGTCCTGGCTGGATGGAAACAGTGCTGCATGCATGCGTGGATGAAGCTTTGTGGGTTGAGTTGACGTGAGACGTCATGCTTTTGTGGTACAAACATGCATGCATGGGAGTGTACGTAACTTTGATGGAACCTGCGTGCAGAGGTGGTCAGTGATCGATCAACTGTGGTGCGGGTCGAGTTTGTAAAGGCAAAGAAAGACTGCAGTAGCTTCAACACATCACATCCGCGGGCGCCGAGGCAACAGTTGGCTCCAACTTCCTTCCTTATCACATCCACACTGTAGATCGATCCAGCCCCATGCATGCATATGTGCACACCAAAGGGATACTACAAAACAATACAGTGCAAAATATTTCTTAGTACGTGAGACCACCATATAGTAATATTGCATAGTACTGTACTACAGTAGATTTTATTTTTGCCTTTACCGTGAAATGAAATATGTTTTAGCCTCGTGTGCGTACGTTACGTACGTACTGTGGCGTGTGCATGGGCATTTTCAAAAGGATCTGCGTGGATCGGATGGGATAAGCTTCCGTATGGCTAGCAGCTGACGACGATCGGTCCGGCACTATAGCTAGGCATTATGAAATGGAAGGGACAGGGCCACACGGGTGCCTCGGCGGGGCAAATTCCTGGTGCCGCTTGGACTTACCCGCGTTCGATTCCTCGAAGCAGCCATTCACGCCACGGGCATCGTCATCAGATTCCGCGAAGTACGTGGACTTTTGCAGCCAGCCACTACTCGCCCATGCCGGTCTCTGTTTCAAACAAGATGCTCCTGCTCCGGATAAAAGATTTCAAACAGGTTTGAAACGGCGTGCCGGGTTAGTACGTATCCTAGCTAGTAGCTGGCTGGCTGGCTAAGCATGAAGCAGACAAACCGTAGTAGCTGCATTCATGGTACTGTGCTGACCTCATCATGTATTAGTTCATGGATGGCCGTACCAAGGGACGTGTCATTTGGCGTTGATCGTCCATGCATCCTAGATTCATAGTACTCCCTCCGTTCCATAATGTAATGCCTATAGATTTTTACAAAAGTCAAACATTACAAACTTTGACCATGTTTATAGAGAAAAGTATGTACATCTAGAATACCAAATGCACATCATTGAATACATCGTGAGTTATATTTTCAGAATGTACATGTTTGGTATTGTAGATGCAGACAGTTTTCTCTATACACTTGGTCAAAGTTGGCAAAGTTTGACTTTCACAAAAATCTATAGGCACTACATTGTGGAACGGAGGGAGTATCATGGTACCTACTGTGGCGAGGGGCAAGCGTACGTGCGCCTGACGTGGTCGCCTGTTGGCGCTTTCCGCCGACGCGATCCCTCCCGCGCCCACGTACGTACTGCGCGCGCGAACGTGCCCTGCACGTTGCATGCACTGATGCACCTGTCTGTCTCCCGTGCATGGAGCGCCAAGCGCATCCGGCCGGCCGGGACGCGCGCTAGCCTCAACGTGGGGAGAGCAGCCAGGCAAGTCCACGGGAAATAGAGTAGAGCAAAGGACAACAAACTGCATGCCTCATTTTTCTTTAGGTGTGTCTAGATCTTAGTCGATTGAGACAAGTCTCAGTCAAGTGATATAATATATGAAAATTAAAAAAAATTAAAAAAATGTACGAATCTCAATGCAAAATCAATGGAATATAACATCGAACATAACGAAGTCTAAGTCGACTGAGACTTAGCAAAACTGTTTTTCTTTCTTCTCCCTTTTGCATGGACTTGATGAACGATCAAGTAGCTAGCGTGCGGGGTAGAGGTTCGACGGCAAAAAAGAAGAAGAGGGAAAATGAGAAGGACGTCAACAAGCCACAGCATCAACATGACAACACCCTACATGTATTACATGCATGTCCGTCACCAGTTCCGGCCAGTTTCGTGGAAGCAAACGGAAAATGTACGCCGACAGGAGAAAAGCACAGTAGTAGTACGAGTAACCAGGCCGGCAAGGTGATAGATCCAGATATACGGCATGGCTAATGCACACATGTCGGGACACGGGATGATCATCTCAGATACACGCATAATCCGAGGTGAGAGACCGTCGTACGACATGGATGTACCAACCAACTGGGGATCACCATGGCCGGCCCGATCGATCGAGTCCATCATGGGAAAAGGGGAAGGACCAATCGCCTGCACGATTGGACACGGATCGGGACCATGCCGGCCGGCCGCCCTGCCATGCCCACCACCGCCTTTGCGTCGATCCTGCCGATCCGTGCTAAGCTCCAAGCAGAAGAAGGTTTTTCGCTCTGCTACCTCATAACGGCACGGGTAAACGATCGGCCGATGCGATGCGATCCTGCATGCATGCTGGCCCTCCCCTTAACTTGACCCAGCTTTTACGACTGCCTTCATGTCATCGGCATTGTCCTTCTTCGCCACAGCCTAGCGGACGTCGTCGTCTCCTGCTGCGTGGCTGCGTCAAATAATCATTCATTTCACGGCAGATATGTAAAAGCTGTGCGCATCAGAGGCTCATCCACAAGTAGCAACGAAACGCGGCCTACATCGATCGGCCGGCTTGAGCCGCTATGATGATCAACCTGACCGGGGTTCAGAGGCGGTTAATCACGCGATCTCCGGGATGGATGCGGTGATGAATGGACTGGGAAGGCAGGACACGCGCTAGAGGTCCGTGCTCCAGCCGCTTGCAGAAGCAACACGTACGACCGCAACGGGTCAAACTTGAATGGCATTCACAGGCTCAATCATGCATCACAAACAGTTTTGGGGAACATAGCCGTAGGCAGACACGAGTCCACCAGCTACCGACACCCACGATCCCACGTGACCACGAGTCCATACCGGTCACGGTGCGTCACGACATTTTGGCATCTTCTCTCGCTCGTTTCCCGTCCACGAGCTGTCAATCTGATGGAGATTGGAATTTCGAATTAGAGTAAAAAAAATATATAGCGAACCGGGCTAGGCAACTGTCTGCTATACTCCACTGCATCTACAACGAAATCTTTATCTAATAATAAAGCACGGATTGAATTCGTCGGGTTCACCGTCATAATACGCTTTCTTCACTCGCTCATTTCTCGTCCACGAGCTGTCAATCTGATGGAGATTGAAATTCTGAATTATAGTAAAAAAATAAAATAGTGAACCGGGCTAGCCAACTGTGTGTTATACTTGTCTCAATAAAAAAAAACTGTCTGTTATACTCCACTGCATCTACAACGAAATAAATACCAATACCTTGCATCAAATCATTTGGTTTGTCTCACCACATAATCTCTATTGTACTTTGCATCAGTTTTGCTTGATTTTTTTGGAACTGTGTTTTTTTAGAAAACGTAAAGATCTTCCCAAATTACGAATAAATTTTAAATTTCAAACATTTTCTGAAAATTCTAATTGCTTCAGAATTTGATTTTTTTGGAATGTGTTTTTCTAAGATATACGGATATTGTTTTTTGAAATGTCAACATTTTTTAAAACATGATAACAAGTTTAGAAAATCAGAACAATTTTAGAAATGTTGAACATTTTTTGAAAGAGCAACCATTTTTATGAAAACACGAATAATATTCTGGAAATGTGAACATTGCTAAAAAAGAGAGCCATTTAAAGAACTGAAAATAAAACAAAGAAAACCTGCAAAGGGACAATAGGAAAACCGGAAAATCAATCAGGACCTTCTAGAATGTTCACAAAACCAGGAAATACCAGTTTGAACCTTCTACAAGGTTCCAAAACAAGAATCATAATTCCATTGCCTACGGCCAAAATGGGCTAGCCCACTTGCTTCGGTGCACTCGTCCTGTGCGAAAAGACCCACATGAACGTTGTCGATGACGACGGCAAATAAAAATCGCGATGGTTATGTCTCGCTTAAAGCGAGTCTAGCATCCGTCTCACATGTATGAGCCGGCCCAATAACGTGTTACTCGTTCGGCGGTCGGTCTGTTCGATTATGTGTTCGTTCCGTTCTTTTTGTTTCTTTTTCATTTTCCTTTTTGTTCTGTTTGGTTTTCTTATTTATTTTTTATCTGGAATAATATATTTTTTGTCGTAATACTTCAGTTTTATTTTATTTTTTCAATTATTATTTCCTTTGTTTTTTCATAGTTTTCTACAGATTTTCTTTTCTTTCTTAATTTCCTTTTATCCTTTGGGTTTTCGTTTCTTTCTTGGATTTTAACCTTTTTTCCTTTTTTTCCTTATTTCTTTATCTGCATTCACTGTTTTCCATTACCTTGCACTTGTTACTTCAGTTTTATTTTTAATTCTATTTTTTCTTTGGTCTCCATTGTTTCTTTTTGTGTGTTTTAGAGTTTTAGTTTTCCTTTTCTTCCTTTCTTTTGGTTTTCATTCCACAGTTTTCGTATAAATACCCATTTAAAAATTCTCAAAAACATGACTAACATTTTTTGAATATACGTCAGCATTTTTATAGCACATTTTAAATATTTTTCAAATGCTTGATCAATATTTTTCAGATACAAAACTAACATTTTCTTAACACGTGGTCAAGAAAATTCAGTACACATATTAACCATTTATAAATACCATATTTACAAAAAATATACAAGGTCAACATTTTTTCTATACATGTTTAACATTTTTTGAATGGTTGATTAACATTTTTGCATATGCCAGATTAACATTTTTCAAAGACTTGTTTGACAAAAAAAAGAAAACTTGATGAATATTTTTTAAATTCATTATCAAATTTTTTAGATACATATGTTTTTTTGGTATACAAGGGAAACATTTTCACTGTACACATTTAACATTTTTTAAATGCTTTGTTACATAATTTTCAAACATTTTTTGGACGCGACTAACTTATAGTCGACTGGAATGTAGCGATAGGTGCGAACGACTAGTTCCTACCTGATCGTTATCATCCCACGCTTGCTTCCACTGATTTTTTTTCCTTTTCTGAAAAAACCATAGATGGAAACAATTAATCGCTAGTGATTTTTTCTGGTTTTCGCTGCATAATAGGAGAAGAAATAAAAGTTCTTGAAAGAGGATTTGAACCTAGGTCTATGCAATAGCTATTGAGCCGAACAACCAACTAAGCCACCTTTAGTTGTTGTCTATTGTAGATAAACAATGTTATTTGAAGCTTTCTTATTTCCGTCATATTAGGAAAATGATAAATTTTGGCTTGGTAAATTTGGCATGACTAGCATGATAACTATGGTATGAGCAAGATGATAACTATATCTTGATAGGGCTGGTAACTACAGTACGAAAAGGTTAAAGCATGATAACCTTAGCATGGGGATAATTTAACACAGAAATTACCAGCAAATGTTTCAAAAACTTTTTCCCTTGGATGAAAGATACCATGATGTTTAAAGCAAGATATTAGGTTTGTCATGCATAGAATTGTCATAAACTTACGTAGAAGTTACCGAAGGAGTTATGTTTCACCGTTTTTCCTCGAAGTCAAAGTTAACATGGTGGTGGAACGTACGTTATGAGGTCTGCGGTGCATAAATATCATGTCAAAGTTACCATGGTCCTAGAAAGTTACCATGGGGTGTACATAAGTTATCATGTCTTCAATATGTAAAATATCATGTCATTTGCACAGAAGTTACCATGATATGTTTCAACAACTCCCCTCCCCTGCCTGGTCGCCAAAGTTTGTAGGACCGGGAACATAAGTTATTAGGTCTACGGTGTGTGAGTTACCATGGTATTCACACAAAAGTTACCGAGAGGATATTTCATCAACTCTCCCCCCAGCCCGCCGCCAAAGTTATCAAGACAGGGGTACGTAAGTTATCAGGTATGTGTGAGTTACTATGCTATTGGCACAAAACCTACGGAGAGGATATTTCATCAACTCTCACCCCCCGCACCCATCGCCAAAGTTATTAGGACTGGGGTACATAAGTTATCAGGTATACGATGTGTGAGTTACCATGCTATTGACACAAAAACTACAAAGGGGATATTTCACCAACTCCCCCCACCCTGCACCCTCGTCGCCAAAAAGTTACCAGAGCAGGGTTCATAAGTTATCAGATTTGCGATGTGTGAGATACCATGCTATTCACACAAAAGTTCATCAACTCCCCCGCCCCTTTCGCCGCGAAAGTTAACATGACTGGGGTACATAAGTTATTAAGTCTGCAATGTGTGAGTTATCATGTTATTCACACAAAAAGTTATCGGGGCATTTGTCATCATCCCCACCCCACCCTCCGGTCGCTAAAGTTATCAGGACCTGGGTGCATACGTTATCAGGTTTGCGATATGTGAGTTACCATGTTATTCATACAAAAAGGTATCAAGGGTACGTTTAGACTAATTTTGTTTGGGGTCAAATATGCTACCACGATGTTTGTACATAAGCTATCAGGTTTGTGGTGCGTATAATTATCAGGCTCGTTAAAGCGAATTTACCGAGGGATGACACACGAGAAAAGGACTGATGTTCGAATTCTATAGGAGAAAAATATTTATTTCTCTAGAAAATATTCATCACAATAAAAAAGAGACAAATAGAGTATAAAACACATTGCATCAGTCATTTAAAACCTTGAAGCAAAATGGTTTTGTTCTCTCATCAAAGGCACTGTGGTCTTCCTTTCTCGCAGTAATTTACTAAGATATAAGTACCAATTAATCTGTACATGAAACAGAACAGATACTCATCTCAGCTGATGGCGCATCATGGCCACAACCAACATGTTGTGTGTTCGAATCCTAGTAGTGGCCCTTTTTTTTCTAATCTCTTTTTACGCGCGAGAACAGAAGCGGATCGAGCGGCTCCAAAATCATGCGGATCTGTCGCTAACTTCCAGTCGAGCTTATGTAAAGTGTTTTTTTTTTGCAATTTATCATATAGAATACTTGGAAATAAAAAAAGAAAGCAAAAACAAAAAAAATCACGAAAAGGCAGGTAAAACAAGGTTGTGGCCTACCGTGAGATGGGCCCACCCATCTCGTGCTCGCCTTGACGCGAGGGTTTCCTACGTCTGGTTATAAGCGAGACATAGGGGTGCCCAATAAAATTTGAACCGTTAAAATACATACTTTATATTATTATTTTAGCAACACATACATACTCTGGTGGGTTTGGTGTCTAATTTTTTTTGAGTTGAGTAAGCAAGAAAAGAAACTGTATTTTTATTTCCTTGTACTGAGAAACTAGGTCATGGAAATAGAAGAAGAATTGGTTGATAAAAGTGAGAAAATAAAAAAAATCAGAATTTGATAAACGATATTGAATTTGATTTTTTGAAATAAAAACATTTTTACATATTTGAAAATTGTTCGCATCTCCAACATTGTTCATGAATTATTAAAATATTAACTAAAATGTGATTAAAAAAATTCCCCAACAATTCAAAAAAGTCCACAAATTGAGAAAAATTTCTTGAATAACAAATGTTCTGAAATTTGAAAAAAAATCCAAAAAAAATCTGTAAATTTCAGAAACTCTTGTTCAGTGGAAAAGTCTTCATAAATTGGAAACTAATTCTTGAATTTATAACAATTACTGAATTTTAAGAATGATCTAAATATTAAAATGTTCGCAAATAAAAACATCAGGAATTCGAATATTATCATGAAATTCAAAATATTTTAGATTTAGAAAAATCACACATTCGAGCTTTGTTTGTGATGTCAAAAAATGTTCTAGAATTTTAGAGTATCATGTGCATTTGCTTTATTTTTGTTTTCCTTTTATTGCTTTCCTGTTGTTGAACTTGAAGTATAGAAAAGGCCGAACAATAAATAAGAATAAAAATGAAAAAGTTAGGAGAAAAGAAAAATAAAAATGTAAACAAAAACACAACAAACCCGAAAAACATAGAAAAAGAAGGCTGGAAGATTTAGTCACCACTAATTGGGCCAGTCCAATTATTGGGTTGCGACCCAACCACTTGGGTACGTGTTTGCTAGCTAACAAGCTTCCCCGCTTAAAAAAAATGCTAGCTAACAAGTGACATGCGCACAATATTGGATTGGAGGTCCTTTAGGGTATTTCAAAAGACATAGGAGGTATCAAAACGGACCAACGTTCATTTGAAGGTTGTCCAGATAATTTTCTGCAAAAAAAATGCAAGTTAGAGAAAGAAATGCATATAAAGTCATGACTCTATTTTTTAGGGTAGTCATGGCTCTATTATGCATTCACAAGATGTTAATATCGATTGTGTCATGCATCCAGCTGTCTTGAGACAACATTTTTTGCTGCAACTATTTCTTAGAACTGATTTAGGAGGAACTACACATGAAATTTCATGTCACGACCTTAGAGGCAATGAGTTGGTACATGTAGGATCAAAAGTATGTCTAGAGGGATGGGGTTGATTAGACTACTTGACTAAATAGAACTTAACATTTTTTCAATTTTAGTTGCCAGCATATTTTAGCAATTCTAACAAGTCAAGTATCACCATACACATGCAATTCTAAGACTATAGCAACGGAAATTAAAACATTTCACATGTAAGTAAAGGAGGGGTTTGGAGATTTCAAACGCAATGAAGACACACGATGATTTTTGGCATGGTGTCGATAGGTGGTGCTGTCGTACATCCACGCTGATGGAGACTTCAACCACAAAGGGTCCACGAAGAAGCAACCTTGTCTATTCCACCATGGCTTATGTCCACAAAAGAGTAGCCTCACTCAGGTAGATCTTCACGAAGTAGGCGATCTTTTGGCCCTTACAAACTCCTTGGTTAAGCTCCACATGATTTTGGAGGCTCCCAACTAACACCTAACCAATCTAGGAGACACCACTCTCCAAAAGGTAATAGATGTTGTTTTGGTGATGAACTCCTTACTCTTAGGCATCAAATGATAGTCTCCTCAATACTCAATTACTTTCTCATAGGTTTTGTAATGCCCAATATGTGACTATGTCTCCCACGTGTCGAGACACGACTTAAAGACATAATCACATACTAGAATGATCTCAAGTATGGTATCTTTGCACGACTCATGTAAAAGAGGGGATGAAAATGTAAAAGAGTAGTTGGCTTACACTCGCCACGTCACACAATGAAATACATTAACATACATCATCCAAAACATCAGAGTCCGACTACGGACGAAAAGCCAAATCAAAGATACCATAAATAAGCAATACAAGGTCCCGATCATCCTAGTAAGAGAACTACTGATCCTCGGGATAAGACACGTAGTAACGTCCACGCTCTTCATCGAACTCTCAATACAGCTCTGAACCACCACCTGTGTAGTTCTCCATGGTACCTGCATCTGGTGTTGTGTAGAATCTGTGAGCCACGGAGGACTCAGCAATCCCATTCCCGGGTAGCAATACTATCAAAGCCTTAGGTGTGGAAAAGGCTTAAAACAAGGTTGCAGCAGCACCAGCACTAGCTTACAAGTTTAGAGCGAGAAGAGAACAAGTGCCAACGATCGCCAAGTTGATCAAGAAGTGATCCTAACTACTCATGATCAAACATAACCCCACCGTGTTCACTTCCCGAACCCCTTCGGAAAGGGACCATCACGGTTACTCACGCTGGTAGTGTATTATGAACATGGTGTCAAGTTATCTACAACCGGATATTAACAAATTCCCATCTGCCACATAACCGCAGGCACGGCTTTCGAAAGATCAAACCCTGCAGGGGTGTCCCAACTTAGCCCATCACAAGCTCACGATCTACGGAGTTGCAACTCCAAGGTGGGAAGACCCGAGTATTCTTGGAATCCCGTGCTCAAGATATTCCGACAAAGGTAAAACTAATCCAGCAACACCTCCCGGCGTGCCGACACCCTGATCGTAGCCGCGCGTATCTCGTCTCAGGCCACGACCGGATGAGCACTACGTACAACAACCGAAGATCCTAGCGAACTGGGTGGCACCACAAGTGGCTCTAGTTTGGACCAACACTCATGAGGAGCACTTGGTTGTTAATTAAGTCTTCGGAATAGCTAGCCCCGATGCAAGTTTTAGTTATTAGGCAAATGTAAAACCAAAGTTGGGCCTTGATGGAAAATCTTTAGCGCTAAGCGGGTTATCGAGGGGGGCCCATAAACCCCAACCGCATTAGGGACGCAAAATCAAGGAACATAACACCGGTTTAACGGTTCCTAGGGTGACATGAGTGGAACAAAACACCAAGCACGAGGCTTAGCCTTCCACCCATTACCAATATATAGATGATTTAGTTTAACAATTTATATATTGTGATATCCCAACAATAACTTCATCATGAAGCAAGAATCTTCAAATCTTCACCTGCAACTAACAACGCTATAAGAGGGCTTGAGCGATGTTTACGTAGCCAAACAACGGTTTGCTAGGTGGGTGGTTAGAGAGTTTCATGGCAACAATAGGAGGGCTGACAAACAGACATAGGCATCGAGGCAATATCTAAAGAGCGAGACATCTAGCATAGGCAAAGATAGTAGTGATATCCGGGTAAGGTCATCTTGCCTATTGATTCCACAATGGGATCGTAACCTTGCTCCTCAAACTCAACCTCGGTAGGAACCTCGTACTCCGAATCGTCACCGGGCTCTAACCAACACAACAAGCAACACCGGAACAACAATCAATCAACATGCAATGCTCAACCACATGATGCATGAACATGATGAACAAGGACAAGAGTAGATATGATGCATGGCCTAGGGTCACAAAAGTGCAATAACATCATAGCCAAACAAGATCACTCGCATGAAAGAAAACAAGCAAAAGAACAACTGACAAGTTTATGTAGGTTGTTCAAACAAGCATCCAACAAGTTTTAAGGAGTTGGTTAACATGGCAAGGGTGGAACTAATATTACAGCAATATGCTAGCACATTTAAATGGGCTGGAAATAACAAACAACATTTTCTAGAAACTCCCATAATCAATTAAATGCATTTGGGACAGATCTAAAAAACTTCTGTTATAAAGTTGTTAGACATGCTAAACAACAACACCAAAATATTCTACACATTTTCCACCCCAAATTCATGTAAAGTTTGTTAAATTTGGTGTTGTTGATATTTAGTTATGATTTTTCCAAGTTTAAGCATATTTAAAACAAGAATAAATTCAAACAACATTTTAAATGCTTTTAAACATGGCAACAAACAACATATTCATAATCTACATGAAAAACTAAGCATTTTACATATACAACTTATTTCCATCAGATGAATATATCCACAAATATTAATTAAAGAAAGAAAATGCAGAAAAAGGAAACAAAAACAAAACCGAAAAGAAAAACAAGCGCAGGGGACAAAGTTGACCCACGCCTACGCTAGCCAGAGCCACTGACAAGGGGGCCCAGCTATGCTGAGGTGGCACTAGCGGGTGCGCAAGTGGGTGGAAGTGCACCGTGAGGAAGACAAGTGGGGCCTGCATGTCATCCTCTCAGGAAAAACAAAAAGGGGGGCGAATAACCACTGCCCCACATGGATTCGAACCCACGACCTCCTGCGTATCTGACGGAGACACAAGCCACTGAGCTAGCGATCGATTCTTGACAGAATACAGGCGCGTTGTCTGAAGACTTACCTGAAGATGCAGAAACAGGGGAAAGCAGGGCTCGTCGGAGCTGATCCGGCGACCAAAAGAGACGGCGGAGGTAAGCGAAGTGCTCCTAGAGGAGTTCCGCACCCGCTCGAAGCTCTCGCACGACGTAGCATGCACTACAGTGTCGGCGATGAGCACACGACAGAGCGGCCGCGACGGACAGCTACGCGACGATGCAACGGCCTAAGCGGAGCGGCAACTACTCTGGCAGCATCTACGCGACGAGCTGAAGCGAACGGGCAGCAATAGACGGCGATGAGCTCGGGTGCTCGATGAACTCGGTGCTAGACGGCGCTAAGCAGGGGGGAAATGCACGAGGAGGTGGAGGCGCTCAGCACGAACACGGAGGTGTGTTCGGCTGGCCTGGAGGTGGCCGGAGTCGACGACGGCAAGGCTCGAACAGCTACGGCGCCGGAGTGGAAGAAGACAACGTAGGCGAGGCGATCGGCTCCGCATAGAGGACGTAGTCGACGACGGGGAAGCAGCTGGACACGGTTGGCGAGGCTGAGGTCGACGGGAGGCACGCCGGCGACGAGTTGGCGCTCCCAAATGCGTGCGGGGCTGCTCTGGATTGGTGGATCTGGTGAAGCTGGGCTCTCCAGGCGGCGGGAGGAGGAAGAGGAACCCTAGGGAAAGGGGGTGGACATGCTGCGGGTTTAAAAGGAGGGCTCAGATCACGAGACCTCGACATCCGTGATCACGACACGACGGCGAGCGCGCGCTCTGGCTCAGCAGCGCGTGACGGAGGTAGACGACGATGCGGGGATGTGAGGCTGACAAGTGGGGCCAGGAAAAAAAACGAACAGAGCGACTGCGCGTGACGCTGGCTGGCTGGGCCACTGCGGAAGAGAAGAGATGGGCCGCGGGGCTGCTGGAGAAGGACCAGGCCTGGGGGAAGGAGGAAGAGGAGGCCCAGGCCACTGCTGCTCTGCTGATTCTTTTTTCCTTTTCATGTATCTTCAGACAGAAAAGAAAAAGAAAAGCACATGCTTAAACGAAAAGAGTTAGGGGAAAAAGAAAGTATCCCCATGCTCCTTGATTTATGCCCTATTTAATAAAATTGGCTTGGACATTTTTAGAGGCAGAAAAATAAAAGGAGTTTGAATATGGTTCAAAATATTGTTATTTTTGAACCCAACCAAATCAATTCCAACAAGGCTGAATTTCGGCAAAGAGGGTGTAGACATGGTGCAAGGTTTTTAGGAAAAGAAAGAACATTAATGAACTTGGCTAGGTGACTTGCAAAATTGATTAAAGAAGGGGAAGAAAAGAAGAGGAGGAAGAAGACGAGGGAAAACAAAAGGAGGGGGGGGGGTCTAGGGTTTAGCAAGCCAAGGCTAGAACCACACTCACATACATCACAAGGTGCCTCACATACACACATCAACAAGAAGTAAACTAAGATGCCATGATGATGAAAGCAATGCATGGATGCAAAAATAAAATAAATGACATGGCAAAGAAAAATAAAATAAGCTCAAATGACAAGAACCCCCAAGGATAAGGACAAGGATCAAAATGAGAATGCTTTATTACCATTATAGGAAAGTATCACATATGGGGTGTTAGAAGAGTTTTCGATGTCGGCCGTCTTAAGTATTCTAGAACCGCTGCGATACATTTGTGACGACAACATCTCGGAGCTCAACTCCCCGGGACACTGCAACAACCCCTAAATGATAGGAGGCATCGAGAACAATGTTCTCGTCACAAAGATATCGGAGCAATCCAAACAATACTCGCGTGAGCCTAAAAAAATTTAGCGAATTTTTGAGAGTAGAAGAGATAGAACAACATCAGGAGTCCTCACGAGAGCGATGAAGGGGTGAGGAGTAAAAAGAAATCCTACTCTCAGGTATATATATAGGACTCAAAACATTTTTATGTGTGTACCTAGACTCAACCGTCAATGATTCGATCAATCAGGGGGGGCTCCTAGGTTGGAGAAGGCTCTGAATACCAACTTGTAATGCCCAGTATGTGACTATGTCTCCCACGGGTCGAGGCACGACTAAAAGACATCATCACATACTAGAATGATCTCAAGTATTGTATCTTTGCACGACTCATGTAAAAGAGGGGATGAAAATGTAAAAGAGTAGTTGGCTTACACTCGCCACGTCACACAGTGAAATACATTAACATACATCATCCGAAACATCAGAGTCCGACTACGCACGAAAAGCCAAATGAAAGATACCATAAATAAGCAACACAAGGTTCCGATCATCCTAGTAAGAGCCCTACTGATCCTCGGGATAAGACACATAGTAACGTCCACGCTCTTCATCGAACTCCCAATGCAGCTCTGAACCACCACCTGTGTAGTTCTCCACGGTACCTACATCTGGTGTTGTGTAGAATCTGTGAGCCACGAAGGACTCAGCAATCCCGTTCCCGGGTAGCAATACTGTAATGCCCAGGATGGGACTATATCTCCTACGTGTCGAGGCACGACTTAGAGACATAACCCCATTCTGGAATGATCGCAAGTTTGGTAATCTTTGCACAACTCATGTAAAAGATGGGGATGGAAAACATAAAATAGTTGGCTTACACTCGCCACGTCACACAAATACAATACATGTCTCAATCATCATACAATGAAACATCACAGCCCTCTAAGGGTAAAATCCAAATGACAAGATACCAAACATAATTTAAATCCACAGGTCGGATCGAATCCTAGTAGAAGTCTCCACTACTGATCATCAGGATAACGAACATAGTATCGACTACGCTCCTCGTCATACTCCCAGTCTAGCTCGGTGCCATCACCTGGATAGCTCACCATCGGACCTGCATCTGGTGTGGTGAAGTAACTGTGAGCCATAGAGGACTCAGCAATCCCGTTCCCGGGTAACAAGACTATTTAAGCCTTGGGTGAGGATAAGGCTGAAGAAAAGAATAAGTGTCTGCAGCAGCAACTAGCACTAGCTTACGTGAAAGAGTGCGAGAAGAGAGTGCCTCGATCGAGAGATGATCACGAAGTGATCCTAGCTAAAGCTCAACAAACATAACCCCACTGTGTTCAACTCCCGAATCCCTATTCGGAAATTGACAGTCACGGTACACACGCTGGTAGTGTATTGGAACATTGTGTCAAGTTATCTACAACCGGATATTAACAAGCTCCCATCTGCCACATAACCGCGGGCATGGCTTTCGAAAGTTCATAACCCTGCAGGGGTGTTCCAACTTGGCCCATGACAAGCCCACGATCCACAGAGTCACAACTCCAAGGTGGGAAGACCCGAGTATTCTCAGAATCCCGTGCTCAAGATACTCCGAACTACGGTAAGGCTAATCCAGCAAATCCTCCCGGCGTGTCGACACCCTGATGGTAGCCGCGCTTATCTAGTCTCAGGACACGACCGGATGGGTGATCCCACAGGTTTTTACCAAACCTTGAGTTCCCTCGAGGTGGCCCCGCGTAACCCCCAGTTTGGACCAACACTCATGTGGAGCACTGGCCCGGGTTGTAGAATTAAGAAAGAGGGTTAATTACTCCCTATGCAAGTTTTATTAGTTATTAGGCAAATAGTACCAATGTTGGGACTTGCTGGAAAAGACTTAGCACTTAGCGGTTTATCGAGGGGGTCCCATACACCCCAACCGTGTGAGGAACGCATAATCAAGGAACATAACACCGGTTTAAACGGTTCTTAACGGCATGAGTGGAACAAATCACCAAGCAAAAGGCTTAGCCTTCCACCCTTGCCAATATATAGATGATTTCATTTTTAAGCATTTATATAGTGTGATATAACCCAACAAACTTCAACATGAAGCAAGCATCTTTGATCTTCACCTGCAACTAGCAATGCTATAAGAGGGGCTGAGCGAAGCGTACTTAGCCAAGCAACGGTTTGCATAGGTAGGGGGGTTAAACATGGTCATGGTTACAAGTAGGAGGCTGACAGGAAAGACATGGGCATCGAGGCGAAACTATAGATCGAGACTACTAGCAATAGGCAAAGATAGTAATGTTATCGGGGTTCGGTCATCTTGCCTGAAGAGTTGTCGTTCGGATCGTAAGAAGGGTCCTCGTTCTCAACCTCGTTGGTAACCTCGTGCTCGTACTCGTACTCGGTCTCAGCTTTCGGCTCTAAACAATACAACCACACAAGGCATGAATCAACAAGATGCAATGCACACACCAAAATGATGGATGCATGATGGATGCACTAAGGGAGCACGGAAATTAGCACTCAAGCAAATCACTTAAAAACATGGCAACAATAGGAGATTATGAAACTACACGGAAAATCAATCAAGTTTCATATAAGACTCGCTGAAAACGGAGCTACGGGCTAAAAGTTATGCCCGAAACAAGAAACGTGCGAAAGCTGGAAATTACAGCAACATAGCAACTTCGGAGCACTAGATAAACAAGCTACATCATTCAAACAACATGGCAAAGAGCATGAACAGAAACTAGACATATCCTACAGCAAATAAGTCCAAAGGTGCACCCCCAAAGGAGCCACGGATCAATAGCAACAAGCTTGGACATATTGAACTTGACAACAAAATCCTGACAGCAGAATTTTATTGAAACTTTGGAGCAAAAGTTAAATATGCTACAGCCACTTAAATAAGCATGTGAGAACATGAATAGATAGCCAACAATATATACTACAAGGAACCATCAAGAGACACTCCAAAACTATCATGGTTTGTCCTAGAGCAGCACGCAAACATGGCATCGGAACATTACAGATTCCAGACTTAGTGGAATTCCACTAAGTGTTAAAACAGCAGTTTCATCATGGCGTCTATAAGAGCAAGTTTAAGTCACCTTGAAACTAAACATGGCAAGTGGTAAACACCACATCAAATTACACATGATGGTGATCCCGAAACATACAAGCATGCATCATGGAGATAAACACAACGATAGCAATGAGCTCAACAAGATGGCATCTCATAACAAGTTAAATAACTAAACAGCCACATAGCACTTTGCTACGAGGATAAACATGTCAAGAATAAATCTATCATGCAACCTAACACAAGCAACATGTAGAGCATGGCAATACGAACACGTGGACATGTCATTTGCATCATTCGAACAAACGAGCTAAAAGATATCACTATGCAAAGATGGCAAAAAAAACACACATAGCAGCAGTTTATATCGGGATGCACTCTTGCAACAGAAAAATAAGCATCTAGATGACCACAAACATGCATGGCACAATGAAATGAAACGTAGTGCTAGTCACCACGAACGTCTGGACACCTCATTTGCGCAAAACGGACCAACAGACAAGAAGTTATCCATGTTTGAAAAGTGCATCAGAGAACAAAAACAACACAGGGACTTAGGGATTTTTTGAATCAACCTTCTCAGATCTGGATCTGGAACAAGTCAACGGGCCCGGGGCGGATCCAGCCCAGTGAGGCCGCGGATCTGGTGAAGACGGCCTCGGCGGATGGCGGTTGGAGGCCCGGCTCGGCCTCCAGATCTGAGCGGCGCGGAGGAGGTTGTTGGGCCCCTTGCTCGGCCCAGTGGGAGGTGTGGCGCGGGGAGGCAGGGAGAGGCCCGGCTCGGCTGGGCCGGCGATGCGGGAGGAGGCGCCACGCGGTCGGGTGGCTGCGGGCCGGCGAGCCTGAGGGGCGGAGCGGCCCAGCCACGGCTGGAAGGAGGCCCGCGGCTAACGCGGAGTGGGACAGCGGCGAAGGCGACCGGCGCGGCCCGCGGGAGGCGAAGACGGGCCCGCGGCGCGCTGCGGTGGGGAGGCGCCTTGCGGCCTGGCGACGGGCCTGCGGGAGCTGGGGATGGGCCGACTGCGGTGACTCAGCCCAGTGGCTGGCGGAGGAGCGGAAGGCCGGGCGACCGGCGGAGAGGCGGCTGGCAATCGGGCTGTCTGGATCTGGCGATCTGGGAGGAGGGAGCGGCCCAGCGGAGTCTGGCGGTTGTAGGCGAGCGAAGGAGGCGATGGATCGGCCCAGGCTGGCGATCTGGTCGTACCGGGCGAGCGGATCCGTTGACCCGATCGAGATCGATCGGATCTGGCTCGTCCTTCGACCGAAACTGGCGGCGCGGCGGCTGCTTCGAAGCTGAGGAAGAGGCGGGCGCCGGCGGCTTGAGGCCCCAGGCGGCGGGATCCGGCGGGACCAGGCCGGAGGCGGTGGCGGTGGTGAGGTGGCGCCGGTGGGGACGAGATGGCGGCGGTGGTGAGGTGAGAGGAGGCCGGAGATGAGTCGTTTTTCCGGCGAGGTGGTGGTATTCCGGCGAACTCCGGCGAGATTCCGGCGGAACTCCGGCGAGGTGGCTGGTGGCTGGAGGTGGAAGAAGGAGAGGTCTAGGGTTTCCTTGTTTTGGGGCACAAATTTGGGGGAGTGGACAAATATATTGGCACAAGTAGCTAGGGTTGTCCAAATGGAGTGCGGTTTTCGGCCACCAGATCAAATTTGGATGGCTTAGATGATAGAAGTGGCTAGGAGTGGTCGGTGGGCTGTTGGAGGGGGTGTCTTGGGCCTCAAAGTGGAGGTACTTTGAGCCCACGAGAATAACTGTTGGGGTAGCAAACGGACTCGAAACGCGACGAGATTTGACAGGCAGGTTACACACACCAAAACAACAACACACGACAAGTCTCACGCCAAACCGGTAACGTTACACGACCAAACACCAAAGTAGGCCTACGGGACGCCACGGACACGTGAGGGACCTCCGGAACGCGAAACGGACAACGGGAAGGAACGCGTGGTACCGGATGCAAACGACAACACAAATGCAATGCGATGCACATGACTATATGATATGAATGAATGCCACACACGCACACGACAAAACGATGAAAACCCGAAAGACGAAGAACCCGGAATGGAATTGATGAAGCCGGAGATATATTATATGCCCAAAAGGGAAAGTATTACATCAGGGGCATTACAAACTCTCCTCTACTACAAAAAGATCTCGACCCGAGATCTAGGACTGGAAAAAGGAAGGGTACTCGGAATGAAGATGATCTTCTCGTTCCCACGTAGCTTCTCGGTCGGTGTGATGTGACCACTTGACTTTCAAGAATTTGATGGACTTGTTGCGGGTCTTGCGTTCGGTTTCTTCGAGAATAGCAACGGGATGCTCTCGGTAGGACAAGTCTTGTTGAAGATCAATCTCTTCAAACGGAATCATGCGTTCAGGTGCCTTGAAGCATTTGCGGAGTTGAGACACATGGAACACATCATGAACATTGGCGAAGTTGGGAGGGAGCTCAAGTTGATAGGCTAGATCGCCTCTTTTGCCAAGAATCTTGAAAGGCCCAACGTATCTAGGAGCAAGCTTTCCTTTGATACCGAATCTTTGGGTGCCTTTCATCGGAGACACACGGAGATAAACATGATCACCAATGTTGAAAGCCAAATCACGATGCTTGCCGTCATAGTAGCTCTTCTGACGCGACTGAGCGGCCTTGAGATTCTCACGTATGACTTTGCACATTTCTTCGGCTTCTGAGATCAAGTCATTGCCAAGAAGTTGACGTTCGCCTGTTTCAGACCAGTTGAGTGGGGTACGGCACTTTCTGCCATAGAGGATTTCAAATGGAGCTTTGCCGGCACTTGCTTGGTAGCTGTTGTTGTAAGAGAACTCGGCAAATGGAAGGCAGTCTTCCCATTTCATGCCAAAAGAGATGACACAGGCTCTGAGCATGTCTTCTAGAATCTGATTCACTCGTTCGACTTGACCACTAGTCTGAGGGTGAAATGCAGTGCTGAACCTGATCTTAGTGCCCATGGCGGACTGAAAGGAGTCCCATAACTTTGAAGTGAACAAACTTCCACGGTCTGAGGAGATAACTTGAGGAATGCCATGTAAAGACACAATTCTGGAAGTGTACAACTCTGCCAATTGAGCTGCATTGATGGATTCTTTGACTGGAAGGAAGTGAGCGACTTTGGTAAGCTTGTCAATCACCACGAAGATAGAATCATTCCCTCATTTGGACTTAGGAAAACCAGTGACGAAGTCCATTTCAATGTGGTCGAACTTCCACTCGGGAATAGGAAGAGGTTGGAGAAGACCGGCTGGACGTTGATGTTCTGCCTTCACTCTTCTGCAGACATCACATTCGTTCACGAATTGGGCAATCTCCCTTTTCATGCGTGTCCACCAGTAAGATTGCTTGAGGTCTTGGTACATCTTGGAACTTCCAGGATGAATGGAAAGGAGAGAAACATGTGCTTCTTCCATTATGAGCTTCCTGAGATCACCTTTGGGAACAACGAGTCTGTCCTCGAAGAACAAGGTATCTCTCTCATCAACACGAAAGCACTTGTATTTAGGAGTGCCCTTTGCAATACCATGTTTCACCTTCTGCACCATGGCATCACTGAGTTGGGCCTCACGGACCTGATCTTCCAAGGTAGGAGAAATTTGAAGATTTGCAAGAAAACCCTGCGGAACAACTTGGAGGTTGAGTTTCCTGAATGCTTCACAAAGCTCAGGCTGGAACGGCTTGATAAGAAAGCTGTTGCAATATGCCTTTCTGCTCAAAGCATCTGCAATCACATTCGTCTTGCCAGGAGTGTATTCAATGCTGGGATCATACTCTTGGATCATCTCAACCCAACGAGTCTGGCGGAGGTTCAGATTCGGCTGTGTGAAGATGTACTTCAAGCTCTTGTGATTGGTGAAGATGTCGACTTTTCTGCCCAACAACAGATGTCTCCACGTAATCAAAGCATGTACCACAGCTGCTAGCTCGAGATCATGTGTGGGATAGTTCTTCTCACTTGGCTTGAGCTGACGAGAAGTGTATGCCACAATTCTCTTATCTTGCATAAGCACACCACCAAGTCCTTGAAGAGAAGCATCACAAAATACTTCATAGGGCTTGGACTCATCTGGAGGAGTAAGAACTGGAGCAGAGACGAGCTTTTCTTTGAGAGTTTTGAATGCCACTTCACACTCTGGAGACCAAAAGTATTTGACATTCTTCTGAAGCAAGTTGGAAAGAGGCTTGGCAATCTTGGAGAAGTTCTCAACGAACCTTCTGCAATAGCTGGCAAGACCCAGAAAACTACGGAGTTGCTTGACGTTCTGAGGAGCTTCCCAGTTGACAATTGCTTCAACTTTCTCGGGATTAACCGCAATACCGTCAGCTGAGATGATATGGCCCAGGTACAAAACCTTATCAAGCCAAAACTCGCACTTGGAGAACTTGGTATAGAACTTATGCTCACGGAGTCGATCAAGAACCAAACGTAAGTGCTTTTCGTGATCTTCTTCATTCTTGGAAAACACCAGAATATCATCCAGATACACAAGCACAAACTCGCCGGTATAGGGGTTGAAGATGTAGTGCATCATCCTCGAGAAGGTAGGAGGAGCATTGGAGAGACCAAAGGACATGACTGTATACTCGTATGAGCCGAAACTCGTTCTGAAGGCAGTCTTGGGAATGTCTTTCTCGCGAATGCGAATTTGGTGATAGCCCATTCGGAGGTCGAGCTTAGAGAACACTTTAGCTCCTTTGAGCTGCTCGAACAGTTCGTTGATGTTGGGGAGCGGATACTTGTTCTTTATTGTCTTCTTGTTCAATGGCCGGTAATCAACGCATAGACGCTCCGTGCCATCCTTCTTCTTGACAAATAAGACACCACAGCCCCAAGGAGACGTACTAGGCCTGATGAGACCCATACGCTCCTGTACATCAAGCTGCCTCTTCAACTCCTTCAATTCATCAAGAGAGAGCTTGTACGGACGCCGGCATGCTGGCTCAGTACCCGGCTCGAGTTCAATTACGAATTCCACCTGACGGTGTGGAGGCATGCCTGGAAGTTCTTCAGGAAAGACGTCTTGATATTCGTTCACCACCGGAATTTGAGATATGGCATTAATTTCGCCCTTATCATTGAGAGAGAAAAGCTTGATAGTGTTATCCCTGGAGGCAAAGATAATCACATCTTCATCAGGATGAGTCATCTTGACTTCCTTCTGTGCACAATCAATGTGAGCATCATGCTGAGAAAGCCAGTCCATCCCGAGGATGAGGTCGATGTCGGAATTACCAAGAACCACCGGATTAGCCAGAAAGCGATAATCACCCATGCGAATAGACACATCCGGAGCATATATGAGAATGCATCAATCTACCCGGAGAAACAACTAATAACTCCCTTGGCAAACTTTTGATGTCAACATTGTACTTGGATGCAAATGGTTGAGACATGAAAGAGCATGAAGCACCCGAATCAAACAAAACTTTAGCAGGGATGGAGTTAACTGGAAGGTTACCCAAAATGACATCAGAAGAATTCTCCGCTTGGGCTGCACTCATCAGATTGACCCTTGCAGACTTTGGATTATGCTTGACAATGGCTGTGCTCACAGGTGGAGGAGGTGGAAGACGCTTCGGGTGTTGGGGAACGTAGTATTTTCAAAATTTTCCTACGATCACGCAAGATCTATCTACTAGATGCATAGCAACGAGAGGGGAGAGTGTGTCTATGTACCCTCGTAGACCGAAAGCGAAAGCGTTTATCAACGCGGTTGATGTAGTCGTGCACCTTCACGATCCGTCCCGATCTAGTACCGAACGTACGGCACCTCCGCGTTCAGCACACGTTCAGCTCGATGACGTCCTTGTTGGGGAACGTAGTATTTTAAAATTTTCCTACGATCACGCAAGATCTATCTACTAGATGCATAGCAACGAGAGGGGAGAGTGTGTCTACGTACCCTCGTAGACCGGGAGCGGAAGCGTCAAGTGACGCAGTTGATGTAGTCGATCTTCTTCGCGATTCAACCGATCAAGCACCGAACGTACGGCACCTCCGCGTTCAGCACACGTTCAGCTTGATGACGTCCCACGAGCTCTTGATCCAGTTGAGCTTCACGGGAGAGTTTTGTCAGCACGACGGCGTGGTGACGGATATGATGTATTTACCGGTGCAGGGCTTCGCCTAAGCACTGCAACGGTATGACCGAGGTGTGTTTCTGTGGAGGGGGGCACCGCACATGGCTAAAACAATTCAACTTGTGTGTCTTTGGGTGCCCCCCTGCCCCCGTATATAAAGGAGCAAGGGGGGAGGCCGGCCGGCTCCTCTATGGTGCGGCTAGGGTGCAATCCTACTAGGAATAGGATTGCAATCCTATTCCTAGTAGGAATCACCAAAAGAAGGAAGAGAGGGAAAGGAAAAAGGAGAGGTGGCGCCCTCCCCCAATCCTAGTCCAACTAGGAACCCTAGGTGGGGCGCCGGCCAGCCCTATGGGCTGCCTCTCTCTTTCCCTTAAGGCCCACTATGGACCATCCCCCCTCGTAGGGGGTTCCGGTAACCCCCTCCAGCAATCCCGTTAAATCCGAAACTTTTCCGGAACACTTCCGGTGTCCGAATATAGTCGTCCAATATATCAATCTTTATGTCTCGGACATTCCGAGACTCCTCGTCATGTCCGTGATCTCATCCGGGACTCCGAACTACCTTCGGTACATCAAAACTCATAAACTCATAATACCGATCGTCATCAAACGTTAAGCGTGCGGACCCTACGGGTTCGAGAACTATGTAGACATGACCGAGACTCATCTCCGGTCAATAACCAATAGCGGAACCTGGATGTTCATATTGGCTCCTACATATTCTACGAAGATCTTTTATCGGTCAAAACCACATAACAACATACGTTGTTCCTTTTGTCATCGGTATGTTACTTGCCCGAGATTCGATCGTCGGTATCTCCATACCTAGTTCAATCTCGTTACCGGCAAGTCTCTTTACTCGTTTCGGAACACATCATCTCGTGACTAACTCATTAGTCTTTTTCTTGCAAGGCTTATTGTGATGTGTGTTACCGAGAGGGCCCAGAGATACCTCTCCGACACTCGGAGTGACAAATCCTAATCTTGATCTATGCCAACACCACGAATACTTTCGGAGACACCTGTAGAGCATCTTTATGATCACCCAGTTACGTTGTGACGTTTGATAGCACACAAGGTGTTCCTACGGTATTCGGGAGTTGCATAATCTCATAGTCATAGGAACATGTATAAGTCATGAAGAAAGCGATAGCAGTAAAACTAAACGATCATAGTGCTATGCTAACAGATGGGTCTTGTCCATCACATCATTATCCTAATGATGTGATCCCGTTGATCAAATGACAACTCATGTCTATGGTTAGGAAACATAACCATCTTTGATCAATGAGCTAGTCTAGTAGAGGCATACTAGGGACACTCTGTTTTGTCTATGTATTCACACATGTACTAAGTTTCCGGTTAATACAATTCTAGCATGAATAATAAACATTTATCATGATATAAGGAAATATAAATAACAACTTTATTATTGCCTCTAGGGCATATTTCCTTCAGTCTCCCACTTGCACTAGAGTCAATAATCTAGCTCACATCGCCATGTGATTTAATACCGATAGTTCACATCATTATGCGAATAACACCCATAGTTCACATCGCCATGTGACCAACACCCAAAGGGTTTACTAGAGTCAATAATCTAGGTCACATCGCTATGTGATTAATACCCAAGAGTAATAAGGTGTGATCATGTTTTGCTTGTGAGAGAATTTTAGTCAACGGGTCTGTCGCATTCAGATCCGTATGTATTTCGCAAATTTCTATGTCTACAATGCTCTGCATAGAGCTACTCTAGCTAATTGCTCTCACTTTCAATACGCATCCAGATTGATACTTAGAGTCATCTGGATTTAGTGTCAAAGCTTGCATCGGCGTAACCCTTTACGACGAACTCTTTATCACCTCCATAATCGAGAAACATTTCCTTAGTCATCCAGTTACTAAGGATAATTTTGACCGCTGTACAGTGATCTACTCCTGGATCACTATTGTACCCCCTTGACAAACTCATGGCAAGGTACACAACATGTTTGGTACACAGCATGGCATACTTTATAGAACCTATGGCTGAGGCATAGGGAATGACTTTCATTATCTCTATATTTTTCTGCCGTGGTCTGTCTTTGAGTCTTACTCAACTTCACACCTTACAAGTCAGGCAAGAACTCCTTCTTTGACTGATCCATTTTGAACTACTTCAAAATCTTATCAAGGTATGTACTTATCGAAAGTCTTATCAAGCATCTTGATCTATCTCTATAGATCTTGATGCCCAATATGTAAGCAGTTTCACCAAGGTCTTTCTTTGAAAAACTCCTTTCAAACACTCCTTTATGCTTTCCAGAAAATTCTACATCATTTCCGATCGACAATATGTCATTCACATATACTTATCAGAAAGGTTGTAGTGCTCCCACTCACTTCTTGTAAATAGAGGCTTCTCCAAAAGTCTGTATAAAACCATATGCTTTGATCACCTCATCAAAGCGTATATTCCAACTCCGAGATGCTTGCACCAGTCCATAGATGGATCGCTGGAGCTTGCATACTTTGTCAGCACCTTTTGGATCGACAAAACCTTCTGGTTGCATCATATACAACTCTTCTTTGAGATATCCATTCAGGAATGCAGTTTTGACATCCATTTGCCAGATTTCATAATCATAAAATGCGGCAATTGCTAACATGATTCGGACAGACTTAAGCATCGCTACAGGTGAGAAAGTCTCATCGTAGTCAACTCCTTGAACTTGTCGAAACCCTTTCGTAACAAGTCGAGCTTTGTAAACAGTAACATTACTGTCTGCGTCGGTCTTCCTCTTGAAGATCCATTTATTTTCGATGGCCTGCCGATTATCGGGAAAGTCAACCAAAGTCCACACTTTGTTCTCATACATGGATCCCATCTCAGATTTCATGGCCTCAAGCCATTTTGCGGAATCTGGGCTCATCATCGCTTCCTCATAGTTCGTAGGTTCATCATGGTCTAGTAACATGATTTCCAGAACTGGGTTGCCGTACCACTCTGGTGTGGAACGTACTCTGGTTGATCTAGGACGTTCAGCAGAAACTTGATCCGAAGTTTCATGATCATCATCATTAACTTCCACACTGATTGGTGTAGGAATCACTAGAACAATTTTCTGTGATGTACTACTTTCCAATTCGGGAGAAGGTACAATTACCTCATCAAGTTCTACTTTCCTCCCACTCACTTCTTTCGAGAGAAACTCCTTCTCTAGAAAGGATCCACTCTTAGCAACAAAGACATTGCCTTCAGATCTGTGATAGAAGGTGTACCCAACAGTTTCTTTTGGGTATCCTATGAAGATTTATTTCTCCGATTTGGGTTCGAGCTTATCATGTTGAAACTATTTCACATAAGCATCGCAGTCCCAAACTTAATGAAATGACAGCTTAGGTTTCTCGTCAAACCACAGTTCATACGGTGTCATCTCCATGGATTTAGATGGTGCCCTATTTAACGTGAATGTAGCTGTCTCTAATGCATAACCCAAAAAGTGATAGTGGTAGATCGGTAAGAGACATCATCGATCGCACCATATCTAATAAAGTACGGTTATGACGTTCGGACACACCATTACACTATGGTGTTCCAGGTGGCGTGAGTAGTGAAACTATTTCACATTGTTTTTACTGAAGGCCAAACTCGCTAACTCAAATATTTTACCTCTACGATCATATCGTAGAAACTCTTATTTTTCTTGTTACGATGATTCTCCACTTCACTCTGAAATTCTTTGAACTTTTCAAATGTTTCAGACTTGTGCTTCATTAAGTAGATATACCCATATCTGCTCAAATCATCAGTGAAGGTCAGAAAATAACGATACCTGCTGCGAGCTTCAACACTCATTGGTCCACATACATCTGTATGTATGATCTCCAACAAATCTGTTGCTCGCTCCATTGTTCCGGAGAACGGAGTTTTAGTCATCTTGCCCATGAGGCATGGTTCGCAAGCACCAAGTGATTCATAATCAAGTGATTCCAAAAGTCCATCACTATGGAGTTTCTTCATGCGCTTTACACCAATATGACCTAAACGGCAGTGCCACAAATAAGTTGCACTATCATTATTAACCTTGCATCTTTTGGCTTCAATATTATGAATATGTGTATCACCACGATCGAGATCCAACAAACCATATTCATTGGGTGTATGACCATAGAAGGTTTTATTCATGTAAACAGAACAACAATTATTCTCTAACTTACATGAATAACCGTATTGCAATAAACATGATCAAATCATATTCATGCTCAACACCAAATAACACTTATTTAGGTTCAACACTAATCCCGAAAGTATAGGGAGTGTGCGATGATGATCATATCAATCTTGGAACTACTTCCAATACTCATCGTCACTTCATCCTTTAACTAGTTTCTGTTCATTACGCAACTCCCATTTCGAGTTACTACTCTTTAGCAACTGAACCAATATGAAATACCGAGGGGTTGCTATGAACACTAGTAAAATACACATCAATAATCTGTATATCAAATATACCTTTGTTTACTTTGCCATCCTTCTTATCCACCAAATATCTAGGGCAGTTCCACTTGTAGTGACCATTTCCTTTGCAGTAGAAGCACTTGTTTCAGGCTTGAGTTTAGCTTTGGGTTTCTTCACGGGAGTGACAACTTGCTTGTCATTCTTCTTGAAGTTCCCCTTCTATCCCTTTGCCCTTTACTTGAAACAAGTGGTCTTGTTAACCATCAACACTTGATGCTTTTTTTCATGATTTCTACCTTCGCCGACTTCAGCATCGCGAAGAGCTCGGGAATTCCTTTCGTCATCCCTTGCATATTATAGTTCATCACGAAGTTCTACTAACTTGGTGATAGTGACTAGAGAACTTTGTCAATTACTATCTTATCTGGAAGATTAACTCCCACTTGATTCAAGTAATTGTAGTACCCAGACAATCTGAGCACATGCTCACTGGTTGAGCTATTCTCCTCCATCTTGTAGGCAAAGTACTGTCAGAAGTCTTATACCTCTCGACACGGGCATGAGTATGAAATACTAATTTCAACTCTTGGAACATCTTATATGCTCCGTGGCGTTTCAAAACGTTTTTGAAGTCCCGGTTATAAGCCGTAAAGCATGGTGCACTAAACTATCAAGTAGTCATCATATCGAGCTTTTGTCAAAACGTTCATAACGTCTACATCTGCTCCTGCAATAGGTCTGTCACCTAGCGGTGCATCAAGGACATAATTCTTCTGTGCAGCAATGAGGATAATCCTCAGATCACGGAACAATTCCGCATCATTGCTACTAACATCTTTCAACTTGGTTTTCTCTAGGAACATATGAAAAATAAACGGCGAGCAACATCGCGAGCTATTGATCTACAACATAGATATGCTAATACTACCAGGACTAACTTCATGATAAATTAAAGTTCAATTTAATCATATTAATTAAAGAACTCCCACTTAGATAGACATCCCTCCGGTCATCTAAATGATCACGTGATCCAAATCAACTAAACCATGTCCGATCATCACGTGAGATGGAGTAGTTTCAATGGTGAACATCTTATGTTGATCATATCTACTATATGATTCACGCTCGACCTTTCGGTCTCCAGTGTTCCGAGGCCATATCTGCATATGCTAGGCTCGTCAAGTTTAACCCGAGTATTCTGCGTGTGCAAAACTGGCTTACACCCGTTGTATTTGAACGTAGAGCTTATCACACCCGATCATCACGTGGTGTCTCAGCACGAAGAACTTTCGCAACGGTGCATACTCAGGGAGAACACTTATACCTTGAAATTTAGTAAGGGATCATCTTATAATGCTACCGTCGTTCTAAGCAAAATAAGAAGCATAATAAGCTAAACATCATATGCAAATCAAAATATGTGACATGATATGGCCATCATCATCTTGTGCTTTTGATCTCCATCTCCAAAGCACCGTCATGATCACCTTCGTCACCGGCGCGACACCTTGATCTCCATCGTAGCATCGTTGTTGTCTCGCCAACTATTGCTTCTACGACTATCGCTACCACTTAGTGATAAAGTAAAGCAATTACATGGCGATTGCATTTCATACAATAAAGCGACAACCATATGGCTCCTGCCAGTTGCCGATAACTTTACAAAACATGATCATCTCATACAAAACCGTATATCTCATCATGTCTTGACCATATCACATCACAACATGCCCTGCAAAAACAAGTTAGACGTCCTCTACTTTGTTGTTGAAAGTTTTACGTGGCTGCTACGGGCTTAGCAAGAACCGTTCTTACCTACGCATACAAAAACCACAATGATGTTTCGTCAAGTATGTGCTGTTTTAACCTTCACAAGGACCGGGCGTAGCCACACTTGATTCAGCTAAAGTGAGAGAGACAGACACCCGCCAGTCACCTTTAAGCAACGAGTGCTCGTAACGGTGAAACCAGTCTCGTGTAAGCGTACGCGTAATGTCGGTCTGGGCCGCTTCATCTCACAATACCGCCGAAGCAAAGTATGACATGCCGGTAAGCAGTATGACTAGTATCGCCCACAACTCATTGTGTTCTACTCGTGCATATCATCTACGCATAGACCTGGCTCATGATGCCACTGTTGGGGAACGTAGTATTTTCAAAATTTTCCTACGATAACGCAAGATCTATCTACTAGATGCATAGCAACGAGAGGGGAGAGTGTGTCTACGTACCCTCGTAGACCGAAAGCGGAAGCGTTTATCAACGCGGTTGATGTAGTCGTGCACCTTCATGATCCGTCCCGATCTAGTACCGAACGTACGGCACCTCCGCGTTCAGCACACGTTCAGCTCGATGACGTCCTCGCCTTCTTGATCCAGCAAGACGGGCGAAGTAGTAGATGAGTTCCGGCAACACGACGGCGTGGTGACGGTTGTTGATGAAGAACAATCTCTGCAGGGCTTCGCCAAGCACTACAGAAACTAGACGGAGGATAAACTAGAGGGTCGGGGTTGCCGGCACACGGCTTGGTGTATCTTGATGTGTCTTGGGTGCTAGCCCTACCCCTCTATTTATATGTTGAGCCTTGGGGTCGAAACTTGGAGTAAAAACCTTCACAAAGTCGGTTTCACCCGAAAGGCAAGAGTCCTTCTCAGACTCCAGGGCCAGACGCCAGGGTTCCCGGCGTCTGGACCCAGACGCCAGGGACCCTGGCGTCTGGCCCCTGGACTCCGCAAAACTTCCTTTTGTGCCTTCCAAAAACCTTGTGTGCTTTCCCTTTTGGCCCAAATAAAGTGTTCTCGTACCCAAACACTTCGGGAAACATCCGGAACCCCTTCCGGTGAATTCCGGAACCCTTCCGGAGGTCAAACACTATTATCTCATATATTAATCTTTATCTCCGGACCATTCCGGAGTTCCTCGTCATATCCGTGATCACATCCGGAACTCCGAATAACATTCGGTCACCAACATACATAACTCATTAAATACTATATCGTCAACGAACGTTTAAGCGTGCGGACCCTACGGGTTCGAGAACTATGTAGAAATGACCGAGACATCTCTCCGGTCAATAACCAATAGCGGAACCTGGATGCCCATATTGGCTCCTACATATTCTACGAAGATCTTTATCGGTCGAACCGCATAACAACATACGTTGTTCCCTTTGTCATCGGTATGTTACTTGCCCGAGATTCGATCGTCGGTATCTCAATACCTAGTTCAATCTCGTTACTGTCAAGTCTCTTTACTCGTTCCGTAATACATCATCCCGCAACTAACTCATTAGTTGCAATGCTTGCAAGGCTTAAGTGATGTGCATTACCGAGAGGGCCCAGAGATACCTCTCCGACACTCGGAGTGACAAATCCTAATCTTGATCCATGCCAACACCACGAATACTTTCGGAGATACCTGTAGAGCATCTTTATGATCACCCAATTACGTTGTGACGTTTGATAGCACACAAGGTATTCCTACGATATTCGGGAGTTGCATAATCTCATAGTCATAGGAACATGTATAAGTCATGAAGAAAGCAATGGCAGTAAAACTAAACGATCATTGTGCTACGCTAACGGATGGGTCTAGTCCATCACATCATTCTCCTAATGATGTGATCCCATTGATCAAATGACAACTCATGTCTATGGTTAGGAAACACAACCATCTTTGATCAATGAGCTAGTCTAGTAGAGGCATACTAGGGACACTCTGTTTTGTCTATGTATTCACACATGTACTAAGTTTCCAGTTAATACAATTCTAGCATGAATAATAAACATTTATCATGATATAAGGAAATATAAATAACAACTTTATTATTGCCTCTAGGGCATATTTCCTTCATCGGGTTCGGACATCTGTTGGCATAGTGACCTTTCTGAGTGCACTTGTTGCAAGTCACTTCTGAGAGAGGACGGAAATGAGAACCACTTGACTTTGAGCCTTGAGACTGAAACTGATTCCTCGACTGGTTGCTCGGGTTGGGTGGGTGGAAGAAACCACGTCCACCGGAGTTCTTGTTGCTGTTAGAGTTGTTGGACTTGTTGTAAGGAGCTCGAATCACTGGAGGAGGAGGAAGCCAAAATTTCTGTTGCTTCGAGACCATCTGAGACGATGAGGAGGAGTGAACGGCATCTCGAATCCTCTTTTTAGAAGCCTCCATCTTAAGCTGAGCTGCTTCTTGTTTCAAAGCCATGTTATAGAATTTGTCGAATTCATCGGGCTCGAACAAGGTGAGAGCAAGTTGAAGTTCATCTTTGAGACCACCACGAAACTGGTAGATTTTGCTCTTAGCATCAGGAATGTCTTGCTTAGCTAGCGGGCGAGGTTTTGGAACTTGACATTATACTGATAGACTGTCATAGAGCCCTGCTTCAGGTTGTGGAATTGCTCACGCATACCCTCGATGACACTTGTAGGAATGTGGTGAGAGCGAAAGTCCTTGCAGAAATCCTCCCAAGAGATCACACGACCTGGCCTGGAGTCTTTGTACTGCTGCCACCAGTCAGCTGCTTGGTCTTTGAGTTGGAAGGCTGCAAACTTCACATAGTCCTCTTCCTTCACGCTACTGCACTCAAAATGCTTCTTTATGTCGGTTAACCAATCTTCAGCATCAAGAGGGTCGACACAGTAACTGAAAGCTTTTGGATTATTGGCCAAGAACTGGTTGAGAGTAGCATGGTGCTGCTGGTTGAAGAAGTTGCCTTGATTTCCTGGAACACCCTGATTAGCTTGATTAGCTTGCATCTGCTGCATCATCTGCATCAACATCTGAGTGTTCTGAGCTGTAGTCTGCATAATCGCTCTCCAAGCCTTAGACGGAGGAGGAGGGGAAGGAGGACGGTCTGGGACCTCTTCACCCTCTGGGTTAGCGTTGGGAACCCTTTTCGGAGCCATCCTGAAAGAGATGACCACGAATCAGCAATTGATTGACTGAAGGTATAAGCTGAATCAATGGAATGAATTGCAACAAGTCTTCACAATAATCATTCGAACAATAGGAACGAATGAAATCATTCGAACAAGAGGAACGAATGAATTCTCAGTTAATGATAACATCAATCTTCACGAGAAGCCACATAGGGGACAAAAGGTAAAATAAGAAAAACACAAGGTACAGATGGAAACAAACACAAGATAGGAGCTTCGTTCTAACATCTTTGTGCTGAAAGCATATGAACGCGTTACGAAAGGGTTTTGCAATCCCCGGATCAGCATAGCCAAGGACCCTTTAAGATGCAACTCCAGATCGGAACATCGGTCATAATACCACTTCACTCAATGTAGAACCCCGAACTCGCTAACCTGCATTCGTTGGAAGAATGCCTACGATCTACTGGATAAACCCACCTATTAATTTCCGAAAGATTCCAGTTATGCAATCGGGTGTTGGGGATACAGGGGAAGCACCGCGCAATCAACTCTAAACCTACATCCAGCTGTATCCATCCTTCAACACATAACCAGTCTTTCTCGGAAACTGTGTACCTCGGACCTTCGAAAAGCATCCACTATAACAAGCTATGGCAATACTCCCGAACTACCTCCCCAGTACTGGGTGATGTCGGGGTTATCTTGCCACTAACCGTATAGGAGAGATTTTCGATGTTGGCCGTCTTAAGTATTTAGTACTGCCGCGATATGCTTGTGACGACAATACCCCGAAGCTCAACTCCCCGGGACACTGCCACAACCCCTAATGCCAGGAGGCATCGAGAACAATATTCTCGTCACAAGAACATCGAAACAATCCCAGAATACTCGCGAGATTCCTAAAAAAAAATTTGGTGCAATTTTTGAAGATAGAAGAGACAGGAGTAGTCGTCAGGAGTCCTCACCGGAGAGAAAGGGGATGAGAAGCAAAGAAATCCTACTCTCCGATATAATATAGGACTCAAAATATTTTCAGTGTGTGCCTAGACTCGACCGTCAACGATTCGATCAATCAGTGGGGGCTCCTAGGTCGGAGAAGGCTCTGAATACCAACTTGTAATGCCCAGGATGGGACTATATCTCCTACGTGTCGAGGCACGACTTAGAGACATAACCCCATTCTGGAATGATCGCAAGTTTGGTAATCTTTGCACAACTCATGTAAAAGATGGGGATGGAAAACATAAAATAGTTGGCTTACACTCGCCACGTCACACAAATACAATACATGTCTCAATCATCATACAATGAAACATCACAACCCTCTAAGGGTAAAATCCAAATGACAAGATACCAAACATAATTTAAATCCACAGGTCGGATCGAATCCTAGTAGAAGTCTCCACTACTGATCATCAGGATAACGAACATAGTATCGACTACGCTCCTCGTCATACTCCCAGTCTAGCTCGGTGCCATCACCTGGATAGCTCACCATCGGACCTGCATCTGGTGTGGTGAAGTAACTGTGAGCCACAGAGGACTCAGCAATCCCGTTCTCGGGTAACAAGACTATTTAAGCCTTGGGTGAGGATAAGGATGAAGAAAAGAATAAGTGTCTGCAGCAGCAACTAGCACTAGCTTACGTGAAAGAGTGCGAGAAGAGAGTGCCTCGGTCGAGAGATGATCACGAAGTGATCCTAGCTAAAGCTCAACAAACATAACCCCACCGTGTTCAACTCCCGAATCCCTATTCGGAAATTGACAGTCACGGTACACACACTGGTAGTGTATTGGAACATTGTGTCAAGTTATCTACAACTGGATATTAACAAGCTCCCATCTGCCACATAACCGCGGGCATGGATTTCGAAAGTTCATAACCCTGCAGGGGTGTTCCAACTTGGCCCATGACAAGCCCACGATCCGCGGAGTCGCAACTCCAAGGTGGGAAGATCCGAGTATTCTCGGAATCCCGTGCTCAAGATACTCCGAACTAAGGTAAGGCTAATCCAGCAAATCCTCCCGGCGTGTCGACACCCTGATGGTAGCCGCGCTTATCTAGTCTCAGGACACGACCGGATGGGTGATCCCACAGGTTTTTACCAAACCTTGAGTTCCCTCGAGGTGGCCCCGCGTAACCCCCAGTTTGGACCAACACTCATGTGGAGCACTGGCCCGGGTTGTAGAATTAAGAAAGAGGGTTAATTACTCCCTATGCAAGTTTTATTAGTTATTAGGCAAATAGTACCAATGTTGCGACTTGCTGGAAAAGACTTAGCACTTAGCGGTTTATCGAGGGGGTCCCATACACCCCAACCGTGTGAGGAACACATAATCAAGGAACATAACACCGGTTTAAACGGTTCTTAACGGCATGAGTGGAACAAATCACCAAGCAAAAGGTTTAGCCTTCCACCCTTGCCAATATATAGATGATTTCATTTTTAAGCATTTATATAGTGTGATATAACCCAACAAACTTCAACATGAAGCAAGCATCTTCGATCTTCACCTGCAACTAGCAATGCTATAAGAGGGGCTGAGCGAAGCGTACTTAGCCAAGCAACGGTTTGCATAGGTAGGGGGTTAAACTTGGTCATGGTTACAAGTAGGAGGCTGACAGGAAAGACATGGGCATCGAGGCAAAACTATAGATCGAGACTACTAGCAATAGGCAAAGATAGTATTGTTATCAGGGTTCGGTCATCTTCCTGAAGAGTTGTCGTTCGGATCGTAAGAAGGGTCCTCGTGTTCAACCTCGTTGGTAACCTCGTGCTCATACTCGTACTCAGTCTCAGCTTGCGGCTCTAAACAATACAACCACACAAGGCACGAATCAACAAGATGCAATGCACACACCAAAATGATGGATGCATGATGGATGCACTAAGGGAGCACGGAAATTAGCACTCAAGCAAATCACTTCAAAACATGGCAACAATAGGAGATTATAAAACTACACGGAAAATCAATCAAGTTTCATATAAGACTCGCTGAAAACGGAGCTACGGGCTAAAAGTTATGCCCGAAACAAGAAACGTGCGAAAGCTGGAAATTACAGCAACATAGCAACTTCGGAGCACTAGATAAACAAGCTACAGCATTCAAACAACATGGCAAAGAGCATGAACAGAAACTAGACATATCCTACAGCAAATAAGTCCAAAGGTGCACCCCCAAAGGAGCCACGGATCAATAGCAACAAGCTTGGACATATTGAACTTGACAACAAAATACTGACAGCAGAACTTTATTGAAACTTTGGAGCAAAAGTTAAATATGCTACAGCCACTTAAATATGCATGTGAGAACATGAATGGATAGCCAACAATATATACTACAAGGAACCATCAAGAGACACTCCAAAACTATCATGGTTTGTCCTAGAGCAGCACGCAAACATGGCATCGGAACATTACAGATTCCAGACTTACTGGAATTCCACAAAGTGTTAAAACAGCAGTTTCATCATGGCATCTATAAGAGCAATTTTAAGTCACCTCGAAACTAAACATGGCAAGTGGTAAACACCACATCAAAGTACACATGATGGTGATCCCGAAACATACAAGCATGCATCATGGAGATAAACACAACGATAGCAATGAGCTCAACAAGATGGCATCTCATAACAAGTTAAATAACTAAACAGCCGCATAGCACTTTGCAACGAGGATAAACATGTCAAGAATAAATCTATCATGCAACTTAACACAAGCAACATGTAGAGCATGGCAAGACGAACACGTGGACATGTCATTTGCATCATTCGGACAAACGAGCTAAAAGATATCACTATGCAAAGATGGCAAAAAAAACACACATAGCAGCAGTTTATATCGGGATGCACTCTTGCAACAGAAAAATAAGCATCTAGATGACCACAAACATGCATGGCACAATGAAATGAAACGTAGTGCTAGTCACCACGAACGTCTGGACACCTCATTTGCGCAAAACGGACCAACACACAAGAAGTTATCCATGTTTGAAAGTGCATCAGAGAACAAAAACAACACAGGGACTTAGGGATTTTTTGAATCAACCTTCTCAGATCTGGATCTGGAAGAAGTCAACGGGCCCGGGGCGGATCCGGCCCAGCGAGGCCGCGGATCTGGTGAAGACGGCCTCGGCGGACGACGGTTGGAGGCCCGGCTCGGCCTCCAGATCTGAGCGGCGCGGAGGAGGTTGTTGGGCCCCTGGCTCGGCCCAGCGGGAGGTGTGGCGTGGGGCGGCAGGGAGAGGCCCGGCTCGGCTGGGCCGGCGATGCGGGAGGAGGCGCCGCGCGGTCGGGCGGCTGCGGGCCGGCGAGCCTGAGGGGCGGAGCAGCGCAGCCGCGGCTGGAAGGAGGCCCGCGGCTAACGCGGAGTGGGCCGGCGGCGAAGGCGACCGGCGCGGCCCGCGGGAGGCGAAGACGGGCCCGCGGCGCGCTGCGGTGGGGAGGCGCCTTGCAGCCTGGCGACGGGCCTGCGGGAGCTGGGGATGGGCCGGCTGCGGTGACTCAGCCCAGTGGCTGGCGGAGGAGCGGAAGGCCGGGCGACCGGCGGAGAGGCGGCTGGCGATCGGGCCGTCTGGATTAGGGATGGCAATGGGTAGGGTATGGGCGGGTACAACACTTTTCTATCCAAACCCATACCTAAATCTTTTTTCTATACCCACCCACTTCACTACCCATGGGCGTAAATTGGTACCCTTGCCCATACCCATCGGGTATCCTATACCCAATGGGTATCCGGTGGGTACAATATATAGCATTGACATGACAAAAGTCAGATGAGAAAAAGGTCTAAATTCAGGTACCCATCTGGTGGGTACAATATATAGCCTTGGTTGGGGATGAATCGACAAGGATTTGGTAACTCGGCTCTTGATTGCTTCATCTTGCGAAGTCAAGGAAAAGCAGAGAAGATAACTACGGTAGGTTTATGATGGGTCTGGGGTGATGGCCGAGTATGAGACTGTGGACCGTGGACTAGTTAAGAACTCAAGATAATTATTTATTCACATATTACAGGGTTTAATTTATTTATTAATTTTCTAGGTATCCATTGGGTTACCCATGGGTATAATTTCATACCCATACCCTACCCATGCAGTTTGCGTGTATGGATACCCATACCCATGGGTATGAAGTGCTAGAAAGTCCCACCCATGCCCACTATTTTCGGGTAGGGTACCCGCGGGTACCCATACCCATGGGCAAAACTGCCATCCCTAGTCTGGATCTGGCGATCTGGGAGGAGGGAGCGGCCCAGCGGAGTCTGGCGGTTGTAGGCGAGCGAAGGAGGCGATGGATCGGCCCAGGCTGGCGATCTGGTCGTACCGGGCGAGCGGATCCGTTGACCCAATCAGGATCGATCGGATCTGGCTCGTCCTTCGACCGAAACTGGCGGCGCGGCGGCTGCTTTGAAGCTGAGGAAGAGGCGGGCGCCGGCGGCTTGAGGCCCCAGGCGGCGGGATCCGGCGGGACCAGGCCGGAGGCGGTGGCGGTGGTGAGGTGGCGCCGGTGGGGACGAGATGGCGGCGATGGTGAGGTGAGAGGAGGCCGGAGATGAGTCGTTTTTCCGGCGAGGTGGTGGTATTCCGGTGAACTCCGGCGAGATTCCGGCGGAACTCCGGCGAGGTGGCTGGTGGCTGGAGGTGGAAGAAGGAGAGGTCTAGGGTTTCCTTGTTTTGGGTCACAAATTTGGGGGAGTGGACAAATATATAGGCACAAGTAGCTAGGGTTGTCCAAATGGAGTGCGGTTTTCGGCCACCGGATCAGATTTGGATGGCCTAGATGATAGAAGTGGCTAGGAGTGGTTGGTGGGCTGTTGGAGGGGGTGTCTTGGGTCTCAAAGTGGAGGTACTTTGAGCCCATGAGAATAACTGTTGGGGTAGCAAACGGACTCGAAACGCGACGAGATTTGACAGGCAGGTTACACACACCAAAACAACAACACACGACAAGTCTCGCGCCAAACCGGTAACGTTAGACGACCAAACACCAAAGTAGGCCTACGGGACGCCACGGACACGTGAGGGAGCTCCGGAACGCGAAACGGACAACGGGAAGGAACGCGTGGTACCGGATGCAAACGACAACACAAATGCAATGCGATGCACATGACTATATGATATGAATGAATGCCACACACACACACGACAAAACGACGAAAACCCGAAAGACAAAGAACCCGGAATGGAATTGATGAAGCTGGAGATATATTATATGCCCAAAAGGGAAAGTATTACATCCGGGGCATTACAAATACTATCAAAGCCTTAGGTGTGGAAAAGGCTTAAAACAAGGTTGCAGCAGCACTAGCACTAGCTTACGAGTTTAGAGCGAGAAGAGAACAAGTGCCAACGATCGCCAAGTTGATCAAGAAGTGATCCTAACTACTCATGATCAAACATAACCCCACCGTGTTCACTTCCCGAACCCCTTCGGAAAGAGACCATCACGGTTACTCACGCTGGTAGTGCATTATGAACATGGTGTCAAGTTATCTACAACTGGATATTAACAAATTCCCATCTGCCACATAACCGCGGGCACGGCTTTCGAAAGATCAAACCCTGCAGGGGTGTCCCAACTTAGCCCATCACAAGCTTACGATCTGCGAAGTCGCAACTCAAAGGTGGGAAGACCCGCGTATTCTCGGAATCCCGTGCTCAAGATATTCCGACAAAGGTAAAACTAATCCAGCAAGACCTCCCGGCGTGCCGACACCCTGATAGTAGCCGCGCGTATCTCGTCTCAGGCCACGACCGGATGAGCACTACGTACAGCAACCGAAGATCCCAGCGAACTGGGTGGCACCGCAAGTGGCTCTAGTTAGGACCAACACTCATGAGGAGCACTGTCCCGGGGGTTGTTAATTAAGTCCTCGGGATAGCTAGTCCCTATGCAAGTTTTAGTTATTAGGCAAATGTAAAACCAAAGTTGGGCCTTGCTGGAAAAGCTTTAGCGCTAAGCGGGTTATCGAGGGGGGCCCATAAACCCCAACCGTGTTAGGGACACAAAATCAAGGCACATAACACCGGTTTAACGGTTCCTAGGGTGGCATGAGTGGAACAAAACACCAAGCAAGAGGCTTAGCCTTTCACCCATTACCAATATATAGATGATTTAGTTGAACAGTTTATATATTGTGATATCCCAACAATAACTTCATCATGAAGCAAGAATCTTCAAATCTTCACCTACAACTAACAACACTATAAGAGGTGCTGAGCGATGCTTACGTAGCCAAACAACGGTTTGCTGGGTGGGTGGTTAGAGAGTTTCATGGCAACAATAGGAGGGCTGACAAACATACATAGGAATCGAGGCAATATCTAAAGAGCGAGACATCTAGCATAGGCAAAGATAGTAGTGATATCTGGGTAAGGTCATCTTGCCTGTTGATTCTACGGAGGGATCGTAACCTTGCTCCTCAAACTTAACCTCGGTAGGAACCTCGTACTCCGAATCGTCACCGGGCTGTAACCAACACAACAAGCAACACCGGAACAACAATCAATCAACATGCAATGCTCAACCACATGATGCATGAACATGATGAACAAGGACAAGAGTAGATATGATGCATGGCCTAGGGTCACAAAAGTGCAATAACATCATAGCCAAACAAGATCACTCACATGAAAGAAAACAAGCAAAAGAACAACTGACAAGTTTATGTAGGTTGTTCAAACAAGCATCCAACAAGTTTTAAGGAGTTGGTTAACATGGCAAGGGTGCAACTAATATTACCGCAACATGCTAGCACATTTAAATGGGCTGTAAATAACAAACAAAATTTTCCAGAAACTCCCATAATCAATAAATGCATTTGGGACAGATCTGAAAAACTTCTGTTATAAAGTTGTTAAACATGCTAAACAACAACACCAAAATATTCTACACATTTTCCAGCCCAAATGCATATAAAGTTTGTTAAATTTGGAGTTGAGATATTTAGTTATGATTTTTCCCAGTTTAAGCATATTTAAAACAAGAATAAATTCAAACAGCAGTTTAAATGTTTTTAAACATGGCAACAAACAACATATTCATAATCTACAAGAAAACCTAAGCATTTTACATATACAACATATTTCCTTCAGATGAATATATCAACATATATTAATTAAAAAAAGAAAATGCAGAAAAAGGAAAGAAAAACAAAACAGAAAAGAAAAACAAGGGCAGGGGGCAAAGTTGACCCACGCCTATGCTAGCAAGAGCCACTGACAAGGGGGCCAGCTGCGCTGAGGTGGCACCAGCGGGTGCGCAAGTGGGTGGAAGTGCACAGTGAGGATGACAGGTGGGGCCTGCCTGTCATCCTCTCAGGAAAGACAAAAAGGGTGGGCGAATAACCACTGCCCCGCATGGATTCGAACCCGCGACCTCCTGCGTATCTGACGGAGACACAAGCCACTGAGCTAGCGATCGATTCTTGACAGAATACACGCGCGTTGTCTGAAGACTTAACTGAAGATGCAGAAATGGGGGAAAGCAGGGCTCGTCGGAGCAGCTCGTCGGAGCTGATCCGACGACCAAAAGAGACGACAGAGGTAAGCGGAGTGCTCCTGGAGGAGTTCCGCACCCGCTCAAAGCTCTCGCACGACCTAGCATGCACTACAGTGCCGGCGACGAGCACACGACATAGCGGCGGCGGCGGACAGCTACGCGATGATGCAACGGCCTAGGCAGAGCGGCGACTACTCTGGCAGCATCTACGCGACGAGCTAAAGTGAACGGGCAGCAATAGACGGCCTACGGTGGTCGGGACACTCGCCGGCGACGAGGCCCGACGGCGACGAGCTCGGGTGCTCGATGAACTCGGTGCTATACGGTGCTAAGGAGGGGGAAAAAGGCTCGAGGAGGTGGAGGCACTCACCACGAACACGGAGGTGTGTTCGGCTGGCCCGGAGGTGGCCGGAGTCGACGACGATGAGGCTCGAACAGCTGTGGCACCGGAGTGGAAGAAGACGACGTCGGCGAGGCGATCGGCTCCGCGTAGAGGACGTAGTCGACGATGGGGAAGCAGCTGGATATAGTGGCGAGGCTGAGGTCGACGGGAGGCACGCCGGCGACGAGCTGGCGCTCCCAGATGCATGCGGGACTGCTCTGGATCCGCGGATTTGGTGAAGCTGGGCTCTCCAGGCGGCGGGAGGAGGAAGAGGAACCCTAGGGAAAGGGGGTGGACATGCTGCGGGTTTAAAAGGAGGGCTCAGATCACGAGACCTCGACGTTCGTGATCATGGCGCGACGGCAAGCGCGTGCTCTGGCTCAGTAGCGCGTGACGGAGGTAGACGGCGACGCGGGGATGTGAGGCTGACAAGTGGGGCTAGGGGAAAAAACGAACGGCGCGACTGCACGGGACGCTGGCTGGCTGGGCCGCTGCGGAAGAGAAGAGATGGGCCGTGGGGCTGCTGGAGAAGAACTGGGCCTGGGGAAAGGAGGAAGAGGAGGCCGAGGCCACTGCTGCTCTGCTGATTCTTTTTCCTTTTCATTTATCTTCAGACAGAAAAAAAAAGAAAAGCTCATGCTTAAATGAAAAGAGTTAGGGAAAAAAGAAAATATCCCCATGCTCCTTGATTTATGCCCTATTTAATAAAATTGGCTTGGCCATTTTTAGAGGCAGAAAAATAAAAGGAGTTTGAATATGGTTCAAACTCTTGTTATTATTGAACCCAACCAAATCAATTCCAACAAGGCTGAATTTTGGGAGAGAGGGTGTAGACATGTTTCAAGGTTTTTTGGAAAAGCAAGAACATTAATGAACTTGGCTAGGTGACTTGCAAAATTGATTAAAGAAGGGGAAGAAAAGAAGAGGAGGAAGAAGAAGAGGGAAAACAAAAGGAGGGGGTCTAGGGTTTAGCAAGCCAAGGCTAGAACCACACTCACATACATCACAAGGTGCCTCACATACACACATCAACAAGAAGTAAACTAAGATGCCATGATGATGAAAGCAATGCATGGATGCAAAAATAAAATAAATGACATGGCAAAGAAAAATAAAATAAGCTCAAATGACAAGAACCCCCAAGGATAAGGACAAGGATCAAAATGAGAATGTTTTATTACAATTATAGGAAAGTATCACATATGGGGTGTTAGAAGAGTTTTCGATGTCGGCTGTCTGAAGTATTCTAGAATCGCTGCGATACATTTGTGATGACAACACCTCACAGCTCAACTCCCCGGGACACTGCCACAACCCCTAAATGATAGAAGGCATCAAGAACAATGTTCTCATCACAAATATATCGGAACAATCCAAATAATACTCGCGTGATGCTAAATTTTTTTTTAGTGAATTTTTGAGAGTAGAAGAGATAGAGCAACGTCAGGAGTCCTCACTAGAGCAATGAAGGGGTGAGGAGTAAAAAGAATCCTACTCTCCGATATATATAGGACTCAAAACATTTTTATGTGTGTGCCTAGACTCAACCGTCAACGATTCGATCAATCAGGGGGGCTCCTAGGTCGGAGAAGGCTCTGAATACCAACTTGTAATGCCCAGTATGTGACTATGTCTCCCACGGGTCAAGGCACGACTTAAAGACATAATCACATACTAGAATGATCTCAAGTATTGTATCTTTGCACGACTCATGAAAAAGAGGGGATGAAAATGTAAAAGAGTAGTTGGCTTACACTCGCCATGTCACATAATGAAATACATTAACATACATCATCCAAAACATCAGAGTCCGACTACGAACAAAAAGCCAAATGAAAGATACCATAAATAAGCAACACAAGGTCCCGATCATCCTAGTAAGAGCCCTACTGATCCTCGGGATAAGACACGTAGTAACGTCCACGCTCTTCATCGAACTCCCAATACAGCTCTGAACCACCACCTGTGTAGTTCTCCACGGTACCTGCATCTGGTGTTGTGTAGAATCTGTGAGCCATGGAGGACTCAGCAATCCCGTTCCCGGGTAGCAATACTATCAAAGCCTTAGGTGTGGAAAAGGCTTAAAACAAGGTTGCAGCAACACTAGAACTAGCTTACGAGTTTAGAGCGAGAAGTGAACAAGTGCCAACAATCGCCAAGTTGGTCAAGAAGTGATCTTAACTACTCACGATCAAACATAACCCCACCGTGTTCACTTCCCGAACCCCTTCGGAAAGAGACCAACACGGTTACTCACGCTGTTAGTGTATTATGAACATGGTGTTAAGTTATCTACAACCGGATATTAAGAAATTCCCATCTGCCACATAACTGTGGGCACGGCTTTCTAAAGATCAAACCCTGCAGGGGTGTCCCACCTTAGCCCATCACAAGCTCACGATCTACGGAGTCGCAACTCCAAGGTGGGAAGACACGAGTATTCTCGGAATCCCGTGCTCAAGATATTCCAACAAAGGTAAAACTAATCCAGCAAGACCTCCCGGCGTGCCGACACCCTGATAGTAGCTGCGCGTATCTCGTCTCAGGCCACGACCGGATGAGCACTACGTACAACAACCGAAGATCCCAGCGAACTGGGTGGCACCGCAAGTGGCTCTAGTTTGGACCAACACTCATGAGGAGCACTGGCCCGGGGGTTGTTAATTAAGTCCTCGGGATAGCTAGTCCCTATGCAAGTTTTAGTTATTAGGCAAATGTAAAACCAAAGTTGGGCCTTGCTGGAAAAGCTTTAGCGCTAAGCGGGTTATCGAGGGGGGCCCATAAACCCCAACCATGTTAGGGATGCAAAATCAAGGAACATAACACCGGTTTAACGGTTCCTAGGGTGGCATGAGTGGAACAAAACACCAAGCAAGAAGCTTATCCTTCCACCCATTACCAATATATAGATGATTTAGTTTAACAGTTTATATATTGTGATAACCCAGCAATAACTTCAACATGAAGTAAGAATCTTCAAATCTTCACCTGCAACTTACAACGCTATAAGAGGGCTGAGCGATGCTTACGTAGCCAAACAACGGTTTGCTAGGTGGGTGGTTAGAGAGTTTCATGGCAAGAATAGGAGGGCTGACAAACAGACATAGGCATCGAGGCAATATCTAAAGAGCGAGATATCTAGCATAGGCAAAGATAGTAGTGATATCTGGGTAAGGTCATCTTGCCTGTCGATTCCACGGAGGGATCGTAACCTTGCTCCTCAAAGTCAACCTCGGTAGGAACCTCGTACTCCGAATCATCACCGGGCTCTAACCAACACAACAAGCAACACCGGAACAAGAATCAATCAACATGCAATGCTCAACCACATGATGCATGAACATGATGAACAAGGACAAGAGTAGATATGATGCATGGCCTAGGGTCACAAAAGTGCAATAACATCATAGCCAAACAAGATCACTCACTTGAAGGAAAACAAGCAAAAGAACAACTGACAAGTTTATGTAGGTTGTTCAAACAAGCATCCAACAAGTTTTAAGGAGTTGGTTAACATGGCAAGGGTGCAACTAATATTACAGCAACATGCTAGCACATTTAAATGGGCTAGAAATAACAAACAACATTTTCCAGAAACTCCCATAATCAATTAAATGCATTTGGGACAGATTTGAAAAACTTCTGTTATAAAGTTATTAAACATGCTAAACAACAACACTAAAATATTCTACACATTTTCCACCCCAAATGCATATAAAGTTTGTTAAATTTGGAGTTGTGATTTTTCCAAGTTTAAGCATATTTAAAACAAGAATAAATTCAAACAACATTTTAAATGTTTTTAAACATGGCAACAAACAACATATTCATAATATACATGAAAAACTAAGCATTTTACATATACAACTTATTTCCATCAGATGAATATATCCACAGATATTAATTAAAGAAAGAAAATGCAGAAAAAGGAAAGAAAACAAAAGAGAAAAGAAAAACAAGCGCAGGAGGCAAAGTTGACCCACGCCTACGCTAGCCAGAACCACTGACAAGGGGGCCCAGCTGCACTGAGGTGGCACCAGCGGGTGCGCAAGTGGGTGGAAGTGCACAGTGAGGATGACAGGTGGGGCCTCCCTGTCATCCTCTCAGGAAAAACAAAAAGGTGGCGAATAACCACTGCCCCTCATGGATTCGAACCCACGACCTCCTACATATCTGACGGAGACACAAGCCACTGAGCTAGCGATCGATTCTTGATAGAATACATGCGCGTTGTCTAAAGACTTAATTGAAGATGCAGAAACAGGGGAAAGCAGGGCTTGTCAGAGCTGCTCGTCGGAGCTGCTCCGGCGACCAAAATAGATGGCAGAGGTAAGCGGAGTGCTCCTGGAGGAGTTCCGCACCCGCTCGAAGCTCTCGCACGACCTAGCATGCACTACAGTGCCGGCGACAAGCACACGACAGAGCGGCGGCGGCGGACAGCTATGCGACGATGCAATGACCTAGGCGGAGCGGCGACTACTCTGGCAGCATCTACGCGATGAGCTGAAGCGAACGAGCAACAATAGACGGCCTACGGTGGTCGGGACACTCGCCGGCGACGAGGCCCGACGACGACGACCTCGGGTGCTTGATGAACTCGGTGCTAGACGGCGCTAAGGAGGGGGAAAAGGCACGAGGAGGTGGAGGCGCTCACCACGAACACAGAGGTGTGTTCGGCTGGCCCGGAGGTGGCCGGGGTCGACGACGGCGAGGCTCGAACAACTACAGCGACGGAGTGGAAGAAGACGACGTCGGCGAGGCGATCGGCTCCGCGTAGAGGACGTAGTCGACGTAGTGGACGACGGGGAAGCAGCTGGACACGGTTGGCGAGGCTGAGGTCGTTGGGAGGCACACCGGCGACGAGCTGGCGCTCCCAGATGCGTGCGGGACTGCTCTGGATCGGCGGATCTGGTGAAGCTGGGCTCTCCAGGCGGTGGGAGGAGGAAGAGGAACCCTAGGGAATGGGGTGGACATGCTGCGGGTTTAAAAGGAGGGCTCAGATCACGAAAGCTCGACGTTCGTGATCACGGCGCGACGACGAGCGTGCGCTCCGGCTCAGCAGCGCGTGACGGAGGTAGACGACGACGCGGGGATGTGAGGCTGACAAGTGGGGCCAGGAAAAAAAAACGAATGGCGCGACTAAAGTTTGTACTAAAATAACACCATATGACACAAACAGCCCTAGAGTTTGTACTAAAATAACACCATATGACACACATCAATCAATCCTAATGTCGGCTAGATACTCCAATGTCACCACAAGTATCCGTGGGTTAATTATACAATGTGCATCATGAAATTTTAGATTCATAATATTCAATTGAACACAAAGAACTTCAAAGAGTACCCCGAGATTTCTATCGGAGAAACAAATATGAAAATGTGCATCAACCTCGATGCATAGTGTCACATCCCTAGCTTTACCTTGCCCCAGGATAGCACTTGCCTGTTGCATCATGTTTAAATTTCTCAGAAACTGGAAATGGGGATGTACAAACCCTAGCATCAAATGAATTCAACTAGGTTCAATCTAAAAATATTTTCATTGACCCAAAATGCCTTTGAAAATGTTCATGATTTTTGAATTGGTCTAGAACCTCTGTCAAAATGTTGCACATATTTCTAGGACCATTCTGGATTTTTGAATTAAATCTTAAAGTATTTGCATTTGGGCATTTAAATGCTATATATTATTCTAAATGTCCAAATAATCCTAAACTGAAATGTTCCATGTTTGTTATATGCTAAACAGTGGGTATGAGCAGTTTGGTGATTTTGAAAGTGCCTAAGCATTTTTTTGAAAAGCCACAAAGTTACAAAAGAAATAGAAAACAGAAAACAGAAAGAAAAGGAGAGAGAGAGAGCACCTACCTGGGCCACTTACCTGACTGGGCCGGCCAAACTGGCCCAACTGCCAGTCAGCTGCTTCCTCCCGCCAGGCAGGCAGGCAGGTGAGCGCCGGCGCGCCCGAGCTCGCCACGCAGCTCTCTGCTCGCCTGCGTCGCCTGGACAGCGCGACGACGCCTCGAAACACCTCCTCGGCGCCGCCCCGATCCCCTGGATGCCCTTTCTCCCCCTCCTGCTCTCCCCCTCGCTCTCTCCCACGATGGCCGACGCGGCCACGGCAGCGCCGCCGTGCACCACCGGGGCCACTGCCTCCCAATCGCTTCCCTGACCGGCTCAAGAGCTCCGCCTCGTCGCCCTAGACCCCTCCGCCGAGCCACGCGGCACCAGACGCCTCCGAACGCCGTCACCGTGGTCGTCTTCTACCTCGGGCATCCGAGATCGCCGGCGACCGCACCTCGTCTCCAGCCCCTCCCCGAGCTCGCCGTTCACCTTGTCGCAACCGCAGTGAGCTCCTGCCCCTGCTCCCCTTCTCCGCTCCCTCTCTCGCACGCCGTAGTTGCTGCGCCGCGTTCACCCGCATGCGCTGCCGCCTGACCTCACCGTCGGCGCAGCTCCGGTGACCAAATGGTCACCCCGGCGAGTCCAATCTGTTTCCCGCATCGCGTAGGCCCCCGCTAGCGCCTCAGCTTGCTTGCTCGCACACCGCAGCACTGCCCGCGCTCACGCCCGAGCTCCGACTGCCGCGGTCGAGCTCCTCGCCGTCGCCTCCAGCCACCCCAGGCCCGACTGGCGCCACCGCCCGACACGCGCTGGTCTGGGCTCTCGAACGAGCCCAGCCACGCTGTGAACGGGGCCACACAGCGCATTCCCAAGCCCCTCCGCCGCGTTCGGCCTCGCCGGCGGCTAGCCACCGGTCGTTTGGCCTGTCTGACCGGGGGATTGACCTCCCCCGAGTCGCTGACAAGTGGGCCCTGGCCCCTTCTAATTGTTTAGTTAAGCTTTTAATTAAGCTTAATTAGCCTACTAACACTGACATGTGGGCCCCCGCGCCAAATTAGGTTAGCCTAATTTTCCTGTTTAGTTTAGTACTAATCTTGTGGACCCCACATGCCAATTTTGACTTTGGTCAAGTCAACGTTGACTGGTCCCACCTGTCATCTACACAAACCAGCCCTGAGTCACTGACCAGTGGGCCCCACTGGTCAGGTTTGACCTGGACCAGCCCCTGTTGACTGCTCACATCACAATGACATCATGCTGATGCAATAAGTGTTTTCTGGAATTTAAAATAAATCATAAATGATTTATTTATTTCAGAAAATATCTAAAACTTCTAAAAATCACAAAAAATAATCTATAACTCCAATGAAAATAATTTATATATGAAAAATGATCAGAAAAATTCAAGGAATCTGTTTATGGCATTTTCATGCATGTTTGAACAAGTTAAACCTGCTGATCAGGTCAAATCAATTAAATGACATTTAAATAACCACATATGGAGTTTGAATTTGAACCTTTGGTTCAAACCAACTTCATTTAATATGGTTGCTAGTTGCATTAGCTCAATCAACAACATATTGCCATGTCATGATCATGCATCATATTGTGCATTGCATTGATTGGGTTTCTTTCTCTGTTGCCGATGTTTGTCCCCTCTCAGTAGACGCTGTTCCGACGATGTGATCGATGACACCGATGAAGACCCAATGATATCTTTAGAAGTGCCAGGCAAGCAAAACCCCATTGAGCATTCCGATACAATTCCACTCTCTTGCTCTTGCTCTCTTATACTGCATTAGGACAACAACGCTTCAACTGGTACCTGTTGCGGTAGTTGAACCCCTTTCCACTGCATGACCTGTCATTGCCATAGTAAATAGTTGAAACCCACTAGCATGAGTAGGAGTTGTTTGAGCCATGATGTGCCTACTCATACATGCTTTCTGGTTATGCCTGCTATTGCTTAGAGTTGTGTCAGGTCTGATTCATCGGGGATGAATTGGAATGTGGTGAACATGTCCTACTGTTGAGAGCTAAGTGTGTGAACACAATTTGGTAAAGGTAGCGATCAGAGGCCATGTAGGAGTACATGGTGGGTTGTCTCATTGCAGCCATCCTCACGAACAGAGTTCTGTGTTTGTGATCCATGAAATAGCTACTACCACACATTGGGATCCTTAATTGACTCTCTCGACTTATTAACTGCCCTTGTCCTCTGTCCAGGAGTTGCAACTAGTTTCTGGTGTTTGTAGTTTACTGGAGGTCGTGCACAGTGCTGACCCTCAGGGTGGGTTGTGATGTGGCAGGTACGTGCCACGGTGTACCGGTCGCCCGTTTGGCGATGCGGGAACCCTGTACACATCGTTTGGGGCCGTGAGCGACACCCCAGCCGGAACTCCCCACGGATGGAACCCAAATAGGCGATAAACTTGGACTAGAGACTTGTGTGGTTAGTCAGGTCGTGGCCGACACCCTCGCCAGGCTTCCGCTTGAAGGTTGCCGAGATACATGACGTGTACATGGCGGTAAGTGGCGAGAGCGTGTGTGAATAAGTACACCCCTGCAGGGTTATATATGATCTATTCGAATAGCCGTGTCCGCGGAAATGGACTTCTGGGTTACCTGTACAGTTCATAGACAAGTGGAAGTGGATACTCTAAAACGCGCAAGATAAGCATGAGTGCTATGGATGGCCTTCTCGTAGGGAGACGGGAGCGGATCCATAGTGGTGTATTGATTGGTGAATATGTGGACTCGTGTGCGCCACCTCAAAAGAGTTACTTGCAGTCATAGTTCAGGATAGCCACTGAGTCAAAGCTGGCTTGCTGCAGTCAAACTCCACCACCCCTTTGTTGATACTGATGCATATGTAGTTAGTTCTGATGTAAGTCTTGCTGAGTACATTTGTACTCACGTTTGCTTAATTTATGTTTTTGCAGAGAGACTTCAGTCTCACTAGTGGTTCCGCGTGGACTTCGACGTTTAGCTTGTTACCTCAGCTACGATCTTGTACCCTTGGGAGGGTCTTGTAGATAGTCAGGCTTCTCAGCCTTTTTCATTTGTAGTTGTCTGTACTCAGACATGTTATGCTTCCGTTGCCTGTATGCTCTGTATGATGGGTCATGTGACCTCTGTTTGTAATAAATGCTATGATGGCTCTTCTGGGCCTTTATCTATATGAGTTGTTGAGTTATGTTGTGATGCCATGTTGTACAAAACTACTTGCATGTTATGCGTACGTGTAATGTGTATTGCTATGTGTGGGATCCGACACCGAGTTGTTTACCCTTGGTAGCCTATCTTACAGGGAAATGTCTCCTAGTGCTTCCATTGAGCCTTGGTAGCTTGCTACTGCTCTGGAACACTTAGGCTGGCCGGCATGTGTCCTTCTTCGTTCCTGTGTTTGTCCCTTAGGGGAAATGTCACGCGTTGTTCCTTTAAGTCCTTGTAGCTTGCTACGACTTGGGTTCATACGTTGATGACCGACACGTTTGTTGCTGGGTCATGTATGCCTGTCTCTGTAATTTAGCGCCACTTTTGGTTTATAACTAGTCATGTCGGCCCGGGTTCTCTGTCATATGGATGCTAGCGACACTATCATATACGTGTGCCAAAATGCGCAATCGGTCCCGGGCCAGGTAAGGTGGCACCCGTGGGGATACCGTGCGTGAGGCCGCAAAGTGATATGTTGTGTTACAGGCTAGACCTGTGTGACTTAGGATCGGGGTCCGGACATCTTTGGTATCAGAGCCTGACTGCCTGTAGGATTAGTAAGCCAAACTGGTCGAAGTTGTGTCTAGAAACTCTTTAGTTATATAGGGGAATTGATTGTGGAAGGGAACGTAAGGCTCTTTTTACTCCTTTACCCTATGACCTTCTAATCTGAGTCGTCCTCTTCTTTCTACGTGGATTAAGAACTAGGATTATCATTCTATTTATCAGGAGCACGTTATTGTGGATTCAACCCTCAGTTCAGTTTCTACTACTTCTGTGTGTTCAACTGTTGGTCTCAGAACCTTGACATTATGATGATAAGTGGATATGCTATCCTTTTGCTTGGATCTCAAAAGTATTTTCGAGAATTTACAGCCGTTATGTTGTCCGAGTCATCCCAGGTTTCTAAATAGTCTGATGCATTTGCAAATTCCTTCTTCCTGTCCTGATGCTCCTTTGGGCCAGATTAACCACACTAGTCGTTGTGTTAAGGTACTCCGTTGCCTCGACATATATGTTGAAGTTATTATTATGACCCTAGGTGTCTTAGAAGATCACTAGTAATCTAGCAATGCTTTATATTCCCAGTGTGATGATTCTGGCCATTATTCTCGAAAGCATCCCGTGATGCCATTCAGTTAGTAGGCATTCTACTTCTGGGTTCTTGAACCCAAGATTCACTCTACCTACTTCATGTTGGTAGTATTTTCTCGTCCCTTTAGGATATTAGTAACCTTGTGATAGTCCTCGAGGTCCATGGTATATCATTCTTCCAATACCATGAACCATCCTTGGCAGAAGTTCTCCCAAACCAAAATATCACAATAAGAGTACTCTTGAGGAGTTCTAGATTATATATTGTGACTCTGTCAATTCTACCTTTCTGCATGGATTATCCGGAAGAAATATGTTGAACTAGTTCGACATACTAATCTATGCACCCACAACTCAGAAAGTTATATGTTCCTTTGAGTTGTCCCTCTCTAGTTATATCATGACCCCGTCTATCAGTTGGTAGCCAGGAGTAGTCGTGCATTCGTGTTCATCGATGCCTTTTACTCTTGTGGTCCGTCAAGCCATTCAATTCTGGAATGACTAGGAGAAACAAACTCCAGTACCTCATCCATATCCATGGTTGGGTCAAAGCAGTTGTACTCCACAGATCAAAATTTAATCAAGCTTTTGATCCATTCTACTCTGAAGTGTTACCCTCTTCACGTCAGGATCGTCATGAGAATTGCACTATTCTTATGAACTCTTGATACAGTGATACTTCTTGCCATCATCGTTCATTCTTCGGTCTCCGTGTTATTGTAACCGACAGGTGAATCATGGTGTGTGAAATCAATACTCCTAGCAACTCCGTTGCTTGGTAGTTAAATGGACAATAACCTCATTCTTAGCGAGTTGATTATTGAATCATCACCATAAGGTTGATCGTGCTACCTAGTCCACTTTCCTGGTGCACTCCTCGATTGATGAGTTAGGATTTTGTTAAGTCCTCGCTCATTTGATCATATCGTCTTGCCCTAAAAGGCAAGATTGTTCTCGAGCTTCTTAACATATCGGCGGTTCGTGATTTTCCGAATATCTTCTCGAAAGTATTACCAGGTTGTTCCCTGACCTCTATGTTGAGTTCGTGATCAAGTTGGTTTTCTTATAAACCACCCCTTCTCTGAGAATCTGTGTTGGATACCCTGAACTAGTTGGTTAAGCTAAACAACAACTTGGAGAGTTGGAAGACAAAAGCTTGATCTAACATAGTTCATTGCAAAAGGGATATCCTGGTGTTTGTGTGTTTGTTGGAGAAAGATGATATCTTGATCGATCGATCCTCGTGATCAATTGTTGGATCTATTGTCTTGTCCAAACTTTGATTTGAGTATGGGCTATCGTCAAGTCAAATCAGAACCAATGGTATTCGTAATGTTGCCTTACTCGTGGTTGATCCCTCGAGCATACACCGTTACATCTATTGGTCTGACCAATGCTATCACCTTGTTCACATAGTTATGGAATTCCATTTTTATGGAAGCCTCGATGAATTGTTGTCGAGCCCATCGGCGACATGTTTATCCTCTCCATGATTCATGTTGAACATTTAAGCTAACATTGGAAACTTTTGTAAGCATCATCTTTGTGTTAGCTCATGAAGTAGATGTCCTAATGTAAGAAGTGGCTTCCCCTAATTCACGAGTACCGGATGTAAGTTGCCGCCGTGAATTTGGGAGAGCTTGTTTTACTTCCTCTGGAGCCATCCCAAGTCAGTCATGCAGACGTGCGAAATATTCTATGGTCTGATAGACTGATTATCTTCATTCTGTATGTATCCCTAGCACACCAAGCCACTGATTGATTTGTTCAAAGAGAAGAAGTTTCTTCTTAAGAGCTAGACTTATGCAAGGACTTCGTTATCCACAATGATGGTTCCCCCTGAACTCGGTAGTGTTTCATTATAAGACTACCATGTGGTCATGCTTGTCTTGGACAACGTGTTCACATGTATGTAGCAGAACCAGCTCATGTTTTGGAGCTTGCTATCGTCGTTCACTCCCCGAGAATCTCGCAACGCCTTCTTGTCGATTTGTGTTGCAAATCTTCATTTTCTTTCTAGACTCGATGAGTCTGGAATATCCTGACACCAACCAGAACTGAATCTCAGGCAGATATGATGGTTGGAGCTTTTCCCAAGAACTATAATATTGGTCTCTTGATAACTAGTAAAGTGGATGTCGTGGCCAACACAACCAGCCGGAAGACCTATTGTTCTAGAATCTTGATTGAAGAAGTTGGCCGCCTCCCCATAAGGATTTCGTAGGATTTACTCCCTAGTTGTTCCTTATGGATTTTGTGCTCCTGAATGTAATGCCCAGGATGGGACTATACCTCCTACGTGTCGAGGCACGACTTAAAGGTATAAGCCCATCCTAGAATGATCTCAAGTTTGGTATCTTTGCACGACTCATGTAAAAGAGGGATTAAATTGCAAAAGGAGATAGTTGGCTTACACTCGCCACTTCACACAATACATTACATAAGCAAGACATCATTCAAAACATCACAACCCGACTACGAGTGAAGATCCAAAGAAAGATACCAAAACAACATAAAGCCACAGGTCAGGATCGAATCCTAGTAGAAACCACTACTGATCGTCGAAACGTCACAAGCAAACAGCCACGATCTTCATCGAGCTCCTGGAAGAACTGATCCATCTCCTGCATCAAACTCGGCTGAACCTGCATCTGGTGTGGTGAAGTAACTGTGAGCCACAGAGGACTCAGCAATCCCGTTCCCAGGTAACAAGACTATTTAAGCCTTGGGTGAGGACAAGGCTGGAGAAAGAACAAGAGGTGAAGGAACAACAAGAGTCTGCAGCAGCAACTAGCACTAACTTACGTAAAAGAGAGCGAGAAGAGAAGTGCCTCGGTCGAGAGATGATCACGAAGTGATCCTAGCTAAAGCACGACAAACATAACCCCACCGTGTTCAACTCCCGAATCCCTATTCGGAAATTGACAGTCACGGTACACACGCTGGTAGTGTATTGAAACATTGTGTCAAGTTTTCTACAACCGGATATTAACAAGCTCCCATCTGCCACATAACCGCGGGCACGGCTTTCAAAAGTTCATAACCCTGCAGGGGTGTTCCAACTTGACCCATTACAAGCCCACGATCCGCGGAGTCGCAACTCCATAGGTGGGAAGACCCGAGTATTCTCGGAATCCCGTGCTCAAGTTAAACCGAACTAAGGTAAGGCTAATCTAGCAAATCCTCCCGGCGTGTCGACACCCTGATAGTAGCCGCGCGTATCTAAGTCTCAGGACACGACCAGATGGGTGATGCTACAGGTGTATGCCAGATACCTCGGGTTGCCCCAAGGCGGCCCTGCAGGACCCCCGTTTCGGACCAACACTCATGTGGAGCACTGGCCCGGGGTTGTTGAATTAAAATAAAAGGGATAGCTAGTCCACATGCAAGTTTTATTAGTTATTAGGCAAATAGTACCAATGTTGGGACTTGCTGGAAAAGACTTAGCACTTAGCGGTTTATCAAGGGGGTCCCATACACCCCAACCATGTTAGGAACGCATAATCAAGGAACATAACACCGGTTTATACGGTTCCTAATGGCATGAGTGGAACAAATCACCAAGCAAAAGGCTTAGCCTTCCACCCTTGCCAATATATAGATGATTTCATTTAAGCATTTATATAGTGTGATATAACCCAACCACTTCAACATGAAGCAAGCATCTTCAATCTTCACCTGCAACTAACAATGCTATAAGCGGGGCTGAGCGAAGCGTACTTAGCCATTCAACGGTTTGCATAGGTAGGGTGGTTAGACAGGTTCATGGTTACAATAGGAGGCTGACAGGAAAACATGGGCATCGAGGCAAAACTATATCGAGACTTCTAGCAATAGGCAAAAATAGTAATGGTATCCGGGTTCGGTCATCTTGCCTGGGATTCCACAAGGGAGAAGAACAGATCCATGAAGAAGACGGAGCAACATAGACGAGAGAATCCTCACAACTCCGGAACGAAACCGAAGCTAACAAGAGAAGCAACCGGAAAGAAGCAAACAACACGGTGAACACACAAGCATAAACATGGCATACGATGCACAAACAAGTATGATGCATGTCCGGTTTAAAAATGCATGGCATGGCAAAGTGCACAAACAAGTACTACAAGTTAAGTGGAGCTCAATATGCAACGAGTTGTATATTGACGAAACACCACATTTAATTATTTAATTGACTCTCGTTTATTTACAAGACAAGATTAAATGTTTTTTTAACATGGCAAGAGGTGAAGCTTAATAAAACTATACTAACTAGGCAATTTAAATGAGGCCGGAAATAACAACAATAATTCCGGAAAATCCCCATGAGCATGTTTAGTAATTATTAAGCAAACAACACTTTAACATATCAGTGTTGTTAATATGATGCGGATGACATGATCAAGTTTATGCAATTAATTAAAAGTTGACATGAAGAAGATATGAAGCATCGTCACCGTGGTGGAAGGAAAAGGGTGCCACGGCAACGATCCGAAAATGATGCCACGCAACATATCGGTTCCGGCAACTCGTTGAGAGACCGGTGCAAAAGATAGATGGCGAGCGTGTCAAACGAGAAGAAAGTGGGGAGATCCTGTAATGCCCAGGATGGAGTTATACCTCCTACGTGTCGAGGCACGACTTAAAGGCATAAGTCCATCCTAGAATGATCTCAAGTTTGGTAATCTTTGCACAACTCATGTAAAAGGGGGATAGTAAACTGAAAATAGTTGGCTTACAATCGCCACGTCACAGAATAACAGTACAAGTCTCAAACATCATACATTAAGATCACTACAACCCTCTAAGGGCAAAAGCCAAATGTCAAAGTACCAAACTCAGATAAAAACAACCACAGGCGGATCGAATCCTAGTAAGAGACTCCACTACTGATCGTCCGGGTACCGCACATAGTACCGACTACGCTCCTCGTCGTACTCCCAGTCCAGCTCGGTGCCATCACCTGGATAGCTCACAGCTGGACCTGCATCTGGTGTGTGAAGTAACTGTGAGCCACAGAGGACTCAGCAATCCCGTTCCCGGGTAACAGAACTATTTGAGCCTTTAGGTGAGGGAAAGGCTGAAGAAAGAACAAGTCTGCAGCAGCAACTAGCATCTAGCTTACGCAAGTGAGAGCGAGAAGAGAAGGCGTCGCGAGAAGTGATCACGAAGTGATCCTAGCTACAAGCTCACAAGCATAACCCCTCCGTGTTCAACTCCCGAATCCCTATTCGGAAATTGACAGTCACGGAACACACGCTGGTAGTGTATTAGTATCATTGTGTCAAGTTTTCTACAACCGGAATTAACAAGCTCCCATCTGCCACATAACCGCGGGCACGGCTTTCGAAAGTTCAAACCCTGCAGGGGTGTTCCAACTTGACCCATTACAAGCCCACGATCCGCGGAGTCGCAACTCCAAAGTGGGAAGACCCGAGTATCCTCGGAATCCCGTGCTCAAGATATACCGAGCTAAGGTAAGGCTAATCCAGCAAATCCTCCCGGCGTGTCGACACCCTGATCGTAGCCGCGCGTATCTAGGTCTCAGGACACGACCGGATGAGCGCTACGTACAGATACCAAAGACCCCAGCGAACTGGGTAGTATCCGCAAGTGACTCTGGTTTGGACCAACACTCAAGTCGAGCACTGGCCCAGGGGGTTGAATTAATTAAGCCTCGGGTAAATTACTCCCTCGGAAAGTTTTAGTTGTTTAGGCAAATAGTACCAAGGTTGGGACTTGCTGGAAAAGACTTAGCACTTAGCGGTTTATCGAGGGGGTCCCATACACCCCAACCGTGTTAGGAACGCATAATCAAGGAACATAAAACCGGCTTATACGGATCCTAACGGCATGAGTGGAACAAATCACCAAGCAAAAGGCTTAGCCTTCCACCCTTGCCAATATATAGGTGATTTCATTTTAAGCATTTAGATAGTGTGATATAACCCAACCAAACTTCAACATGAAGCAAGCATCTTCGATCTTCACCTGCAACTAGCAACGCTATAAGAAGGGCTGAGCGAAGCGTACTTAGCCAAGACAACGGTTTGCATAGGTAGGGTGGTTAAACATGGCAATTGGTTACAAGTAGGAGGCTGACAAGAAGAACATGGGCATCGAGGCAAAACTATAGATCGAGACTACTAGCAATAGGCAAAGATAGTAAAGTTATCGGGGTTCGGTCATCTTGCCTGAAGAGAAGACGTTCGGATCGAAAGAAGGGTCCTCGTGCTCAAACTCGTTGGAAACCTCGTGCTCAACCTCGTTGGAAAACTCGTGCTCAACTTCCGGCTCTAAACAAGACAAACACACCAAGCACCAATCAACACGATGCAATGCGCACTCGAAAAACATGAATGCATGATGGATGCACTAGGGGTGCACATGGAGCACGTAAAACATCACTCAAGCAAAACACCTCAAAACAAGATAACAACCTGATATTATTAATCTACACAGAAAATCACCCAAGTTTGATATAAGATTCGCTGAAATCGGAGTTACGGGCTAAAAGTTATGCCCGAAACAAGATTTGAGCGAAAACTGCAAATTACAGCAACATAGCATCTTTGGAGCTCAAAATAATTAATCTACAGCACCCAAAAAGCATGGCAAAGGACTTGAACACAAACTATACATATAGTACAGCAACTAGGTCCAAAGTGCACCCCCAACGGAGTCACGGATCAATAGCAATGATCTTGGACATAATGAACTTTGAAATAAAATTCTGGCAGCAGAATTTTATTGAAAGTTTGGAGCAAAAGATAAACATGCTACAGCCACTCAAATGGACATGTGAGGACATGGATGGAAAGACAACAATATATACTTCAAGGAACAATCAAAATCCACCCCAAAACTATCATGCTTTGTCCTACAACATCACACGAACATGGCATCAGAACGTTACAGATTTCAGACTTAGTGAAAAATCACTAAGTCCCAAAACAGCAACATCATCATAGCATCAAAAAGAGCATGTTTAAGACACCTCGAAACCAAACATGGCAAAGGGTAAGCACCTCATCAAAATACATATGAAGGTGATCCCGAAACACACAAGCATGCATCATAGAGGTGAACACACCGATTACAACGAGCTCAACAAGATGGCATTTCATAACAAGTAAAAACACAACATGTGAACATGGCACTTTGCAACGATGATAACAAGGAAACAATAAATCTACCATGCAACCTATCACACACAACACGTAGTTCGTGGCAAGACGAACACGTGGACATGTCATTTGCATCGTTTGGACAAACGAGCTAAAAGATATCACAAGTCAAAGATGGCATGAAAATAACACATAACAACAGTTTATATCAAGATGCACTCTTGCAACAGCAAAACAAGTGTCAAGATGACATCTAACATGCATGACTACAACAGGTAAAACGTAGAGGGCATCTCCACGAACATCTGGACATGCTACACGCGCAAAACGGAGCAGCAGATAAAAAGTTAGAGCAGTTTGAAGATTGCATAACAGATCAAAAGAACATGGACTAGGGGATTAAAGTCAACCTCTCCAGATCTGATGAACAGTGAACAGAAACGGGTGAACAGTGGCGGCGGCCCGATCCGGCGCGGGGCGGCCCAGGCGCGCAGTGCGGGAGGCGATGCGGTGGCACGGCGGCCTGGCGAGGCCCGGCTGGGCGGCTGAAGGAGCGGGCCGCTCGGGTGGCGCCTGGTGCGCAGAGGGGAGCCCAGGCTTCGGGGAAGGCGTCCTGGGACCGGGCCAGCGACGAAGCGGAGGGGCTGGCGCGATCGTTCGGCGAAGGAAAACAGCGCCGTTGACCCTGGCGCTCGGGTCGCCCGAGGGAAAATCTCGGTCGGCTGCGGCTGGTAGATCGAGGGAGCTGGTTCCCTCGGATCTGGAAGATATTTCTTGGATCTGAGGAAGAAGGAAAGAAAAAAAAAGAAAGAAAGAAAGTGGAGAAGGGGGGAAGAAGAAGGGGATGCCCAAATAGACTAGGGGGCCTATATGTAGCAGTTTTAGACTAGGGTTTGGGGACTAGGGGTGTTAGGAGCCCTCCGATCGCGATCCGACGGATCCGATCGCGGGGTTGATTAAAAAAAGGACTAGACGGAGAAAACAGACTGCGGTAGGGGTGTTTTCGGGACACGAAGTAAGGGCACTTCGGACCCACACGGACAACGGAGGGAAAAGTCAACGGAGTCCAAACGAGACGAGATTTGAGAGGCAGGTTGCACACAACAAAACAACAACACACAAAACAACCTCGCGGCACACCGGTAACGAAAAACGCCCGAACAACAAAGTAGGCCTACGGGACGTCACGGACACGTGAGGGAGCTCCGGAACGCGAAACGGACAACGGGAAGAAACACACGGAACCGGATGCAACCCACAACACAGATGCAATGCAATGCACATGTCTACATGATATGAATGAAAGCCACACACTCACACCACAAAACGACGAAAGCCCGAAAGACAAAGAACCCGAAATGGAAATAGATGAAGCCGGAGATTTATTATATACCCAAAAGGGAAAGTATTACATCCGGGGCATTACAAACTCTCCTCTACTACAACAGATCTCGTCCCGAGATCTAGGACTGGAAAAAGGAAGGGTACTCGGAACGAAGATGATCTTCTCGTTCCCAGGTAGCTTCTCGGTCTGTGTGATGTGACCACTTGACTTTCAGAAACTTGATGGTCTTGTTGCGAGTCTTGCGTTCGGTTTCTTCGAGAATTGCAACTGGATGCTCTCGGTAGGAAAGGTCTTGTTGAAGATCAATCTCCTCAAACGGAATCATGCGCTCAGGTGCCTTGAAGCATTTGCGAAGCTGAGACACATGGAAGACATCATGAACATTTGCAAAGTTGGAAGGGAGCTCGAGCTGATAGGCTAGATCGCCTCTTTTGCCAAGAATTTTGAAAGGCCCGACGTATCTAGGAGCAAGTTTTCCTTTGATACCGAACCTTTGGGTTCCTTTCATCGGAGACACTCGGAGATAGACATGATCACCGACGTCGAAAACCAAATCACGATGCTTTCCGTCATAGTAGCTCTTCTGACGCGACTGAGCGGCCTTGAGATTCTCACGTATGACTTTGCACATTTCTTCGGCTTCAGAGATCAAATCATTGCCAAGAAGTTGGCGTTCACCTGTTTCAGACCAGTTGAGAGGGGTACGGCACTTTCTGCCATAGAGAATTTCAAACGGTGCTTTGCCTGCACTTGCTTGAAAGCTGTTGTTGTAAGAGAACTCGGCAAATGGAAGACAGTCTTCCCATTTCATGCCGAAGGAGATGACACAGGCTCTGAGCATATCTTCAAGGATCTGATTCACACGCTCGACTTGACCACTAGTCTGAGGGTGAAAGGCAGTGCTGAACCTGATCTTCGTGCCCATGGCGGACTGAAAGGAGTCCCAGAACCTTGATGTGAACAAGCTGCCACGGTCTGAGGATATCACTTGAGGAATGCCATGTAGGGACACAATTCTGGAAGTGTACAGCTCTGCAAGTTGAGCTGCATTGATTGATTCTTTGACTGGAAGAAAGTGAGCAACTTTGGTAAGCTTGTCAATCACCACAAAGATAGCATCATTGCCTCGCTTGGATTTAGGAAAGCCAGTGACGAAGTCCATTTCAATGTGGTCGAACTTCCACTCAGGAATAGGAAGAGGTTGGAGAAGACCGGCTGGACGTTGATGTTCTGCTTTCACTCTTCGGCATACATCACATTCATTCACGAATTGGGCAATCTCCCTTTTCATGCGTGTCCACCAGTAAGACTGCTTGAGATCTTGATACATCTTGGAACTACCAGGATGGATGGAAAGGAGAGAGTCATGAGCTTCTTCCATTATGAGCTTCCTGAGATCTCCTTTGGGAACAACGAGTCTGTCCTCGAAGAACAAGGTATCTCTCTCATCAACACGGAAGCACTTATATTTTGGAGTGCCCTTTGCAATGCCATGTTTCACCTTCTTCACCATGGTATCACTGAGCTGGGCCTCACGGACTTGATCTTACAAGGTAGGAGCAATCTGGAGATTTGCAAGAAAACCCTGCGGAACAACCTGAAGGTTGAGCTTCCTGAAAGCTTCACAAAGCTCAGGCTGGTGTGGCTTGATAAGAAGGCTGTTGCAATATGCCTTTCTGCTCAAAGCATCTGCAATCACATTCGCCTTGCCTGGAGTGTACTCAATGCTGGGGTTGTACTCTTGGATCATCTCGACCCAACGAGTCTGGCGGAGGTTCAGATGCGGCTGTGTGAAGATGTACTTCAAGCTCTTGTGATCAGTGAAGATGTCGACCTTTCTGCCCAACAACAGATGTCTCCACGTAATCAGAGCATGTACCACAGCTGCTAGCTCGAGATCATGTGTGGGATAGTTCTTCTCAGCTGGCTTTAGCTGACGTGAAGTGTATGCCACAATTCTCTTATCTTGCATAAGCACACCACCAAGACCTTGAAGGGAAGCGTCACAGAACACTTCATAGGGCTTGGATTCATCCGGAGGAATCAGAACTGGAGCGGAAACAAGCTTCTCTTTGAGGGTTTTGAAAGCCACTTCACACTCGGGAGACCAAAAGTATTTGACATTCTTCTGAAGGAGGTTGGAAAGAGGCTTGGCAATCTTGGAGAAGTTCTCCACAAACCTTCTGCAATAGCTGGCAAGACCCAGAAAACTGCGGAGCTGCTTGACGTTCTGAGGAGCTTCCCAGTTGACAATTGCTTCAACTTTCTCGGGATTAACCGCAATACCGTCAGCTGAGATAATGTGGCCCAGGTACAAAACCTTATCGAGCCAAAACTCGCACTTTGAGAACTTGGCATAGAATTTATGCTCTCGGAGTCGATCAAGAACCAGACGCAAGTGCTTTTCGTGATCTTCTTCATTCTTGGAAAACACCAGAATATCATCCAGATACACGAGCACAAACTCTCCAGTATAGGGGTTGAAGATGTAATGCATCATCCTTGAAAAGGTAGGAGGAGCATTGGCGAGACCGAAGGACATGACGGTATACTCATATGAACCGTAGCTCGTTCTGAAGGCCGTCTTGGGAATGTCTTCCTCGCGAATGCGAATTTGATGATAGCCCATTCGGAGGTCAAGCTTAGAGAATACTTTAGCTCCTTTGAGCTGCTCAAAGAGTTCGTTGATGTTGGGGAGCGGATACTTGTTCTTAATCGTCTTCTTGTTCAGTGGCCGGTAGTCAACACAGAGACGCTCCGTGCCATCTTTCTTCTTGACAAATAAGACACCACAGCCCCACGGAGATGTACTCGGTCTGATGAGACCCATACGCTCCTGTTCATCCAACTGTTTCTTCAATTCCTTCAATTCATCTGAAGAGAGCTTGTATGGACGCCGACAAACAGGTTCGGTGCCCGGCTCGAGTTCAATTACAAACTCCACCTGACGGTGTGGAGGCATGCCTGGAAGTTCTTCTGGAAAGACGTCTTGATATTCATTCACCACTGGAATTTGCTCTATGGCATTAATTTCACCCTTATCATTAAGAGAGAAAAGCCGAATAGTATTATCCCTGGAGGCGAAGATAATTACATCTTCATCAGAATGAGTCAACTTGACTTCCTTTTGAGCACAATCAATGTGAGCATCGTGCTGAGAAAGCCAATCCATTCCGAGAATGAGGTCGATGTCAGAATGACCAAGAACCACCGGAGAAGCCAAAAATCGATAATCACCCATGCGAATAGAAATATCCGGAACATGCACCCGAGAGGTCATTTGCAAACCAGGAGAAATAATGCTCAACGGCTTCGGCATCACTTGAGTGACAAATTCATGCTTAGCAACAAAAGGTCTTGAAATGAAGGACAAAGATGCACCCGAATCAAACAATACTTTAGCTGGAAAAGAGTTCACTGAAAGGTTACCCAAAATGACATCAGAAGAAGCCTCCGCTTGTGCTGCATTCATCAGATTGACCCTTGCAGACTTTGGATCATGCTTGACAATAGCTGAACTCATAGGTGGAGGAGGAGGAAGACGCTTCGGATTCGGACATCTGTTGGCATAATGACCCTTCTGGCCACACTTGTTGCACACCACTTCAGAGAGAGGACGGAACTGAGAGCCACTGGACTTGGAGCCTTGAGACTGAAACTGCTTCTTCGACTGGTTGCTTGGGTTGGGTGGGTGGGAGAAACCACGACCACTAGAGTTCTTGTTGTTGGAGTTGTTGAAGTTGCTGGAGTTGTTGAATGGAGCTCGAATCATTGGAGGAGGAGGAAGCCAGAATTTCTGTTGTTTCGCAGCCAACTGAGACGATGAGGTAGAGTGAACAGCATCTCGAATTCTCTTCTTAGAAGCCTCCATCTTAAGCTGAGCTGCTTCTTGTTTCAAAGCCATATTATAGAACTTATCGAATTCGTCTGGCTCGAACAGAGTGAGAGCAAGCTGAAGTTCATCTTTGAGACCTCCACGGAACTGATAGATTTTGCTCTTTGCATCAGGAATGTCTTGCTTTGCATAGCGAGCGAGGTTTTGAAACTTGACATTATACTGATAGACTGTCATGGAGCCCTGCTTGAGGTTGCGGAATTGCTCACGCATACCCTCGATGACACTTGTAGGAATGTGATGCGAGCGGAAATCCTTGCAGAAATTCTCCCAAGAGATCACTTGACCCGGCCTTGAGTCTTTGTACTGCTGCCACCAGTCAGCTGCTTGATCTTTCAGTTGGAAGGCTGCAAACTTCACATAGTCATCTTCTTTCACGTTACTGCACTCAAAATGCTTTTTGATATCGGTCAGCCAATCTTCAGCATCAAGAGGGTCGACACAGTAACTGAAAGCTTTAGGATTGTTGGCCAAGAACTGGTTGAGGGTAGCATGGTGCTGCTGGAAGAAGTTGCCTTGGTTCATTGGAACGCCCTGATTAGCTTGATTAGCTTGCATAGCCTGCATTTGCTGCATCATTTGCATCATCAACTGAGTGTTCTGAGCAGTAGTCTGCATAATTGCTCTCCAAGCCTCAGGCGGAGGAGGAGGTGAAGGAGGATGCTCTGGGACCTCTTCCACCTCTGGGTTGGCATTCGGAACCTTTTTCGGAGCCATCCTGTAAGAGATGACCACGAATCAGCAATTGATTGACAAAAGGAATAAGCTGAATCAAAGGAATGAATTGCAACAAGTCTTCACAATAATCATTCGAACAATAAGAACGAATGAAATCATCCGAACAAGAGGAACGAATGAATTTCTTAGTTAATTGATAACATCAGTCTTCACGAGAAGCCACATAGGGATCAAAATGATAAAATAAGAAAACAACAAGGTACGGAAAGGAACAAACACAAGAGAGGAGTTTCGTTCTAACATCTTTGTGCTGAAAGCATATGAACGCGTTACGAAAAGGTTTTGCAATCCCCGGATCAGCATAGCCAAGGACCCTTTAAGATGCAACTCCTGATAGTAACATCGGTCATATAACTCCTTCACTCAATGTCGAACCCCGAACTCACTAACCTGCATTCGTTGGAAGAATGCCTACGATCTACTGGATAAAACCCACCTATAGTTTTCCGAAAGATTCCAGTTATGCAATCATGTGTTGGGGATACACGGGAAGCACCGCGCAATCAACTCTAACCTACATCCAGGTGTATCCATCCTTCAACACATAACCAGTCTTTCTCGGAAACTGTGTACCTCGGACCTTCGAAAAGCATCCACTATAACAAGCTATGGCAATACTCCCAAACTACCTCCCCAGTACTGGGTGATGTCGGGGTTATCTTGCCACTGGCCGTATAGGGGAGATTTTCGATGTCGGCCGTCTTAAGTATTTAGTACTGTCGCGATATGCTTGTTACAATGATACCCCGAAGCTCAACTCCTCGGTAACAGGAGGCATCGGGAACAATATCCTTGTCACAAGAACATCGAAACAATCCTAGAATACTCGCGGGATTCCTAAAAAAAAATTTGTGCAAATTTTGAAGATAGGAGAGACAAGAGTAGACGTCAGGAGTCCTCACCAGAGAGAAAGGGGATGAGAAGCAAAGAATCCTACTCTCCGATATAATATAGGACTCAAAAGTTTTCAGTGTGTGCCTAGACTCAACCGTCAACGGTTCGATCAAACAGTGGGGGCTCCTAGGTCGGAGAAGGCTCTGAATACCAACTTGTAACGCCCCGGACACACCCGCCGGTGGTCGTTACTCCTGGCAGGATCTAGACTGGCCTCACATATCAATACTAGTCTTTTCTGCGCACTTTGTCCTCACTCGTGCGCACCCGGGAGCAACTTCCCGGTCGGTCACCCATCCTGAAACTACTCCAAGCTGAGCACGCTTAACTTTGGAGTTCTATCCGAATGGGCTCCCAGAAAAGAAGGAATTCCTTATTGATATGAGTAGTCTATCATCCCTAATAAGCCAGGCCATCACAAGCTTTAATACCCAGGATGGAGTTATACCTCCTACGTGTCGAGGCACGACTTAAAGGCATAAGTCCATCCTAGAATGATCTCAAGTTTGGTAATCTTTGCACAACTCATGTAAAAGGGGGATAGTAAACTGAAAATAGTTGGCTTACAATCGCCACGTCACGGAATAACAATACAAGTCTCAAACATCATACATTAAGATCACTACAACCCTCTAAGGGCAAAAACCAAATGTCAAAGTACCAAACTCAGATAATAAAACAACCACAGGCGGATCGAATCCTAGTAAGAGTCTCCACTACTGATCGTCCGGGTAGCGCACGTAGTAACGACTACGCTCCTCGTCGTACTCCCAATCCAGCTCGGTGCCATCACCTGGATAGCTCACAGCTGGACCTGCATCTGGTGTGTGAAGTAACTGTGAGCCACAGAGGACTCAGCAATCCCGTTCCCGGGTAACAGAACTATCAAAGCCTTTAGGTGAGGGAAAGGCTGAAGAAAGAAATAAGTCTGCAGCAGCAACTAGCATCTATCTTACGCAAGTGAGAGCGAGAAGAGAAGGCATCGGCGAGAAGTGATCACGAAGTGATCCAAGCTACAGTTCACAAACATAACCCCTCCGTGTTCAACTCCCGAATCCCTATTCGGAAATTGACAGTCACGGAACACACGCTGGTAGTGTATTAGTACATTGTGTCAAGTTTTCTACAACCGGAATTAACAAGCTCCCATCTGCCACATAACCGCGGGCACGGCTTTCGAAAGTTCAAACCCTGCAGGGGTGTTCCAACTTGACCCATTACAAGCCCACGATCCGCGGAGTCGCAACTCCAAAGTGGGAAGACCCGAGTATCCTCGGAATCCCGTGCTCAAGTTAAACCGAACTAAGGTAAGGCTAATCCAGCAAATCCTCCCGGCGTGTCGACACCCTGATCGTAGCCGCGCGTATCTAGGTCTCAGGACACGACCGGATGAGTCATCCTACAGGTGTATGCCAGATACCTCAGGTTGCCCCGAGGCGGCCCCGCAGTCTGCTCGTTTCGGACCAACACTCATGTGGAGCACTGGCCCGGGGTTGTTGATTAAGAAAGAGGGTTAATTACTCCCTATGCATGTTTAGTTTGTTATTAGGCAAATAGTACCAATGTTGGGATTTGCTGGAAAAGACTTAGCACTTAGCGGTTTATCGAGGGGGTCCCATACACCCCAACCGTGTTAGGAACGCATAATCAAGGAACATAATACCGGCTTATACGGATCCTAACGGCATGAGTGGAACAAAACACCAAGCAAAAGGCTTAGCCTTCCACCCTTGCCAATATATATGTGATTTCATTTGAAGCATTTATATAGTGTGATATAACCCAACCAAACTTCAACATGGAACAAGCATCTTCACTTCACCTGCAACTAACAACGCTATAAGAAGGGCTGAGCGAAGCGTACTTAGCCAAGCAACGGTTTGCATAGGTAGGGTGGTTAAACATGGCGATTGGTTACAAGTAGGAGGCTGACAAGAAGAACATGGGCATCGAGGCAAAACTATAGATCGAGACTACTAGCAATAGGCAAAGATAGTAATGTTATCGGGGTTCGGTCATCTTGCCTGAAGAGAAGACGTTCGGATCGAAAGAAGGGTCCTCGTGCTCAAACTCGTTGGAAACCTCGTGCTCAACCTCGTTGGAAACCTCGTGCTCAATTTCCGGCTCTAAACAAGACAAACACACCAAGCACCAATCAACAAAATGCAATGCGCACTCGAAAAACATGAATGCATGATGGATGCACTAAAGATGCACATGGAGCACGGAAAACATCACTCAAGCAAAACACCTCAAAACAAGATAACAACCTGATATTATTAATCTACACAGAAAATCACCCAAGTTTGATATAAGATTCGCTGAAATCGGAGTTACGGGCTAAAAGTTATGCCCGAAACAAGATTTGAGCGAAAACTGCACATTACAGCAACATAGCACCTTTGGAGCTCAAAATAATTAATCTACAGCACCCAAAAGGCATGGAAAAGGACTTGAACACAAACTAGATATATAGTACAGCAACTAGGTCCAAAGTGCACCCCCAACGGAGTCACGGATCAATAGCAATGATCTTGGACATATTGAACTTTGAAATAAAATTCTGGCAGCAGAATTTTATTGAAAGTTTGGAGCAAAAGATAAACATGCTACAGCCACTCAAATGGACATGTGAGGACATGGATGGAAAGACAACAATATATACTTCAAGGAACAATCAAAATCCACCCCAAAACTATCATGCTTTGTCCTACAACATCTCACGAACATGGCATCGGAACGTTACAGATTTCAGACTTAGTGAAATTTCACTAAGTCCTAAAACAGCAACATCATCATAGCATCAAAAAGAGCATGTTTAAGACACCTCGAAACTAAACATGGCAAAGGGTAAGCACCTCATCAAAATACATATGAAGGTGATCCCGAAACACACAAGCAAAACAAGTGTCAAGATGACATCTAACATGCATGACTACAACAGGTAAAACGTAGAGGACATCTCCACGAACATCTGGACATGCTACACGCGCAAAACGGAGCAACAGGCACAAAGTTAGGGCAGTTCAAAGATAGCATTCAGAACTGAAACAACAGGGACTTAGTAAAAAAAACAACCTCTCCGGGGTCAACAGATCTGGTCAACGGGTCCGGTGTGGCGGATCGGGCTAACGGGCTGGCGGATCGGGCCGGGGAGACGGGTCCGACCCGTTAGCGCCCAGATCCGGCTGGGGGATCTCGATCCGGATGCGAGCTCCGGTCCGGGCGACGGGGGCCGGCGGAGGCAATCCTCCGGCGAGGCGGAAGTCCGGCGGTGCCCGGCGGCGGGAGGTGGCGGCCCGGCGGCGGGGCCGGCGGGAGGTGGCGGAGGGGCCGACGGAAGCGGGAGGCGGAAGCCTCGCGGCGGCGGAGAGAGGAACCGGCGGCGGTGCCCGCGGTGGCCGGCGGCGGAGGTGGCCGGCGGTGGCCGGAGGCGGCGCGGCGGAGAGAAGGCTCTCGGGCGGCGGCTACCTGCGGCTGGCGGCGGAGGCGGCTTGGGCCGGGAGGGCCCCTCGCGGGCCTCTCGGGCCCTGGCCGGCGGGGAAGTGGGCGCGGGGTCGCGGCCAACGGGGGCCTGCCACGTGGCGGTGGAGAGAAGGCTGGACACGTCCGGATCGGGCTGGATGTGTCCGGCGGCGGCGGGGATGTGGTAGCTAGGGTTGGATCCGCAAAAATTCGGGGGTGGACACACTTATATAGGTAGAGGGAGCTAGGAGACTCCAAATGGAGTGCGGTTTTCGGCCACCGGATCAGAATTTGATGGCCTAGATGATAGAAGTGATTAGGAGTGGATGGTGGGCTGTTGGAGGGGGTGTTTTGGGCCTCAAAGTGGAGGCACTTTGAGCCCACGAAAACAACTGTTGGAGGAGCAAACGGACTCGAAACGCGGCGAGATTTGACAGGCGGGAAACACACACCAAAACAACAACACACGACAAGTCTCGCGCCAAACCGGTAACGTTACACGCCCGAACAACAAAGTAGGCCTACAGGACGTCACGGACACGTGAGGGAGCTCCGGAACGCGAAACGGACAACGGGAAGAAACACGACGAACCGGATGCAACCCACAACACAAAAGCAATGCACATGTCTACATGATATGAATGAATGCCACACACTCTCACAACAAAACGACAACAGCCCGAAAGACAAAGAACCCGAAATGGAAATAGATGAAGCCGGAGATATATTATATACCCAAAAGGGAAAGTATTACATCCGGGGCATTACAAACTCTCCTCTACTACAAAAAGATCTCGTCCCGAGATCTAGGACTGGAAAAAGGAAGGGTACTCGGAACGAAGATGATCTTCTCGTTCCCAGGTAGCTTCTCGGTCTGTGTGATGTGACCACTTGACTTTCAGAAACTTGATGGACTTGTTGCGAGTCTTGCGTTCAGTTTCTTCGAGAATTGCAACTGGATGCTCTCGGTAGGAAAGGTCTTGTTGAAGATCAATCTCCTCAAACGGAATCATGCGCTCAGGTGCCTTGAAACATTTGCGAAGCTGAGACACATGGAAGACATCATGAACATTTGCAAAGTTGGAAGGGAGCTCGAGCTGATAGGCTAGATCGCCTCTTTTGCCAAGAATTTTGAAAGGCCCGACGTATCTAGGAGCAAGTTTTCCTTTGATACCGAACCTTTGGGTTCCTTTCATCGGAGAAACTCGGAGATAGACATGATCACCGATGTCGAAAGCCAAATCACGATGCTTTCCATCATAGTAGCTCTTCTGACGCGACTGAGCGGCCTTGAGATTCTCACGTATGACTTTGCACATTTCTTCGGCTTCAGAGATCAAATCATTGCCAAGAAGTTGGCGTTCGCCTGTTTCAGACCAGTTGAGAGGGGTACGACACTTTCTGCCATAGAGAATTTCAAACGGTGCTTTGCCTGCACTTGCTTGAAAGCTGTTGTTGTAAGAGAATTCGGCAAATGGAAGACAGTCTTCCCATTTCATGCCAAAGGAGATGACACATGCTCTTAGCATATCTTCAAGGATCTGATTCACACGCTCGACTTGACCACTAGTCTGAGGGTGAAAGGCAGTGTTGAACCTGATCTTCGTGCCCATGGCGGACTGAAAGGAGTCCGAGAACCTTGATGTGAACAAGCTGCCACGGTCTGAGGATATCACTTGAGGAATGCCATGTAGGGACACAATTCTGGAAGTGTACAGCTCTGCAAGTTGAGCTGCATTGATTGATTCTTTGACTGGAAGAAAGTGAGCGACTTTGGTAAGCTTGTCAATCACCACAAAGATAGCATCATTGCCTCGCTTGGATTTAGGAAAACCAGTGACGAAGTCCATTTCAATGTGGTCGAACTTCCACTCAGGAATAGGAAGAGGTTGGAGAAGACCGGCTGGACGTTGATGTTCTGCTTTCACTCTTCTGCATACATCACATTCATTCACGAATTGGGCAATTTCCCTTTTCATGCGTGTCCACCAGTAAGATTGCTTAAGGTCTTGATACATCTTGGAACTGCCAGGATGAATGGAAAGGAGAGAGTCATGAGCTTCTTCCATTATGAGCTTCCTGAGATCACCTTTGGGAACAACGAGTCTGTCCTCGAAGAACAAGGTATCTCTCTCATCAACACGGAAGCACTTATATTTTGGAGTGCCCTTTGCAATCCCATGTTTCACCTTCTTCACCATGGTATCACTGAGCTGGGCCTCACGGACTTGATCTTCCAAGGTAGAAGCAATTTGGAGATTTGCAAGAAAACCCTGCGGAACCACTTGGAGGTTGAGCTTCCTGAAAGCTTCACAAAGCTCAGGCTGGTGTGGCTTGATAAGAAGGCTGTTGCAATATGCCTTTCTGCTCAAAGCATCTGCAATCACATTCGCCTTGCCTGGAGTGTACTCAATGCTGGGGTTGTACTCTTGGATCATCTCGACCCAACGAGTCTGGCGGAGGTTCAGATGCGGCTGTGTGAAGATGTACTTCAAACTCTTGTGATCAGTGAAGATGTCGACCTTTCTGCCCAACTGTGACGCCCGAGACTGACGTCCCAGAAGATTCCAGAAGCTTCCAGAAGCTTCCAGATGTTCCGGGTTGCCGTGTGGTTCTTTTGTGCTTGTGCTATTTATTTTTTGCATTGCATCATGTCATCATGCCATCATGTCATTTTATTTTTGCATCTCAACCTAAATAATCCGTGTGGGCCTTTGGTCCATTTAAATCGAGGGAAGATGTCTTCTCTTTATAACATATAAAAGCCTCCTAATAATTATGGAGCTATATTAAAAATATTCCAATTGTTTGGGATCACCGTAACACACTTGCAATATTTCTCCATGCATTCCTATCTCAATTCTTTGCCTCAAATCTTGCCGGTATTTTCTTTCCGTTGTTTCGAGGCTCCTCCAAAATTCCGGACATTTTTGGACACTGCAATAATCTCGTCTTAGTTCAAACCTATTTGAATTAAATTCAAATATGTTTGAATTATTTTCCGTCCTGGCCTTTTGTATTTTTCTCCGGTCGTGCTCATTTTTACGAGCCCGGGAAAATTTTCCCTTGTGCTATTCGGCTCCTAACCCTCCCTCTTCTTTCTTTTTCTTCTCTCTTTGTTTCTGCCAAATCAGCAAAATAAGAGCAGCCAGCCTCTAGGCCAGGCCTTTTTCCTCCTTCTCCCTTGGGAGCCCAACCAGCCTCCTCCCTGCGGCCCACTTCCCTTCCCCTGGCCCGTTCCAGCCCGCTTCCCCGCTGTAACCCTAGTGGCTGCCGATCCCAGCGCTCCCTCCCTCTCTTCCCGCACAGCCGCCGCCACCCCTCGTCCCCGTCGCCCGCTTCCCTCTCTCCCATCTAGCGCTCGCTTCGCTCAGCCGAACCCATCTCCTCTCCTTCGATCTCCTCCTCTCTGCCCCAAGAACCCAGCACGGCGGAGATCCCCTCCTTCCTCCATCCCGCGGCCTCACCTCTCCCCTCCGCTCTCTTCCTTCGCGAGCAGCGCCGCCTCGCCGCTCCCTTCGTCCGGCCAGGATCCGCGCCCGAGCGACCTCCTCCTGCCTCGACGTCCCGCTGCGCCCGGCCTCCTCCTCGCCCGGGTCGAACCTCTGCAGCGCCCTCGGCCAGGCTCCGCCCTACAGCGGCCAAGCGGCGCCCCATGGCCCGAGCTCCGGCCTTCACCAGCGGCAGCAGCCGGTGCCCCCAAGCGAGCACCTCCCTCGCGAGCTCGTCTGGCGCCCCAGGTCCCGCACCTTCGTCGTCCCCCCGACGTCCTCCCGGCTCCCTCCGTCTTCAACTCCAGCAAGGGTCGGCCGCGCCCGACGTCCTCGCCTCGTCACCCGTCCTGCTGCGGCTCCCTCCGCGCCGGTGCAGTCCGGCCAGGCCGCCCGCAGCGCCTCCCCTTCGTCCTCCAAACGGCACCAGCAGCACCGCAGCACTCCGCCTCCCGTCCTCCAGCAGCACCGGGCCGGAGCCCTCGTCCGCCTCGACGCCCGGCCGCGGCTTCATCCCTCTACGCCGGCGCCCCGAGCCGCTGCGCGCCCGAGAGCCCCGGCCTGGCGCCCCTTTTTCCTTTTTTTTGTTTTTTTTCTGTTTTGTTGTTCTGTTACTGTTCATGTTTTATTCTCAAGTAACCAGAAACAGCAAGTTTATCTTCTTTGGACCCTTGTACGACTACGGCTACGAGCTCGAGAACGTTGATCCGTGTACCCCTTCGAGTCGCCGACGACCTTCTAGTTCGACTACCGTCGCCGAGACCCTCAAGTACCTCTACGGGCGAGAACGACTACATGTACAAGTACCACTACTTCCACTACCCTCGCCGGAAGACCCAAGTTCGTCTACCGTCGCGTGTACGACTACCGTCGCCCGAACAACTACTTCCCACTACGATCGTGTACCACTACCGTCGCCCCGTGTACCACTACTTCCTCTACTACGGCTACTTCCTCGACGCTCTCGAACCGCTTCGAGAGAGAACGCTTCAAAGGTATAACCCCGAGACGTGACCCGTGTGATGCTTGCTTGTGTTGTATGAAATGTCTCCCTTGTGTGTGCTCGTGCCCGTTCCGACCTTTTTTTTGAGCTCCTCGGTTGCCTCGTCACCGACCCGTGGGAACCCGGCAACGGGATCCACCCACTTTCATCTTGTTCGACTCGCTTCGTCACCTTTTGCACCGGTCTCTCAACGAGTTGCCGGAACCGATATGTTGCTGTGGCATCATTTTCGGATCGTTGCCGTGTCACCTTTTCCTTCCACCACGGTGACAAATGCTTCTTATCTCTTCTTGTTAATTTTCAACCTTTTAATAAAAATTGCATAACTTGATCATGTCATCCGCATCATGTTAACAACACTAGAATGTTTAATTGTTGTTTGCTTATATTATTAAACATGCTCATGAGGTTTTTCCGGAGATGTTGTTGTTATTTCTTCCGGCCTCATTTAAAATGTCTTAATAGTGTAGTTTCTTTATGCTTCACCTCTTGCCATGTTAACCAACATTTAATCTTGTCTTGTAAATAACAAGAGTCAATTAAATAATTAAATGTGGTGTTTCGTCAATATGCAACTCGTTGCATATTGATCTCCACTTAACTTGTAGTATTTGTTTGTGCACTTTGCCTTGCCATGCATATTTAAACCGGACATGCATCATGCTTGCTTGTGCATCGTATGCCATGTTTATGTTTGTGTGTTTACCGTGTTGTTCTTTCTTTCCGGTTGTTTCTCTTGTTAGCTTCGGTTCCGTTCCGGAGTTGTGAGGATCCGCTCGACTGTTGCTCCTTCTGCTTCTTGGATCCGTTCTTCTCCCTTGTGGAATCCCAGGCAAGATGACCGAACCCGGATACCATTACTATTTTGCCTATTGCTAGAAGTCTCGATCTATAGTTTTGCCTCGATGCCCATGTCTTCTTGTCAGCCTCCTACTTGTAACCAATTGCCATGTTTAACCAACCTACCTACGCAAACCGTTGTTTGGCTAAGTACGCTTCGCTCAGCCCCCTCTTATAGCATTGTTAGTTGCAGGTGAAGATCGAAGATGCTTGCTTCATGTTGAAGTTTGGTTGGGTTATATCACACTATATAAATGCTTAAAAATGAAATCATCTATATACTGGCAGGGTGGAAGGCTAAGCCTTTTGCTTGGTGTTTTGTTCCACTCATGCCGTTAGGATCCGTATAAGCCGGTATTATGTTCCTTGATTATGCGTTCCTAACACGGTTGGGGTGTATGGGACCCCCTTGATAAACCGCTAAGTGCTAAGTCTTTTCCAGCAAGTCCCAACATTAGTACTATTTGCTTAATAACAAACTAATAAAACTTGAATGGGACTAGCTACCCCTTTCATCTTAATTCCACCCCCCTGGGCCAGTGCTCGATTTGAGTGTTGGTCCAAACTAGAGTCGTGTGCGGGGCCCCCCTTGGCAACTTGGGTTTCGGCCACTGTACGCTGTGCTCATCCGGTCGTGGCCTGAGACGAGATACGCGCGGCTACTATCAGGGTGTCGGCACGCCGGGAGGATTTGCTGGATTAGCCTTACCTTAGTTCGGTTTAACTCGAGCACGGGATTCCGAGAATACTCGGGTCTTCCCAACTATGGAGTTGCGACTCCGCGGATCGTGGGCTTGTGATGGGCCAAGTTGGAACACCCCTGCAGGGTTTGAACTTTCGAAAGCCGTGCCCGCGGTTATGTGGCAGATGGGAGCTTGTTAATTCCGGTTGTAGATAACTTGACATAATGATACAATACACTACCAGCGTGTGTACCGTGACTGTCAATTTCCGAATAGGGATTCGGAAGTTGAACACGGTGGGGTTATGTTTGACCGGCTTTAGTTAGGATCACTTCGTGATCATCTTTCGACCGATGCACTTCTCTTCTCGCTCTCTTTACGTAAGTTAGTGCTAGTTGCTGCTGCAGACTCTTGTTTGTTCCTTCACCTCTCATTCTTTCTTCAGCCTTGTCCTCACCCAAGGCTTAAATAGTCTTGTTACCCGGGAACGGGATTGCTGAGTCCTCTGTGGCTCACAGTTACTCCACCACACCAGTTGCAGGTTCAGCCGAGTTTGATGCAGGAGTTGGTTCAGATCTTCATCAGGAGTTCAATGAAGCTTGTGGCCGTTTGCTTGTGACGTTTCGATGTTCAGTAGTGGTTTCTACTAGGATTCGATCCTGACCTGTGGCTTTTGTTGTTTTGGTATCTTTCTTTTGGTTCTTCACCCGTAGTCGGGTTGTGTTGTTGTGAATGATGATTGCTTATGTAATGTTTTGTGTGAAGTGGCGAGTGTAAGCCAACTATCTCCTTTTGCATTTTAATCCCTCTTTTACATGAGTCGTGCAAAGATACCAAACTTGAGATCATTCTAGGATGGATTTATGCCTTTAAGTCGTGCCTCGACACGTAGGAGGTATAACTCCATCCTGGGCATTACACCAACAACAGATGTCTCCACGTAATCAGAGCATGTACCACAGCTGCTAGCTCGAGATCATGTGTGGGATAGTTCTTTTCAGCTGGCTTTAGCTGACGTGAAGTGTATGCCACAATTCTCTTCTCTTGCATAAGCACACCACCAAGGCCTTGAAGAGAAGCGTCACAGAACACTTCATAGGGCTTGGATTCATCTGGAGGAATCAGAACTGGAGCAGAGACAAGCTTCTCTTTGAGGGTTTTGAAAGCCACTTCACACTCGGGAGACCAAAAGTATTTGACATTCTTCTGAAGGAGGTTGGAAAGAGGCTTGGCAATCTTGGAGAAGTTCTCCACAAACCTTCTGCAATAGCTGGCAAGACCCAGAAAACTGCGGAGCTGCTTGACGTTCTGAGGAGCTTCCCAGTTGACAATTGCTTCAACTTTCTCGGGATTAACCGCAATACCGTCAGCTGAGATAATGTGGCCCAGGTACAAAACCTTATCGAGCCAAAACTCGCACTTTGAGAACTTGGCATAGAATTTATGCTCTCGGAGTCGATCGAGAACCAGACGCAAGTGCTTTTCGTGATCTTCTTCATTCTTGGAAAACACCAGAATATCATCCAGATACACAAGCACGAATTCGCCAGTATAGGGGTTGAAGATGTAATGCATCATCCTTGAAAAGGTAGGAGGAGCATTGGCGAGACCGAAGGACATGACGGTATACTCATATGAACCGTAGCTCGTTTTGAAGGCCGTCTTGGGAATGTCTTCCTCGCGAATGCGAATTTGATGATAGCCCATTCGGAGGTCAAGCTTAGAGAATACTTTAGCTCCTTTGAGCTGCTCAAAGAGTTCGTTGATGTTGGGGAGCGGATACTTGTTCTTAATCGTCTTCTTGTTCAGTGGCCGGTAGTCAACACAGAGACGCTCCGTGCCATCTTTCTTCTTGACAAATAAGACGCCACAGCGGTTCCTCTGAGTGAGGGTGTATGTGATGGCCTGGCTTATTAGGGATGATAGACTACTCATATCAATAAGGAATTCCTTCTTTTCTGGGAGCCCATTCGGATAGAACTCCAAAGTTAAGCGTGCTCAGCTTGGAGTAGTTTCAGGATGGGTGACCGACCGGGAAGTTGCTCCCGGGTGCGCACGAGTGAGGACAAAGTGCGCAGAAAAGACTAGTATTGATATGTGAGGCCAGTCTAGATCCTGCCAGGAGTAACGACCACCGGCGGGTGTGTCCGGGGCGTTACAGATCCCGTCACCGGGTTCCCACGAGTCGGCGACGAGGCAACCGAGGAACATGACAAAAGGTCGAAACGGGCACGAAGCACACAAGGGAAACATCTCATACAACATAAGCATCTCACGGGTCATCGTCTCGGGGTTATACCTTCGGGATGATCGTTCACGGGGCGGTTCGAGATCGTAGTGGAAGTAGTCGTTCCGTGAGTCGTGGTACACGTCCGTAGAGGGAAGTAGTCGTTCACGTTTCCGAAGAGGTACTTGACGGGTCGTCGAGCGACGGTAGTTGTACTCGTTCCGTAGAGGGAAGTAGTCGTACACGGGGCGACGGTAGATGTTCACGGAGCTCGTTTTCCCGTAGATGTTCGGGTCAGTGTCGTGGTACTCGGTGTCTCGGTCTTGTCGACGGTAAACGTTCTCATTACGTAGATGTGCACATATCCGTAGAGGTACTTGGGGTCTCCAAAACAACGGCCGTCGAGGTACTTGTCGCGTCCCGGATGTGTAGTCGTTCTCGCTTCTAAGTTGTTCAAGTCATCGGAGGGGTACTTGGTGTTTCCGGGCATCGGTCGTGGTACTTGCCGGTCGTCGATCCGCAGATGTTCGGGTCCAGAGGTAGATGTACTTGATGCTCCATGGGTACTAGAGATACACAACAACAGCAACAACAAAAAAAAAACAGGAAAAGACTGCGGGGGTGCGGCGCTACTGGTTGCTGTGGTGAGACGAGGACGGGCTTGGCGAGGAGATCGATCGATGGGGCTGCACGAGTCGAAGACGGGCGCGGTGGAGGCGCTGCCTTGGCGCGCGGAGGACAGAGCAGAGCCGCTGGACGCTCGCGCCGGGCGAGGAGACAGGGGCCGGGGCCCTCGGCCTTGCTGGAAGGAGGTGAAGGCGCTCGGGGCGACCAGCTCGCAAAGGAAGGAGCTCGGCTCCAGGCTTGCGGGTGACGGCGAACGGAGGCTGGGGCCTCGGGCGAAGGCGGGCGTCGCAGGAGCCATGGCGAAGGAGTGCGGGGCGGCTCGGCGCAGAGGAGGCCCGGAGGGAGGGGTGCGGCCTTGCTGCTGCCCTGGCTGGCGCGGCTTGCCTGGCCCGCGGGGCTCCGGCGCGGAGGGAGCCGCGAACCAGTGGGGCGCAGGACGAGTCCCCCGCGGTTGTAGAGGGAAAAGGGGCGGGGTCGCGGGCGCTTGGCGCTCGCCTGGAGAGGAGGCGCTCCTGGCCTTGCTGGACGGCGAGGCGCGGAGGAGGGAAGAAGAGCGAGCGGGGAGATCGGGGCGATGGGGTTTCGGGCAGAGGAGCGATCGAGGGAGAAAGAAGGGGATCGGGACGATGGGAAAAAAAGGTGCGGCGCTGCGAGGGATCCAGAGGGAGAGGAGCGATGCGGGCAGCTCGCTGGCTAGGGTTAGGAGGAGCGGGCCGAGATGGGCCTGGAGGGGAAGGAAGCTGGGCCGTAGGGAGAAAAGGCCTAGGAGGAGAAGGAGACTGCTGGGCTCCTGGGAGGCCTGCCGGCTGGAGGAGTTTTCTTCCTTTTTTAAATTGCTGCTGATTTCCAAACAAAAAACAGAAAACCGCAAAGGAGAAATAAAGGAAGGAGGTGTTAGAAATAGAGTTAGGGCATGGGTTAAATTTTTCCGGGCTCATAAAAATAAGCATGATCCAAGAAAATTATAAGTGGCATGAAAGAAGGATGTAAATTCAAACACATTTGAATTTTAATTCCAATGGGTTTGAACTGAGACTTGATTATAGAAGTGTCAAAAATGTTAAGGTTTTTGGAGGAACTTGATAATTGAGAAAAGAAATGTTGGCGAGGTTTTTGACGATGAAACTTGAATTAAGAGGCATGGGGAATATTATGCACGTGTGTTGGTTAATTCCAAACAAATGGAATATTATTATATAGCTCCCTAATATATTGGGAGGCTTTTATATGTTATAAAGAGAAGTCATCCTTCCCTCGATTTAAATGGACCGAAGGTCCACACACTTTATTTAGGTTGAGATGCAAAAAAATAAATATGACATGATGGCATGATGATATGATGCAATGCAAAATAAATAACACAAGCACAAATGAAACACACGGGAGAACCCGGAACATCTGTAATCTTCTGGAATCTTCTGGGACGTCGGTCTTCGGGCGTCACACTGAAGTCCGACCTTTTACTTGACGTTCTAGGTACCAAACCATGTTAATAAATGGGTTGCGCTAGCACATCAAGGAGAACATTAGAAGCAGAGTGCTAAATGTCTCTCGGTCGATCATCCGGATTTTTCCCCTTGACTCCGCTACGGTGAAATCTGAGAAAGTGTTATCTTCCTTTGCATCTGCATCGTCCATCATTATTCATCATGGTAGTATGTGGTGTTGCCAGGATCCTTGACACGGATATTGGTAAAACCTTGATGAATATGGGAATGCTCAAGTTCTTGAGAGCACGCACAAGCACTAGGTGTTATCACTGGCACTAACCGGGATTGCTCCCAGTGTTCTCGGTTATGTTATAACCTCTCAAAGAGTAGATTTACTCTCTACTGCTGGGATTCATCCCAGTTATCAGAATCATTCCCAGCATTTGCATTTTGTTCCCAGCTTGCACCGCCAATGTGCCAATTTTCCATGGGTTACCGTTCTCAGCCACTGCTGTTTAGGATTATCTTCAGTAGTGGACTTGCCATGGGTCCCATCCATTTCCGATGATAACCAAAATCATCCCTTGTGTTATCTTCAACAAGGTAGTCCACATCATCCATCCTGGCCCGAGAATGTCATTCTTTCGGACTCCGTCAAACGATCGTTTGTGATTGCCTTAGGCTGGTATAGAGAGTTTCAATGATCTCCATATCAAAAGTAATTCTTTTTGCCACTTAAAGGAATAATTCTACGAGTCATCTTCTCTAAGGTGCCCCGTCTTGTGACCTCGATCACCATCTTCTTAGGTGTGGAATTATTGCCTGCCAAGTGAATCTTCAGCATTGTTTCACTCCATCCCTCTGGATGTGTGTTCCGTGTCTCAGCTCAAGAGATGGTTCAACGTCTCGCTCCATGAGTTGATATTGAGTTGCTCGATCTTTCTGGAGATCAATTTTGTAGAGTTCTATCGTCGTCATCGTGTTGGACAAAGACCTCGAAAGCAAGGATGTCAAGATCAACATGATGCAAGCAATCAAAATTCATATGAAGGACACTTGGATCATGAAGATTGTGTCAGTTAGTGTCCCCTCTGATTTCTTACCTCACGTCTTGAATCTCGGGACGAGATTCTTGTTTAGCGGGGGTGAGTTGTCACATCCCTAGCTTTACCTTGCCCTAGGATAGCACTTGCCTGTTGCATCATGTTTAAATTTCTCAGAAACTGGAAATGGGGATGTTCAAACCCTAGCATCAAATGAATTCAACTAGGTTCAATCTAAAAATATTTTCATTGACCCAAAATGCCTTTGAAAATGTTCATGATTTTTGAATTGGTCTAGAACCTCTGTCAAAATGTTGCACATATTTCTAGGACCATTCTGGATTTTTGAATTAAATCTTAAAGTATTTGCATTTGGGCATTTAAATGCTATATATTATTCTAAATGTCCAAATAATCCTAAACTGAAATGTTCCATGTTTGTTATATGCTAAACAGTGGGCATGAGCAGTTTGGTGATTTTTGAAAGTGCCTAAGCATTTTTTTGAAAAGCCACAAAGTTACAAAAGAAATAGAAAACAGAAAAGAGAAAGAAAAGGAGAGAGAGAGAGAGAGCACCTACCTGGGCCACTTACCTGACTGGGCCGGCCCAACTGGCCCAATTGCCAGTCAGCTGCTTCCTCCCGCCAGGCAGGCAGGCAGGTGAGCGCCGGTGCGTCCGAGCTCGCCACACAGCTCTCTGCTCGCCTGCGTCGCCTGGACAGCGCGGCGACGCCTCGAAACACCTCCTCGGCGCCGCCCCGATCCCCTGGACGCCCTTTCTCCCCCTCTTGCTCTCCCCCTCGCTCTCTCCCATGATGGACGACGCGGCCACGACAGCGCCGCCGTGCACCACCACGGCCACCGCCTCCCCCTCGCTTCCCTGACCGGCTCAAGAGCTCCGCCTCGTCGCCCTAGACCCCTCTGCCGAGCCACGCGGCACCTGATGCCTCCGAACACCGTCACAGTGGTCGTCTTCTACCTCGGGCATCCGAGATCGCCGGCGACCGCACCTCGTCTCCAGCCCCTCCCCGAGCTCGCCATTCGCCTTGTCGCAACCGCAGTGAGCTCCTGCCCCTGCTCCCCTTCTCCGCTCCCTCTCTCGCACGCCGTAGCTGCTGCGCCGCGTTCACCCGCAAGCGCCGCCGCCTGAGCACGCCGTCGGCGCAGCTCCGGTGACCAAATGGTCACCCCGGCGAGTCCAATCTGTTTCCTCCATCGCGTAGGTCCCCGCTAGCGCCTCAGCTTGCTTGCTCGCGCACCGCAGCACTGCCGACGCTCACGCCCGAGCTCCGGCCCCCGCGGTCGAGCTCCTCGCCGTCGCCTCCGGCCACCCCAGGCCCGACTGGCGCCACCGCCCGACACGCGCTGGTCTGGGCTCTCGAACGAGCCCAGCCACGCTGCGAACGGGGCCATACAACGCATTCCCGAGCCCCTCCGCCGCTTTCGGCCTCGCCGGTCGTTTGGCCTGTCTGACCGGGGGATTGACCTCCCCTAAGTCGCTGACAAGTGGGCCCTGGCCCCTTCTAATTGTTTAGTTAAGCTTTTAATTAAGCTTAATTAGCCTACTGACACTAACAAGTGGGCCCCCGTGCCTAATTAGGTTAGCCTAATTTTCCTGTTTAGTTTAGTACTAATCCTGTGGACCCCACGTGCCAATTTTGACTTTGGTCAAGTCAACGTTGACTGGTCCCACCTGTCATCCACACAAACCAGCCCTGAGTCACTGACCAGTGGGCCCCACTGGTCAGGTTTGACCTGGACCAGCCCCTGTTGACTGCTGACATCACAGTGACGTCATGCTGATGCAGTAAGTGTTTTCTGGAATTTAAAATAAATCATAAATGATTTATTTATTTCAGAAAATAATCTATAACTCCAATGAAAATAATTTATATATGAAAAATGATCAGAAAAAATTCAAGGAATCTGTTTATGGCATTTTCATGCATGTTTGAACAAGTTAAACCTGCTGATCAGGTCAAATCAATTAAATGACATTTAAATAACCACATATGGAGTTTGAATTTGAACCTTTGGTTCAAACCAACTTCATTTAATATGGTTGCTAGTTGCATTAGCTCAATCAACAACATATTGCCATGTCATGACCATGCATCATATTGTGCATTGCATTGATTGGGTTTCTTTCTCTGTTGCCGGTGTTTGTCCCCTCTCAGTAGACGCTGTTCCGACGATGTGATCGATGACACCGATGAAGACCCAATGATATCTTCAGAAGTGCCAGGCAAGCAAAACCCCATTGAGAATTCCGATACAATTCCACTCTCTCGCTCTTGCTCTCTTTTACTGCATTAGGACAACAACGCTTCAACTGTTACCTGCTGCGGTAGTTGAACCCCTTTCCACTTCATGACCTGTCATTGCCACAGTAAATAGTTGAAACCCACTAGCATGAGTAGGAGTTGTTTGAGCCATGATGTGCCTACTCATACATGCTTTTTGGTTATGCCTGCTATTGCTTAGAGTTGTGTCAGGTCTGATTCATCGAGGATGAATTGGAATGTGGTGAACATGTCCTACTGTTGAGAGCTACGCGTGTGAACACGATTTGGTAAAGGTAGCGATGAGAGGCCATGTAGGAGTACATGGTGGGTTGTCTCATTGCAGCCATCCTCAGGAACTGAGTTCTGTGTTTGTGATCCATGAAACAGCTACTACCACACATTGGGATCCTTAATTGACTCTCTCGACTTATTAACTGCCCTTGTCCTCTGTCCAGGAGTTGCAACTAGTTTTTGGTGTTTGTAGTTTACTGGAGGTCGTGCACAGCGCTGACCCTCGGGGTGGGCTGTGATGCGGCAGGTACGTGGCACGGTGTACCGGTCGCCCGTTTGGCGATGCGGGAACCCTGTACACATCATTTGGGGCCGTGAGCGACACCCCGTTCGGATCTCCCCACGGATGGAACCCAAATAGGCGATAAACCTGGACTAGAGACTTGTGTGGCTAGTCAGGTCGTGGCCGACACCCTCACCAGTCTTCCGCTTGAAGTTCGCCGAGATACATGACATGTACATGGCAGTAAGTGGCGAGAGCGTGTGTGAAGAAGTACACCCCTGCAGGGTTATATATGATCTATTCGAATAGCCGTGTCCGCGGAAATGGAATTCTGGGTTACCTGTACAGTTCATAGACAAGTGGAAGTGGATACTCAAAAACGCGCAAGATAAGCGTGAGTGCTATGGATGGCCTTCTCGTAGGGAGACGGGAGCAGATCCATAGTGGTGTATTTTTGTGAATATGTGGACTCGTGTGCGCCACCTCAAAAGAGTTACTTGGAGTCGTAGTTCAGGATAGCCACTGCGTCAAAGCTGGCTTGCTGCAGTCAAACTCCACCACCCCTTTGTTGATACTGATGCATATGTAGTTAGTTCTGATGTAAGTCTTGCTGAGTACCTTTGTACTCACGTTTGCTTAATTTATATTTTGCAGAGAGACTTCAGTCTCACTAGTGGTTCTGCGTGGACTTCGACGTTTAGCTTGTTACCTCAGCTACGATCTTGTACCCTTGGGAGGGTCTTGTAGATAGTCAGGCTTCTCAGCCTTTTTCATTTGTAGTTGTCTATACTCAGACATGTTATGCTTCCGTTGCCTGTATGCTCTGTATGATGGGTCATGTGACCTTTGTTTGTAATAAATGCTATGATGGCTCTTCTGGGCCTTTATCTATATGAGTTGTTGAGTTATGTTGTGATGCCATGTTGTACATCACATACTTGCATGTTATGCATACGTGTAATGTGTATTGCTATGTGTGGGATCCGACACCTAGTTGTTTACCCTTGGTAGCCTATCTTATAGGGAAATGTCTCCTAGTGCTTCCACTGAGCCTTGGTAGCTTGCTACTGCTCTGGAACACTTAGGCTGGGTAGCTTGCCGCTGAGCCTTGGTAGCTTGCATGTGTCCTTCTTCGTTCCTGTGTCTATCCCTTAGGGGAAATGTCACGCGTTGTTCCTTTAAGTCCTTGTAGCTTGCTACGACTTGGGTTCATACATTGACGACCAACACGTTCGTTGCTGGGTCATGTATGCCTGTCTCTGTAATTTAGTGCCACTTTTGGTTTATAACTAGTCATGTCGGCCCGGGTTCTCTGTCATATGGATGCTAGCGACACTATCATATACGTGTGCCAAAATGCGCAAACGGTCCCGGGCCAGGTAAGGTGGCACCCGTGGGGATACCGTGCGTGAGGCCGCAAAGTGATATGATGTGTTACATGCTAGACCTGTGTGACTTAGGATCGGGGTCCTGACACATAGATTACCCCAATGTCACCACGGGAATCCGCAAGTTGATAACCGAAACACATATGTAGTGAATCAATAAAACAACCCATTGTCACCAGAGATATCCCATCAAAAAACATACATCAAGTGCTCTCACATCCAAAAGATTCAATCTGACATAAGAAAACCTCAAAGGAAAAGATTCAATTCATCACAAGAAGGTAGAGAGGGAAGAACACCATAAGACCCAAATATATTAACAAAGCTCATAGTATATCAAGATCGTGCCAAATCAAGAAGACGAGAGAGAGAGAGAGAGAGATATCAAACACATAGCTATTGGTACATACCCTCAGCCCCGAGCGTAAACAACTCCCTCCTCGTCATGGAGACCGCCCGGATGATAAAGATGGCCTCCGGTGATGATTTGCCCCTCGGTAGGGTACCAGAATAGGGTCCCGATTGAGTTTTCATGGATATAGAGGCTTGCATCGATGGAACTTCTCATTTATGGTTCTTTTTGTGGGTTTGGGTATTTATAGGAATTTTTGGCACCAGTCTCACGTTAAGGGGGTGCCTGGGGGGTGGGTGCGCCCCCATGCTTGTGGCTCCCTCGGCCACTTCCTAGCCTAGCTACGGTGCTTTGGGGGTCTCTTTTGGTCCATAAAAATCATCGTAAATATTCAGCCCATTCTGAGAACTTTTTATTTCTGCACAACAAACAACTCCACGGTAGTTCTACTGAAAACAACGTTAGTCCGAGTTAGTTCTATTCAATGATACCAAAACTATATAAAATTGTTGTAAACATGGCATGAATACTTCGTAAATTGTAGATACATTGGACATGTATCAGCATCCCCAAGCTTAATTCCGGCTCGTCCTCGAGTAGGTAAATGATAAAATAATTATTTATGAAGTGTGAATACTATCATGGTGCATTAGTTTGATCAATGATAATGCCAAACACTTTTTCTAGCATCAATATTAATCATAAAAAGTAGCTCATCTCATAAAACTTTTCATGATCGAGTAGCAATGAAAAATAAATTTTATGTGGAATGCCACCTATCATATTCATCATGTACTCTTGCTTTTCTAGCATGGACATTTGGACTTGAATGATTCAAAGCAGTAGTCCATAATTTGACATGAAGACATCAATACTCAAGCATACCAACAAGCAACCATGTCTTTCAAAATACCAATTCTAAAGAAAGTTATCCCTAGCCCATTATGTTCAATCATTGATCCATTCATGAAATACACCCAACATTAGCTACATCCAATGCACAAGTATGATAATAGTGCTCTCAGGTTGGTGCTTTATAAGGGAAGATGGAGACTCAAATTAAAAGTAAAAATTCATAAAAGTAAATAGATAAGCCCTTCATAGAGGGAAACATAGATTTGCAAAGGTGTCAGAGCTCAAAGCTTAAAAGGAGATGAATGTAATTTTGAGAGATCTGCTTTTACTAAACATCATGACCGAGATTTTCAACATCTTCCATGCTAAACACATTATAGGTGGTCCCCAAGCGAAAAAGTAAAGTTTTACTCCTCCTCAACCAACAATAACAAGCCATGGCTAGCCGAATTCACGGGTGCCCTCCATACTTCCAACTTTCTATGGGGAGTTTGTTTCATTTTTATTTATATATTTTGATCATAGGACTGGGCATCCCAATTACCAGCCACTTTCTCATGAATGACAAGCGAATAAACACTCACCATGAGAATAATCCGCATAGCATGGAAGATACTTACCGCCCCCTTGCTCTATGAGCAACATGGGCATACACAATAGATTGTTATTTGAAGGATTGGAGATGACACATGCAAATTTATTTGGAATGACAGGTAAATACCACATATAGGTAGGTATGGTGGACTCGTTTGGAACAACTTTAGGTTCAAGTATATGGATACACAAGCAGCATTCCTTTTAGTACAGGTGAAGGCTAGCAAATAAATTGAGAAGGCGACCATCCAGAGAGCAAAAGTGGTCATAAACATGCACTGAGAATAACTAACATTGAATAAGAACCATAAGTAGGATATAACTTCGTTGCATAACTATTGACTTTGCATGCATGCATAGGGAATCACAAACCTTAGCACCAGTATTCTTACTAAATTACAATTACTCACTAAACTACAAAAAAAGACACATCCATGACATTTTAGGCCGAACAAAACCTTTTTCTGTCATACTTATGACTCTTCTATGACAATAATTGTGACAAAACACGGTATCATCATAGATGTGGTGGGGTCCTACTTCTATGACAAAAAATCATGACAGAAAATGGGCTTTTCATCCTGGGCGGGCCGGAGACGCAGCTGCATGACATTCTTTGGGCCGTCCATGACGGAAAAAACCGTGGTAGAAGCGAGGGCGAGGAAAATATGAGGGTGTTCCCGGTTACGGTGGGTGGTTGGGGCCGAGCGATGCGCGTTTCTCTCGTACACGCACGCGTGTGGGTGCGAGGCGTTGGGCTCTAACTGAACCCGAGCGAGGCGTTGGGCTCTAACTGAACCCGAGCGATTGCACTGCAGGCTACGCGTTACTGAACCCGAGCGATCGATCAATGGCTGTTAACCGAACCCGATCGAGCGATTCCTTCGCTACTGCTGCTAACTGAAGTCGATCGATGTTACCTCTGCATGAAAAGTGAGCATTGCTGGGGGGGGGGG
>LR738711.1:216872470-216923568 GCA_902687465.1 Secale cereale | reverse complement strand
GGTGGGGGTGGCTGAACAGGACCCCGTGGTGTTGCCTCTGCATGAACATGACCCCGTTCGATCGAGCCGGTTGGGGTTGCATGAACAGGACCCCGTTGAGGGCTGCATGAATAGGACCACCCCGTGGAGGGCAGCATGAACAGTAGACGATGGAGGGCTGGATGAGCAGTAGCCCGTGGAGGGGTGGTTGAACAGGAGCCCGTGGAGAGGGCTGGTTGAATAGTAGCCGGTGGAGTAGCGCGCGGTGGAGGCTGAACAGTCGCAGGTGGAGGCTGGAGGAGGTCGACGGTGGATGAACAGTAGCCCGTGGAGGCTGGAGGGGTCGACGGTGGTGATGAACAGTATCCTGTGCAGTCCCGTTTTGTGGTACGCCACACCCCTCCTGATGAACAGGACCCCCGTTTCGACCGTAGTGCTCCAACACAAGTCCGTTTCCTCCGTTTTGCGGTACGCCACACCCCTCCCGATGAACAGGACCCCCATTTCGACTGTAGCGCTCCAACACAAGTCCGTTTCCTCCGTTTTGCGGTACGCCACACCCCTCCCGATCAACAGGACCCCCATTTCGACCGTAGGAGGTTCGTTTCCTCCGTTTTGCGGTACGCCAGGCCCCTCCCGATGAACAGGATCCCGTTTTGAACGTGGCCGATCGAACACAAGGTCGTTTCCTCCGTTCTGCGTTACGCCAGGCCTCGTTTCCATCGGCTCTTCCGTCCAAGCCCTCCCGATGAACACGACGACGCATCCCGTTCCGACCCAGCCGGTTGGCTCCCCATGAACACGACGACGACGCTGTTTCTCCGTTCCGACCCAGCCATGTACACGATCCCTGGCCGTACGTACGCGCGAGTAGGCGTTCGAGACCCCGCCCGTAGTACGTACGTGGCCGTATTTACTTTCTTGCACCCTGGCCGTTGTACTTACGTGTACATGCTACGTGCGCGCTTCTGCTACGACACGTGCGTGCCTCTACATCGAGCAGTATGTATGTACACGTTTGCGACCAGAATGACAACGCTACATGCTCTTCGATCAGGTGGGTCCCGACTGTCAGGCACTTCCTTGCGTGCGAAGATGTAGCTGGTGGGTCCCAGCAGTCAGGGGGGCAAATCGTTTTTTTGCTCGGACGCACTTCCTTGCGTGCGAAGATGTAGCTGGTGGGTCCTAGCAGTCAGGGGGCAATGTTTTTCGTGAAATACGGTGGCCCGTCAGGTGGGTCCCCGCTGTGAGGTGGAGGAATAATTATTTTGCGCGTAATAAGGAGGCACTTCCTTGCTGCGGCCGTGGACCCAACTGTCAGCCTCTCCACGTACAGTCCACGTCCGATCGAAGCCGTTCCTTCACCATGTTGACCACGCCGTGCCGAGAGCACCAGGGCAGTGGATGACGGCGAGGCCTAGGAAGGGGACGACACAGAGCCAGGGAAGACGCGATAGTGGATGCCCACGCAGAGAGGGGTACGAGGGTTCACTAGTTCGGCTGCGGTGTGAGGCTACCGTCGCCATAGAATAACAGGGGGTGTGGGTGAGTAGAGGGATGGCCTGGCCAGCGGTGGGAGTAGTAGGGGGCGATGAGGCCTCCGCGACATCACAGCCGGCCATGGGAGACAGGAGCACGAGGCACGACCGGCGCTGCTTTGGGCGGCTGGAGCAACAAGACCAGAGGTTGAAGAAGCACTAGGCCGTTGGATGGACATCGTACGGTCACTGGAGCTATAATCATGCATATTGACTAAGTTGACAAAGCCCTCCATCCCCGTCAACTTAGTAGGCCCACAAGTCAGCCTCCCACTATACTGGTTCCCAGCTAGCAAGGGGAGTATTCATTTTTTTGTGCGTAATAAGGAGGCACTTCCTTGCGTGCGAAGATATAGCTGGTGGGTCCGAGCTGTCAGCGGCGGTAAAGTTTTTTCACAAAATACAGAGGCCCTTTCGATGGGTCCCAGATGTCAGGTGGACGAATCATTATTTTGCGCGTAATAAGGAGGCATTTCCTTGCGTGCGGCCGTGGACCCAGCTGTCAGCCTCTCCACATACAGTCCAGTTCAGATGCATGTCGGTCGTTGACCACGTTGACGAGGCCGCGCCGAGAGCACTAGGGCGATGGACGACGGTGAGGCCTAGGAAGGGAACGACACGGAGCCAGGGAAGACTCGGTAGTTGTTTCCCACACGGAGGGGAGTACGACTGTACGAGGGTTTACTGGTTCGTCTGCCGTCGCCGGAGAATAACAGCAGGTGTGGGTGAGTAGAGGGATGACTAGGCCAGCGATGGGTGTACGATGGGGCGGCGAGGCCTGCGCGGCAGCACAGCCGACCGTGGGGCGGAGAGAGCAGGCAGTCCCGCTAGCACTTGTTTGAGCGGCTGGAGCAAGAAGAGCAGAGATTGAAGAAGCACGACGGCCGTCGGATGGACATCCAGCAGTAACTGCTTGTGCGTCAACCTTTTTTTAGGAAAGCCTCAAATCTGTGGAAAACATCATACATCCCATCTGCCATTATTTCTAATAATTTACATCCCATTTGCTAATTCTTAAGGTTTTTTTGGAGCCCGTATTCTTTTTGTTAGCATTACAACCCATATTGTAGCCACGGTTAAAAAAATATACGAAATTTTGCATATTTCGGTGCGGTCCGAACTGTTTTTAATCCCAAAATTTTGAGTCACGTTCAAACTGATTAAAAAAATAAATATATATCAATATAAAATCCAACAAATTTTCCACGCATAAAAATCAATGCAATTTAAAATCTTGAAATGAAAAAAAGAAATTTGAAACTAATTGCCGGTTTGATGTGTTTTAAAAATGTACAACCCATTTCTCATAACTAATAGGCCATTTTCTCGGCCAGCCGAATGAAAGCTCTCCTCGTCTTGAAAGATTTGCAGCCCAACAGGCCTGACAAAGCGACTTACTTGGCAAATAACAAAAAAACTAGGTTGTGGCCGTGGACCCAGCTGTCAGCCTCTCCACGTAAAATACTCTTCCGATGGAAGTCGGTCGTTGACCACATTGACTACGCCGCGCCGAGAGCACCAAGGCGGTAGATGACGGCGAGGCTTAGGAAGGGCACGATGCGGAGCCGGGGAAGATGCGGCAGTGGATGCCCACGCGGAGAGGAGTATGAGGGTTCACTGGTTCAGCTGCGATGTGAGGCTGCCGTCACCGCAGGGCCTGGCTAGCGGTGGGAGTAGTAGGGGGCGATGAGGCCTCAACGGCAGCACAGCCGGCCACTAGAGGCAAGAGCAGGCGGTCTCGTCGGCGCTGGTTTGGGCGGCTGGTGCAAGAAGAGCAGCGATTGAAGAAGCAGCAGGACCGTTCGATTCAAATCCAACGGTTACTGCTGCTAGAATCGTTTGTTGACTAAGTTGACAAGCCCTGCGTACGCGTCAACTTAGTAGGCCCACAGGCCAGCCTCCCAACCGGTGCGCCCCAGATGTCAGTGGGAGAAATCATTTTTTTAGCGTAATATGGAGGCAGTTGATTGCGTGCGGCCAGGCCAGCGGAAGGAGTAGGGTGGGCCGGGGAAGCCGACGCGGCATCACAGCGGGCCACAAGAGGAGGGAGCAGCTAGTCCCGCCGGTGCTAGTTTAGGCGGCTAGAGCAGGAAGATCAGAGATTGAAGAAGCACGTCGGCTGTTGGATGGACATCTGCTACTTCTTGAGCTTGCGTTGTATTCCCTCGAACAGGAAAGGGAGATGCAGCACATTAACGTAAGTATTTCCCTCAATATTTGAGAACCAAGGTATCAATCCAGTAGGAGACCACACGCGAGTCCCTCGCACCTGCACAAACAAATAAGAACTTCGCAGCCAACGCGATAAGGGGTTGTCAATCCCTTTATGGTCACTTACGAAAGTGAGATCTGATAGAGATGATAGTTTATATTTTTGGTATTTTTGTTTATAAGAACATAAAAGAAAAATGATAAAAGTAAAGTAGATGTAGATTGATATGTTGAGAATAGACCCAGGGGCCATAGTGTTCTCTAGTGGCTTCTCTCATGATAGCGATATTCTACGACGGGTAAACAAATTACTGTCGAGCAATTGATAGAAAAGCGAATAATTATGAGACTATCTAGGCATGATCATTGTATTTAGGCATCACATCCACGACAAGTAGACCGAAACGATTCTGCATCTACTACTATTACTCCACACATCGACCGCTATCTAGCATGCATCTAGTGTATTGAGTTCATAAGAACAGAGTACCGCCTTAAGCAAGATGACGTGATGTAGAGGGATAAACTCAAGCAATATGATATAAACCCCATATTTTTATCCTCGATGGCAACAATACAATACGTGCCTTGCTGCCCCTACTGTCACTGGGAAAGGACACCACAAGATTGAACCCAAAGCCAAGCACTTCTCCCATTGCAAGAACTATAGATCTAGTAGGCCAAACCAAACCAATAATTTGAAGAGACTTGCAAGGATATTATGAGCACACGTAAAAAGTTCAGAGAAGAACCAAATACTTCTCATAGATAATCTCGATCATAAACTCACAATTCATCGGATCTCGTCAAACACACCGCAAAAAGAGATTACATCAAAAAGATCTCCTCGAAGATCGAGGAGAACTTTGTATTGAGATCCAGAGAGAGAGAGAGAAGAATCCATCTAGATACTAGCTATGGACCCGAAGGTCTGTGGTAAACTACTCACAACTCATGGTGAGGGCGATGATGATGATGATGAAGAACTCCGTGATGGATCTCCCTCCGATGGAGCTTCGGAACAGACTCCAACATGGGATCTCACGGGAACAAAAGGTTACGATGGTGGAATTAGGGTTTTCTCTCTGTTGCTGATGGTTTCGGGGTACGTAGACTTATATAGGAGGAATGAGGACACCGGGGGAGTCACGGGGGCCCCACGAGGCAGAGGGCGCGCCCCCACCCTCGTGGACCCCTCGTGGCTCTTTTAACGTGGTTCTCAAGTTCTGCGTGCGTGATTTTCTCCAAAAATATCTCTTGCGAAGGTTTCATTCCGTTTGGACTCCGTTTGATATTCTTTTTCTGAAAAACCCTGAAACAAGCAAAAAACAACAATCTGGATTGGGCCTTTGGGTTAGTAAGTTAGTCCCAAAAATGATATAAAAGTGTAAGATAACGCCCATTAAACATCCAAGACTTCATAAATAATAGCATGAAACAATTAAAAATTCTAGATATGTTGGAGACGTGTCAATCATCCCCAAGCTTAATTCCTGGTCGTCCTCGAGTAGGTAAATGATAAAGAAAGAATTTTTGATGTGGAATGCTAACCAACATAGTTTCTCAATGTAATTCTCTTAATTGTGCATGAATGTTCAGATCTGAAAGATTCAAGATAAAAGTCTATATTGACATAAGAAATAATAATACTTCAAGCATACTAACAAAGCAATCAACTCATGCTCCTAGGGGTGAGGTTGGTAGGAGTTAACCATCGCGCGTCCCCGACCTCTACACAAAGGTTGGCACTTTACAAATACCCCATGATCTAACTTCGTCACATAGCGGTTCACCATACGTGCATGCTACGGGAATCACTAACCTTAACACAAGTATTTCTCAATTTCATAATAACTCCACTAGCATGACTCTAATATCACTATCGTCATTTCTCAAAACAATTATCAAGCATCCAACATCTCATTCTATTCAATGCACTTAGTGTGTTTTTTTTACTACATTGACATTGGATGTCTATCATGTGAAGACTAGTTTTTTTAGCCTAAACACCTTACCATGCTATTTTAATAGACTCTCAAATAGATATAAGTGAAGCATGAGAGTTCAACGATTTCTACAAAATATAACCACCACCGTACTCTAAAAGATATAAGTGAAGCACTAGAGCAAAAACTATTCAAGTCAAAAGATATAAGTGAAGCACATAGAGTGTTCTAGCAATTCCTAGGACATATTTAACTCTCTCAAGTAGGTGTGTCCACCAAGGATGATTGTGACAAACTAACAAGCAAAGACTCAAATTATACAAGAGGCTCCAAGCAAAACACATATCATGTGGTGAATAAAAATATAGCTCCAAGTATAGTTACCGATGGATGAAGACGAAAGAGGGGATGCCTTCCCGGGGCATCCCCAAGCTTAGGCTTTTGATTATCCTTGAATTTTACTTGGGGTGCCATGGGCATCCCCAAGCTTAGGCCTTTGCTACTCTTTGTTCCATAGTCCATCAAAGCAATACTCAAAACTTGAAAACCTCACAACACAAAACTTAGAAAAAAATTCTTGTGAGCTCCGTTAGTATAAGAAAGCAAACCACTACTCAAAGGTACCGCAATGAATTCATTCTTTGTTTATATTGGTGTTAAACCTACTGTATTCCAACTTCTCTATGGTTCATACCTCCAAATGTTACTCATAGATGCATTGAAATAAGCAAACAACACATGAAAAACAGAATCTGTCAAAAGCAGAACAGTGTGTAGTAATCTGCAGGTTTCACATACTTCTGTAACTCCAAAAATTCAAAATGAATTGGTAAACGTGGGGAATTTGCCTATTAATCATCTGCAAAAAGAATCAACTAAATAGCACGCTCTAGTAAAATCCGATGACCATTCTAGCGAGCGCTAACGATTCTGTTTTTCACAGCAAGATCACATAAACTTCACACAAGTCTTACCAAAGGTTCTACTTGGCACAAACACTAAATAAAACATGAAACCACATCTAAACAGAAGCTAGATGCAATATTTATTCCCTAACAGCAGCAAAAACAAAAAATAAATAAAATTGGGTTGCCTCCCAACAAGCGCTATCGTTTTACGCCCCTAGCTAGGCACGATACAAGATAGATCTAGGTATTGCCATCTTTGGAAGGCAATCCATAAGTGGCTCTCATAATAGATTCATATGGTAATTTGATTTTCTTTCTAGGAAAGTGTTCCATGCCTTTCCTTAACGTAAATTGGAATCTAATATTTCCTTCCTTCATATCAATAATTGCACCAATCGTTCTAAGGAAAGGTCTACCAAGAATAATAGGACATGAAGGATTGCAATCTATATCAAGAACAATGAAATCTACAAGCACATAATTCCTATTGGCAACAATAAGAACATCATTAATCCTTCCCATAGGTTTCTTAATAGTGGAATCTGTTAGATGCAAATTTAAAGAACAATCATCAAGCTCATGGAACCCTAGCAAATCACACAAAGTTTTTGGGATAGTGGAGACACTTGCACCCAAATCACACAAAGCATAGCATTCATGATCTTTTATTTTCATTTTAATAGTAGGTTCCCACTCATCATAAAGCTTTCTAGGGATAGAAACTTCTAACTCAAGTTTTTCTTCATAAGATTGCATCAAAGCATCAACTATGTGTTTGGTGAAAGCTTTATTTTGACTATAAGCATGCGGAGAATTTAGTACGGATTCCAACAAGGAAATACAATCAATCAAAGAACAATTATCATAATTGAATCCCTTGAAATCCAACGTAGTGGGTTCATCACTATGCAAAGTTTTAATCTCTTCACTCCCACTTTTAACAATTTTAACATCAAGATCTAAAAACTCCGAATCATTGGGACACCTTAAAGCAGAATCATCTCCAATCCTATCTTCATCAAGATTTATACTAGAATACAAGGATCTAATGGGAGACACATTAATAACTTTCAGATCTTCATCTTTATTTCTCATAGATAATCTTGATCATAAACTCACAATTCATCGGATCTCGACAAACACACCGCAAAAAGAGATTACATCGAATAGATCTCCTCGAAGACCGAGGAGAACTTTGTATTGAGATCCAGAGAGAGAGAAGAAGCCATCTAGATATTAGCTATGGACCCGAAGGTCTGTGGTAAACTACTCACAACTCATGGTGAGGGCGATGATGATGACAATGAAGAACTCCGTGATGGACCCCCCACCGGTGGAGCTCCGGAACAGGCTCCAAGATGGGATCTCACGAGAACAGAAGGTTATGGCAGTGGAATTAGGGTTTTCTCTCTGTTGCTGATGGTTTTGGGGTACGTAGACTTATATAGGAGGAAGGAGGACACCGGGGGAGTCACGGGGGGCCCACGAGGCAGGGGGCGCCCCCCACCCTCGTGGGCCCCTCGTGGCTCTTCTGACGTGGTTCTCAAGTTCTCTGTGCGCGATTTTCTCCAAAAATATCTCTTGCGAAGGTTTTATTCCGTTTGGATTCCGTTTGATATTCTTTTTCTGAAAAACCCTGAAACATGCAAAAAACAGCAATCTGGACTGGGCCTTTGGGTTAGTAGGTTAGTCCCAAAAATGATATAAAAGTGTAAGATAAAGCCCATTAAACATCCAAGACTTCATAAATAATAGCATGGAACAATCAAAAATTATAGATACGTTGGAGACGTATCAACATCCAACAGTCACTGCTGCTAGAATCATGTGTTGACTGACAAAGCCTTGCGTAAACAAGTCAGCCTCGAAACCTGTGGCGTGTACAGCCCATTTGCTATTATTTTTCTAATTTTTACTCATTTTCTAATTCATATGGAATTTATTGCAGCCCGTTTTCCATTTTTAGAATTGCTGCCCATTTTCTCGTCAGTGCCAGGGTTAAAAAAACTAAATATGTGGGAAATTTTGAAAATTCACAATTTTTTCCTGGGGAACAAAATATTCTTAATCCAAAAATTAGTAGCCATACTAAAACAAATGTAAAAATAAAATTAGTACTATATCATGTTAAATCCAATGAAATGTGTATAAGATATCAGTGAAGAAGAAAAACAAAAAAGAAACTAATATCCCATTTGCTATAACTTTTTTGGAATTTTCAACCCCTTTTGATATTAATTTTAACAGACACTGGCCATACTCTTTGGCCAGGCCGGAATGCATCCCTCCTCGTCTTGAAAGATTTGCAGCCCAGTAAGTTGGAGAAAACAAATAGGCCTAGCTTGGGTATTCTTCGAAAAGAAATACTGGACTACCTATTTTCCCAAAGAAAAAACTGCCGGGCTGGTCATATTGTTAGACGGGCCACAGAGACCGCTCAACCCAGTTTATAGCTTGCTCCTCCGAATTACTTATTTATGTTTAGGGGACCATGAGCATGTACCTGGGCCGAATTCATGTGAGAGCCTCCGTTCCAGTTAATTATGGGCTTCTCTATTGGGCCTCCATCAGTGGGCTGCATGTTATCAACAAGTGGAAAATGTGTTCCGTACGAAAAAATTTGCGCTACGTACGGTACGGGGCACTAAAGGATCGAACCGTGCAATGACTTCCAAAACATTGTGTTTGTCGTTCTAACAACACATTTATTCAACCAACAGACGAAATATACTACTGATTGTACATTGAAAATAATAGCAACGACAACGAGGGCTGGGGGTGCAACAGAAGCAGTAAGTAGGCTAGAAGAGTGAAGACACAACTCTCTCTTCCAAACCAAACATCAACCATCATTACAAAAGGGCTACCAAAAAGAACAAGTGTATGCATCAAACTAAATAAAGATCCTACTACACAAGTGTACGCATCTAACTAACTGGCTCAGTTAGACGTTACTATTTATTAAGATGTGGAGATTGGCTGATGGCCTGAACCAGATGGGTGCCTGACGGGGGAAACTCCAGCCAGCAGGTCGAAGTCTGATACTTGCAATCCTCTCTCCTACTTTGAGCTGGAGAGTGTGGCGGCACATATCAGGGTATGGTGCATGCAGAGACGCATGGTACGCTGTGTACACACAGTTTTGCCTGATGAACGAAACCGCACTGCCATCATGATCCTTGCCGTCGGTTATCTCCTGGTTAATCGGATAATACAGTCCGACAAACAGAGAGCGTGTACCAAGGCTACTTACCAACCTCCGATCAAAAATTCCTGAAGGCCCAAAGAAGCTGGGATCCTGCTCAAAGACCTTGCAGTTACCGTGATTGTATTCCGCGAAACAACACGTCCGATACGTGCGAACGATCCATCGTCTGATCGAGCCAGGAACCACCTGCAACTGCCATGCCACTTTTCTTTGGAAGGTTCTGGGATTAAGAAGGTAGGGACACCAGGCGGCCTACAACATCATATCAAGTTGGAGTCAAATAACCCTCAAATAAAAGTTGGAGTCAAATAAAAAAGGGCTCTTGATGTAGTCAATCTTAAGAACAACATGTTATGAGCATGAATATTTTTTCAGTAAATGTTGACAGTAATATAAGCAAGCCATCATGATATCATAGGAAAGTAACATTCTCATGTAAGATCCGTTTGTAGCGATGACTGGAGTAGGCCAGCAATACGTCCAGCCATAGAAGGAGTCGACAGCGTAATTGAAGCCCTTGTGTTCAATGGCATCAGAGAACCATGGAGGATGTATGATCCTGCGATAGACATTCATATTTATCCACTTACCGCAGTGACCTGTCAGATAGGCGAGACCGCGTTGAAGAACACAATTAGCTGTAGCGACCCGACCCGAATGGATCAAGTCTCTGTGCTTAAGTGTCATCCCTGGATCGGTATGCTGACACACACAATACTCGAGGATTTATAACAGAGGTAAATCACATGTAGTAAGTAACGTAAATACTATTACCTCAATCGATCATAGCGAAAGCAACAAAGGTTGTGGATTCCCATCAACACCAACGGCAAAGTTGAGTGTAGAGAGCGCAGCCCTAACGTAACACTTACTCGTCGAAAAAAATTCCTACAACATGAGACGTTGCAGCCATGTAGGTCAGTACATTGAATGTACTGGCAAATTCACACTATAATGAGTAATGATGAACAATGCCTACAACTACATGCATATTTGGCTGGTGGAGGCTGTAAGGCTGTTTTTGCATAAAGCTGATTTTTCCCTACCACAAAAGGAATGCATTTTATTTAACTACTTTGTTAAATTTAAAACATGAACAATTGAGAATGGTACCACCATCTCAATCCCAAACCAAAGTCATTATTAACCCAACAAAATAATTAAAGAGAATGTTGATATCAACAAATAATCCACTTCTAGATACTCAAAGATGTCCATAACCGGGGATACTGCTACTCAAGAATAGTTTGTACACTCTGCAGAGGTTTGTGCACTTTTCCCCACAAGACTCGATCGCCTCCGTTTAGTTTCTCGCACTGCATGGTGTTTGAGAAATGGATGACCGAGACACAGTCTTTCAGAAGCATTAACTCTTTACCCCAGGTGGACCGGTACACCTACATTCGCTACATCTGCTAGTCCACCACGAAAGAGGTCACACAAGTCACTCATACTATGCCAGAGCCCATAATGGCTTGTGGCTGCACATGGAAGTTTCTAGGCATGAAAATATTATATGATCCCTTTGAGCCTGGGTGGCATTCCAATAGGACAATCACACGGAAACCCCGGGATTTCCTAGGACAACACTGGCAACCCTAGGTGTCCGGGCAATCCACTGGTTCACTCCCAGGGTGCCCCAACCAATCCACCCAGATGTGTATTAAATTACCACCTTAAAGTTTCCCTTAAAATATCACTCACAACTTTCATGAAACTCTCATACCAATCCACGTCTACAAGCACGGCTAAGCAATAAGTAACAAAGCGTATACCCCCTTGGTTGATCTCAGGTCATTGGGTTCCTACCTCATGAACTACAAAGCATCATATTATGTAACCAGTCCTACTCATGCAAGTGTTTGAGGATAGAAAAATTGCAATGAAAACTGGGAATTGGAAAGCATGATGAAAGTGTGAACTTGCCTTGTATTGATGATGTAGATGATTCGCACTCAGAACTCGTGATAGATCTACTCGTCACACTCCGTTCAATATATCTTAAGCAAACAATAGTAACCACACATAAGCAATCACTCAAAAGATCGGATAGAGCGAATAAAACACTTCGAAAAACTTCGGAAACCAACGAGTGACTCTTGAAACATAAAACAATTTCCAACAGTACCAAAATTATGTGAATTTGGCCTTATCAGAAAGTTTAGGTCAAGAGCTTCGATTTGCAAAAAGAATCAACTAAAACAGAGTTATAAAACTCAAGTTATGAACAAAACAAGTTTGAATCTAAACTAGTTGAATTCAATTTTTAAAACTTTCAAAAACATGTTTAAGTTGTATTACTGGAAAGAGGAGATCGTAACGAAGACGTGGGCGTTGGTTTCGTTGGATTTGGACCAACGAGCAAAAAGATAGGTCCGTTTGAAGTATAGGGACTTAAAAAGAAGATACTACAACTAAGCCCCTGACTACTAAACATACTTTAAAAGAAAAATGTTCACTGCTGAGACTAAACTAACGAATTCATCCACTACTACTGCTAGACGAACGAATGTTCGTTAACTAACCCAACTACAAGAAAAAAAATTGTTTAAAGAAAACCAGAAGAAACCCGAGATCTAAACCGGACCAGGGCGGTTTTTCCCTTACCGGTTCGTGGATTGGGGCGGTTCGGGCACGGGTCGTCGCCCGGCGGAGCTCCAGCGAGTCCGGCGAGCGAGGCGCGGAGAGCGTGCAGCGGCGCGGGCGATGCGAGGGTCGGTGCGATGGTGGGGCAGAGGCGGCGGCACGGGCAGCAGCTGCAAGCCGCGGCGGTGAGGCAAGGTCGCGCGGTGGCGGCAGAACGCGGCGGCGATGGTGCAGCGGGATGTGCGGCAGCGGCGCGAGCGAGAGGCGAAGGGGAGGAGGGGCGGCTGCGGGGCCTTTATATAGGCGGAGAGGGGCGAGGCCGATGCAAGGCGGAGGGGCCAAGGGAGAGGTGGCCAGGCGCGGCACAGAAGCCGAGGTCGGCCGGTGGCGGGACTCCTAGCGGAGTCCCCGCTGGGGACGACGGGCGAGCTGGGCTGGGCCTGGCTCGGGTGCTGGGCCGGCCCAGTCGACGGAAGAAACCTTTTTTTTAACAGACAAAAGAAAAAGAATAAAATAAAAATAAACTAAAATATTATATAGACATATAATATATCAAAAATTTCAAAAAAACAAACCCTACGACATGAACATTTTTCTACAGTCAAATAAAATCCACAAAAATTCTAATAAATTAAATAGAGCCACTGTTCCAATAAAATCCAATAAAAATCATTTTTAAAATACCAAAAAGACTTCAAATTTATTTATCTCCAATTTTCTGTTGTAGGGAATCATGTTACCCTATTTTCCATATATTTTATTTTTGGAGAAAAATAATTTGAATAAAAACCAGATAAGTCAATATTTGAAATTGAGTTGCAGAGAATTTCAGAAAAACATCCAACTCATATTTCTTATAATTTGAAGAAGTCATTTTATCTTCTCTCGGGAAAATCATTGAGTTGCATAAAGTTTCTGAATTCGAAATATTTGGAGAATGAAATTCAAAATCCTTTCAAAGCCCTTTATCATTTAAAATAAATCGAAGAAGTCATATTATCTTCACTCTCGGGTTTTGTGTTGAAAAGAATTTGAATTCCCGGAGATCAAAAATGCAAAGTGAAAGTTTTGGGAAGTCATTTTATTCCCTCTCATTTAACTTTCAAAAGTTTCAAATTTCACTCAATTTCACACAGCGCATCAAGCAAGCAATCAAATCTATCTATTTATTATAACATTCCAAAATTTAGAATTTTGGGATGTTACAAACCTACCACACTTAAAATGAATCTCGTCCTCGAGATTCGGAGAGGCTAGCAAGAAATAGGGTTAGGGTTTGGGGGTCTTCTAACAAATCCACTGATTGGTATGGTCTTGTGTGCTACCACACTTAGAAGCAGGGTTACGGTTCCTACAAAACTCAAGTACTCCATCCTTATTGTTGACAGTGTCGATCTTCTCTGATCTTCAGGGTAACCCCTTCTCTAGGCTCTTTCGATAGTGGCAAAAATCTTTGTCCTCAATTCTTGTGTCGTTTCTTCTTGATAAGGTTCTTTCGAGACTGGTTCTTCTTAGCGGACAGGTCTGGCGCCAATACTAAACAACTATCGATATCTCATGGTGGTCATCAACCAAATTAATTGGGTCCCTGCAGAAAACGGGTCTGGGCTTCATTCTCACCGTATATCCTACGGTTGGCAACAACATGCCGTGTACAAGGGAAATTTTTCTATACCATTCTAAGGTTTAAACAAGGTTTTGACATCGTCGTCTCTCTACTATAGGTAAGTCACTCAGATTTACCATCCCGTATAACAGAGGTGAACAATAAGAGTAAGTCGGTATGATGATCAATCCATCCCGCACCCAAATCATTACCTTGTATATGGTTTAGTGAATCTCGATTTCTAACACTCGGTCATCCTCACAAGCATTGCAGAATTTCTCTTGTCGACGAACTGAGTTCGGAGAAATCCATTAATTCTGCAAGCCAAACAACCATCTATCGTGTTTCACAACCCTCGGGTTTAGCGTACACACCTATAGGATCGTCTGTTTGCAAAGTCGTACTTCTTCCAGGGGTTTTCCTTTAGCAAGAGTGTGCTTGCATTCTTGACAGGTCATGGGGCCTGTGGGTTATGGCTCATCTCCAATACTAGTAACACTTGGTCTCATCATCGGGATGCAACTGGTCATTCTTCCAACATCCAACTTAATTGGCTCTCTTAAAGCCATCCCATTGTATTGTCTTTATTCTTTGGGTACAAAACTGAGTATAATTACTCACACTCATCCTTGGGTAATCCATTCCAATTCCGAAGTATCTAACAACTACTAGTGTATTCGGGTAGTGGTGTTGGATTCTACCACACTTAACACTAGTTTCTTCAAAATATTGATCCATGTATCATGTCTTCACTCATCACTTATATAGTAACAACTCATAAAATCCCAAAATCAATACCATGATACCAACTGTATTGATTCTCAACTTACTACGATCTACTGCACTTCCACTTTCTTGCTTCAACTCCAATACTTAGCACAACTCTCCTTCTTCTTGGAACAATGCACTAGCAAAATGCTCTGCTTCACTACAGCAGAAACATAATACTTCTGACAAGTTTCGTGGTTCCCTTGTGATTACGTAGCCTCCTTAGGTCCTCGGCTTAGGGGTCCACGTCAGAACTTGTATATCCTTAGCTCATCCTTGGAGTCACTATTGCTCCATACTACAACATTACGCCATCTTTAAATCCAATTGTACTTATTTCCTTTCTATCTTTGGGGTAAGCTTCCTATCAAAAGTTAACTCCAACTTATTTGTGCAAACTCTACCCCTTGGAGCAACACCTTTCTTTCTATTTGTACAGGGTTCACTCAGAAAAGTATCGCCCTAAACAAAATGCAATGGTACATCCATAATCCATATTCTCCTCATATCAAATCTCTTATTATATCCTGAACCATTATTCAGCACTCCAATTACAAAGGTGTGATACATCCAAAACGTATCTATAATTTCTGCTTGCTCCATGCCACTTTTGGGTGATATTGCTATGATATTCACACACTTCCATAAACTTTTGATCATATTTGGACTAACCTAGTTTTCGGCTGTTTTTGTATTTCAGGTTTTCACGTTACGAGAACTGGCAGGAAAAATCCAGAAAAATTATATAAAAAATCAGCGTTCCAGAACCTACCGTGCGCCCGAAGGACAGCCGGGGGGGGGGGGGGACCAGGGCTCCAGGCGCCCTGGCGGCGCGCCCCCCCTGGGCCGCGCCGGGGGGAGAGGGCGCCTGGGCCCCCCCGAGCCCCGTCTGGTGCCCCCCTTCGGCATATATTTAGAGCGTCCTTCGAAACCCTCGAGACGGGAACTCTTTTTCGCGATCTCATCTCTGTTCCGCCGCCGCCGCCGCTTCCAAGATCGGGAGCACCAGGAGAACTCTTCCCGGCACCCTGCCGGAGGGGAGGATCACCATCGGGAGCTTCTCCACCACCATGGACGCCTCCCGGATGAGTTGTGAGTAGTCTCCCTTGGACCATGAGTCCATGACCAGTAGCTATGTGATGTTCTCCTCCCGTTCTTGTGCTTCACTAATCAGTCCTCGTGAGCTGCCCTACATGATCGAGGCACATATGTAATCCTTATGCTGTTGCTATGATGAGTTTGCTGGGATCCGATGGATTATGAGATTATGTTCAGATTGTGATTGAGTAATATATTTGATCTACCTCTTTTATATTTATGTTCGTAAGTAATTCTTGCATGTTCTCCGTTGTTATTTATTGCTTTGGCCGAGTAATACGTAGTGACTCCAAGAGGGAACGTTATGCTTGATTGTGGGTTCATGCCCCTCGATGACTAGCTTGAGTGACAGAAACATGAGTCTAGGGGATGTGCTGTTGCCACAAGGGGGAAAACAACGGTGCTTGTGCCCGCGGGTGCAAGGATTGTTTACTTTATGCAAAGTTCTTTTAATGCTGTTGTCTGTTGCATTGAGTTTACACTATGGGTGGGGCTCGCAACTTAATACCAGCGAGATGTTCTGGATAGATATCTCAAGGTGGATGATTAGTAGTAGATATTGATGGATTTCGGTCTACTTACTTTGGCGTACCGCCCATGCTTTGAACCTCAACCTTTCTTGCAATGTAGTCAGCATTGTTTGCGTTCGTGGTCCTGTCAATTGCCCAGCTGTAATTCGTTTACCTCACATAGCTGTTTTATCGTCTTTTGGGAGAGAGACATCTCTAGTGAACATCATGAGACTCCGGTCCATATTACCATCATTGATCACATCCGCTATTTACTTTTCGCATTTACTTACTATTGCAAACATTATCTATCACTACTATCATTTGCGTTTAATCCTTTGTGAACTACAAGGCCGGAGGGATTGACAACCTCTCTGTACTTGTTGGGAGCAAAGTTATTTGTATCTGTGTGCAGGTCCACGTTGATTGCTAATATCTGGCGCCGTTAGCAGTTGACACCTACTTGTTGAACCTAGGAGTCTCTGGGGATTCGATCCTTGGCATCTTTGCTAAGGGAAAAACTTCCACAACACTGCATCTTACACCTTCCACTTGGGGTAACCAACGAGGGGTTAGAGGCCCATCAAGGAGTTTTTCTGGCGCCATTGCCGGGGACTCCACTCTTCAGGATAGGGGAGTTGCACGCTATCTTTTACCTTTGCTTTTTAGTCTTGTTAGTTTACCTTTCAGTTTTTGCTTTAGTATCCTTTATCAAAAATTACAAAAAACTTTTATTTTGCCTTCCTGTTAGTAGTCCTATCTGTTTAGCTAAGCATGTTAGGATATGGTGCTTTGAGGGAATCAGAAGTTCTAGATTTCCATCAAAGGGATGGAGAAAATATGAAGAAGGCATGGGACAGAATTTCTGATGCACATAGGAGGATTATGCCTTGGATACCTATAAAAATTGTGCTTAGGAATTTTTACCAGGGTCTTTTTAAATGGTGTAAACACTCTCTTGAAATTATAGCCGAGGGAGATTTCCTAGAATGTGATGAAGCCAGAGCTCTTGAAATTATACATGGTCTATCTAGTTACTTTGTTTATGATCATAATTTTGATACTATCATAGATAGACTTGTGACTATTGAAAAGAGAATGGATGCTCTACACTTAATGAAGGTAGAGAAACCCAAACCCAATAAGAGAGATATTTTGGAAATAGATAATGACTGGGAGCCTCTTGTTAGGATTAGCATCTCTAATCAAGACTTCCTTGCTTATTGTGATATTAGATCTATGGTTTCTACTATGCCAAAAACTGTTCGTGATTCTTTAAAATTTAACATGGATAGACTACCATCTTATCATGAACACACTAATGGAGATGTTTCTGAAATCCAGGGAAGAATAAAAGATGTGCCAGTTAAATTCCTTAAAGGGATTGCAATGGTTGATTTCTTCATCATGGAGCCAAACCAAGGAAATATAGTGCTTGGAAGGGACTTCCTCCAAGCGGTAAAAGGCTTCATCGATATAGGTAAGGGACAAATCCGCTTACGCGGGAAGGCAAAAGGTGTGTACCCCTTTCCTAGAAGGAACAAGAGTGAACTTGTTGAGGAACCATATGAATCAATTTATAACTCCGATTATTATGATGGTTATTGATTCCTTTTTGCATTATGCCTAGCTTAAAGGCATAAAAGAAAGCGCTTTTGGGAGGCAGCCCACATGAATAAATTTTTATATTTTGCTTTTGTTGTGTCTTGATGTTGTTTACTACAGTAGCATCATCATTGTATCTTTGCTTTTCATATTTGTGCCAAGTATAGCCTCTGATTGCTAGAAAGTTCAAAAGTTGTGAGGTGCTGTCCAGGAAACAGATTCTGTCCTTGGATAGAAAACTTCGTATAAAATCACCAGATCATCTTTTTGGTCTGAATGTTTTCGACAGCGTTCTCTATATAATTGTATTTCGTGCGTCTGTTCTGAGTTTTTTGATTTGAGTTGCAGAAGTGCCCCGAACAAATCGATTACTACCTGCTGTTCTGTTTTTCACAGATTCTGTCCTATTTTGCCTTTCCTCCATTTTGCAAACCAAGAGCTTGCTTTTTCTTTGCAAAAACCTTTTGGCAATCTTGAGAAACAGTAGAACTTCAAGAATATCTTTATTTCCAGCAAGGTATAATTATTTTATTAAGGGTACTAACCTCGCTAATCAGATTATGATGAGTTATGTATGAAGGGAGTTTTCAAGTGTGCGAGGGAAGATGATAAAAAGATTCAGGAGTGTCAAGCGCTCAAGCTTGGGGATGCCCCCGTGCACCCCAAGAAATATTCAAGGAGAATCAAGCGTCTAAGCTTGGGGATGCCCCCGTGCATCCCCTTCTCCATCAACATTATCAGTTCGTCTTTCGTTCCGCTATATTTTTATCACTTCATGTGTTAAGTGCAATGCTTGGAGCGTCTTGCTTTTAGTTTTCTTTTTAGTTTTTCATAACGAGTCGGAACTCAGCTTTCTTTATGTGGGAGAGAAACACGCTCCACTTCTACCTAGAACATAACATAGAATTTTCATGTCTATCTTTGCTATGTGTGTTCTTTGTCTTTTAATAGCTACTATCATGCTCTGCTCTTAGTATTCATGCTTATCTTTTCAAAGAGCTTTTGTTTAGTTGGTTGCTTGAACTCTCTTTAATTATCATGCTTATCTTATTAATAGAGTTTGCTTCCGTTGCATTGGTTAATATGTCTATGATAAAGATGCTACGTGCATAATGGCGCTTAGTAGTTCAGGTTTTCTTGTGGTTAGTCTCAAATAGCTGGGGGATTCCTAATGTGTTATTGGAATACCAACTTGATTTGTTTGCCTATGATGTGGTATGGTTTAGTAATATCTTCCTTCAAGAATTTATTTTGATTGACTTGGCGTATGCTCACGCATATCTAAGACTGTAAAGAAAGTCTGTCAAGCATTGATGATCTTTTATTTTTGAGTAGCGATATAACTACCATGTCTGATTCAATGTTGCTTTGTCGCTCTGCATGATTATGACCGTCATTGCTCTCTTAGTTGGTCGCTCCCAGTCTTTTGCTAATCTCCACCTGTACTAAGCAGACTAACTTTGCAATACATAGCTCATGGGAAAGTAGCTTAAAAACTATTGTGGTAAAGAATATGTTGCCTATGTATCTTATTTCTTATAAGTTGCTTGCTGAGCGGTAACCATGTTTCTGGGGACGCCATCAACTGTCACACTTTTTTTGAATATCATGTGAGTTGCTATGCATGTTCGTCTTGTCTGAAGTAAGGGTGATTTGCCATGGGTTGATTGAGTATGCATATTGTTAGAGAAGAACATTGGGCCGCCAATCAAAGCCATGCATCATGGTGGAAGTTTTAGCTTGGACATTAATCCTCAATCTCTTATGATAATATGCTTATGCATTAAAGAGGAGTCCATCATCTATTTTCTATGTTGTCCCGGTATGGATGTCCTCAAGTTTAGATCTATCAAAAACGAGAAATCAAATGCGATTTATCTCATTGGACCTTTGTACAGGTGGCATAGAGGTGCCCCTTTGTGACACTTGGTTGAAACATATGTAATGCAATGATAACCCATGGAAATCCGAGCTAATTAGGACAAGGTGCGAGCACTATTGGTATTTGATGCATGAGGCTTGCAACTTATAGGATGTCTTATGCATGACACATATGAAGTACTACTACCGTTGACAAAATTGCTTCTATGTTTTCAAAATAAAAAAAGCTCTAGCACATAACCATGCTTTTACTTTTATGTTGAGTCTCCACCTTCTTTCTTCAAGCACCAACTACTGAGAGCATGATTGTCATTCTAAGTGTAATGTGCATTGTCCCAAAGTAGCATTGTCTTTTGCATGATTGTGATATCGTTTATTTTGAAATCATTGTATCTAGTCATCACTTAAACCTTGAAGGTGCCCCTGCATTTATGTTTTGCTTCACTAAAGGGGGCAAGCTAGATATCACTTTATCATATTTGCACATCATGATCATTGCAAATCTTTTTGATGCTTCAATGTCATGTTGTAAAACTTTCAGTCCTTTGTGATTTTCTCATGAGGCAACTTAATTACTATAGAATCATTGTCTCAGTAAGCTTTTGTCATATGACTATAAAAAGTCCTATATGGTTAATAGCATGTCACCACATAAATTATTCTTGTTATCATTTACCTACTCGAGGACGAGCTGTCACACCCCAAAATTTTAATTCCTTTTCTTTAAATAAAATTTGGCTAGAAACAAAAATTTTGTTTTACAAAAAGATCTTTAGTGTTTTTAGAACCTTTATTTCTGTTTCTTCCCTCCTTATAAAATTTTTTTTTTAGTATTTTTGTGGGCTCTGAAAATCATCTGAAAGCATTTCATTACTTGTTCAATAACAGTAAGAATTATTTCATAATAAAATTTTGCCATAGAAAATTCTTTTAAAAGCTTTTTCTTTTCTTCTTATGCTCCTTTTTGCACTACAGCTATTTTAAATAATTCTCTAAAAATTCCACCAAAATTATGAGGAGTCATGTGATGCCTATGGATCACCTTTCTGCAAAAATCCATCTTTGTCCTTTGTAAAATTTGAGTAAATCATCCTCTTTTCTATTTCTGCCTATCTTCTAGGTTTCTACTGCAACTACAATTGTCCTTGCTCCAAAACTTCTGAAACTTGTCCATCTCATAGTCCTCCCAACCAAACACTTAAGTTCAAAAGGGCAGCTTCAATCTCATCTTGCAAGACCACTAAATATACCCCTTTATTTTCTGTCCAGAACCAAGTTTCTCCACAACTTGCACTAGAAAGTATCTCCTTTTTCCAAACCAACTCCACTATCATCTCTCACACTTAATGAGACACCATTCTGCCAAATACCACCTTCATAGGAATATTCTAAATAGCCTTAGCATTTCATCGAGCACCTTGTGTGCATGACAACAATTTTGCCTATCTCCAAACTACACTACACTCTTGACCATCTGACCAAATCAACATGTCCACCAACCTTGCCTTGTAGAGTAGCCCCACCCTGCCAAGTCTCCCTTACAGAAGACTTTTCTAGCTCCCCATGGCAATTCGTCGAGCACATTGTGCACATGTCCAGAGCGCGCCCGGAGCACCATTATGGCAGGCATCGGCACCACTCCGCGTGGCCTCCCTGCTACTCCTCCCGCACGCCAACCGCTGCGTGGCGCTTCCCTGGCGAGCCACCACCCCGCCGACACTCTCCCTCGTCCCCTAGCGCCACCCTCCACCGTCCACACCACCGTCCCTCGCCGCCCGACAAGAAACCTTCTCCGCCACGCCACCTTCGAGACACGCGGCTTCCCCTGAGTTCTCCGGTCCCCCTGGCATTAATGGGACGGCTGCCACCCCCCACGGAACCCCGCCACCTCGCCACCGACCTCACCGGCCTCACACGCCGCCTTTAAAGGCCGCCGTCGCTGCATGCCGTGGACGGCGCCACTCGGGGCACCTGGCTCCGCCCCGAGGCCGCCAGCTTGACCCCCGCATCTAACTCGCAGGGGCCCCGCCCTCACCTAACCGCACCGGCCACGCCTACTCATCACCAGCCACGACCTCCGCCTTTAATCGCCGCCGCCTCCATGGCTTCCCCGGGAAGCCACGGGAACCGCCTCCCCCACCTATAAAACCCCTCCTCAAGCTCGCTCCCGTACAGGGCACCTCCCTCTCCCCCTCACCAAACCCCCGTACCGGCAGAACGACCGGAGGAGCCATCGTCCTCGACTCCGGCCGCCTCTGCCACCACCCCTCGCCTCGCAGCTAACCATCACTTCAGAGCCTCCCCCTCCCCAATTCCTTCTCCACTAGACTCCTCAAGATCCCGCAAACCCATCTTAGTCATCAATTCCACCGGAGCGAGCCCGTAGGCAAAAGCCCTCTTCGGGACTCGCCGGAGTTCCGCGGTGGGACTCGTCGCCGGCGACTCCACCCACCCCGGCGACCAAGACGAGTACCCACGGGTTCGTCTCGGCCCCCTGAGCACACCCATATGATCAGATCCCCGAAGGGTGCCGCCGTTCACCGGCGAACGTCGCCGGAGCGCCGCCTCCGTTCGGCTGGGGGAGACGACGCGCGCGGCGACAGGTCAAACCTGACCAGTGGGCCAGGCGGGGCCCACTGTCAGCGACCCTAGATACGCCAGCGCGGCGTAAGTGGAAGCGTACTCTCGGAGTACGTCTTCGACGTGAACGCCTCCCGCGCAGCTGAACGTTTGGGCTCGGCCCAGTAAGGCCGTGGAGTTAAACAGCGCTCAGGGCGCGCTTCCATCTCTTCTTTTTATTCCTTTCCAGCACGTTTTCAAATATTTCCACAGCCACCAAATCAAATCCAAATTCGATGATTCCAATTTCTGTAAACTGCTAAAAACATGCTATATTTTTTCCAGACTAGGTGAACATTTTTCCTACACTCTGTCTCTACTGGATCCATTAAATAGTCCAAATTCTTTATTCCTTCCAGATTAATAGATCCATAGTAAATCACATGAACTCCAAATAATATAATTCTTTTTCTGTTATTCCTAAAAATTTGATCTAGTTTATTTTAATAGTTGTTTCATAAGTTTTCCAATCAACTTTTTATCACTATTTTGCTATATGTGGTAATTCAAATATTTTTTTGAAATAGGAAATGGAGGGAAGATGTTTATTTCAAAAACCTTGGAGTGCATCCCATATTTTTTGCATACTCAAGGCAAGCATTTTTGAACACTTGATATGGTGAATGTTTGCATGCTAGAATATTTTTAAGTATGGTTTAATAATAGTAATATTATATGAGTAGGAATATTTTTCATGCATGCATGTTCAGGTAGATAAGTTCTCTTGCATACACTTTTGCAACATGCATAGTTTATGAGCATCCAGGAGTTGCTCCTGTTTTGGACGTGCCGGTGGGCACGGGCCTTAGTTGACACGATGGTGTCATGAGAAATATTGTGGAAGCAGGCAAGGGTTGTAGCCCTGTCCTGGTGATACTGTTGAGATAATAATTCTGTTATGTTAATCACTGCAGGAAACATAAGCCTCCTGAGTCGACCGTAGATCGAGTCTTGTTCCGGTAACCCCATACTTGAATCGTGCTGCCACTTGTCCCTGCCACGGGTAGGGTATGGTTTAGTAAGTTGTTAACCCCTTTCCGTGCACACACCGTACAGAGGACCACGATGAGATTTTTCCACGACGGTGGACTAAATCCTGTCATCGGGTCAGGGGGCATGGGTGTTACCGGCTGTGTGATGCCGAGAGGGAGTGTACCCTTGTAATCCGCGCGTATGAATAGTGATCCCATGCTCATGGAGGTTGTAGCCTCTCCGACTTAGAGTTTTCCTTAACTGTTGTTTTGGGTGAACCCTGGCAGCAGAAAAGTTAAGCTGGTGTGTGCTGGTTAGGTGTGTTTTCAACCCAAACACCATAATGGGAATTAGTCAGTAACACAATATTGACTAAAGAAATCCTATACTTGTGGGTAAAGAGTGCACCCTCTGCAGAGTCGTATCTATTCGAATAGCCGTGTCCGCGGTTAAGGACTACAGTCTGGGTTGGTCAAGTGTCGGTCTTAGAGTCGGTCTCCGGAGGAAAATAATTCAGTGAGCTTGATTAATTTTGCAGAATGAGTATTGCTGCTATTGATGTTATTATGAATATTATTGGTGCTATAATTTTGATTATGGACTAACCCGTTGCTCCTATTTTATTTTTTCCAGAGTGTCACAGGGGCTGGCTAGACTACCCCGGACACTCGCCTTTATTTTTAAGTCCTTTCTGTGGCGTCCCTCGAGTGTCAGGCGGTTTATCACGCCACTACTCTTGTGGACACCCGACTGGCATTTCTTTTCAAGTCCTTTCGTGGCGTCCCTCGAGTGTCAGGCGGTTTATCACGCCACTACTCTTGTGGACACCCGACTGGCATTTCTTTTCAAGTCCTTTCGTGGCGTCGCCTGAGTTCTCGGATGGTATCGTCCGATTACTCTTTTAGACACCCGATTGGCATTTCTTTTTAAGTCCGATCATGGTGTCACTTGACATCCGACCGGCATTTCTTTTATATTCTACATGATTCTAATATTTATTTTCCGCAATAATTATTATTCACCATGCCATGTCCTGATTCCTGTCAGCATGCATTTAATATAAGTCTATCATGAGCATATGCATATAGCTTAATTCATCATGACCGTATAATTGTTTGCTGCATTTGTTATATCTTTTGTCCATGATGTTTGCGAGTACATTCAAACGTACTCACAGGCTTGTCCCTGGCTATTTACTTGGTCAGGTTAGGAGTTCTGCGAGAAGTACCACAGCAATGTCCGTGCGAAGCCTAGGAGTGCAGCCACGCAGGATAGGAGTTAACCGGGTCAGCTGTTCCTGTTGGAATGGAACCCCATCGATGTGGAGATCTTCGAGCCAATTCCTTCATCCACCACCGGAGTCATTGTTATTCAGTAGACCTTTATGGTCTTATATCAAAATTCTTGTAATGCTTGGTAATCTGTAACAAGTATGTGTCCACCAGTAACAGTAATCCTGGGCTGGTGATGACACTAGGGGTTAATTTCTGGAATATTATGTTCCCGAAATCCGGCCCCGACACGAGCAGGAATTAAGCTTGGGGATGTTGATACGTCCAAAACGTATCTATAATTTCTGCTTGCTCCATGCCACTTTTGGGTGATATTGCTATGATATTCATACACTTCCATACACTTTTGATCATATTTGGACTAACCTACTAATCCAGTGCACCCCAGTGCCAGTTTCTGTTTTCGGCTGTTTTTGTATTTTAGGTTTTCACGTTACGAGAACTACCAGGAAAAATCCAGAAAAATTATATAAAAAATCAGCGTTCGAGAACCTACCGTGTGCCCGAAGGACAGCCGGGGGGGGGGGCACCAGGGCTCCAGGCGCCCTGGCGGCGCGCCCCCCTGGGCCGCGCCGGGGGGCGCCTGGGCCCCCCGAGCCCCGTCTGGTGCCCCCCTTCGGCATATATTTAGAGCGTCCTTCGAAACCCTCGGGACGGGAACTCTTTTTCGCGATCTCATCTCTGTTCCGCCGCCGCCGCCGCTTCCAAGATCGGGAGCACCAGGAGAACTCTTCCCGGCACCATGTCGGAGGGGAGGATCACCATCGGGAGCTTCTCCACCACCATGGACGCCTCCCGGATGAGTTGTGAGTAGTCTCCCTTGGACCATGAGTCCATGACCAGTAGCTATGTGATGTTCTCCTCCCGTTCTTGTGCTTCACTAATCAGTCCTCGCGAGCTGCCCTACATGATCGAGGCACATATGTAATCCTTATGCTGTTGCTATGATGAGTTTGCTGTGATCCGATGGATTATGAGATTATGTTCAGATTGTGATTGAGTAATATATTTGATCTACCTCTTTTATATTTATGTTCGTAAGTAATTCTTGCATGTTCTCTGTTGTTATTTATTGCTTTGGCCGAGTAATACGTAGTGACTCCAAGAGGGAACGTTATGCTTGATTGTGGGTTCATGCCCCTCGATGACTAGCTTGAGTGACAGAAACATGAGTCTAGGGGATGTGTTGTTGCCACAAGGGGGAAAACAACGGTGCTTGTGCCCGCGGGTGCAAGGATTGTTTACTTTACGCAAAGTTCTTTTAATGCAGTTGTCTGTTGCATTGAGTTTACACTATGGGTGGGGCTCGCAACTTAATACCAGCAAGATGTTCTGGATAGATATCTCAAGGTGGATGATTAGTAGTAGATATTGATGGATTTCGGTCTACTTACTTTGGCGTACCGCCCATGCTTTGAACCTCAACCTTTCTTGCAATGTAGTCAGCATTGGTTTGCGTTCGTGGTCCTATCAATTGCCCAGCTGTAATTCGTTTACCTCACATAGCTGTTTTATCGTCTTTTGGGAGAGAGACATCACTAGTGAACATCATGAGACTCCGGTCCATATTACCATCATTGATCACATCCGCTATTTACTTTTCACATTTACTTACTATTGCAAACATTATCTATCACTACTATCATTTGCGTTTAATCCTTTGTGAACTACAAGGCCGGAGGGATTGACAACCTCTCTGTACTCGTTGGGAGCAAAGTTATTTGTATCTGTGTGCAGGTCCACGTTGATTGCTAATATCTTGCGCCGTTAGCAGTTGACACCTACTTGTTGAACCTAGGAGTCTCAGGGGATTCGATCCTTGGCATCTTTGCTAAGGGAAAAACTTCCACAACACTGCATCTTACACCTTCCACTTGGGGTAACCAACGAGGGGTTAGAGGCCCATCAAGGTGCTTCACAACAAATGTTGCCATCCACCTAGTTGGGTATGGTCAAACATTCCTCCCATCTTTATTCCTTTGTCCTAGCTAAGGACGCTTCCATCGGAATTGTGCAATGTGATTCTTAAAATCCACAATCTGTTGTCTCATCCTATTGGTTGTGTGCTTCGTCTCCATCATCTATGCATGCATCCTACTCAGGCATTCCTGGGTATAACGAAGTCTTGCTTCGAGGATTTCTCCAATCTGACGTATGGCCTCCATAGCAGCTTCACGAACAGAGTCGAAGAACGTTGTCCGTGGTACTCGAGAGATGCAAAAGTATTGACCCATAGTCTTTGGGCAAACTCCTTTCACACGATGGAGGTGTACCTCCACGTACCAAAGTTCAACTCCATTCTCCATGAAGGGATAACCCTTGTAAACTGCATCTCCTTCTAAGTGAATATGCTTCATCATGTCCTTCAGGATCTTGGGATAATCCCGATCGCTAGTCAGGGTCATGATCGTTTCCAGGCCTTTGTGAAAAGACTCTTAAAGGGTTGTCATCTGTGGGTATAAGACAGAAAGGGCACTCAGGACAATGTAGGTATTTCCTTGTGGTCGTTTGTCCGAGAAAGGTTTGGGGTCAGCTTCTGCATGGGTTCTAGGTTTTGGTATGGGTGAGGGGCACTCACAATCATCCAACAACTCATAACATCTCCTTCTTAGATTTCCAAAAATATCAACTTCTATTGCTTCACGAACTATTACAATGTTCTTTCCACAACTCAACTCAACATTGTAATAAAGTGTATTCCATATTTAGCTACATGCTTCATTCTAATTTCCAGATCTCAACTACTCTCCTTCAATCTTTCCTCCGCTCTGAACCTTCTCTTGGCAAAATGCTCTTCTTCCTTGTAGTGTAAACTAATGTCATTAGACAAATCTAGGGACTTCATGGCGACTATCCTGGTTCATTGGATTCTCCGCTTCCTGGTTGGGCAGTTGCTAGCATAATGACGAAAATCCATGCACCGATAACATGTGGTGTGACTTAGGTCCTTTTCCGCAGAAATTGGGTCGTTCTAGGAACACTTGCTCTTTCTCTTCCTCGAATTCTTCGTTCCTATCAATTCTTCTATCTTTTGTGGATCAAACTCCACTTATTTTGTCGGGAAGTCTCCCAGATTCTCATGTCTTTCCTTCGTGCAATACTGTGAAAGATGTCCCTCTTCTCCACATGAATAGCAAGCACGAGAGTAAAATCTGTCTAGTCCTTCTCCATCAGGGTCGTCAATATCTACCTCCATCGCGGATTCCTTTGAAAATTCCTTTAGGACTTCTTTCATTGCTTCTTTCTTCTGCTGGATAGTTTTTTGTACCATGGGGTAAATGTGACACTGAGCAGGGTAGTGGGTAGTTCCTTCACACAAGAAACAAGTAATCTGCCTAGTTGGGCATTCTTCAGCTAGGCGACTTTCTTCACAATTAGGGCATTCTTCCTTGTGCTCCTCCTGGGTGTGTCCTATTTCTCCACAAATCCTGCAGGCACAAGGTTTCTTCTTCGGGTTGTCACCATGATCTCGGATGAGACGGGATCTTAACAGAGTCTTCTTGAATTCCTCCCAACTTCCTGCTCCATTACATCCTTGTATGGCATGATGCATCTTCCACCATGCTGCATCACTTTTTGTAAAGTACCGAAGAGCGTATTAAACCTCATACTTCCTTGCAACCAAATTTTTCCTGAAGTGAACCTCCATGTTTTGTATCCATAGCTCTGCCTCTGGCTGGATCATTGGTCCAGAGACTTCAAGTCTATCTTCATTCATCCTCTATTTGGTCCAAGGGTTTTGGGATGAGATAAGAGAGATAGAGACAGAGATACACTCAATTCAAATAATAGTTTTTGAAGAGACGGTTTTAGTTTTGTGGCCGTCAGAAAAACATCAAACAAATGACGGCTCACAAACGTCGCACCTAACGTAAGCACATAACAGGGGTTTGGTCTTCTAAAGGTCAACATCTCCTCAAAATCGTCAACTCTTCAAATCTTCGGAGTATCCATTGTTGTAGCTTCAACACTTCCAACGCATGGTGAAATCCTCTTTACTCCGAAGTGGTCCAAATAGTAAAGGGTATTGTCTAACTATTTGAGGTAAGAGGGAAGATTTTGACAAAAGTCGGAAAAGAAGAGAGCTAAGAATCTTTTTGAAAATATAGTTTTAGAGAAATCCTTTCCTATGGGCTTGCCAGGGTCTAGGGTCACGTCCTACAGTCAACATGTGCTTTGATACCATCTTGTAGCGACCCCACCCGAATGGATCAAGTCTCTGTGCTTAAGTGTCATCCCTGGATCGGTATGCTGACATACACAGTACTCGAGGATTTATAACAGAGGTAAATCACATGTAGTAAGTAACGTAAATACTATTACCTCAATCGATCATAGCGGAAGCAACAAAGGTTGTGGATTCCCATCAACACCAACGGCAAAGTTGAGTGTAGAGAGCGCAACCCTAACATAACACTTACTCGTCGAAAAAAATTCCTGCAACATAAGACGTTGCAGCCGTGTAGGTCAGTACATTGAATGTACTGGCAAATTCACACTGTAATGAGTAATGATGAACAATGCCTACAACTACATGTATATTTGGCTGGTGGAGGCTGTAAGGCTGTTTTTGCATAAAGCTAGTTTTTCCCTACCACCAAAGGAATGCATTTTATTTAACTACTTTGTTAAATTTAAAACATGAACAATTGAGAATGGTACCCCCATCTCAATCCCTAACCAAAGTCATTATTAACCTAACAAATTAATTAAATAGAATGTTGAGATCAACAAATAATCCACTTCTATATACTCAAAGATGTCCATAATCGGGGACATGGCTACTCATGAATAGTTTGTACACTCTGTAGAGGTTTGTGCACTTTTCCCCACAAGACTCGATCGCCCCCGTTTAATTTCTCGCACTGCATGGTGTTTGTGAAACGGATGGCCGAGACACAGTCTTCCAGAAGCATTAACTCTTTACCTCAGGTGGACCGGTACACCTACATTCGCTACATCTGCTAGTCGACGATGAAAGAGTTCACGGAACTTACTCATACTATGCCAGAGCCCATAATGGCTTGTGGCTGCACATGGAAGTTTCTAGGCATGAAAATATTATATGATCCCTTTGAGCCTGGGTGGCATTCCAATAAGACAATCACACGGAAACCCCGAGATTTCCTAGGACAACACTGGCAACCCCAGGTGTCCGGGCAATCCACTGGTTCACTTCCAGGGTGCCCCAACCAATCCACCCAGATGTGTATTAAATTACCACCTTAAAGTTTCCCTTAAAATATCACTCACATCTTTCATGAAACTCTCATACCAATCCACGTCAACAAGCATGGCTAAGCAATAAGTAACAACGCGCGTACCCCCCTTGGTTGCTCTTCGGTCATTGGGTTCCTACCTCATGAACTACAAAGCATCATATTATGTAACCAGTCCTACTCATGCAAGTGTTTGAGGATAGAACTAATGCAATGAAAATTGGGAATTGGAAAGTATGATCAAAGTGTGAACTTGCCTTTTACTGACGATGTAGATGATTCTCACTCAGAACTCGTGATAGATCTACTCGTCACACTCCGTTCAATCTATCTTAAGCAAACAATAGTAACCACACATAAGCAATCACTCAAAAGATCGGACAGAGCGAATAAAACACTTCGGAAAACTTCAAAAACCAATGAGTGACTCTTGAAACATAAAACGATTTCCAACAGTACCAAAATTATGTGAATTTGGCCTTATCAGAAAGTTTAGGTCAAGAGCTTCGATTTGCAAAAAGAATCAACTAAAACAGAGTTATAAAACTCAAGTTATGAACAAAACAAGTTTGACTCTAAACTAGTTGAATTCAAATTTTAAAACCTTCAAAAACATGTTTAAGTTGTATTACTGGAAAGAGGAGATCGTAACGAAGACGTGGGTGTTGGTTTCGTTGGATTTGGACCAACGAGCAAAAAGTTAGGGCCGTTTGAAGTATATGGACTAAACTATAAAAAGAAGATACTACAACTAAGTCCCTGACTACTAAACAGACTTTAAAAGAAAAACGTTCACATCTGAGACCAAACTAACGAATTCGTCCACTACTGGTGCCAAACGAACGAACGATCGTTACTAACCCAACTACAAAAAAAACTGTTTAAAAAAACCCCGAAGAAACCCGAGATCTAAACCGGACCGGGGTGGTTTTTCCCTTACCGGTTCGTGGATCGGGGCGGTTCGGGCGCGAGTCGTCGCCGGCGGAGCTCGGAGCTCCGGCGAGTCCGGCGAGCGAGGCGCGGCGAGCGTGCGGAGGCGCGGGCGATGCGAGGGTCGGCGCGGTGGTGGGGCAGCGGCGGCGGCGCGGGCAGCAGCTGCAAGCCGCGGCGGCGAGGCAAGGTCGCGTGGTGGCGGCAGAACGCGACAGCGGTGGTGCAGCGGGATGTGCGGCGGCGGCGCGAGCGAGAGGCGAAGGGGAGGAGGGGCGGCAGCGGGGCCTTTATATAGGCGGAGAGGGGCGAGGCCGATGCGTGAGGGAGGGGCCAAGGGATAAGTGGCCGGGCGCGGCACGGAAGCCGAGGTCGGCCGGCGGCGGGACTCCCAGCGGAGTCCCCGTTGGGGACGACGGGCGAGCAGGGCTGGGCCTGGCTCGGGTGCTGGGCCGGCCCAGTCGGCGGAACAAACCTTTTTTTAAGAGACAAAAGAAAACGAATAAAATAAAAATAAACTAAAATATTATATAGACATATAGTATATCGATATTTTCAGAAAAACAAACCCTACGACATGAACATTTTTCTACAGTCAAATAAAATCCACAAAAATTCTAATAAATAAAATAGAGCTACTGTTCCAATAAAATCCAATAAAAATCATTTTTAAAATACCAAAAAGACTTCAAATTTATTTATCTCCAATTTTCTGCTGTAGGGAATCATGTTACCCTATTTTTCATATATTTTATTTTTGAAGAAAAATAATTTGAATAAAAACCAGATAACTCAATATTTGAAATTGAGTTGCACAGAATTTTAGAAAAACTTCCAACTCATATTTCCTATAATTTGAAGAAGTCATTTTATATTCTCTCGGGAAAATCATTGAGTTGCATAAAGTTTCTGAATTCGAAATATTTGGAGAATGAAATTCAAAATCCTTTCAAAGCCCTTTATCATTTAAAATAAATGGAAGAAGTCATATTATCTTCACTCTAGGGTTTTGTGTTGAAAAGAATTTGAATTCCCGGAGATCAAAAATGCAAAGTGAAAGTTTTGGGAAAGTCATTTTATTCCTTCTCATTTAACTTTCAAAAGTTTCAAATTTCACTCAATTTCACACAGCGCATCAAGCAGGCAATCAAATCTATCTATTTATTTTAACATTCCAAAATTTAGAATTTTGGGATGTTACATTAGCCTGAAGTCTTTTTAATTCACAGATCACTACTCGCCCTAGACGAAGAACATCAAGTACGAGACGTGCTACCCGTTCACCGTGCCGGAGTCGCTGGAGGATCAGCGCTGCTACTTCTCGAGCTTGCGTTGTATTCCCTCGAAGAGGAAAGGGTGATGCAGCACAGTAGTGTAAGTATTTCCCTCAGTTTTTGAGAACCAATGTATCAATCCAGTAGGAGACCACGCACGAGACCCTCGCACCTGCACAAACAAATAAGAACTTCGCAGCCAACGCGATAAGGGATTGTCAATCCCTTTACGGTCACTTATGAAAGTGAGATCTGATAGAGATGATAGTTTGATATTTTTGGTATTTTTGGATATAAGAACAGAAAGTAAAAGCGAAAAAGTAAAGTAGATTGTAAATTGATATGTTGAGAATAGACCCGGGGGCCATAGTTTTCTCTAGTGGCTTCTCTCATGATAGCGGTATTCTACGACGGGTAAACAAATTACTGTCGAGCAATTGATAGAAAAGCGAATGATTATGAGACTATCTAGGCATGATCATTATATATAGGCATCACGTCCGAGACAAGTAGACCGAAACGATTCTGCATCTACTACTATTACTCCACACATCGACCTCTATCCAGCATGCATCTAGAGTATTAAGTTCATGAGAACAGAGTAACGCCTTACGCAAGATGACATGATGTAGAGGGATAAACTCAAACATAGTGATATAAACCCCATCTTTTTATCCTCGATGGCAACAATACAATACGTGCTTTGCTGCCCCTACTATCACTGGGAAAGGACACCTCAAGATTGAACCCAAAGCCAAGCACTTCTCCCATTGCAAGAACTATAGATCTAGCAGGCCAAACCAAACCTATAATTCGAAGAGACCTGCAAGGATATTATAGTTATACATAAAGAGTTCAGAAAAGAACCAAATGTTTCTCATAGATAATCTTGATCATAAACCCACAATTCATCGGATCTCGACAAACACACCACAAAAAGAGATTACATCGAATAGATCTCCTCGAAGACCGAGGAGAACTTGGTATTGAGATCCAAAGAGAGAGAAGAAGCCATCTACATACTAGCTATGGACCCGAAGGTCTGTGGTAAACTACTCACAAGTCATGGTGAGGCGATGATGATGATGTAGAAGCACTCCGTGGAAGATCCCCCCTCCGGCGGAGCTCCGGAACAGGCCCCAAGATGGGATCTCACACGAAAAGAAGGTTGCGGCGGTGGAACTAGGGTTTCCTCTATTGTTCAGATGGTTTCGGGGTACGTAGATATATATAGGAAGAAGGAGGGCACCGGGGGCCAGACGGGGTGCCCACGAGATAGGGGGCGTGCCCCCACCCTCGTGGACGCCACGTCAGCCCTACTCCGTGGTTCTCAAGTCTCCCGTGCGTATTTTGCTCCAAAAATATCTCTCCCGAAGGTTTCATTCCATTTGGACTCCGTTTGATATTCCTTTTCTGTAAAACACTGAAATAGGCAAAAAAACAACAATCTGGACTGGGCCTTTGGGTTAATAGGTTAGTCCCCAAAATAATATAAAAATGTATAACAAAGCCCATTAAACATCCAGAACATCATAAATAATAGCATGGAACAACAAAAAATTATAGATACGTTGGAGACGTATCAAGCATCCCCAAGCTTAATTCCTGCTCGTCCTCGAGTAGGTAAATGATAAAAACATAATTTTTGATGTGGAATGCTAACCAACCTAATTTTCAATGTAGGTCTCTTAATTGTGGCATGAATGTTTAGATCTGAAAGATTTAAGACAAAAGTCTATATTGACATAAGAAATAATAATACTTCAAACATACTAACAAAGCAATCATGTCTTCTCAAAATACTATGGCTAAAGGAAGTTATCCCTACAAAATCATATAGTCTGGCTATGCTCCCTCTTCATCACACAAAATATTCATATCATGCACAACCCCGGTTTCAGCCAAGCACTTGTTTTCATACTCTATTCTTTCAAACCTTTCAACTTTCACGCAATACATGAGCGTGAGCCATGGACATAGCACTATGAGTGGAACAGAATGGTGGTTTTGGAGAAGACAAAAAGGAGGGAGATAGTCTCACATCGACTAGGCATATCAACGAGCTATGGAGATGCCCATCAATAGATATCAATGAGAGTGAGTAGGGATTGCCATGCAACGGATGCACTAGAGCTAAAAATGTATGAAAGCTCAACAAAATAAACTAAGTGGGTGTGCATCCAAATTGCTTGCTCACGAAGACCTAGGGCATTTGAGGAAGCCCATCGTTGGAATATACAAGCCAAGTTCTATAATGAAAATTCCCACTAGTATATGACATTGACTAAACATGAGACTCTCTATCATGAAGAACATGGTGCTACTTTGAAGCACAAGTGTGGAAAAAAGATAGTAGCAATTGTCCCTTTTTTGGACCTTTCTTTTTTTCTTTGGCCTTTCCTTTTTTTCGGAGGGGCTTTCTTTATTTAGCCTTTCCTCACATGGGACAATGCTCTAATAATGATGATCATCACACTTTTATACATTTACAACTTGATACTAGAACAAAGTATGACTCTATATGAATGCCTCCGGCGGTGTACCAGGATGTGCAATGAATCAAGAGTGACATGTATGAAATATTATGCATGGTGGCTTTTCCACAAATACGATGTCAACTACATGATCATGCATGGCAATATGACAATATGACGCGTGTCATATGAACGGAACGGTGGAAAGTTGCATGGCAATATATCTCGGAATGACTATGGAAATGCCATGCTAGGTAGGTATGGTGGCGGTTTTGAGGATGATATATGGTGGCTGTTTTGAGGAAGGATATATAGTGGGTGTATGGTACCGGCGAAAGTTGCGCGGTACAAGAGAGGCTAGCAATGGTGGAAGGGTGAGAGTGCGTGTAATCCATGGACTCAACATTAGTCATAAGAACTCATATACTTATTGCAAAAATTTACGAGTCATCAAAACAAAGCAATCAACACTTGCTCCTAGGGGAGGTTGGTAGGAGTTAACCATCGCGCGCCCCCGACCTCCACACAAAGGATGACACTCTACAAATACCTCATGCTCTAACTTCGTCACATAGCGGTTCACCATACGTGCATGCTACGGGAATCACTAACCTTAACACAAGTATTTCTCAATTTCATAATTACTCTACTAGCATGACTCTAATATCACTATCCTCATATCTCAAAACAATTATCAAGCATCCAACTTTTCATCATATTCAATGCACTTAGTATGAAAGTTTTTACTACATTCATCTTGGATGCCTATCATGTGAAGGCTAGTTTTATAGCCAAAGCACATTACCATGCTGTTTTAATAGACTCTCAGAAGGATATAAGTGAGGCATGAGAGTTCAAAAATTTCTACAAAATATAATCACCACCGTGCTCTAAAAGATATAAGTGAAGCACTAGAGCAAAAACTATTCAATTCAAAAGATATAAGTGAAGCACATAGAGTGTTCTAACAATTCCTAGGCCATATTTAACTCTCTCAAATAGGTGTGTCCAGCAAGGATGATTGTGGCAAACTAACAAGTAAAGACTCAAATGATACACGACGCTCCAAGTAAAACTGTGGGGACCCCGACTTAGAAGTCGAGATCACCGAATGCACGTGTACAGTGATCCCAGAGATCAATGCTCACTGAACACACAGAAGCTGAAATAACAAGAGTCTTACATCCATACAAATAGTCTTACACGGATTATGGCCATTATGGCCAAGTCTTACATAGATAGAGCCTCACGGGCTGAATAACAAATAACTCGAATAGCGGAAGTCTTCGATAACGGGTAGAACCCATGCCATCTGCCTTAACCCTACAGGCATTCTGACTGGGATAGCGTCCTAGTTCGCATGTTCGTCTCCAAAGAACTCTTCCTCATATTTCTGTTCTTCCATGCCTGGCCAATTAAATAACCAGGGGCAAGCCAATGAGTACTTTGAATGTACTCGCAAGCAACCCATGATGTGGTAACAATGCAATGGAACAATAATGAACAATCTAGCAAAAAGGCTAGAATAAATATTCTACCATCAAGTTTATGCATCAATAACCTCGCGTAACCTCGAAGACAGGTTACCGATACCAACATGAATAAGATTCAACTCATCAAGTCAAGTCAGCACCTTGACTCACATACACACTTATGGTTTCACAAACATTGGATGTAGCCCAAGAGCGTTTACCCAACTGTCCATGACCGTGGACACGGCTATTTGAATAGTTTGACACTCTGCAGAGGTTGTACACTTTACCCACAAGATCCGGGGAACTTCCGTGTCATCCACGACCCGCGGTACCTCAAGTACCCGGGGTAAGCACCCGGTCATTACCTTTCCTTAGACGACACTAACATAGAGTCCACTCGTTGGTACACGGCCCTCGGGTACAAACAATAGATCACGGGACTTGCCCTAATTTCAATGTCACGCGTACCCGAAGGGACCAACGGTGTGTCCGGTGCCCTGTGAAAACAGTCATGGTCGTCTATCCAAGCACGACCCCGTCCCGGGAAAGACCTCAAGTCTTCCCGTCACTAGTAATGCGGGCACCATGCTAGTATCGACCTAAGTAATCAATAAAGCCCCGTCCCATAAGGGGTAGTGTGGTTGCACATGTATGGTTGGAATAACGGTCGCAACTTAAACCAATCCGTTTGAAAAACACACACACTTGCCTCGGTACACCACTTCGTCATCAAGTGGTCACCCAACTCATCATCATCTCCCTCGGGCATGAATGGCACCCGACGGGGTTTTATGTAAAGACTTCAACAACGAGGGTTCATGTCACACATGCTTCACTATTCATTACTACTACCCATATGCATGTCATCTAGCACATAGCAAGATCAAGATCATGGCATGCATCATATGGTGGAATCAGCTAGGTCACTATCGTAACCCTAACATCATGCATCGAAAACAAACGGGTTCCGAAGAACAAGGGTATCATGGTCAAAGGGCTGCTTGCCTGGATTGGCTTGGTCTTCAAAGTCTTCAAATCCTTCTCCTTCTTCTTCCACAGCAACTTCGTCAAATACGGGATCTATACGTCGCATAATAACCACGGGAAAATAAGAATACAAACAAAACAGAAAAATCAAAGTGCTCTGAAAAATGTCAACTCATTTTTGTAAAATACTAGAGGAATTTCTAAGGTGGGGAAAAATCTTAGTTGGAGTTTTGGAGCAACAGAATAGAATCTATTGATTTTTGAACAGGAGTATTACTGCTCAAATTTGAATTTAAATTTGAACAGTACAGAAAAGTTTCATGGATTTGAATGAAAGTGGTACCATTAAATAGGTTGGAATATTACAAGATTTTAGGAGTTGGAATTATTTAATTTGGACCATTATTCTTTTCTGTAGAAATGTTTAAAACATTAACAGAAAAGAAAAAGGAAAAAGGTTCCTGTGCACTGGGCCAGAGAAGGCCACAGTGCACGGCCCAGGCGGTCCAGCCCAGCCGCACGGGAGCCTGCGCGCGCACGTCAGGTTTTTGAACCTGACGGGCGGGGCCCGTGGGTCAGTGGCAGAGAGGAGGGGGAGAGAGGTGAGGGGATGACAGGCGGGGCCCGCCTGTCATCTCTAACCCCACGGCCACGGCGACGGCGAGCTCACCGGCGAGGTTTCCGGCCACGGCGACGGCAACGGAGGGCAGGGATCGACTCAGCGTCGTGTCGCGGATGTAGGGGTGGTGGTGCGGTACGCCGGGGAGGTCCGGTTCACCGGCGGCGAGGTGGGACGGCGGAAGCTCGTCGGGAGGTTGATGCTCCGGTCGTTCCCGACTGCAAACGGAGGGGGAAACAAGGGGGAAAGGGTCAGTGGAGCACGGCGGTTCCGAATCAGGTGAAAGGAGGGGCAGGGAAGGCCCGTACCACGAGATCGCCGGCGGCCCGACGCGGCGGAGCTCCGGTCGATCCCGAGCACTGGGACGTCCTGGGGAGGAGTGGATGGTGCTGGGGGTCTCAGTGGAGTGAGGAGAGGCTGGTGGTGCTGCTAGAGAGGCTCGGGAGGGGCTTATATAGCCGCGCCCATGGTCCACCATGGACCCGTGCGCCGGCGAGGTTGCAGGCGAGGCTAGGAGGGGTTCTAGAGCCTCGGATCAAGCCGAGGAGGACCGTTGACTTGCTCCATGTCCAGCTGAGGGGAAAAGAGGAGCGGGGGACCTTCTAGTCGACGCGCGCGTGTGAAGCAGCAGAGTGGCCGCCGCGGGCGGCCAGCACGCGTGTGACGACGGCCGCTGGAGGGCGCAGGAGGAGGGGGGACAGTGCCGGGGAGGTCGCGGACGCCGAGACGCCTCGACTGGCGCGAAGGAGGAGCCTGAGGCTGTCGGGGGAGGCTGATTGGCCGAAGCTACAGTGCTTGTCTGCACTGTTGCGCGCTCCAGAGCGCGCGTTTGGCTGGCATCGCCGCGCTCTCGCCGTCCTGGTGAAAACCGACGTGTCCAGCAGTGTCTAGCATGTTGAGGGAGGAGTAAAGAAATGTCCTGAGCCCTTGGATGCCCTGGAGATGCTGAGAGAGAGGGAGGAGGCTAGTGACTTGGTGAAAACCTGCTGTCCAGCAAGGTAAAACAGGGCTTTCACCCCTCAATCATGGAGCTGGGGTGCTGGGGAAGTTACTGGAGGTTGCTAGTAACTCAATGATCATGTGGTAAGAAGTTGAGGCCATGGAGAAAAGTAAAGTGATCAAGATGGGGGTTTTAGGAATTCTACAGAAGGTGTTTGATCAGTGTTTGGTCAAGTAAATGACCTTCACTTGACATGGCACTTAACAGGGTTGAAAGATATGAGAAAATAGGGTGCTTCACCAAATTTGGGCTCATTTTAAGAAACTAGCCAATGTAACTTTGGTGAACCCTAGAAATCAACAGAAACAGCTTCATCTTGTTTGAGTCAAGCTAATCATCTCCCCTTGATGCACCACTTGGTGTAGCATCATCATTTGGGGTATTGATCATGCCCACAAAGTTTGAAGCTCCAGGTAAAAAGTTGGTAATGTAAAGTTGTTCAAATTTGCATTTATACAGAAAGGGTTTTGAGGTGATCTGATCAAGTTGATCTATTCCAAATCTTGTGCCATTTGGTCTAGATGCCTTATTAGGTCATTCTAGCATGTGCACCAAGTTTGAGAGCATTTGGACAAGTTTGGCAATGTAAAGTTGCTCAAACTTCAAATATGGACAGAATGGTTATGAAGGGGTTTGAGGATGTTTTCTTGCTTCCCAAGGCATGGGACTTGGCAAGATCATCAAATATGTCATATATGACATGATAGAATTTCCCTGGAATTTTTGGAGAAAGTTTCCTTTGCAAATATTTCAAAAGCTTGAAATATCCAGAAAGGGTTTTAGAGGGATTAGCCCATTATTTTGAACATGACCAAGTGTTGAAACTCTTATATATGGACAATATATGTCCTCTGAGTCTCTCTGAATTTTGGCAAATATTTTTGAAATAGTTAAATAATTTTCCCCTATTAAAGACCATTTCTGGCCTTAACAAAAAGCTTTTAAATAAAATAGGAAAATAACTTTTAAAATTATGCCTTTGTGGTTTCTGGGAGTCCTATGACTACTAGGTCTCAAATAAACCTTTTTAAATAATTTTCTCACCCTACATCAAGTACTTGCAGTGCAAATCTCAATTCAGGGGTTTTTGGAAAACTAATATTATAAAATACTTTTTGGCCAAATTAATTTTGTAGAAAAATACTATACTGCTATATAACACTTGGCATGATCATTGGGCAGAAGTTTTGGGTATGGAGATGAAATCTACAAGAGGTCATAGTTGACTTTAATGAGCACATGAAAAAGCATATGAAGAAAACTCAATTCCAAATAAAAGCCAAATGATGCTAAAAAATTTTGCTGGTCCAAATTTTTATGCTTCAAAGATACAAATAACATGTTACAAAATGCAGGGTGTGACAGACCTACCCCCCTTACAAGAATCTCGTCCCCGAGATTCCTAAACTAAGGCTTAAAAGAGATCGGGAAACTTGGATCTAAGATAGTCTTCTCGTTCCCAGGTTGCTTCTGCTTCGGTGTGGTTGCTCCACTGGACCTTGAAGTACTTGATGGTACGGCTTTGCGTACGTCGTTCTGCTTCGTCCAGAATACGAATGGGCTTCTCGCGGTAGGTCAAATCAGGCTGCAGATCAATGGCTTGGTGATCCACATCCTTGTAAAGATTGGGCTTGTCTGGAACTTGGAGACATTTCCGGAGTTGTGACACATGGAATACATTGTGCACATCGGATAGCTCAAGTGGTAGTTCCAACTGGTAAGCCATTTCTCCTCGTCGGTCGGTGATCTTGAAAGGGCCAATGAACCTTGGCGCGAGCTTCCACTTGACGTGGAAACGCTTGGTTCCCTTCAGAGGAGTTACCCGCAGGTACACATGATCTCCGACACGGAAACTCATGTCTCGGCGTCGAGTATCAGCATAACTCTTCTGCCTTGACTTGGCTGCCTTTAATCGCTCTCTGACTAGTTGGACTTGCTCTTCTGCTGCGCGGAGAATATCCTGTCCAAAGACTAGTCCTTCTCCAGTCTCTGACCAGTTGAGGGGTGTGCGACATCTGCGTCCGTACAACACCTCAAATGGTGCCATCTGAAGGCTTGACTGGTAACTGTTGTTATAGGAGAACTCGGCAAAAGGGAGACAGTCTTCCCACTTGGCTCCATATGCCAAGACACAGGCTCGGAGCATGTCTTCGAGAATCTGATTGACTCGCTCTGTTTGACCTCCGGTCTGTGGGTGGAAAGCTGTGCTGAAAGACAACTTGGTTCCCAAGGCTTCTTGGAATCTCTTCCAGAACCTTGAAGTGAACTGGGTGCCTTGATCTGACACAATCTCCTTGGGAACACCGTAAAGACTTACGATTCGGTTGATGTAGAGAGTTGCCAGCTGGTTGCCTGAGTAGGTAGTTTTGACCGGAATGAAATGGGCCACCTTGGTCAAATGGTCGACTATGACCCAGATAGAGTCATGGCCTTTATTCGACCTTGGTAATCCAGTGATGAAGTCCATTCCGACTTTATCCCACTTCCACTCAGGAACCTTGAGTGGTTGAAGCAATCCAGCAGGTCACTGATATTCAGCCTTGACCCTTTGGCACACATCACACTTTGCAACATAGGTTGCAATCTCTCTCTTCATACCGTGCCACCAGAATCGTGCCTTCAAGTCTTGGTACATCTTGGTACCTCTGGGGTGGATGGAATACGGAGTGTCGTGGGCTTCTTGCAGAATCAGCGTCTTCAGCTCGGTGTCATTTGGTACGCAGATGCGACCTTTGTACCAAACAATCCCATGCTCGTCTTCGGAGAATCCTGGGGCCTTGCCCAGCTTCATCTTCTTCTTGATACCTTTGATGCTTGCGTGTCCCTCTTGTGCCTTCTTGACGTCGTCCATCAGGGTCGGTCTGACTTCCAAATGATCCAGAAATCCAGGGGTGACCAATTCCAAACTGAATTGTTCGATCTCCTTAAACAAGGTTGGCTGCCTTTCTTGAATAACGGCATTCAAAGAGCAAGCCTTCCTGCTTAAGGCATCGGCCACCACGTTGGCCTTCCCAGGGTGATACTGAACACTGAGGTCATAGTCTTTGATGAGTTCCAACCATCTCCGCTGCCTCATGTTCAATTCCTTTTGGGTGAAAATATACTTCAGACTCTTGTGGTCTGTGTAAATCTCACACCGTTTCCCTAGGAGGTAATGCCGCCATGTCTCCAAGGCATGAACTACTGCCGCTAGCTCAAGATCGTGAGTAGCGTAGTTCTCCTCATGGGGTCGTAGCTGCCTGGAGAGGTATGCTATGACGCGGCCTTCTTGCATCAGAACGCTTCCCAATCCGGTTCGAGAGGCATCACAATATATCACGAACTCCTTGTGAATATCAGGTGTTGCCAGAACTGGGGCGGTGGTCAATATCTTCTTGAGCTCTTGGAAGCTCTCTTCGCATTTCTGCGTCCACTCGAACTTCTTGTCCTTTTTGAGGAGCTGAGTCATTGGTCGTGCAATGCTAGAGAATCCTTCCACGAACTTGCGGTAATAGCCCGCTAGTCCGAGGAAGCTTCTAACTTCCTTGACGGTCGTTGGAGATTGCCACTGGGTCACTGCTTCGATTTTTGCAGGATCAACAGATGTGACGCCCCCGATTTGACCGTACACTAATCATGCACGCAAATGTGTACGACCAAGATCAAGGACTCACTGGAAGATATCACAACACAACACTAGACACAAATTAAAATAATACAAGCTTTATATTACAAGCCAGGGGCCTCGAGGGCTCGAATACAAAAGCTCGGAAACACAAGAGTCAGCGGAAGCAATAATATCTGAGTACAGACATAAGTTAAACAAGTTTGCCTTAAGAAGGCTAGCACAAAAGTAACAACGATCGAAAAGGCAAGGCCTCCTGCCTGGGACCTCCTAACTACTCCTCGAAGCCGAACTCCACGTAGAAACATCCTCGGGATCTTCTGGCTCCTGGACTCCATCAATCTGGTTGCATCATCCGAGAAAAAGGAACAAGAGGGGAAAAGGGGGAGAAAAGCAACCGTGAGTACTCATCCAAAGTACTCGCAAGCAAGGATCTACACTACATATGCAATGATATCTGTGAAAAGGGGGAATATATGTGGACTGAACTGCAGAAAGCAGAATAAGAGGGGGATAGCTAATCCAATCGAAGACTACGCTTCTGGCCACCTCCATCTTGCAGCAGTAGAAGAGAATAGATGGAAGTAACATGTATCCTCGTATCTCGCAGCCTCCATCTTGCAGCAGTAGAAGGGAGTAGATGGAATAGTAACAACTATCAAAGCTTCTGGCAGCCTCCGTCTTGAGTAGCAGAAGAGTTCACCAAGTAACATCGTAAAGTATAATCCTACCCGGCGATCCTCCCGCATTTCACCCCGTGAGAGAGCAACCACCGAGTTATATCTGGAACTTGTCTGGGTGTGTTTTATTAAGTATCCAGTTCTAGTTGTCATGAGGTCCGAGTACAACTCCGGGTCGTCCTTTTACCGAGGGACACGGCTATTCGAATAGATTAACTTCCCTGCAGGGGTGCACCACATAACCCAGCACGCTTGATCCCATTTGGCCGGACACACTTTCCAGGGTCATGCCCAGCCTCAGAAGATCAACACGTCGCAGCCCTACCTAAGCACAGCAGAGAGGTCAGCACGCCGGTCTAAGTCCTAGGCGCGCAGGGGTCCGGGCCCATCGCCCAACGCACACCTGCACGTTGCGTACGCGGCCGGTAAGCAGACCTAGCCTCTCCTAATACCAGAGCAGGCTTCCAGTCCAATCCGGCGCGCGCCGCTAAACCACTGACGTCAAGAAGGCTTCGGCTGATACCACGACGTCGAGTACCCATAACTATTCCCACGTAGCTGGTTAGTGCGTATAGACCAAATGGCCAGACTCAGATCAAATACCAAGATCCCGTTAAACGTGTTATTATGAAATAACCGCGGACAACGACCAGGGCCAGGCCCACCTGTCTCCTAGGTGGTCGCAACCCGCCCTGTCGCTCCGCCACAAAGCAACCATCAGGGGACTGTCGGGAACCCAGGCCCACCACTACCTAGGTGGAACCACCTGCCCCTTCAGCCCCCATATCCGAATCATCAACATGTGTATGTAAAATGCATGTAGTATATACCCGTGATCACACCCAAGTGATCACGGCCCGATAGAATAGCAGGGCAGACGGACAAGGGTGTAGGGCCACTGATGGTATACTAGCATCCTATACTAAGCATTTAGGATTGCAGGTAAAGTATCAACAATGGTAGCAACAATGACAGGCTATGCAGCAGAATAGGATTATCGAAAGCAGTAACATGCTACACTACTCTAATGCAAGCAGTAGAGAGAAGAGTAGGCGATATCTGGTGATCAAAGGGGGGGGGGGCTTGCCTGGAAGCCCTGCGGACGAAAGGAATCTTCGGAAGCGTAGCCGTAGTCGAACACCGAAGCATCAATGGTCTCGGGGTCTATCACAGTATTGGAGTCTACCGAAAATAAGCAACGAAGGGGAAACAAATAAATAACAGAGCAAACAATATCATCACAAAGCATAACATGGCAAAAGGCAGTGCTACGTGTGACCTAACGCGGTGCTCGGTGGTACAGGCGACGAGGAATAACATCCGGGAAAGTATTCCCGGTGTTAGGCATTTTCGGGCAGATGAAACGGAGGGGGAAAGTTGCGTGTTCGGTATGATAGAGATGTGTGGCGGACGAACGGACCGCGTATTCGGATTCGTCTCGTCGTTCTGAGCAACTTTCATATATAAATTATTTTCATCAGAGTTACGGTTTAAAAGATATGATTTTCTAAAGTTTATATTAATTTCTGGAATTTAATTAATTAATTTAATATAACATTATCCAGAATAGTGCCTGCTGACGTCATCATGACGTCAGCATGATGTCAGCGGTCAATTGTCTGTTGACTAGGTCAAATTGACGTGTGGGTCCCGCATGTCATTGACTAGGACTAACTAAACAAGTTTAATCAGTTTAGTTAATTGATTAGGTTAATTAAACAGTAATTAATTAAGTTAATTAATTTAGTTAATTAATTAATTAATATTATTAATTATTTATTTTTATTTATCTATTTTATTATTATTATTTTTCTTTAAACATTTTTTTAAACTAAAATGGCACTGGGCCCGTTTGACAGAGATTAGGCCGGACAATGTCCAGCGTGCCCGTTTGGGCATCGGACATGTCCGGCCGACCAAAGCAAAACGCAGCGCGCGCACGACCCAGCAGGGGCCAGCGGCGGCCGTGGGGGCGAGCGGGGCCGGAGTGGCCGGGGGCACGGGCGGCGGGAAGAGGCCGCGGCCAGAACGGGGATGCGGGCGAGCGGGCGCGGCCGGTCCGAGCCGGCGCGGGCGAGGAGCGCCCCGGGCGGAGCGGGAGGCGGGACGCGGGCGCGCCGGTGCGCGCGCCAGGAGGGAGCGGGGGCAACGGCCCGTGCGGGAGCAGATGAGGCGGGGCGAGCGGCGGCGGAGCTCACCGCGAGGGCCGAGTCGGGGTCCGGCTGTGCGGGGAAGGAGAGGAGGCGCGCCGGTGCGGTGCGGTGCGCCGGCGAGCTGGCCGGGCGGCGGAGGGGAGCGCCGGGGGCCGGCGGGGCAGGCGAGGGCGTCGACCCCGATCCGATCTAGATCGGGGGAGGGAGGGGGCGAGTGTGCGTGTCGGTGGGGGATATTTTCCCCCACCCAGTGGGGGGGGGGGTGGGGCTATAAGGGGGGCCGGGTGGGCCGGCCTGGCTGGGCCCGTTGGCTGGGCCAAGGCCCAGTTGGGCCGGGGTTTTTTTGTTTGTTTTTATTTTTTTTGTTTTTGTTTTAACTTATTCTTTTCTGTTTTGTTTTTAGATTCTTTTAAACTTTGTTTTATAAAACACACAACTAGTTTATAAATTAGTTTTAATAATTAGCCCACAGCCACATTTAACTTTATAGCTCAAATAAACAGTTTACCATTTTATTAATTAGAAAAGGTATTTAATTAAACGTTCAAACTGCTGTTTTAAATATCATAGTGTATTTAATTTATTTATTAAAAATGTGGTTTCAACACGACAAAAACCCAGAGAATATTTGCCACACATGGAACATTTTTGTTTTCATGTTTGACAAATTTAAATTTTGACTTTAATTTGAATTTGAATTTGAACAGTATTTGGATTAACGAGAGATTATCAACAGTAACAGTGGTGACGTGGCATCATTAGCGTGTGGTTACTGTAGCTTAACTACCCGGGCGTCACAATTCTCCTCCACTACAAGAAATCTCGTCCCGAGATTTAAGCGGTGGAGAACGGGGGGTGCTGGTAGCGAAAACCTAACGAGTCTTCTCAGTCTTGGTTGCCCTTTCGAAGAGGTTGACCCCTTCCGTTGATGTCTTCATTTCTCTCTGCTTCAAGTCATCGTGATCAAGTCGTCATCCTTTCTTCGGGATCTCCATCGTCCTACGAACGTGACCAGGGGGGAAACTTTGGTGGAACGTACCTCCCCGAAGTATGTGCATCTAACAGTGAATTCAGAAAGTGATACACTAAATACCCTACGCGTAGTATTCCAGTGAACGCATTGAGAACAATAAGCGATGGTACCAAAGTTTCAAACGGGTAGGCAGTCATTCGATGCCTAACCAGAAGCTGGAAGGGGGGGGGCTTGAACATCGAGAATAATATGGTGTTTGATACCAGGATGAATAATGATATAGAACTTAGCTCGTGAATCACATACGAAGCCAGGTGCAAAGGACACGTTAGCATCCAGGTTGTAAAGAAGAGTCAGGTTTCGATCCAGTGGACCTGTGGGTTATGGGCCCACCATGTGGGTTGAAATTAGGAAGGGTGGTGACATCTTGCACAGCCTCGACAGGGAGGCATGTCAGTGGATAGCTCGTCAGTTATGACGGCAACAATTTCGGTACCAAGGACGGGGGACGAAGAGAACCATTTTCCCGCTCGTTTAAACGAGGCAGACCAATTGGCAAAGTTCTCGTCCACCGGCAATACCGGAATGTTATCAACAATAGAATCAAGGTCTTACTGACAGAGTTGTACACCAAGGTGTTTGCATAAGCAGAAAATTATTACTGCTTAGATTATATGTAGATCAAAGAAAGGTTAAACAAACAAATGGAAAGGAAAATTGTGATTACACACAATTATTAGGAGTGTATCCTTCCCATGGACAAGAAGAACATGGCATACAGGTTAGGAGAGCAAGTACCCAACCCTTCAGATAAAGAGGCAAGGATTAATCAAGATGTTACCCATACAACGGTGTTTGGATAACTGACCAAGAAACATTTAGCATCACGCCTCCAATGTTCTTGTTGATGAGCGGGGTATCATAGTCATGCTTCGAGGTAGCAATGACATGGTGTTTCAATCAAGGGACAGACCTTGGATACACAAATGATCCATCAAAAGCAAGTTATAGAATAAGTGTTACAATCTCCTCCTGGAAGAATGGCTATCCTTGCAAAAGAAAATATAATAATAGGTCCTCCAGCAGGGGTGCTAGGCATGACATCATATTACCGAGTCATCAAAGGACCAATATTATAAGTACTGGAAAGTTGTCCCAACCATCATATCTGACCGAGATTCAGATCTGATTGGTGTCATTTTACCTCAGACTCGGGATGTTCGACAAGAAACGGTGCAACATTAATCAACAAAATGACATTCAAGATTCTCGAGAATGAACTATGGGAGCGGGTTCCCGAAACAATAGTTCATCATTAAACCAAGGAGAGGATGAAGCGGTGGCTGATGGGCTCAGCGACAACTCATCGAGAGTTCCAAACGGAGGGATTTCCACAATAATGTGAACAAGAAGACGACACTTATCAATTCAAATGATATAATGTTGTATGCTCGAGGAGAACATACACCATTAATCATTAGTTGGAAGGTGTGCCCGAAATATGACCTTAAGCAGCAAGATCAATGTTAGAGGGATGATTCAATAACCAACAGTCTAAAAACAAACTGTCGGTCATTAACTTCATAGCAATAGGGTTGCTAGAAGTATAGAACTCAAGCAGCATCGTTAGCATATTGGTATCCCGGTTAAAAACAACACGGGGACCAAGGAAGAATGGTGATGGTGAGAAGTATCATCATACCGAGAATTTCCAAGAGGTGGAGTAATTCCCATAACATTCTCGACATAAAAGACAATAATACTTTAATGCAGAACACAACACTAGCTGGAGAGCAAGTTGTATTCATTATGTGGACAAGTTCGCGATGAAAGGGAGTCAAGGATGTTGTCGATGATAATAAAAATCATCGAAGGCAAGGAGGGTATTTGTCATCATGAACACGGTTGACATCTCGGAAGAAGTCAAGGTGTTGAAGGTGATCCGACACATTTGCCGGGAGGTTTCAAGAGGATGCAATCAAACAACAACGGCAACAAGCAAGGGAATGACGAAGTGTCAAGTTATAGGATTAATATATAAGATGCAAGCTCGGGAACAAAATTGCTTTACTGAACAAGCAAACATATGCTGAAAGCTCGACGTAAGTTGTGCTCAATCTCTGAAGATTTAGTGCACCAAAGAAGGACGAGGTAGCACAGTCAAAGATAGCTAGACAAGGGATGTACCCGATAGTCTAGGAATAAACCAGATTGAGTTTAAAAATTTCCCAGTAACATCTACTAGGGGTGTTGAATTTTTCGAGCGGAATTGATTTACTAAACGGTGTCCTCAGTTGACGGCAACCTAGAACCCGTAGAGTGATTACGACAAGCAAAGGTATTACTTCATCAAAAGTTCAAAAGGTGTAGTGCAAAGGCATGATATCCTCGAGATATCAAAGGGTAAAACTCGAAGGTAGAACACGATAGAAGTTGAACTAAGTCATTGACCTATGTAAGTAGATACTTTAACCTTGTCAAAAATTGACGAGGCCTGGAATGGATTTATTCCAGATATATTGAATAAGGACAGCATGGTCGGAACCGTAACTGCAAGGGATCAAATTTATTGACACCGAAAGAATTATTTAGATGAAAAATCATTTGCAAGAAGCTCCCGAGACGGTCTACATCGTTTCCATGGGCATGAACAAAAGCTCAAGGTCGACTCCCATTTCTCCAATGCATACGTTTCATTTACCTCATGCTTTGATAAAATTGTAGTGTTGGAATTTTATCCGGTAGAACACCGGAAGGGTATGACTTGTGAAAACTTTTGGGTTCTCACGGATTAGGGGAAGGCATAGGTTCAACCCATCGGGCATCTTAGTAACATATACCACAAGTTTCAAAAGTAAATACACATGCTCGCAAGCAGAGTATGGTTGGCCAAGTAGAGGATACAATTTACCAAAGGCATTATGTATCAGGGGAAGAACTCAAGGTTTTGATATGTCGGAACGGTCGGGTAATAATCCACAAAAGGATCTGGCAGACCGCAACGAATCAGGTGTGAGTATCGATACTCAATTAGAAGAAGAAATAATTAAAGGAGATCACAACATAGAAACAACTGACTAATTCAACCAAATGCAAAGGAATTATGTTTTCCGAAATAAGATATCAAAAGCAAACGCTCTGATCAAGGATGGATAAGTTGAATACACTTAGTTGGACAATCAATAAAGGTTTGAATTGTCGAGAACCAACTCATGTCCGGAATGACGTCTGAGTCGGAAAGATAATTTTATAAAGGATAACCTGATGACTGCGTGCATACGCACTTATTGAATCAATAGGATCAAAATGGCTAAGGCAAAGGATATTAACGAAGACTACTAGTCATATGGAATTAACCATAATCCAAGCAGGTAAGAATTTCAAGAGTAACTGGCTGCAGAAAATTTCCGAAAGATCAAAAAGTATTCCGAGGAATTTTAGTGAGACATATGAACAATTGAGAAGAACGGATCATCGATAACTGTATGGAAATAACCGTAAGGGTTTTCATGCGAGATAAAACTGCAAGACAGTAAACTCTAAGGATTCTCGGGACAACGGAGAATATTTCGGGGCATCTTGTAACAACAAGAGCGACGAGGAATGATCATGAGAATGACCAGTGCATGCAGATATCCACAAGGATATATCGGTGATAGTGATTTGCAAAGGCGATGAGCACAAGTTCTCGGTTTAACAGCGGAGAGTATCTTCAGGGTCTTCTGGTGCAGCAGACGGTCATCGATCATAAGGCACCCTCCGGGTGAAAGCGATAACGTGATCCTAATGTTAGATTTAGCAAAATTCATTTATCCCGAATAGAAGAGAGATAAGAGTCCCAGAGTATAGACGAGAAGTAAAAGATCCTAATACCACCCATTGGTGTTGTGGGCCCGTAAGCCACACAACAAGTTAGTAAATTTGTTTTTCAAAGACTAGACTCAACTTCGGCCAAGGAGTTGGAAAGGGGGATTCCTACAGGCAGTCGGCTCTGATACCAACTTGTGACGCCCCTGATTTGACCGTACACTAATCATGCACGCAAATGTGTACGACCAAGATCAAGGACTCACTGGAAGATATCACAACACAACACTAGACACAAATTAAAATAATACAAGCTTTATATTACAAGCCAGGGGCCTCGAGGGCTCGAATACAAAAGCTCGGAAACACAAGAGTCAGCGGAAGCAATAATATCTGAGTACAGACATAAGTTAAACAAGTTTGCCTTAAGAAGGCTAGCACAAAAGTAACAACGATCGAAAAGGCAAGGCCTCCTGCCTGGGACCTCCTAACTACTCCTCGAAGCCGAACTCCACGTAGAAACATCCTCGGGATCTTCTGGCTCCTGGACTCCATCAATCTGGTTGCATCATCCGAGAAAAAGGAACAAGAGGGGAAAAGGGGGAGAAAAGCAACCGTGAGTACTCATCCAAAGTACTCGCAAGCAAGGATCTACACTACATATGCAATGATATATGTGAAAAGGGGGAATATATGTGGACTGAACTGCAGAAAGCAGAATAAGAGGGGGATAGCTAATCCAATCGAAGACTACGCTTCTGGCCACCTCCATCTTGCAGCAGTAGAAGAGAATAGATGGAAGTAACATGTATCCTCGTATCTCGCAGCCTCCATCTTGCAGCAGTAGAAGGGAGTAGATGGAATAGTAACAACTATCAAAGCTTCTGGCAGCCTCCGTCTTGAGTAGCAGAAGAGTTCACCAAGTAACATCGTAAAGTATAATCCTACCCGGCGATCCTCCCGCACTTCACCCCGTGAGAGAGCAACCACCGAGTTATATCTGGAACTTGTCTGGGTGTGTTTTATTAAGTATCCAGTTCTAGTTGTCATGAGGTCCGAGTACAACTCCGGGTCGTCCTTTTACCGAGGGACACGGCTATTCGAATAGATTAACTTCCCTGCAGGGGTGCACCACATAACCCAGCACGCTTGATCCCATTTGGCCGGACACACTTTC
>LR738711.1:216838654-216872460 GCA_902687465.1 Secale cereale | reverse complement strand
GAAGATCAACACGTCGCAGCCCTACCTAAGCACAGCAGAGAGGTCAGCACGCCGGTCTAAGTCCTAGGCGCGCAGGGGTCCGGGCCCATCGCCCAACGCACACCTGCACGTTGCGTACGCGGCCGGTAAGCAGACCTAGCCTCTCCTAATACCAGAGCAGGCTTCCAGTCCAATCCGGCGCGCGCCGCTAAACCACTGACGTCAAGAAGGCTTCGGCTGATACCACGACGTCGAGTACCCATAACTATTCCCACGTAGCTGGTTAGTGCGTATAGACCAAATGGCCAGACTCAGATCAAATACCAAGATCCCGTTAAACGTGTTATTATGAAATAACCGCGGACAACGACCAGGGCCAGGCCCACCTGTCTCCTAGGTGGTCGCAACCCGCCCTGTCGCTCCGCCACAAAGCAACCATCAGGGGACTGTCGGGAACCCAGGCCCACCACTACCTGGGTGGAACCACCTGCCCCTTCAGCCCCCATATCCGAATCATCAACATGTGTATGTAAAATGCATGTAGTATATACCCGTGATCACACCCAAGTGATCACGGCCCGATAGAATAGCAGGGCAGACGGACAAGGGTGTAGGGCCACTGATGGTATACTAGCATCCTATACTAAGCATTTAGGATTGCAGGTAAAGTATCAACAATGGTAGCAACAATGACAGGCTATGCAGCAGAATAGGATTATCGAAAGCAGTAACATGCTACACTACTCTAATGCAAGCAGTAGAGAGAAGAGTAGGCGATATCTGGTGATCAAAGGGGGGGGGGGCTTGCCTGGAAGCCCTGCGGACGAAAGGAATCTTCGGAAGCGTAGCCGTAGTCGAACACCGAAGCATCAATGGTCTCGGGGTCTATCACATTATTGGAGTCTACCGAAAATGAGCAACGAAGGGGAAACAAATAAATAACAGAGCAAACAATATCATCACAAAGCATAACATGGCAAAAGGCAGTGCTACGTGTGACCTAACGCGGTGCTCGGTGGTACAGGCGACGAGGAATAACATCCGGGAAAGTATTCCCGGTGTTAGGCATTTTCGGGCAGATGAAACGGAGGGGGAAAGTTGCGTGTTCGGTATGATAGAGATGTGTGGCGGACGAACGGACCGCGTATTCGGATTCGTCTCGTCGTTCTGAGCAACTTTCATATATAAATTATTTTCATCCGAGTTACGGTTTAAAAGATATGATTTTCTAAAGTTTATATTAATTTCTGGAATTTAATTAATTAATTTAATATAACATTATCCAGAATAGTGCCTGCTGACGTCATCATGACGTCAGCATGATGTCAGCGGTCAATTGTCTGTTGACTAGGTCAAATTGACGTGTGGGTCCCGCATGTCATTGACTAGGACTAACTAAACAAGTTTAATTAGTTTAGTTAATTGATTAGGTTAATTAAACAGTAATTAATTAAGTTAATTAATTAAGTTAATTAATTAATTAATATTATTAATTATTTATTTTTATTTATCTATTTTATTATTATTATTTTTCTTTAAACATTTTTTTAACTAAAATGGCACTGGGCCCGTTTGACAGAGATTAGGCCGGACAATGTCCAGCGTGCCCGTTTGGGCATCGGACATGTCCGGCCGACCAAAGCAAAACGCAGCGCGCGCACGACCCAGCAGGGGCCAGCGGCGGCCGTGGGGGCGAGCGGGGCCGGAGTGGCCGGGGGCACGGGCGGCGGGAAGAGGTCGCGGCCAGAACGGGGATGCGGGCGAGCGGGCGCGGCCGGTCCGAGCCGGCGCGGGCGAGGAGCGCCCCGGGCGGAGACGGAGGCGGGACGCGGGCGCGCCGGTGCGCGCGCCAGGAGGGAGCGGGGGCAACGGCCCGTGCGGGAGCAGATGAGGCGGGGCGAGCGGCGGCGGAGCTCACCGCGAGGGCCGAGTCGGGGTCCGGCTGTGCGGGGAAGGAGAGGAGGCGCGCCGGTGCGGTGCGGTGCGCCGGCGAGCTGGCCGGGCGGCGGAGGGGAGCGCCGGGGGCCGGCGGGGCAGGCGAGGGCGTCGACCCCGATCCGATCTAGATCGGGGGAGGGAGGGGGCGAGTGTGCGTGTCGGTGGGGGATATTTTCCCCCACCCAGTGGGGGGGTGGCGCTATAAGGGGGGCCGGGTGGGCCGGCCTGGCTGGGCCCGTTGGCTGGGCCAAGGCCCAGTTGGGCCGGGGTTTTTTTGTTTCTTTTTATTTTTGTTTTTGTTTTTGTTTTAACTTATTCTTTTCTGTTTTGTTTTTAGATTCTTTTAAACTTTGTTTTATAAAACACACAACTAGTTTATAAATTAGTTTTAATAATTAGCCCACAGCCACATTTAACTTTGTAGCTCAAATAAACAGTTTACCATTTTATTAATTAGAAAAGGTATTTAATTAAACGTTCAAACTGCTGTTTTAAATATCATAGTGTATTTAATTTATTTATTAAAAATGTGGTTTCAACACGACTAAAACCCAGAGAATATTTGCCACACATGGAACATTTTTGTTTTCATGTTTGACAAATTTAAATTTTGACTTTAATTTGAATTTGAATTTGAACAGTATTTGGATTAACGAGAGATTATCAACAGTAACAGTGGTGACGTGGCATCATTAGCGTGTGGTTACTGTAGCTTAACTACCCGGGCGTCACAACAGATAATCCTTCCTCGGTCAAGACATGACCTAAAAATCCAACTTTATGCAGCCAGAACTCACACTTGCTGAATTTGGCATACAGTTGGTGCTCACGAAGCTTGTCTAGGACCATCCTCAGCTGCTGCTCGTGCTCTTCCTCCGACTTTGAGAACACAAGAATGTCATCAATGAAGACAACAACAAACTTGTCCAAATATTCCATGAAGACTTTATTCATGAGATACATGAAGTAAGCTGGGGCATTGGTTAACCCAAAAGACATGACCGTGCACTCGTACAGGCCATATCTGGTTACGAATGCCGTCTTCGGAATATCTTGGGGTCTAATCTTCAGCTGGTAGTACCCAGATCTGAGGTCGATCTTGGAGAATACCTTGGCTCCGCTGAGCTGATCAAACAGATCTTCGATCTTGGGAAGTGGATACTTGTTCTTGATTGTAACTTCATTGAGGGAACGATAATCAATGCATAAGCGGATGGTACCGTCCCTCTTTGCCACAAACAGAACAGGAGATCCCCAAGGGGAGGCACTTGGGCGAATAAATCCCTTCCTTAGCTGCTCTTCCAGCTGCTTCTTCAACTTGGCTAATTCTTCCGTCCCCATTCTATAAGGCTTCTTATAGATGGGTCCTGCTCCGGGCACGAGCTCGATGATGAACTCAATGTCACGGTCAGGGGGCATTCCCGGTAGTTCATCCAGAAAGATATCAGGATACTCACATACCACCGGTACTTGGTCTAGTCCAACTTCAGACAGACAGTTGACTTTAGCGGCTTGAGCGGAAGAGGAGTTGGAAGCAAACTTGACTTCGACTCCTTGGTCATTGGTCACAGTGACTGTCCGATTGGCACAGTCTAACAAGCCTTGGTGCTTACTGAGCCAATCCATCCCTAAGATCACATCCAAGCCTTGTGATCTCAGGATGATAAGGTCTGCTAGGAAATCTACACCGTTAATGGTAATACCGACTCCTTTACAGCCTATCTTGGCTCTCATCTCGGCTCCGGGGGTTTGTACCACCATAGGGTTATTCATGGGTGTAGGGGTCATGCCACTTTTTAATGCAAATCTTTGAGTGACAAATGAATGCGTTGCTCCAGAATCAAACAAGACAGTTGCATGTGCTGAGTTGACAAGGAACGTACCCAGCACGACGTCCGGGTCTTCCTAGGCTTCTTCAGCAGTGACGTGATTCACACGCCCCTTCCCATAGTTCGGTGGATTGCGAGGAGCTGGGTTCCTTGGTGGCATTCCACGGCCTTGTCCCTGGTTCTGCGCATTGGGGCGCGGGGCATCAGGCTTCTTGTTAGGGCACACCCTTGAGATGTGTCCGGGCTGACCACATACAAAGCAAGTGACTTGGTTTGGATTGATCTTGTTGCACCACTGGTATTGGGGTTGAAAGCTGGCCTGGGGTTGGCATACTGCTGAGGCTGAGGGTTGGCACGAGGTGCAGGAGCTCTCGGCTGCTGATAGGTTGGCTTGGCCGGGGCTGACTGCCACGGATGAGGCTTCTGGTTGCTTGAACTTCCCTTACTGACCAACTTGCGCTTGCGAGTGTCTTCCAAAGCACGCCGCTTGTCTTCAAGCATAAGTGCCTTGTTCACCAGGTCAGGGAAAGACGGGCAGTCGCACACGACAAGCGAGTATTGCAGAGTCTGATTGAGGCCTTCCATGAAGCGCTCCCTTTTGGCAGCATCAGTGCTGACATCCTCAGGGGCATACCTTGACAGAACACTAAACTTCTGCATGTACTCCTTGACAGTGCCACTTCCTTGCTTCAGGGCTCGGAACTCGCGCTTTTTGATAGCCATGATTCCGGAAGGAATGTGGGCCTTGCGGAATTCTGCCTTGAAGTTAACCCAAGTGATGTCTTGTTCAGCATGCATGACCTTGAATCCATCCCACCAAGCTCTAGCAGTTCCCCCGAGGCAGTGGGCTGCATAAGCCACCTTCTCGCGATCTTCGGTGCATCCGACTAGTTCCAGTATCTCCTCAATGGAACGGACCCAGTCGTCTGCATCCAAGGGTTTAGCAGTCTCGATGAAGGTTGGCGGTGCATGCTTCTTGAACTCTGCCAACGTGGAATGTCCATTGCCATTCCCCGCCGGCTGGCGGTTGTTAGCGACAGCTTGAGCGATCAGCTGAAGAGCTGCAGTGTTGGCTTGGCGCTCCTCTCGGAAAGCTTGGAGAAGCTGAGCCATGTCCATGCTTGGAGGAGGTGGTGGTGGTGGAGCTTGGTCGTTGGTTTGGTCGTGGCCTGCCTCTGGCTGAGAGGATGCTCCGGCTTCTGGCTGCTGGGTAGAGGTACCAGTACGAGTTACAACAGGCATCCTGTTGGAGCGGTAAAAGGTCTCATGACTCGGAAGAGGGAAAGTAAGATAGATGGGTGCCTAGTAAGGGGGTGGGTGTGACACTAAATCAAATCATGCAAGGGCCGAGAGGCCAAAACACATCCATTAAAATCAAATGGGTGATGTAGTCGTTTACACATTCCCGAAGGAAGAATACGACATACATCCAGACACAACAAAAGCAAGCACTAGATGGTTTCATATGAACCATACAAGGACTCGACTGCGCATAAGGGTTACACGACCTATCCTACCATAGAGGTTACAACTGGCATATCCGAGTGGCGAATAATGCCTAAGCGGCGGAATGCTCGGTCGCGTATTCCGGCTCTTCTGGGTCTTCCTCCTTGTCTTCATCTGTCTAGGCTCCCTTGCCACTAGAGGGTGTGGGGGAGTGGAGGAGTTGGATACGACGGTGCTTCGTCGGTGGGGCAGGGAAAAGCTTGCGATATTCCCTTGTCGTCATCCGGCGTCGCCGAGGTGGTTCTTCACCCTTGGAAGATACATCCTCGGAGGGCCTTCCGCCTCGATATGCGATAGCGGATTGTCCAGAAGGTGCTCCTTCCTTCTTGATCCTATTTTCCTTCTCTTGAGCTCGACGAAGAAGTGCCTTGGTCTTGTGAAGTTCTTCTCGAAGCTTCATTGATTCCGAGGCCAAGTCTTGTGCCAAGCTGTCGGCACATAGACTGAAGTAGGTCTGGAACCGAAGCGAGAGTCCTTCCTTCAGTGGAGGGGCTAGTGCGCTGCTTTCCTCTTCACCTTCCTTCCGGTAAGGTAAGAAGCGAGTTGCCATCTTGGCTGCCATCTCCGGAAGAAGCTCGCGGAGACGGGTTAATGCCTTGAGTGCAGCAGCCTCGACAGCGAGTGGTAGTGTTGCCATCTGGGGTCCCTCGAAGAACCAACTTGTGGGAGGATCGTTTGCCTTCACGATCACTTCCACATGGTACTCCACCTCAGTATCACTCACCCAATGCTCAAGGTAGGTGAGGATGGGTGCTCGGTGGAACTGACACTCCTGGAGGCTATCCTCGAGAAGTAAGGGAAACCCAGTGGTCAGGTGCTCTTCGGGTACAGCGGCCATCTACAAAGGTGGAATAGGAGGGGTTAATAAGCTGATGAAATCTCAGGTTTAGAAAAGAAGAGAGGTTCAGAAGGTTTTTGAAAAGGGGTCTCAACTAACTAACACCCATGCTAACTAAGGCTTCATACAGATGGCTCTGATACCAGCTCTATGGGGACCCCGACTTAGAAGTCGAGATCACCGAATGCACGTGTACAGTGATCCCAGAGATCAATGCTCACTGAACACACAGAAGCTGAAATAACAAGAGTCTTACATCCATACAAATAGTCTTACACGGATTATGGCCATTATGGCCAAGTCTTACATAGATAGAGCCTCACGGGCTTAATAGCAAATAACTCGAATAGCGGAAGTCTTCGATAACGGGTAGAACCCATGCCATCTGCCTTAACCCTACAGGCATTCTGACTGGGATAGCGTCCTAGTTCGCATGTTCGTCTCCAAAGTACTCTTCATCATATTCCTGTTCTTCCATGCCTGGCCAATTAAATAACCAGTGGCAAGCCAATGAGTACTTTGAATGTACTCGCAAGCAACCCATGATGTGGTAACAATGCAATGGAACAATAATGAACAATCTAGCAAAAAGGCTAGAATAAATATTCTACCATCAAGTTTATGCATCAATAACCTCGCGTAACCTCGAAGACAGGTTACCGATACCAACATGAATAAGATTCAACTCATCGAGTCAAGTCACCACCTTGACTCACATACACACTTATGGTTTCACAAACATTGGACGTAGCCCAAGAGCGGTTACCCAAATGTCCATGACCGTGGACACGGCTATTCGAATAGTTTGACACTCTGCAGAGGTTGTACACTTTACCCACAAGATCCGGGGAACTTCTGTGTTATCCACGACCCGCGGTACCTCAAGTACCCGGGGTAAGCACCCGGTCATTACCTTTCCTTAGACGACACTAACATAGAGTCTACTCGTTGGTACACGGCCCTCGGGTACAAACAATAGATCACGGGACTTGCCCTAATTTCAATGTCACGCGTACCCGAAGGGACCAACGGTGTGTCCGGTGCCCTGTGAAAACAGTCATGGTCGTCTATCCAAGCACGACCCCGTCCCATAAGGGGTAGTGTGGTTGCACATGTATGGTTGGAATAACGGTCGCAACTTAAACCAATCCGTTTGAAAAACACACACACTTGCCTCGGTACACCACTTCGTCATCAAGTGGTCACCCAACTCATCATCATCTCCCTCGGGCATGAATGGCACCCGACGGGGTTTTATGTAAAGACTTCAACCACGAGGGTTCATGTCACACATGCTTCACTATTCATTACTACTACCCATATGCATGTCATCTAGCACATAGCAAGATCAAGATCATGGCATGCATCATATGGTGGAATCAGCTAGGTCAATATCGTAACCCTAACATCATGCATCGGAAACAAACGGGTTCCGAAGAACAAGGGTATCATGGTCAAAGGGCTGCTTGCCTGGATTGGCTTGGTCTTCAAAGTCTTCAAATCCTTCTCCTTCTTCTTCCACAGCAACTTCGTCAAATATGGGATCTATACGTCGCATAATAACCACGGGAAAATAAGAATACAAACAAAACAGAAAAATCAAAGTGCTCTGAAAAATGTCAACTCATTTTTGTAAAATACTAGAGGAATTTCTAAGGTGGGGAAAAATCTTAGTTGGAGTTTTGGAGCAACAGAATAGAATCTATTGATTTTTGAACAGGAGTATTACTGCTCAAATTTGAATTTAAATTTGAACAGTACAGAAAAGTTTCATGGATTTGAATGAAAGTGGTACCATTAAATAGGTTGGAATATTACAAGATTTTAGGAGTTGGAATTATTTAATTTGGACCATTATTCTTTTCTGTAGAAATGTTTAAAACATTAACGGAAAAGAAAAAGGAAAAAGGTTCCTGTGCACTGGGCCAGAGAAGGCCACAGTGCACGGCCCAGGCGGTCCAGCCCAGCCGCACGGGAGCCTGCGCGCGCACGTCAGGTTTTTGAACCTGACGGGCGGGGCCCGTGGGTCAGTGGCAGAGAGGAGGGGGAGAGAGGTGAGGGGATGACCGGCGGGGCCCGCCTGTCATCTCTAACCCCACGGCCACGGCGACGGCGAGCTCACCGGCGAGGTTTCCGGCCACGGCGACGGCAACGGAGGGCAGGGATCGACTCAGCGTCATGTCGTGGATGTAGGGGTGGTGGTGCGGTACGCCGGGGAGGTCCGGTTCACCGGCGGCGAGGTGGGACGGCGGAAGCTCGTCGGGAGGTTGATGCTCCAGTCGTTCCCGACTACAAACGGAGGGGGAAACAAGGGGGAAAGGGTCAGTGGAGCACGGCGGTTCCGACTCAGGTGAAAGGAGGGGCAGGGAAGGCCCGTACCACGAGATCGCCGGCGGCCCGACGCGGCGGAGCTCCGGTCGATCCCGAGCACTGGGACGTCCTGGGTAGGAGTGGATGGTGCTGGGGGTCTCAGTGGAGTGAGGAGAGGCTGGTGGTGCTGCTGGAGAGGCTCGGGAGGGGCTTATATAGCCGCGCCCATGGTCCACCGTGGACCCGTGCGCCGGCGAGGTTGCAGGCGAGGCTAGGAGGGGTTCTGGAGCCTGGGATCAAGCCGGGGAGGATCGTGGACTTGCTCCACGTCTAGCTGAGGGGAAAAGAGGAGCAGGGGACCTTCTAGTCGACGCGCGCGTGTGAAGCAGCAGAGTGGCCGCCGCGGGCGGCCAGCGCGCGTGCGACGACGGCCACTGGAGGGCGCAGGAGGAGGGGGGACATCGCCGGGGAGGTCGCGGACGTCGAGACGCCTCGACTGGCGCGAAGGAGGAGCCCGAGGCTGTCGGGGGAGGCTGATTGGCCGAAGCTACAGTGCTTGTCTGCACTGTTGCGCGCTCCAGAGCGCGCGTTTGGCTGGCATCGCCGCGCTCTCGCCGTCCTGGTCAAAACCGACGTGTCCAACAGTGTCTAGCACGTTGAGGGAGGAGTAAAGAAATGTCCTCAGGCCTTGGATGCCCTGGAGATGCTGAGAGAGAGGGAGGAGGCTAGTGACTTGGTGAAAACCTGCTGTCCAGCAAGGTAAAACAGGGCTTTCACCCCTCAATCATGGAGCTGGGGTGCTGGGGAAGTTACTGGAGGTTGCTAGTAACTCAATGATCATGTGGTAAGAAGTTGAGGCCATGGAGAAAAGTAAAGTGATCAAGATGGGGGTTTTAGGAATTCTGCAGAAGGTGTTTGATCAGTGTTTGGTCAAGTAAATGACCTTCACTTGACATGGCACTTAACAGGGTTGAAAGATATGAGAAAATAGGGTGCTTCACCAAATTTGGGCTCATTTGAAGAAACTAGCCAATGTAACTTTGGTGAACCCTAAAAATCAACAGAAACAGCTTCATCTTGTTTGAGTCAAGCTAATCATCTCCCCTTGATGCACCACTTGGTGTAGCATCATCATTTGGGGTATTGATCATGCCCACAAAGTTTGAAGCTCCAGGTAAAAAGTTGGTAATGTAAAGTTGTTCAAATTTGCATTTGAACAGAAAGGGTTTTGAGGTGATCTGATCAAGTTGCTCTATTCCAAATCTTGTGCCATTTGGTCTAGATGCCTTATTAGGTCATTCTAGCATGTGCACCAAGTTTGAGAGCATTTGGACAAGTTTGGCAATGTAAAGTTGCTCAAACTTCAAATATGGACAGAATGGTTATGAAGGGGTTTGAGGATGTTTTCTTGCTTCCCAAGGCATGGGACTTGGCAAGATCATCAAATATGTCATATATGACATGATAGAATTTCCCTTGAATTTTTGGAGAAAGTTTCCTTTGCAAATATTTCAAAAGCTTGAAATATCCAGAAAGGGTTTTAGAGGGATTAGCCCATTATTTTGAACATGACCAAGTGTTGAAACTCTTATATATGGACAATATATGTCCTCTGAGTCTCTCTGAATTTTGGCAAATATTTTTGAAATTGTTAAATAATTTTCCCCTATTAAAGACCATTTCTGGCCTTAAGAAAAATCTTTTAAATAAAATAGGAAAATAACTTTTAAAATTATGCCTTTGTGGTTTCTGGGAGTCCTATGACTACTAGGTCTCAAATAAACCTTTTGAAATAATTTTCTCACCCTAAATCAAGTACTTGCAGTGCAAATCTCAATTCAGGGTTTTTTGGAAAACTAATTTTATAAAATACTTTTTGGCCAAATTAATTTTGTAGGAAAATACTATACTGCTATATAACACTTGGCATGATCATTGGGCAGAAGTTTTGGGTATGGAGATGAAATCTACAAGAGGTCATAGTTGACTTTAATGAGCACATGAAAAAGCATATGAAGAAAACTCAATTCCAAATAAAAGCCAAATGATGCTAAAAAATTTTGCTGGTCCAAATTTTTATGCTTCAAAGATACAAATAACATGTTACAAAATGCAGGGTAATTTTCTACAGCCATATTTTCCTCTCTCATAATAATTGCAAGTAAGATCATAAGCAAATTCAACAATATAGCTATCACATAACATATTCTCAACACGATCCACATGCATGCGAAGTTGACACTCTTCCAAAATAGTGGGATTAACATTAACTAAAGTCATGACCTCTTCAAACCCACTTTCAATATTATTTCAAACATTATTATCAATCTCATATTCATCATGGGGCTTAAATAAATTTTCAAGATCGTAAGAAGCATCAACCCAATCATGATCATTGCAACAAGCAGTGGGCATAGCAAAATAAGCATCCCCAAGCTTAGGGTTTTGCTTATCATTAGCACAATTGACATTAATAGAATTTATAATAACATCATTGCAATCATGCTTTTCATTAAAAGATCTATCGTGAATCACTTTATATTTTTCTTCTTTCAACACTTTGTCACAATTTTCAGATTCATAAATTTCGAGCAAAATCTCATAAAGATAATCTAGTGCACGCAACTCACTAGCAATAGGTTCAACATAATGGGATCCATACTTTAGCAAGCGAAGATGCAAGCTAATTGAGGGCACATATCACACAAGCAAACAAGAGGTAAGCGAACGGTAAACACATGGCAAAAAGGAAGGGCAAATAAAACGGCAAGGGTGAAGTGGGGGAGAGGAAAACGAGAGGCAAAAAATGTAATGCGAAGGATAAGGGTTTGTGATAGGTACTTGGTATATGACTTTTGCGTAAGCCTCCCCGGCAACGACGCCAGAAATTCTTCTTGCTACTTCTCGGGCTTGCATTGTATTCCCTCGAAGAGGAAAGCGTGATGCAGCACAGTAGCGTAAGTATTTCCCTTAGTTTTTGAGAACCAAGGTATCAATCCAGTAGGAGACCGCGCGCGAGTCCCTCGCACCTGCACAAACAAATAAGAACTTCGCTGCCAACGCGATAAGGGGTTGTCAATCCCTTTACGGTCACTTACGAAAGTGAGATCTGATAGAGATGATAGTTTGATATTTTTGGATATAAGAACAGAAAGTAAAAGCGGAAAAGTAAAGTAGATTGTAAATTGATATGTTGAGAATAGACCCGGGGGCCATAGTTTTCTCTAGTGGCTTCTCTCATGATAGCGGTATTCTATGGCGGGTAAACAAATTACTGTCGAGTAATTGATAGAAAAACGATTAATTATGAGACTATCTAGGCATGATCATTATATATAGGCATCACGTCCGAGACAAGTAGACCGAAACGATTCTGCATCTACTACTATTAGTCTACACATCGACCGCTATCCAGCATGCATCTAGAGTATTAAGTTCATGAGAACAGAGTAACGCCTTAAGCAAGATGACATAATGTAGAGGGATAAACTCAAACATAGTGATATAAACCCCATATTTTTATCCTCGATGGCAACAATACAATACGTGCCTTGTTGCCCCTACTGTCATTGGGAAAGGACACCGCAAGATTGAACCCAAAGCCAAGCACTTCTCCCATTGCAAGAACTATAGATCTAGTAGGCCAAACCAAACCAATAATTCAAAGAGACTTGCAAGGATATTATAATCATACATAAAGAGTTCAGAAAAAAACCAAATATTTCTCATAGATAATCTTGATCATAAACCCACAATTCATCGGATCTCAACAAACACACCGCAAAAAGATATTACATCGAATAGATCTCCTCGAAGACCGAGGAGAACTTAGTATTGAGATCCAAAGAGAGAGAAGAAGCCATCTACATACTAGCTATGTACCCGAAGGTCTATGGTAAACTACTCACAACTCTTGGTGACACGATGATGATGATGTAGAAGCACTCCATGGAAGATCCCCCCTCCGGCGGAGCTCCGGAACAGGCCCCAAGATGGGATATCATGGGAACAAAAGGTTGCGGCGGTGGAACTTGGGTTTCTCTGTTGTTCTGATGGTTTCGAGGTACGTAGATTTATATAGGAAGAAGGAGGGCACCGGGGGCCAGACGGGGTGCCCACGAGGTAGGGGGGTGCGCCCTATAGGGGGGGCACCCTTGTGGACGCCTCGTCAGCCCTACTCCATGGTTCTCAAGTCTCTCGTGCGTATTCTGCTCCAAAAATATCTCTCCCGAAGGTTTCATTCCGTTTGGACTCCGTTTGATATTCCTTTTCTGTAAAACCCTGAAATAGGCAAAAAAACAGCAATCTGGACTGGGCCTTTGGGTTAATAGGTTAGTCCCAAAACTAATGTAAAAGTGTATAACAAAGCCCATTAAACATCCAAAACATCATAAATAATAGCATGGAACAATCAAAAATTATAGATACGTTGGAGACGTATCAAGTGCCGCCTGCTAGTCTCGGAGGAGGACGGCAGCGTCTTCCTCTAGATTGTGGGCACCGGCGAGGCCCGCGCAGGCCGCTGCCACATCTTTGTAGTGTGCGTCAGGGGCGACGCTGCTGACGCTAACACTAACATGAGGGTGATGTACGGGTGCGTGGTTACTATTACTACCCCTCGGAGGTACGTGGGCAGCGACACTGGCTACGTCAAGCTGACTTGGACTCTGCCGAGCTGGGACCTTCCCGCCGATGTGGACATGGACGACGCACGGTATTATTTGACCCCCAACAATGTGCACGGGGACTCCAAGGAGGTTCACCTGGACATCTGCATTATCAAGTTAAATGTTGATTATTAGTCTTCGCTCAATGTAATCCGCTGTCTAAGCATGTGGAGACTTCCCTGCATGATCTTGCTCTATTGGAGTATCGCGCATGAATAAAAGTGTATCCATTTATGGTTTAATCTAGAATCTTTCTTGTATGAATTTTTACTACAATACTGGCAAAAGACTTATGATCAACCATTTCTTACATATCCTCTGCCCCCTTCAAGTCATCCTGATTTAATCCCTCCGTCTAGGTGGATAAGGGCATGGTTAATACTTATACAGTATAGCCAACTGTTGACTATAAGAAATGGCCATGTCATCTGTAGCCAACATGTATAACAATGGATACTCAAAAACTGATTCTTGAAGATCATTTCCTGCAAAGCACAATAAGAGTTATTTCTTCAGAAGTTTTGGATGCAGGTTGAACAGTTGAACGCTTTTGTTTGCAAAATATACTTTTTTTTATCTATTTCACCCGGATGTTTGTGAGCTCTAGAGATGAAATAATATCCGAACAAACCTATCGATACCCGTTACACATGAGATGACCCCCACATCCTTTGTCAAAATAAACAACTCCCCGATCAATGCATTTCACTCTTCCATGCAACACACGGGCACCCTACTATAGATTAGTACGACCAAAAATTGAAGTAACAATATATATATATTACGATAAATGATGATGCATGTCACCTAAAATTATATCATTGAAAACTATGTTCAAATACGAATCCAGCGATATTGTTTTTGTTGACTTGCACTAACATTTTGTCTGTTAAATCTTCAGTCAAATTCAATGGGGGATAAACCACAACCGATGTAGTAGTACTAGTGTAGAGGGCAGCGCTGCACGGGAGTCTCACCCCACTCGTGGCGCGGCAGTAAAGCCGTCATATCACAAAACCCAACCACTCCCAGTAATAAGTGGCCTGGTAAAATAAATGGACAAGCGACCATCACATCCCTCCATCTTTTTTGCATTTCATCTCTCTGCATTTACTTTCTCCGGTTTATCTCGCACACTCGATCCCTAGCTACTACTCCTAGTATCCCTAGCTATTACTCCTAGATTCTTTTGGCGGCTTCCCCAGCTTTTCCCATAAGACTAGTCACCATGGAGAGTAACATTAAGGCGCCTCACTCATTTATTTGGGCTTCTAAACTAGTACTACTATTAGTACCATCGTCCTAGTTTATTCCTCACCATTATAATTTGTGCTAAATTTTGACCAAAGATTTAACTGATAAAATGTTAGTGCATGTGGCATGCACTAACATTTCATTAGTTAAATTTATGATCAAAATTTGATATAGATTACAATGGGGACTAATAAAACAGGACGGAGGTACTTAGTAGTTATGTGATTACTAATCTAGAAGCCTAAAAGAACTGGCCCCTAGTACTCCTACTAGTAGTACTCCCTCCGTCTAGGTGTGTAAGTCACCTAAGGTGGAGCAGCGCGACCTAGGTGGCTGCGGATTGAAAGATGCCAAAGAATCAGACAAAAAATTTGTCCAATCACCGCGCCATTTTTTTCCTCCTAAACCAAACAGAGATTAGCAATGAATCCCTAATTAATAGGGCTACCGTTTCAGCCAACCCATGCAGGCCCATTGACGTGCATGCAAACTGGGGTCAATCCCTCCCCTAATCAACATGTTCCTTCTCTACATGCATAGGTCGCTCATTCTCTCCCGCATTAACTTCCTCCCCGCGTGGTTCAGCCAAAAAAATTGCTCGCTGATGAACGAGGCAGTGAGGGGAACGAGGACGCAATTTGATACATTGCGCCTAAGTGTTTTGGGAATATCTGATTTTCGTAAGGTGACTTACACACCTAGACGGAGGGAGTAGTACTCAATTTGGAATTCCAATTGCACGGCACAACTTGTTAGGCAAAAAACTCGATACAGGTTGTAGGAATCGGTTTGGGAATTTGCATGCCTTTCCGACCAATGAGATACTCCGTACAAAGTACGACAAAGAAATAACCCACATAGAAGGAAGCTAAAAGTAAACAATCAAACGAGCATTTTTGCATTTGTTTTGCATTGAATCGTTTCACAAGCTTGACTAGTGTTGTTTTTCTACTTTTACAAAAACCGCATCGTAGTGTGAAAACGTGCATTTGCACGTACATAAGTAATAGTAGTAATCCCTCTGTCTAGGCATATAAGTCTTCCCTCTTTCTTGGTCACGGTGCACAACCAAAGATGACTTATTGACCTGGACCGAGGGAGTAGCACAGTCTACAAGCATATATAGAGAGAGACGTGTAGTGCGATAGTATATAGTAAAGTTTGTGCTATATGCACGTACTTACAAAATGCGTATGAATACACAAGGTTTCCATACTTTCCCTTTTACATACTTAATTAAGGACGCTAATAATGCCTGAACGTTCGGCATTTATCATTTGATTCCCAAAACTAATGAGATCGCCTTACGAAACAAAAATTATACTCCTACTAAAAGCCACGGTGCTCGCAGGAGCGCTTGCGGCGCGCCACAAGTGCCCTGGTGCGTGGCCGTTTCCCAGCGCACCGACACAACGCCTCTTCCTCAGCCTCGCAACTCGCGAGGTGCTGATTGGTGGCTTGCCGGCGGGCGAGCGCGATCTCATTGTTGTGGTGATCCGGCGACAACAGGTACTCCTCCTGGCTGGAAGCGTGCACCCGGTCCACGTACCGCCAAGCATAGATGAGGCGCTTGGACCCGACTGCACTCAGGGCTTTGGCACGGGCGTCCTCCGCCACCCTCACGGCCCTCGCATGAGCCTTCTGCCAAAGAGCCAATTGCCTGACTCTCTCGGACACGACATAGGCCTCACAGGCAGCTTGTCCCGCGGCGCGCTTCTCTTCCTCGGCCTTCTTCTCCGCCTCTATTTTGGCGCGCTCTGCTGGAGGCAAAGCCTCCCACAAGGCGACATCCATTTCTTTCCAAAGCTCCACAAGGCTGGGGGGCTTGGCGGGCGGCGCGGCATTCTCCTCGTAGCGGGGAGCCAACGCGTCCTCCGACGCGCGTGCTGGCGAGGTTGGGAACACCGACGCGTCCACCTCGACGCGTCGCGGCGAGGAGCGGAACACCGACGCGTCCTCCACGATTAGTGGCGGCGAGGAACGGAATGGCGACGTGTGACCGTCCGCGCGGTGCAGCGATGGGTGATACGTCTCCGTCGTATCTATAATTTTTGATTGTTCCATGCCAATATTCTACAACTTTCATATAGTTTTGGCAACTTTTTATACTATTTTTTGGGACTAACATATTGATCCAGTGCCTAGTGCCAGTTCCTGTTTGTTGCATTTTTTTGTTTCGCAGAATATCCATATCAAACGGAGTCCAAACGGAATAAAAATGGACAAAGATTTTTTTGGAATATATGTGAATTTTGGGAAGCGAAACCAACACGAGACGATACCCGAGTGGGCCTCGAGGGTGGGGGCGTGCCCCCCTGCCCAGGGCGCGCCCTGGGCCTTCGAGGCCACACCGTAAGGCGGTTGATGCCCTTCTTTCGCCGCAAGAAAGCTAATTTTCGGATAAAAATCGTGTCAAACGATGAGCCCAATCGGAGTTATGGATCTCCGGGAATTTAAGAAACGGTGAAGGGCCAGAATCTGGGAATGCAGAAACAGAGAGAGACAGAGAGACAAATCCAATCTCGGAGGGGCTCTCGCCCCTCCGCCGCCATCGAGACCATGTACCAAAGGGGAAACCCTTATCCCATCTAGGGAGAAGGTCAAGGAAGAAGAAGAAGGAGGGGGTCTCTCCCCCCTCGCTTCCGGTGGCACCGGAGTGCCACCGGGGCCATCATCGTGTGACGACGATCTACACCAACACCTCCATCATCTTCACGAACATCTCCATCACCTTCCCCCATCTATATACAGCGGTCCACTCTCCCGCAACCCACTGTACCCTCTACTTGAACATGGTGCTTTATGCTTCATATTATTATTCAATGATGTGTTGCCATCCTATGATGTCTGAGTAGATTATCGTTGTCCTATCGGTGATTGGTGAATTGCTATGATTGGTTTAAATTGTTTATGGTTATGTTGCTGTCCTTTGGTGCCCATCATATGAGCGCGCGCGTGGATCATACCATAAGGTTAGTTGTATGTTGATAGGACTAGGTATTGGAGGGCAAGAGTGATAGAAGCTTCAACCTAGCGTAGAAATTGATGCATACGGGATTGAAGGAGGACCAATATATCGTAATGATATGGTTGGGTTTTACCTTAATGAACGTTAGTAGTTTCGGATGCTTGCTAATAGTTCCAATCATAAGTGCATAGAATTCCAAGTAAGGGATGACATGCTAGCAGTGGCCTCTCCCACATAAAACTTGCTATCGGTCAAGGAACGTAGTCAATTGCTTAGGGGCAATTTCACAACTCCTACCACCACTTTTCCACACTCGCTATCATCAACTTTATAGTTTCTTTATCTTAACAACCCCTAGTTTATATTTGTGTGCTCTTTATATTCTTGCAAATCTAACCCACAAAAACTACAAAGTACTTCTAGTTTCATACTTGTTCTAGGTAAAGTAAACGTCAAGCGTGCGTAGAGTTGTATCGGTGGTCGATAGAACTTGAGGGAATATTTGTTCTGCCTTTAGCTCCTCGTTGGGTTCGACACTCTTACTTATCGAAAGAGGCTACAACTGATCCCCTACACTTGTGGGTTATCAAGACCTTTTTCTGGCGCCGTTGCCGGGGAGCAATAGCGTGGGGTGAATAGTCTCGTGTGTGCTTGTTTGCTTTATCACTAAGTAAATTTTATTTGCTGTTCTAAGTTGTTCTCTATCTTTAGTTATGGATATGGAACACGAAATACCAAAAAACTTAGGTGTACTTGCTACTCATGGAGATGGGGAACCTCCTAAAACCCTCGATGCTCATTATGTGAAAGATATTATGTACTACTTTGATAATCCTGAGAAAACCCCATTCAACTATGTAATGGGAGTAATGTTGGATCAACGTGAATACTTTAGGGATTATCGCGTGACACAAAAAGGGAAACTGTTATGGGATCAAATTCATTTGTTGCATTGGTATGCTCGGCAACTATGCGTGAGATATGATTATACTTGTTGCTCTAGGATGAAGGCTCCACACCTTCCCTTTTCATGCAAATTTAATGATAATGAAACCTTAGCTTCTTATGCTAATGGTATATATGATTATTATGATGTAGAACAAATACAAGAATTCGTTGCTTTTAAGGGTGCTTATGAAATTGAATCTCTGTTTAAAAAGAATGATGCTTTTGATGATGATGATTCTAGGCCAGAAAATCTTGCTATATTGAAATATTGCTATTTGAATTATGAATATAACTACAATATTGATACGTTTATTGAGAAGGTCTCCGCTGTCCAAGAAGAGACTAATATATTGCAGGAGTCTATGGAATAAGAAATTAATGACATTGTGAGTTCATTGGATGAAAAAGATGACGAGGAGAGCGAAGAACAAAAGGAGGAAGAGCGGATTAGTTACCCGTGCCCACCTTCTAATGAGAGTAACTCTTCAACTCATACATTGTTTAATTTCCCTTCGTGCTTACCGAAGGATGAATGCTATGATGATTGTTATGATCCCTTTGATTCTTTTGAAATATCCCTTTTTGATGATGCTTGCTATGCTTGTGGCCAAGATGCCAATATGAATTATGCCTATGGAGATGAACTTGCTATAGTTCTATATGTAAAACATGAGATTGTTGCTATTGCACCCACACATGATAGTCCTATTATATTTTTGAATTCTCCAAACTACACTATATCGGAGAAGTTTGCACTTATTAAAGATTATATTGATGGGTTGCCTTTTTCCGTTACACATGATGATTTTGATGAATATAATATGCATGTGCTTGCTGCTCCTACTTGCAATTATTACGAGAGAGGAACTACATCTCCGCCTCTCTATGTTTCCAACACGATAAAATTGCAAGAAACTGCTTATACTATGCATTGGCCTTTACTTGATGTGCATGAATTGTTCTTGTATGACATGCCTATGCATAGGAAGAGAGTTAGACTTCGTTGTTTCATGACACATATCACTTTGTGCTCACTATTAAATGTCAAATCATTGCTAATTAAAATTGGCATTGATATACCTTGGGATCCGGGTGGATCCTTTACTTGAGCACTATATGCCTAGCTTAATGGCTTTAAAGAAAGCGCTGCCAGGGAGACAACCCGGAAGTTTTAGAGAGTCATTTATTTCTGTTGTGTGCTTTTATATAAAGTTTAAAAACAAAATAAAATAAAGAGGGGAACCTAAAATTTTTTCAAAAAGAAAAGTGAAAGTAAGAAGGACGAGCACCGTTGAAATGGGGGAGCTCCTTGAACTTTGTTCATGCCCATGGAAACTTTGCAAATCTTGAATTACAGAAACTGTTCATCAAAAATAATTATCCCCTTGTACAATTCCATTGTATTATAAAAATAACGTGCCAAGGTTTGCCTTTAGGATGTTTACAATGCTTGTTGGTTTGTGCGGTGCAGGACAGAAACTTTGGCTGTAGTGTGCGTTTTTACATTTTTTGCTGGAACGTCAAATGGTTCTGAAACTTTTTGCACTCTCTTTCTATGCAAATTGTTGATTTTTCTAATTGTTGCAGAAATTTTCAAGTATCAGAAGTATGGTAAATGTTCAGATTATTACAGACTGTTCTGTTTTAGACAGATTCTGTTTTTGATGCATAGTTTTCTTGTTTTGATGAAACTATCACTTTCTATCAGTGGATTAAGCCATGGAAAAGTTATATTACAGTAGCTACAATGCAAAAACAAAATATGAATTGGTTTGCAACAGTACTTAGAGTAGTGATTTGCTTTATTATACTAACTGATCTTACCGAGTTTTCTGTTAAAGTTTTGTGTGGATGAAGTGTTCGAAGATCGAGGAGGTCTCGATGTGAGGAGAAGAAGGAAAGGCAAGAGCTCAATCTTGGGGATGCCCAAGGCACCCCAAGTAAATATTCAAGGAGACTCAAGCGTCTAATTTTGGGGATGCCCCAGAAGGCATCCCCTCTTTCTTCAACAAGTATCGGTATGTTTTCAGATTTGTTTCATTCATGTGATATGTGCAACTCTTGGAGCGTCGTGTGCTTTCTATTTTTCCTTTTAATAAATGCACCATGCTGGTATGAGATAGTCCTTGGTTGATTTATAGAATGCTCTTTGCACTTCACTTATATCTTTTGAGTATGGCTTTATAGAAAACTTCATGTGCTTCACTTACATCATTTGAAGTTTGGATTGCCTATTTCTCTTCACATAGAAAACCGCCATTTGTAGAATGCTCTTTTGATTCACTTATAATTGTTAGAGCATGAGCATAACTTTTGTAGAAAGAATAAAAACTCTCTTGCTTCACTTATATCTATTTAGAGAGTTGACAGGAATTGGTCATTCACATGGTTAGTCATAAAATCCTACATAAACTCTTAGATCGCTGAATATGATATGTTTGATTCCTTGCAATAGTTTTGCGATATAGAGATGCTAATATGTGGGAGGAACTAGTGAATGATTATGGTTTAGTAAAAATATTGGTGTTAAGGTTTGTGATTCCCGAAGCATGCACGTATGGTCTCCTAACTATGTAACCAAATTGGCGCGCATTGTATTTTGATTGTTTATCTTTGCGTGAAGGTCGGGGGCGCGCGATGGTTAACTCCTACCAACCTCCCCCCTAGGAGCATGCATCATAGTATCTTTGCTTCGAGGTCTAATAGATTTTTCGCAATAAGTATGTGAGTTCTTTATGACTAATGTTGAGTCCATGGATTATACACACTCTCACCCTTCCACCATTGCTAGCCTGTCTTGTACCGTGCAACTTTCGCCGGTACCATACACCCACCATATACCTTCCTCAAAACAGCCACCATACCTACCTATTATGGCATTTCCATAGCCATTCCGAGATATATTGCCATGTAGCTCCATCGTTCAGTTTATTATTACATGCACCATCATTGTCATATTGCCTTGCATGATCGTAAGATAGCTAGCATGATGTTTCCATGGCTTGTCCATTTTTTGATGTCATTGCTACGCTAGATCATTGCACATTCCGGTACACCACCGGAGGCATTCATATAGAGTCATATTTTTGTTCTAGTATCGAGTTGTCATATCGAGTTATAAGTAAACAGAAGTATGATGATCATCATTATTAGAGCATTGTCCCTTGAAAAAAAAGAAAAAAAAGGCCAAAAGAAAAAAAGAAAAAAAAGGCCAAATAAAAAAAGGAAAAAGGCCAAATAAAAAAAAGGAAGGCCCAAAAAAAAAAGAAAAAAAAGAAAAAGAAAAAAGGGGGCAATGCTACTATCTTTTTCCACACTTGTGCTTCATCATAGCACCATGTTCTTCACGATAGAGAGTCTCCTATGTTGTCACTTTCATATACTAGTGGTAATTTTTCGTTATAGAACTTGGCTTGTATATTCCAACGATGGGCTTCCTCAAATGCCCTAGGTCTTATGAGCAAGCAAGTTGATGCACACCCACTAGTTTTCTTTTGAGCTTTCATACACTTATAGCTCTAGTGCATCCGTTACATGGCAATCCCTACTCACTCACATTGATATCTATTGATGGGCATCTCCATAGCCCATTGACACGCCTAGTTGATGTGAGACTTTCTCCCTACTTTTGTCTACTACCACCTTCTATTCCACCCATAGTGCTATGTCCATGGCTCATGCTCATGTATTGCGTGAAGAGTTGAAAAGGTTCGAAAAAGGAGTTGAAAATGTTCGAAAAAGTAAAGTATGAAAACAATTGCTTAGCTGACACTGGGATAGGCATGAGGGGTACCTTGTGTTAAGAAAAGGGAAGCATAAAAGACTATATGATTTTGTAGGGATAACGTTCTTTAGCATTGATATTTTGAAGGACTTGATTGTTTGTTGGGATGCCCGAGTATTAAATTCTTATATGTCAAATGATAGACTATTGCTTTGAATTACTCGTGTTTCAATATTCATGCCATGATTAGATTACATGATCAAGATTATGTTAGGTAGCATTCCACATACAAAATTATCTTTTTATCATTTACCTACTCGAGGACGAGCAGGAATTAAGCTTGGGTATGCTGATACGTCTCCGTTGTATCTATAATTTTTTATTGTTCCATGCCAATATTCTACAACTTTCATATACTTTTGGCAACTTTTTATACTATTTTTGGGACTAACATATTGCTCTAGTGCCCAGTGCCAGTTCCTGTTTGTTGCATGTTTTTTGTTTCGCAGAATATCCATATCAAACGGAGTCCAAACGGAATAAAAACGGATGGGGATTTTTTTTGGAATATATGTGAATTTTGGGAAGCGAAACCAACACGAGACGATACTCGAGTGGGCCTCGAGGGTGGGGGGCGCGCCCCCTGCCTAGGGCGCGCCCTGGGCCTTCGAGGCCACACCGTAAGGCGGTTGATGCCCTTCTTTCGCCGCAAGAAAGCTAATTTCCGGATAAAAATCGTGTCAAAAGATGACCCCAATCGAAGTTACGGATCTCCGGGAATTTAAGAAACGGTGAAGGGCCAGAATCTGGGAACGCAGAAACAGAGAGAGACAGAGAGACAGATCCAATCTCGGAGGGGCTCTCGCCCCTCCGTCGCCATGGAGACCATGGACCAGAGGGGAAACCCTTCTCCCATCTAGGGAGAAGGTCAAGGAAGAAGAAGAGGGAGGGGGGCTGTCTCCACCTCGCTTCCGGTGGCACCGGAGTGCCATCGGGGCCATCACCGTGTGACGGCGATTTATACCAACACCTCCGTCATCTTCACCAACATCTCCATCACCTTCCCCCATCTATCTACATCGGTCCACTCTCCTGCAACCCGCTGTACCCTCTACTTGAACATGGTTCTTTATGCTTCATATTATTATTCAATGATGTGTTGCCATCCTATGATGTCTGAGTAGATTATCGTTGTCCTATCGGTGATTGGTGAATTGCTATGATTGGTTTAAATTGCTTGTGGTTATGTTGCTGTCCTTTGGTTCCCATTATATGAGCGCGTGCGTGGATCACACCATAGGGTTAGTTGTATGTTGATAGGACTATGTATTGGAGGGCAAGAGTGACAGAAGCTTCTACCTAGCATAGAAATTGATGCATACGGGATTGAAGGGGGACCAATATATCGTAATGCTATGGTTGGGTTTTACCTTAATGAACGTTAGTAGTTGCGGATGCTTGCTAATAGTTCCAATCATAAGTGCATAGAATTCCAAGCAAGGGATGACATGCTAGCAGTGGCCTCTCCCGCTTCTCCCCTGTCCCTCTCCTCCTCTCTCCCCGCGCCATGGCCGACGCCGCCGTGATCGCGCCGTCGTAGAAACCACGTCCACCGTCGTCCCCGAGCTCCGCCGTGTTGTCCATCGTCTCCGCCGTCCTCGACTGCTTCGGACAGGCCGAGCCCCGAGCGCTAGCCCGCCCTGGAGACGCCCCCGACCTCTTCTTCCCCAACTCCGGCCGCGGAGATCCCTCTCGCCGTGCTGCTCAGCTCCGACCACCCCCGAGCTCGCTTCGGTGCTTGCTGCAACCGCTGTGAGCCTAGCTACCTCCTCCCCCTCTCCGTTGGCTCCCTCTTGCCCTGTAACACACTGCACGTAGCTCCACCGCACGCACCGCCGCTGTGCTCGTCGCCGGTGATGCTCCGGTGACCATTTGGTCACCGGCACCCGTCCATCGCACTCACCACAGCCCGTAGATGCGAACGGTGCCACGCACGCATCGCCTAGGCCCCTGCAGCCGCATCACCACACACGCCCGACGCCGGTCGCCGCCGTCGAGCTCGTTGCCGTCGTCTCCGGCCACCCCAGGTCCAGCGACCACCACCATCCGATGCAGAAGAGCAAGAGCTCTCGAACGCACCCAGCCGCAGCTCGAACCGTGCACCACAGACGTTTTCCGAGGCACGCCGCCGCGTTTGGCCTCGTCGGCGGCTAAACGCCGGCGAGTTGGACCTGTTTTGACCACGGGTTTGACCCCCTGGGTCAATGACATGTGGGCCCTGCCCGCAAGTCAAACTTAGTTTAGGTGTTAATTTAATATTAATTAGTTAATTAGTTTAGTCACTGACATGTGGGCCCAGGCCCCACTGACAGCTAATTAGTTTTAACTAAACTCTAATTAACTCAGTTAATTAGCTGTGACACTGACATGAGGGACCCACTGGTCAGGTTTGACCTGGACTGGCCCTGTTGACTGGCTGACGTCAGCATGATGTCATGCTGACGCAGTAAAGGTTTTTCTGGGATTTTTAGATTTAAAATAATTCAGGAAATTCCAGAAAATACCCAAAACTTCTAAAAATCATATAAAATCAACCATAGCTCAGATGGAAAAGATTTATATATGAAAAATGATCAGAAAAATCCAATCTATCTAATGGCACAAGTTTCATGCATGTTTGAACAAGTTAACTTGCTGTGTATATCAAAAACATGATAATGCACTTATTTAAATAATAGTTTGAACTTCAATTTGAATCCTTGATTCAAATAGGTTCAAACCCTTCTGGCTTTAGTTGCATTAGCCAACACACATGCTTCTTGCCATGTCATAAACATGCATCATATTGTTGCATTTGTTTGTTAATGATTGTATCGTCGGTATTCCCTGTGTTAGGTCCTGCTCCCGAGGATACAGCTGCGTATCCAGTTGAAGAGCAGTACCCGACAACTACCTTGTCAGGCAAGCAATCATTGATCATTCCGATACAACCCAATCTTCTCGCTCCTGCTCTCTTTTACCCTTGATCTCTGTCCAGGAGTTGCAACTAGTTTCTGGTGTTTATAGCTTACTGGAGGTCGTGCACAACACTGACCCTCGGGGTGGGTTGTGATGCGACAGGTACGTGGCACGGTGTACCGGTTGCCCGTTTGGTGACTCGGGAACCCTGTACACATCGTTTGGGGCCGTGAGCGACACCCCGGCCGGATCTCCCCACGGATGGAACCCAAATAGGCGATAAACCTGGACGAGAGACTTGAGTAGTTAGTCAGGTCGTGGCCGACACCCTCGCTGGGCTTCCGCTTGAAGGTTGCCGAGTACACGCCGAGTAAACGGCGATAAGTGGTGGAAGCGTGTGTGAAGAGGTACACCCCTGCAGGGTTATCAAACTATTCGAATAGCCGTTGTTCGCGGTACGAACTACTTGGTTACTCTTACAGTTCATAGACAAGTTGATGGATACTACTAAAAGCTTCAAGATAAGCGTGAGTGCCGTGGATGGCCCTTCCGAAGGATGACGGAAGAGGATCCTCGGTAGTGTATTGATGTGGTGATTAGAGGACTCGTGTTCGTAATAACATCTTGCAATCTGTTGAGAGTTGTAGTATAGGTTAGCCAAGGTCAAAGCTGGCATTCTGCTATAAACTCCACTACCCCCTTTGATAATGTTGCATGTATGATAGGTTCTGTGGTAAGACTTGCTGAGTACCTTTGTACTCATGTTTGCTTAATAACTGTTGCAGAGGAGAACCCTGCCCCTGCTGATGGGTTCTACATAGACGTTGACGTCGACGAGTAGCTTGACACCCAGACGGTGATCTGGAGCTTGTGAAGGGCCTTGTAGATAGTCAGGCTACACCAAGCCTGTTTTATTTTCTAAGTTGTCTGTACTCAGACATGTAGCTTCCGCTTGTGCTTGTATGACTGTATGACTTGAGTGTTGGGTCATGTGACCCCTACCTGTATGACTATGTTATGTATGGCTCTTGGAGCCTTTTAATAAAGTACTTTGAGTCATAGAGTTCTGTTGTGATGCAATGTTGTATTTGCACACATTGAGCATATTGCGTGTATGATTGAAATGCTTGGTATGTGTGGGATCCGACACCTAGTTGTTTTCCTTTGGTAGCCTATCTTACAGGGAAATGCCTCCTAGTGATTCCAATGAGCCTTGGTAGCTTGCTACTGCTCGGAACACGTAGGCTGGCCGGCATGTGTCCTTCTTCGTTCCTGTGTCTGTCCCTTAGGGGAAATGTCACGCGTTGTTCCTTTAAGTCCATGTAGCTTGCTACGACTTGGGTTCATACGTTGATGACCGACACGTTCATTGCTGGGTCATGGATGCCTGTCTCTGTAATTTAGTGCCACTTTTGGTTTATAACTAGCCCTGTCGGCCCGGGTTCTCTGTCATATGGATGCTAGCGACACTGTCATATACGTGTGCCAAAATGCGCAAACGGTCCCGGGCCAGGTAAGGTGGCACCCGTGGGGTTACCGTGCGTGAGGCCGCAAAGTGATATGACGTGTTACAGCTAGATCGGTGTGGCTTAGGATCGGGGTCCTGACATCTAGTTTCATACTTGTTCTAGGTAAAGTAAACGTCAAGCGTGCGTAGAGTTGTATCGGTGGTCGATAGAACTTGAGGGAATATTTGTTCTGCCTTTAGCTCCTCGTTGGGTTCGACACTCTTACTTATTGAAAGAGGCTACAACTGATCCCCTACACTTGTGGGTTATCAAGGGGCGCCTAGGGCTTGGGAGGGGTGATGCCATGGTGGTCGACATGAGAGGGAGGGGAAGGAGATAGCGATGAACGTGAGCGTTCTTTCGAATGTCGTGGGAGGCACAGTATTTATAGCGAGCAATGGCACACCTACATAAGATATGGACTGAGCTGCACTGACTTAACTGCAGGTCCAGTTGCGTCACTGACATGTGGGCCAGACCCCTGTTGGGCCCATATACGAGTGACCCAATCCACCTGAAGTTAAGTAACCGAAGCAGCGTCCCGGGAGGAGTGGTGGGACCGCCGGAGAGAGAAGAAGAGTCTGGCAGGCATATTGTTTCCACACATGGAGAGGAAAATATTTGGAGACGAACGGGCTTCCTGCAGGTATGGGGAACAGTGCATAAAGTCATATCTTGCATGCCGGGCTAGGTATAGTCTCAAGTCATTAAAAACATACACGCCCCACACATGCCGGGCTAGGTGCACTAAATTATTGCATGCGGTGGTTAAGGCTGGCCATAATGGTGGTATCTTAGCTGGTACTCCCTCCGATCTTTTATACTCTGCGCATAATTTTTTTTGTTTTTTCCCAAGTGCTCTGCACGATCCCCTTGAGTAGCGCACCTTTCCCAGCCTGCCCCTGCCTTTCCGCTTCGCTAGCAATTAATCTCCTCAATTGGCGCAACTTCCTAGTTTGCATGCAGAGACATAAGCGGAGGAGAGAGAGATTACGTGTGACATGCATGGAGGGATTCGAGGCGACTAGTACTCTAATCCACACAAAAGCAGGGGCAAACTTGTCCTGAAAATTTCGAACGGGCCTCTCCTTTGTATGCGAGCTGAAACAGAGGGGGTATCATGCACACGGGAATATCAAACAAGCCGGCATGGCGTGCGAACAGGCCGAAGGTCGTGAGAGGCGCGACGGTTCACGAAATTAATTGAAGTTACACACAAGCCGACATGGCGTGCGAATAGGCAGAAGCTATACCGTCAGGCCTACGATATGGGTCTAGTAGACATGACATCTAGTGGGTCCCGCATAGTTCTCGAGAACTCTTTGGGGGCTTGCAGCAGTTTATCCACCGGGCAAGCCAGCAACCCCATGCCGTTCACATGCCCTACTCGTCCCCGTCTTCTACTAGTACAGTACCTTACAACAGTTCACTCCCAGTCGTCCCGTCAATCCTAACCCTCCTCCCAAATCCATGGCGTCCCAAATCTCCTTGATCCGCGGTGAGTACAAGGTTAGAACCATCACCGGCGATGAGTTCGACGTCATCTACGCCCGTTCTTCCACAACGGTGAAAGAATGCATTGCTCGCTTCGAACGCATGTTCGAAAACTCAAATGATGAGTGGGTTGCTGGGCTAGATGTTGAGTATACCACAGTCCTGGGAAGCGAGAAGAAACTAAAGGAGACAGAGAAGAAGAAGCCCGCTGTGATCCAGGTTTGCGTGCATGACTTATGCTTGGTCTACCACATATGCCATGCCGACGTTGAGTGCGAGGAATTTAAGAAGTTCCTCAAGGGCGGCCGAGTAAAATTCGTTACTGTAGACTTTAGGAACGACAAGGAAATCCTGGGTCGGAGAGGCCTCGTTGTAGGCCAGCCCTTCGATCTCCAGAAGGAGAGCCTGGTGTCCTCCTCTCAGCCTTCAATGCTGACCCTGGCAGCAGCCATGATTGATCGTTCGTACGCTAAACTGAAGAAACCTGACCACGAGTTTCATCGTGCATGGGAGTCGAAGACATTAGATGAAGATCACATCCTGTACGCCGCAATGGATGCCTACCTTTGTTTAAATATCTACAAGGGTTGGATGAAGAAGATGAGCCTAGTGTCTAGTTCAAGCAAAGAAGCGTTAGCGAAGAGGAAGAGGAAGAGGGACGAGGAAGTGGACTCGGACTCCGAGTAGGTGGCAGTGTCGTCGCTCATGCTGGTTCTACTGCAGTGTCAAGTGGACTAGTTGCCTATTTTGTTTTCAAGGGTGTGTTGTGCTGAGGCACCACCAGAACTATGTTTATGTTCTTTCTCGTTATTTGTACTCTTTAGTACGTACAGTAGTACTAGTACTATGTCTTACTACTGTTCTTCTTGCAGTTGGTACTACTGCTCGTATCTTCGTGTTCCTACTGTAGTTAATATGTTCGTACTAGTAGTATAATTTGGGTCAGTTGATTTGTGAAAGAAGTTCGATGGAGTGAAGGAAGAAGACGGCAGGGTGCCCATGATCTATTTTATGAGTGTTGGGTGTGGAATGCAGTTCGCCAGAAAAAAGTGGATCGTGCCCGGGGTTAAATGGATGGCGGGGGGTGGGGGGAGCATGGCGGTGGCAGGCGGTTCAGGGGAGGGCGCGATGATGGCGGCAGGCGGCTAGGCGTGTGGTGGGCTGAGAAGATGAACCGTGCATCTATTTCGAAGGTTGAAGAAGCCCTTCTAGCCATCCATGTTGCATCAAACGGCTCACAAGAGTCGACTGACCAAATTGCTCCTTCAGATTGCAGGATCCACGTGGCATTCAAGGTCTCGAAGGTAGATTCCGCGTCCGCATCCGGTTTGCGGGCTCGACGCGCCCGACCAGCTTCCGCCGCGACAGCCACCAGGCGCGCCTCCTCCGCGCGGGCGGAGACAACAATGACACGCTAGTTCCTCCTCGCCGGCGTGCTCGAGCACGCGCTCGTCCTCCTCTTTGTATGCTGCGTGCATAGACACGGCTCCACCAGCTGCTCGCGTGCTTGGCAGCGCGGCGACATCGCAAGGAGGGACTGCAGACAACGTGAGCGGGCGAGCCTTCGGCTTGGCGGCGACACGGCGGTGATGGGCGAGAAATTGTTGGCCGGAGCAGGCGGACGCCGGTATGCGCAACGGCGGTGGCGGCGGCATATTGATGAGTGCGCGTATGGGAGCTTAGTTTAGTTTTATATAGGGTTGGTCAAACTTAAAAGAAAACCGTACTAGTACACGTAAACATTAGACTTAGGCATCGCTTTTATTAGTTACTACAACCACGATACGGAATCCTGTGCAAGCGCGTGAACCGCGGCCGCGCGGTCGATCAAACGGTGCGTCACCGTGTCGCGCTCGAAGGACATCCACCGAACCTTTTTTTGTGTGTGAAAACAATCCCCAAATATTACTCAACTTTTTTTCCGGGAGAAGTTCTTGACGCTACAATATTTCCATATATTTGAATTTAACTCCAGTTCCTGTTTTTTGGATTTGGACATTTTAGGTGCGCCCTAGTATTTTTTAATACTGATTTTGTGTGTGTGACTGAGAGAGAATGTGTGTATGTGACCATATGTGTGTTGTGGCGAAAGGGAAAGATGGAGACGGTGTGCATGTGATAGAGACATAGAGAGGTGTGAATGTGCAAATGATCATGCATGAGTGAGACATAGACAGATGCCGATACGTTTTGTATACATGAGAGAACAGTCTTCCATTTTACTTGTGTGTGTGTGTGTGTGTGTGAGAGAGAGAGAGAGAGAGAGAGAGAGAGGAGCATCCGTAACACAACAACCATCTCTCTCATTTCGTCCGTCCCTCGCACGATCACATGTAACACATCCATCAACGCGCATATTTTGACACCCTCACCCGGCCCTTTCCCACCTCAAGACCCGCACATCGCTCTCTATCTCGCACGCACAATCTCTTTGTGAATACCCGGTTTAGCAAGTAGTTTTCTGTCAAATACACACACATTTCTCTCCTTAGGTTTGTTTTCTCTCAATATCTGACACACACAACACACAACACACACACGCCCCCTCCCCCGAGCACACAATTCATCCCAATCCAAGGTTATATGGCGACCACTCTCGCTTGTGCTTCTCTGCACCCCAGCATGCACAACACCTCAATCTTCAAAGAGGGCATCGAGGAGATCGAAGACGGCGAACACACTGCGCTAGAGAATGCGGGGCCATTTGGAAGCGGGATGATGTGACGACGGCTGACTGACTCCTCCCCCACCCTCTCTCTCTCACACAAAATTACCAATCCCTCTCTCCCCCGCACAAATTTATCAATCCCTCAACCCACGAGACCCTTCCCCTCTTGTCCATGTTTTTCCAGCTCTATCATCAAACCTGTTGTCTCTTCTCCTTCCACGTGTACAGAATCCTGATGCACACGCATCTCACGTATATTACATGTCTCCATCTTTCTCACAGACCTAACTTCTTCCTCTCTCTTTCTCTCTATAGCTATCTCCCTCTCTCTATTTCGTTAGGTTTGTTTCCTACTCTCTCGTCCACATACATACAATCTTTCCCGCCCTATCTTCTCCATCTTCGCAAGCTCTGTCTGCACGTTTCATTCACACATTGGGATATTTTCAAAATGTTGCTTTTTATAATGGCTGATGTAGAGTTATTGTTGGTTTTGTTGCATCCTACAAATTAATAAGTATGAAATGCATTTTGATTGTCATTTGACTGGGATTATGCGAGTTTGAGCATGTTGTGAAGTACTCCCTCCGTTTTTATTTAGTTCGCGTATTAGCTTTGGTCAAAGTCAAGCTTTGTAAACTTTGATAAAGTTTATAAACAAAGATATTAACATATACAATAATCAATCAATACCATTAGATTCATTATTAAATGCACTTTCACATCATATGGATTTGTTATGGTAATTGTTTATATATTTTCTACAAACTTGGTCAAACTTTACAAAGTTTGACTTCAGTCAAACCTAATATGCAGAGTAAATAAAAACGGAGGGAGTACTATAGACCTCGTATACATCTTGGAATTCGACATTGATTGTAACTATTGAATTGTATAGACCATTACATTCGAAGTCAGTAGCCTAATATATTTATTTCACAATTTCAACAAATGATTAATTCACTACATACTAGGAAAACAAATGTGTACACCCTTCGTTTTTATTTATGTCTGCGTATTAGCATTGGTCAAAGTCAAGTTTTGTAAACTCTCATAAAGTTTATAACAAAAAATATTAACATATAAAATAACAAATAAATACCATTAGATTCATTATTGAATGTACTTTCACATCATACATATCTGTTATGGTAAATGTTTATATTTTTCTATAAACTTGGTCAAACTTTAGGAAGTTTGACTTCGGTCAAACCTAATATGCAGAGTTTACTAGTACTACTCGCTAGTTGCTTAGCCGAATCACCCAACACGCCACACGGGGAGTTCAGTGTCACAAAATTTTGAGGTCGGCAGGAAAATCTCCCGCGACCCTGATTCGAGCAGTGGGAAGTTACCATCATAGCCTTCGGAACAGGCTGACAGATGATGGTTGGTAGGGGGCTTTTTTTGTAACTTCGGGTTCACCCTACCCAGCCAACCCCACCCCGGCACCCAGAGTAGTACACCTGAATACTCCCCATTTTCTATCCCCACCGCAAAATAGACTTCTCCACGGCACCGCAACCTTCGTGCTCCTCCCCTTCTACATCGTTGCACTTGTCCACCGCAGCGCATATGCCTCATCGACGACCTCGTACGCCGCATTGGAGCCGGTCCACCGTCGTCGTCGTACACGGAGCCTCATCCCCGGCACCGTCTTCCACGGTCTCGGATCTGCTTCCCGGAAGCCGACGCCAAGCGCAGAAGCACTACCGTCGTGGACAATGAACTAACTACCGTTGCCGACCATGACTCACAGAGGCCGCCGCGGTTCTCCTCATCGATTGGTAATGTGTGTATTGAATCACTTAGCAGTACATGTGCAGTTCCAATTTTGTTCATACCTACCCTTCAAATTTCCTGGGTGTTATTGTTCCCGTAAAAGTAATTGGTTATAGCCTCCATTGTCCAACATAATATTAGCTTGTAATGGTGCGTCGCTCCTATATCGCGCTATGCTTGGGTAGGTATTTCGTCTGGAACCAGTAGTGTGGCAAATGATGGATAGTTTTTTAGAAGTGGCAAGATGCCCATGCATTGCACGCATCAAGATGCATTTGTATGAGTGATGTCTACACACGCTTCTACTCTTGTAGACTATGTTGGGCCCCCAAGCGGAGAGGTTTGTAGGACAGCAGCAATTTCCCTCAAGTGGATGACCTAAGGTTTATCGAACTCAGGGAAGTAGAGGTTGAAGATGGTCTCTCTCAAGCAACCCTGCAACTAAGATACAAGAATTCTCTTGTGTCCCCAACACACCTAATACACTTGTTAGATGTATAGGTGCACTAGTTCGGCGAAGAGATGTTAAATGGCAAGTGATATGGATGGCAAAACAAAGTAATATAAATCTGTAATAAAAAGTGCAGCAAGCAAACAAGTGGTAAACGTGAGCACAAATGGTATTGCAATGGTGGAAACAAGGCCTAGGCTTCATACTTTCACTAGTGGCAACTCCCAACAACATTAACATAATCGAATCACATGATATTTCCCATAAAACATGCAAAGGGGACGCACTCGGAGGTCATTCCTTCGTGGTCAAGAGAGCACGAGAATTATGTAGGGCTACAAAAGCACACCTCAAAGTTCGTAGTTCTCAATCTAAGGATTTCCCAATGTCACCGCGGCCATCCAAAGAGAGTCCCACAATCACCACAACATATCTAAAGGATAGTCAAAGACAAGCACCAAGAGACTCTCAATCTTCAATCAACACACAAGAGAGGAAATCACTCATGAAAATATTGTTCTAATCCATGTCCAATAGACCGCTCTCACCTTGGTCTCGGGGATTATACTAGATAAAGACAAGTGAGTACATCAATCCAATACATAGAGGAAGGGGAAATATCATGGGATCACCCTTGATTAACATAGCCTATGATCACAACGAAGATCTCATCATGGGAGAGAGAATTGACCACATAGCTACTGGTAAGAACCTCAGCCCCGAGGAGGAACTACTCCCGCATCATGGAGGGAGGAAGCAACATCGATGTAGATGAATCCGGGGGCACTTCCCCGTCCCGGCAGGGTGCCGGCGCAGGAATTCTGGTCCCCCAAAGCTTGATGGCGATGGCGGCGGAGATCGGAGTCGCGTCTGGAGAAAAGGGGTCCGGAATCAGGGTTTCCTCGACACGCTTTAAATATATGCCAAAGGGGGGCATCGGAGGTGCCTCGGGGGGCCCAGGCGCCCCCCCGGCGCGGCCCGGGG
>LR738711.1:216676547-216831677 GCA_902687465.1 Secale cereale | reverse complement strand
GGGGGGGCGCCGCCAGGGCGCCTGGAGCCCTGGTGCCCCCCCCCCCGGCTGTCCTTCGGGCGCACGGTAGTTTCTGGAACGCAGATTTTTTATATAATTTTTCTGGATTTTTCCTGGCAGTTCTCGTAATGTGAAAACCTGAAATACAAAAACAGCCGAAAACAGAAACTAGCACTGGGGTGCACTGAGTTAATAGGTTAGTCCAAATATGATCAAAAGTGTATGGAAGTGTATAAATATCATAGCAATATCACCCAAAAGAGGCATGGAGCAAGCAGAAATTATAGATACGTTTTGGACGTATCAACATCCCCAAGCTTAATTCCTGCTCGTCCTCGAGTAGGTAAATGAGAACAATAATAATTTCTGTGGTGACATGCTATTTACCATATAGGACTTTTTCATGGTCATATGACAAAAGCTTACCGAGACAATGAATCTATAGTAATTAAGTTGCCTCATGAGAAAATCACAAAGGACTGAAAGTTTTACAATATGATACTGAAACATCAAATAGATTTGCAATGAACATGATGTGCGAATATGATAAAGTGATATCTAGCTTGCCCCCTTTAGTGAAGCAAAACATAAATGCAGGGGCACCTCCATGGTTTAAGTGATGACTAGATACAATGATTTCAGAATAAACGATATCACAATCATGCAAAAGACAATGCTACTTTGGGACAATGCACATTACACTCAGAATGACAATCATGCTCTCAGTAGTTGGTGCTTTTAAAAGAAGGTGGAGACTCTCGAACCGTGGCTTTTGTTGGCAAGGTTGAAAACCCATAGTCGGAAACAAAGACAAAACATGTACCAGAGCTCTTGGTTTTAAAACAGAGGTAATAATTTATTTTAGATCATGCATGTTTCGGCAACGAATGCTAGCAGACAACTCAATCACTTTTCGGGATGGACAAGTTTCGAGGAACGGCTCCCGAATGAGGACGATCACATCCTCTTAATCTCCTTTGTTTATCACTGCCAAAGTTTTCTGATTTCTCATGAACAAAGCGTGAAGGAGGGTTTGTTTGTTATATTATCTTTTTGAGCCGGGCGCACTCAATGCCAGTTCCTTCTCGTATTATGGGTTTGCACATTATACATGCAATCCCGGGGTGAAGCTTGTCCAACTTAAAAAGGTCATGAATTAACCACTACTTCCTCATGAACTTACAACAGAGGCACAAAATAAGAATGCTTTTTCTTTGAATAATTTCGAGATGGCACATGCAAGTCTCCGTTAGGAATGGCAGGTAAATACCATGTAGGAAGGTATGGTGGACTCATATGGCATAACTGGATTAAAGGATGTGGATGCACAAGCAGTCAGTCCGCTTAGTACAGGCGAAGGTTAGCAAAAGACTGGGAGCGACCAACTAAGAGAGCAATGACGGTGATAATCATGCAGAGCGACAAAGCAACATTGAATCAGGCATGGTAATTATATCGCTACTCAGAAACAAAAGATCATCAAGGCTTGACAGACTTTCTTTACAGTCTTAAATATGCGTGAGCATACGCCAAGTCAATCAAAATAAATTCTCGAAGGAAGATATTACTAAACCATACCACATCATAAGCAAACAAATCATGTTGGTATTCCAATAACACATTGGGAACCCCCCAGCTATTTGAGACTAACCATAAGAAACATGAACTACTAAGCGCCATCATGCACGTAGCATCTTTATCATAGACATATCAACCAATGCAACGGAAGCAAACTTTCTTAATAAGGTGAGCATGGTAATTAAAGAGAGTTCAAGCAACCAACTAAACAAAAGCTCTTTGAAAAGATAAGCATGAAAGCTAAGAGCTGAACATGATAGTAGCTATTAAAAGACAAAGAACACACACAGCAAGGATAGACATGAAAATTCTATGTTATGTTCTAGGTAGAAGTGGAGCGTGTTTCTCTCCCACATAAAGAAAGCTGAGTTCCGACTCGTTATGAAAACTAAAGAAAACTAAAAGCAAGACGCTCCAAGCATAGCACATAACACATGAAGTGATTAAAATATAGTGGAACGAAAGACGAACTGATAATGTTGATGGAGAAGGGGATGCACGGGGGCATCCCCAAGCTTAGACGCTTGAGTCTCCTTGAATATTTCTTGGGGGTGCATGGGGGCATCCCCAAGCTTGAGCGCTTGACACTCCTGAATCTTTTTATCATCTTCCCTCGCACACTTGAAAACTCCCTTCATACATAACTCATCATAATCTGATTAGCGAGGTTAGTACCCATAATAAAATAATTGTACCTTGCTGGAAATAAAGATATTCTTGAAAGTCTACTGTTTCTCAAGATTGCCAAAAGGTTTTTGCAAAGAAAAAGCAAGCACTTGGTTTGCAAAATGAAGGAAAAGCAAAACAGGACAGAATCTGTGAAAAACAGAACAACAGGTAGTAATTGATTTGTTCGGGACACTTCTGCAACTCTAATAAAAAAACACATAACAGACGCACGAAAGAAAATTATATAGAGCACGCTTTCGAAAATATACAGACCAAAAAGATGATCTGGTGATTTTATACGAATTTTTCTACCCAAGGACAGAATCTGTTTCCTGGACAGCACATCACAACTTTTGAACTTTCTAGCAATCAGAGGCTACACTTGGCACAAAATTGAAAAGCAAAGATACAATGATGATGCTACAGTAGTAACAACATCAAGACACAACAAAAGCAAAATAAATTTATTCATGTGGGCTGCCTCCCAAAAGCGCTTTCTTTTATGCCTTTAAGCTAGGCATAATGCATAGAGGAATCAATAACCATCGTAATAATCGGAGCTATAAATTGCTTCAAATGGTTCCTCAACAAGTTCATTCTTGTTCCTTCTAGGAAAGGGGTACACACCTTTTGCCTTTCCGCGCAAGCGGATTTGTCCCTTACTTATATCAATCAAGCCTTTAACTGCTCGGAGGAAGTCCCTTCCAAGCACTATATTTCCTTGGTTTGGCTCCATGATGAAGAAATCAATCATTGCAATCCCTTTAAGGAATTTAACTGGCACGTCTTTTATTCTTCCCTGGATTTCAGGAATATCTCCATTAGTGTGTTCATGATAAGATGGTAATCTATCCATGTTAAATTTTAAAGAATCATGAACAATTTTTGGCACAGTAGAAACCATAGATCCAATATCACAATAAGCAAGGAAGTCTTGATTAGAGATGCTAATCCTAACGAAAGGCTCCCAATCATTGTCTATTTCCAAAATGTCTTTCTTATTGGGTTTAGGTTTCTCTACCTTCATCAAGTCTAGAGCATCCATTCTCTTTTCAATAGTAGCAAGTCTATCTATGACAGTATCAAAGTTATGATCATAAACAAAGTAACTAGATAGACCATGTATAATTTCAAGAGCTCTAGCTTCATCACACTCTAGGAAATCTCCCTCGGCTATAATATCAAGAGAGTGTTTACACCATTTAAAAATACCATGGTAAAAATTTCTAAGCACAATTTTTATAGGTATCCAAGGCATAATTCTCCTATGTGCATCACAAATTCTATCCCATGCCTTCTTCATATTTTCTCCATCCCTTTGATGGAAATCTAGAACTTCTGATTCCCTCAAAGCACCAAATCCTAACATGTTTAGCTAAACAGAAAGGACTACTAACAGGAAAGCAAATTTTTTATTTTTTTTATTTTTGAGAAAGGATACTAAAGCAAAAACTGAAAGGTAAACTAACATGACTAAAAGCAAAGGTAAAAGATAGCATGCAACTCCCCTATCTTGAAGAGTGGAGTCCCCGGCAACGGCGCCAGAAAAACTCTTGCTAGGCTTCTCGCCCCTTGTTGGTTACCCCAAGTGGAAGGTATGAGATGTAGTGTTGCGGAAGTTTTTCCCTTGGCAAAGATACCAAGGATCGAATCCCCAGAGACTCCTAGGTTCAACAAGAAGGTGTCAACTACTACGGCGCCAGATATTAGCAATAAACGTGGACCTTCACACAGATACAAATAACTTTGCTCCCAACGAGTACAGAGAGGTTTTCAATCCCTCCGGCCTTGTAGTTCACAAAGGATTAAACGCAAGTGATAGTAGTGATAGATATAATTGCAATAGTAAATAATAGCGAAAAGTAAATAGCGGATGTGATCAATGATGGTAATATGGACCGGAGTCTCATGATGTTCACTAGTGATGTCTCTCTCCCAAAAGACGATAAAACAGCTATGTGAGGTAAACGAATTACAGCTGGGCAATTGACAGGACCATGTGCGCAAACCAATGCTGACTACATTGCAAGAAAGGTTGAGGTTCAAAGCATGGGCGGTACGCCAAAGTAAGTAGACCAAAATCCATCAATATCTACTACTAATCATCCACCTTGAGATATCTATCCAGAACATCTCGCTGGTATTAAGTTGCGAGTCCCACCCATAGTGTAAACTCAATGCAACAGACAACTGCATTAAAAGAACTTTGCGTAAAGTAAACAATCCTTGCACCCGTGGGCACAAGCACCGTTGTTTTCCCCCTTGTGGTAACAGCACATCCCCTAGACTCATGTTTCTGTCACTCAAACTAGTCATCGAGGGGCATGAACCCACAATCAAGCATAACGTTCCCTCTTGGAGTCACTACCTATTACTTGGCCAAAGCAATAAATAACAACGGAGAACATGCAAGAATTACTTACGAACATAAATATAAAAGAGGTAGATCAAATATATTACTCAAGCACAATCTGAACATAATCTCATAATCCATCGGATCCCAGCAAACTCATCATAGCAACAGCATAAGGATTACATATGTGCCTCGATCATGTAGGGCAGCTCACGAGGGCTAATTAGTGAAGCACAAGAACGGGAGGAGAACATCACATAGCTACTGGTCATGGACTCATGGTCCAAGGGAGACTACTCACAACTCATCCGGGAGGCGTCCATGGTGGTGGAGAGGCTCCCAGTGGTGATCCTCCCCTCCGGCAGGGTGCCGGGAATAGTTCTCCTGGTGCTCCCGATCTTGGAAGCGGCGGCGGCGGCGGAACAGAGATGAGATCGCGAAAAGAGTTCCTCCCTCGAGGGTTTCGGGAGACGCTTTAAATATATGCCAAACGGGGGCATCAGAGGAGCCTCGGGTGGCCCAGGCGCCCCCCCGGCGCGGCCCAGGGGGGGCGCGCCGCCTGGGCGCCTGGAGCCTTGGTGCCCCCCCCCCGGCTGTCCTTCGGGCGCACGGTAGTTTCTGGAACGCTGATTTTTTATATAATTTTTCTGGATTTTTCCTGGCAGTTCTCGTAATGTGAAAACCTGAAATACAAAAACAGCCGAAAACAGAAACTGGCACTGGGGTGCACTGAGTTAATAGGTTAGTCCAAATATGATCAAAAGTTTATGGAAGTGTATAAATATCATAGCAATATCACCCAAAAGAGGCATGGAGCAAGCAGAAATTATAGATACGTTTTGGATGTATCACCCTACTCCTGCTTTGGTGGATTATATGTTTGTGTTCTTCAGCTAGTGAGTAGCTCCAAAAGAGTCATGAGGAGTTCTAAAAAGCCGAATCCTCCTCCTGGTCGCCTCCGGCCTCCTTTTATAGGGAAAACGGGTCGCCACAGTGGCACACAGGAGGTGGAAAGGGTACAGTGATGCGAGGTTATCCCTCGCATTACAGAACAAGGCGCATTTCATGCGCTTAGCTTAGGTGTCCTTGTTTTATCGGGGACGAGGGGAGACGTCTGTTTTGCCCGTCGCCGCTCCTCCTCGTGTTAACATGCGCCCTGGCCAGCGGTGCCTGAGGTGCCATGTAGCCAGACATGCAGCTGAGGTGGCGCAACGGCGGGTTTCCACGAAGATCTGTTGGTTGCCACGCAGGAGTCTGTCCAGCTGGTCGGGTCGGCAGCCGCGTGGGTCGGTGGAAACTTGGTTGGTGCAGGCCTGATGGTGGCCCTGCGGGCGTCCTCGGCAAGGGCCTTGTCGGGGCTCCAGCAAGGGTCCTGCCGTGGCGCCTGCTATCATCCCCGGCCAGGTGCTTGCCGGAGGCCTTGCAGTTCTCCTTGGCTGGAATCCCGCCAAGGGCCGTCGTCTTCTTAACTTGTATCTGATCTTGAATGTCTTCACAAAGATCTGCATGCTACCACGGGGATATCTCCCGAATCCTCGCCCCATGGGGGCGGTGGACTCAAGGGTGATTCGCTCCGTAGGCGCGGGGCGAGCTTCCGCGGCAAGGGTCTTGCCGGGGCTGCCAGGGCTGGCCACGGCAAGGATCTTGCCAGGGAGAGCCGCTTTGTCCCTTTGCTCTTTGTGGTCTTGTTCTTGGCGTCGCTCCAGTCTCCATCAAGCTTCGGTCTTGCCCCGGCTCACCTCCCTCGCCATGCTTGGTGTGGTGGTGCCCGTGGCTCAGACTGCCCGTGCACAGTCATAGGGGTACAAAAAGTGTACCCCTCTTTTTGTACACCGACAGGAGCCCCCGGGCCTGGGCCACACATAAGCACAACACGTTGTTGGGCCAGGCCCAAAACGGTGCGTGGGCAGGCGGGGCGGTTTTCACCGTGGTAAAATTTCCGCGCGCTGCGCCACCCACGACCCGCGCGCGGCGCGGGGTGGTGGGGCGTGCGTGACATGGGCGGCATGCGTGGGGCGGTTTCCGCAGGCATGCGTCACGTCGCAGTAAATGCGAAGGGAGGCGGCTCGCGTCTTCCTCGTAAACGGGGGGAAGCGTGGAGGCGCGGCCCGCTTACTGGGTGGGGCTGAGGCGCGGTCGTCTAGGCGTCCACTCCCCACGATCACGGGGTGGGGAGAGGTCGCCTCACTCGTCCTTTCAGTCCTGCACGTTCGCCACGTGCCTCCCATGCGTTCGAGGTGGAGAGCGGTGGAGGCGGGAAACCGAGCCGTCGTTGGTTGGGGCGGCGGGTCGGTCCCGGCCCCCCTCGCCTTCTGCGTCTTGATTGGCCGAGCGGGGCGGTCGAGCTCCAGCCCCGCCCCTTTATAATGGGCGAAGGGAGGGGACGGCGCCCCGCACTCCTCCATCTTCTTTCTCCTTCAGCTTCTGCTCCTCTCTTCTGTCCGCCATGAAGAGAGAAAACCTCGGCTCCTCAACGGTGGCGGCGAGGGTCACTGCTCGACAACGCGTTCCCCCTTCTCCTGCACCTGCCGTGGCCGAACCGGCCATGAGGGGAAGAGGGAGGGGGCGGGGCCGTGGGCGAGGCCGGTGTGCTCGGGGAAGAGGAGGACGGGGCGGCCCACCGGCCTCGCCCCCGCCAGCAGCTCCTCCTCCAATGGAAGGTCATGTTGGAGATGACCCTTGTGAGTTCTTCGTTAGGATGCGGGGGTCGCCGCGCCATCGCCTTCGTCTCCCGACTCCATTTGCGCGGGAGATGGAGGTGAATCCGCCGGAGTCGCTGCGGCTGCACATGAGGGGTTGTGGGATCAGTGGCACGCGGGCCCGCGTCGACTTCCCTGCCCCTCATGTGATGTATCTTCGCCAAGTATGGAAGAGGTTCGCTCGCATCCACAGCCTGACGGATGGGCTCACCCTCCACTTCAAGTTGATGGAGGACGGCCACCTCTCCGTCAAGGTCTTCGGGCACCTCGAGACTCGCGCGAGATGCTGCATGGAGAGCTCCTCTGATGACGAAGACTCCTCCTCGAACGAGGAGGACAACGACAGCGACGACGAGGGCGGTGGACGGCAGGATGACGGGTCCGACTAGGTGTCGGGCGCCGCTCCTGGTGGCACCGGCGACCCCATCATCCGCGTTGCCAGCTCCTTGAACTTCTCGGGGCCGTCTCCTTGGCGGCTGGCGTAGGGAGGCTGCGGAAGAGGAAGAGGAAGAAGGCGGGCGGCAAGGTCGTCATGTCGTAGTACGCGGGCACCGACCCCTTCGACGCGTACTGACGTCCTACCGCCTCGTCTTCAAGCTCTGCCTCCGGCGCTGTCATCACCGTCCAGCCCTTGGGAGGCCGCCGAGATGCCTTCTCGGTGTCTTCTGCCACCCGTAGCTCGCCTAGGCGCCCCTTTTTCCCTTCTTGCCTCCTTGACCTGCCTCCTGAGGAGAGGGACAAGAAAGGCATTACGGGAATCTTATCTCTTTTTAGTCTGTAAGCCTTTGGGCATCTGTTAAGTTTAAAACTTGTAATCCCTTTATTCATGTTTTTCATTCCCTATGGACTGTACCTGAATGGAATGTTTTTAATGAAAAAGGAATGTTTGCCGGGTCATTTGTTCGTAGGTAAAAACCCACAACCGGGAATAAATCCCTGATATCTTTAAGATAAACATTTCTTCGCCTGGCAACAGGCCCTGCCATTTCCCTACTTCGCTCGACCTTTCTCACGCCCTTGGCGGAGGCAGGGATGAAGTGGGCTCAGGCTCCTCATTCCATCCTTCTGCTGCCGCGACTATGACCAAACTTAGTCCCATGAACGAGCCCTAGGGCCTAGAGTTATGGGAGCACGGTAGCTTAAGGAAAAGAACGAGGTTTCACATACCTCAGTCCATAATGGAATGCATGATAAGGGATAAAGAACTTATCTGAAGCTGCAGCCCCCGGCAACCCTGGTCACCCGTGGGCGAATTCTTGCCCTTGCAGCCTTCGGCAACACTGGCTCGCCGGGGCCTAGGCGCTGGTTTGTTCTTCTTTCGTTCCCCCAAGTGGCTTCGGCAAGGATGTCTGCGCGTCCTGTGAACCAAAGAATACAGAGGAAAACAAAGACCCGACCTCTAAGCTAGGGGTTAGCCGCCGCTAAGCACTATCAACCCTAACCAAGGACGAGACTCGACTCAGCATGCATGCTATAACTTAGGGCGCCAGTGCTTCATTTATTTATGCTCAGGGTCTGCGCCTGGCTTTGTACAAAGGGTTACATGCCTTGCCAGCAAGGCTTGTACAAAAGGGTGGCTTGCCGGGGGGCCCGGCAAGCCGCGCCTTATGGGTAAAACTTGCGAAGATGCTCGATGTTCCAGGAATTACTAACCGGAACGGCATCCTCGGTCTCCAGGCGGACAGCGCCGGGCCTGGTGACTCGTATTACCCAATAAGGGCCTTCCCACTTTAGCGTCAACTTGTTCGTATTCCTGGCCGATTGAACGCGCCGGAGAACAAGGTCGCCTTCCTCAAAGCTTCGGGCACGGACCTTGCGGCTATGGTAGCGGCACAAGGCTTACTGGTAGCGTGCTGCTCTCACAGCCGCCCGAAGACGATCTTCCTCAAGGAGCACTGCGTCGTCTTGCCGCAGTTGCTCTTGCTCAAGCTCGTCATAAGCGAGCACTCGAGGTGACCCGTATATGAGTTCCGTGGGGAGAACTGCTTCTGCCTCGTATATCAGGGCAAAGGGCGTCTGGCCGGTGGCTCGATTTGGCGTCGTTCTGATCGACCAAAGAACCGCCGGCAATTCATCAATCCAGCGCCTCCCGCTCTTGTGCAACCTTTCAAAGGTCTTTTTCCTTAATCCTCGCAGCACTTCAGCATTTGCCCTCTCAGCTTGACCATTGCTTCGGGGGTGAGCAATGGAAGCGAAACAGACTCTGCTGCCAAGGTCTTGGGTATATTGCATGAAGGTGCGGCTTGTAAACTGTGTGCCGTTGTCGGTGATGATCCTATTGGGTACACCAAAACGACACACTAGTCCCTTGAAGAACTTGAAGGTTGACTGAGCTGTGACCTTCCTTACTGCCTCCACCTCTGGCCACTTTGTGAACTTGTCAATTGCAACGTACAAGTACTCAAAGCCCCCGACGGCGCGAGGGAAAGGGCCCAATATGTCGAGCCCCCAGTCCGAGAAGGGCCAGGAGAGAGGAATGGTTTGAAGGGCTTGATCTGGTTGATGAAGATTCTTTGAATGGAACTGGCACGCTTCATACCTGGTGACCAGTGCCGTCGCATCCTGGAGGGCAGTGGGCCAGAAGAAGCCTTGCCGGAATGCCTTGTCGGCAAGGGCTCTCGACCCTATGTGGGATCCACATATGCCTCCATGTATCTCTGCCAACAGCTCCAGTCCTTCCTCTCGAGGGACGCACTTCAATTTCACACCGTTCGGTCTCCTTCTGTACAGGACGTCATCGACGAACTGGTACATGGCAGACCGACGGGCTACTTTCTCCGCTTCTTCCTGCTCCTCAAGAAGTTCCCCAGTCTGAAGGAATCGGACGGTATGCTGCGCCCACGCTGGAGCCTGGGGCTTGACGGCGAGGACCAAAGGCATTTCCTCCGCCAAGGGAGTGGCCATCTCGACGGCAAAAGCTTGATGCTCCGCCAGAGTTAGCCCTCCGGTGGCGGTCTTAGTGTCTCCGGCAACATCCTTGCCGGCGGCTCCGGGGAGCTCGGCGGGGAAGTACTTGCCGGGCCCTGATTTCCTCCTCTTGTTCTGCTCTGTTGATGGATCAACGGATAGCTGAGAAAGCTCAAGCACAAAGGTACCTGGTTCCACAGGTAGCTTGAGGGCAGCGCGCTTTGATAGGTAATCGGCGATGTCGTTCGACGCTCGGGGAACGTACTCCGCCTGTATACCATCAAAGCGCTCTTCCAACTTTCTCACTTCATCGATGTAGGCCTTCATCAATGGGATCTGGTAATCCTTGTTGACTTGTTTGACGACAAGCTGCGAGTCGCCCCTGACAATGAGCTTCTTGATTCCGAGGTCTGCCGCGATCCTAAGACCAGCAAGCAGTCCGTCGTACTCAGCAGTGTTGTTCATTGATACCTCCCTAGGGAAGTGCATCTGGACCACGTACTTGAGGTGCTCTCCAGTGGGCGCGACCAGCAGTACGCCAGCCCCGTCGCCCTGTAAGGAGAAAGCCCCATCAAAGTACATGATCCAGTTGCAACTTGCCTCTTTGCCGGGGAGAGCAGTTTCCTGGACTTCTTCATCAGGCGTTGCGGTCCATTCTGCAACGAACTCTGCCAGGACTCGGCTCTGAATTTTCGAGGTACTTTCAAACTTGAGGCCAAAGCTGGACAGCTCCAGTGCCCACTCTACAATCCTTCCCGTCGCGTCTGGATTGTGCAATATCTGTTGCAGAGGGAGGTGAGTGACGATAGTGATCTCGTGTTCCTAGAAGTAGTGACGTAGCTTCCTCGAGGCCATAAGAAAGGCCGAAGAGCAATTTCTGCACACCGGAGTACCTTGATCTAGCCCCCTGCAAGAGGGAGCTAACAAAGTAGACCGGGTGCTGCATCATTTTCTTCTTCGGCTGCACTCCAACCGGCTGTGTCGCCTCTGCACGAGTGGCACCAGGCTCTGTCGCAGCTATCACCTCATCATCGATTTCTCTCTGCGCCACTAGTGCGGCGCTGACCACCTGGTTTGTTGCCTCTAAGTATAGCAGCAACGGTTCTTGTGGTCTAGGCGCAACCAGTATTGGCGTGGAGGAAAGATACCTCTTCAGATCTTGTAATGCCTCTTCGGCTTCTGGCATCCACTCCATTGGGCCCGCCTTTTTCAAAATCTTGAAAAATGGGAGGGCGCGCTCGACAGACTTGGAAATGAATCTGCTCATGGCGGCAACACAGCCAGCAAGCCGACGCACATCCTTGACCCGTTTGGGTGCTTCAATCTGCTCTATAGCTTTGATCTTGTCCGGATTAGCTTATATCCCACGCTGCGACACAAAGAACCCGAGAAGCTTGCCGGACGGGACGCCGAAGACACACTTCTCAGGGTTCAGCTTGAGGTTGATCTTGCGCAGGTTTACAAAAGTTTCCTGTAAATCCGGTACAAGGGTTGCCTTGTTCTTGGTTTTGACTACTATATCATCCATATAAGCTTCCATATTTCTATGGAGCTGGGGTTCAAAACCAATCTGGACCGCCCATGCAAACGTCGAGCCAGCACTCTTCAACCCGAAAGGCATTCTTACGAAACAGTACGTACCACATGGGGCGATGAATGCTGTCTTCTCTTCGTCTTCTCTTGCCATGAAGATCTAGTGGTAGCCGGAGTAGGCGTCGAGGAATGACAGCAGGTCACACCCTGCCGTGGAGTCAACAATCTGGTCTATGCGCGGCAATGGGAAGGGGTCCTTGGGACAAGCTTTATTGATATCTGTGTAATCAATACACAGCCTCCACTTCCCATTTGCCTTGCGCACTACCACTGGATTGGCCAACCACGTTGGGTGGAGCACCCTCTTACCAAACCCGCAGCTTCCAGTTTCCGGATCTCCTCGGTGATGAACTCTTGTCGTTCCAGAGCTTGCTTCCTGACCTTCTGCTTGACGGGCCGCGCATGAGGACAGACAGCAAGGTGGTGCTCAATCACCTCCCTGGGAACGCCGGGGATGTCGGATGCTTGCCAGGCAAACACGTCGACATTCGCCCGCAGGAAGGTGACGAGCGCGTCTTCCTATTTGTCGTCAAGGGCGGAGCTTATGGTAAAAGCCCCTCCCGTGTCGTCCTCCTTGACAGAAACCTTCTTGGTTCCTAGCGGTGTGGCCCTGGATCTCTTGTTTCCGCCGGTGGAGCTCTCTGGCACGTCCTCGACGGGGGCGCGACACTCCGAAGAGGTGCGCTTGCCAGAGCGGGTGTCTGAGGTCTCGCCGGTCTTCTTCTTTCCGGTGGAGCTCTCTAGCACGTCCTCAACGGGAGCACAACACTCCGAAGAGGTGCGCTTGCCGGAGTGGGTGTCTGAGGTCTCGCCGGTCTTCTTCTTCTTCCCTCCCGGGGCTCCAGTGGCAGGAGCTAGTGCCCCCGTAGCGGCAGTTGCTGCAACTGCTTGCTGGTACAATTGATCAGCGCAAATCAGCGCATCTTTCTTATCGGAGGGGATGGTGATGATCGTCACGGGCCCTGGAATCTTCAGGGTTTTGTAGGCATAGTGTGATGCTGCCATGAACTTGGCCAGTGCTGGGCGGCCAAGGATCCCGTTGTAAGGCAGGGGGATCTTGGCAACATCGAACACGATCCTCTCTGTCCTGTAGTTTAGATCACTTCTAAAAATCACGGGCAGCGTGACTTTCCCCTTCGGTTGACTTCTCCCTAGGCTGACCCCCTGAAACGTGCCCATCTCTTCGAGGTCTCCATCAGGAACTTGCAGCTTCTCGATCACGGTGGGCGAGAGTACGTTCAGACTGGCCCCGCCATCGACTAGCATCTTCGTCACCTTGAGGTTGCGTATTGTCGGCGAAACCAACAATGGCAAGCACCCGACCGCAATGGTGTGATCAGGGTGATCCTCGGCATCAAAGATGATAGGTGTGCTAGACCATTTCAGTGGCTTTTGGGCAGAGGACGATGGCTCCGCTGCGATAATCTCACGCGCCCACTGTTTAAGCTGGCGGTGAGAAGCACGCAGCGAGGCGCCACCATCGACGCACATGGCGTCCGTAGCCTTCTGAAACTCTTGGCCGCCGAACTCGTCGTCCTCTTCGCGATCATCGTCTTCAGGTCTTCTGTCGCGGCACCGGGCAGGCCTTTCCTGCTGTTTCTCCTTTCCACGACGGCCTGCTTGGCCATCACGCTTCTTGCTGGACCCCTCAGCGCCGTCTTGGCCCTTCTCCTTGTCCCGCCTCTCGTATTCAGCCCTTTGCTTCTCAGCAAGGAGCTCAACCTGGTGGCAGTCCTGGAGATCATGGCCTTTGGTGTGATGGATCTTGCAATATCGCTTGTTGGAGTTTCCTGGCTTCTCGGCAACCGCCAAGGCCCGGCAGGTGACACACCCGTCAATTTCCTTGCCAGGGTCACCCGCCTTGGTTTTCTTGGCGGAGCCGGTGTCATCAGATCCCTCGATGGCAAGCACGGCCTTCCCCTTGCGCTTCCTGTTACGGTTCCAGCCCTTCTTTGCTGGGGCGGCAGTATCCTCGTCTGAAGAGTCGGTTTCCGCACCGGCGCCTTCGCCGGGGTACTTCCTTCCCTCTTCAGCTCGGGCACATCTGTCGGCAAGAACGTAGAGTTCCGCCACATCTTTCACCTTGGTCATCGCCAGTTCTTCGCGCATCTTGCGGTTGCGCACGTTCTGGTGGAACGCGCTGATGATGGCGGCAGGGCGAACATCGAGGATATTGTACTGTACCCGGCTGAATCTCTGTATGTACTTGCGCAGACTCTCGCCTTCCTTCTGGGGTATGACATGCAGGTCACTTGCTTGGCCATGGGCTTGGTGGCCTCCGGTAAAGGCGCCAACAAACTCATGGCGCAAGTCGGACCAGGAGGAAATAGAGTCTACTGGCAAGTGCATCAACCACGACATGGCGTTAGGTTTAAGAGCCAACAGAAAGTAATTCGCAAGCACCTTATCTTCGCGGGCCCCGGCAGCTTGCATCGCGATGGTGTAGATGCTGAGGAACTCCGACGGATGGGTCTTGCCGTTGTACTTCTCGCCAACATCAGGCTTGAAGGTGCGGTGAGAGGGCCACTGGAACTACCGCAGCTCACGGGTGAAAGCTGGACAGCCTACCTCGTAGGGTAGACCTCCAGGGCTTTCCGGTGCTGGGCGGTCTGCAGCAGGCCCTGCTCGCCTGTCTGACTGGTGGCGCGTTCCGCGCCGGCGCTCGATGGTGGTTCGAGCGTCTTCATGAGCTCGCTCCTGAAGAACTTGACGCTGGCTGCCGCGGGTCCGTGGGTCGGACGACGCTATGGAGGTGGCGTCGCCCGCGACGTCTCGACGGGTTGACGCACGCGGCACCGAGCGAGGAGGAGGCGAATGCACCATAGCCACGGCGCTGCCGGCTTTCCCGCCGCCGGTACGTGGGACCCCATCGGAGCGTCGGCCTTGGAGCTCCGCTGGATTTAGGTCATCCCTGTTGGCGACCGTGACAAGGCTCCGGATGGTGGCTCTCCATTCGTTGAGTTTCCCCGTAACGGGAGGAAAGTCGAGGAGCAACTTCGCGCGTGCCAAAGCCTCGGCTGCTGTCAACGGTAGTGAAACCTGCATAGACCGTGACGCGCTTCGACCCCTGACCGTGTCAAGGGGAGCTCCATCACGATCCCGCGGTTACCTAACGTCTCCACCAGCGCTTCGGCGGGGGGCAGGTCTTCTACGTCCCGGGAGTGGTGCTCGGGGCCCTTCCCATGGTGACGTCCGGGATCTTCTGGGTGATGACGCCGTTCGTCGCGCGCTGCTTGAGAAGAGCGCGCTGTTGGCGCCGGCGCGGGAGTTCTGGAGGCCCTTGCGTCGCCTTCGGGTGATGCGGCCACGACCTTGGAAGGCCCTGCGCCACCCGCGGAGGGCCGGGTTCCATCTCTGGAACTGGCGGTGTGTGGCCCGTTACCAGGCGCACAAGCATCGCCACCTCCCAAACTCCGGCTGCTGGGATGGCGTTGGTGTTCGCGAGCAGCGCCCCGGGTTCTTTCCGTGACCAGTCCGCTGCTCGTACGTGTCGGGACGGGCTGTCCAGCTTCCGACTGGCCAACTGCCACTGTCATCTTCTTCTTGGGCGCCATGACGATGAAGAGGCGTCGAACTGACTGCAAAAGCAGATTCTCACAACTGCGCCCCCTACCTGGCGCGCCAAAGATGTCGGTGTATTTGGATCGACACCTATGGGATCACAAGAACCCTACTATGGTTGCGGGGCGCGGGGTTGAGAGAAGAGCGGATCTAATAGTCAGGGCACGGTTCCTTTACCCAGGTTCGGGCCGCAAAGATGTGTAAAACCCTACTCCTGCTTTGGTGGATTATATGTTTGTGTTCTTCAGCTAGTGAGGAGCTCCAAAAGAGTCGTGAGGAGTTCTAAAAAGCCGAATCCTCCTCCTGGTCGCCTCGGGCCTCCTTTTATAGGGAAAAGGGGTCGCCACAGTGGCACACAGGAGGTGGAAAGGGTACAGTGATGCGAGGTTATCCCTCACATTATAGGACAAGGCGCATTTAATGCGCTTAGCTTAGGTGTCCTTGCTTTATCGGGGACGAGGGGAGACGTCTGTCTTGTCCGTCGCTGCTCCTCCTCATGTTGACACGCGCCCTGGCCAGCGGTGCCTGAGGTGCCATGTAGGCAGACATGCAGCTGAGGTGGCGCAACGGCGGGTCTCCATGAAGATCTGTGGGTTGCCATGCAGGAGTCTGTCCAGCTGGTTGGGTCGGCAGCCGCGTGGGTCGGTGGAAACCTGGTTGGTGCGGGCCTAATGGTGGCCCTGCAGGCGTCCTCGGCAAGGGCTTTGCCGGGGCTCCGACAAGGGTCCTGCCGTGGCGCCTGCTGTCATCCCCGGCAAGGTCCTTGCCGGAGGCCTTGTATATCTCCTTGGCTGGAATCCCGCCAAGGGCCGTCGTCTTCTGAACTTGTATCTGATCTTGAATGTCTTCACAAAGATCTGCATGCCACCACGGGAATATCTCTTGAATCCTTGGCCCATGGGGGCGGTGGACTCAAGGGTGATTCGCTCCGTAGGCGTGGGGCGAGCTGCCGTGGCAAGGGTCTTGCCGGGGCTGCCAGGTCTGGCCCCGACAAGGATCTTGCCGGGGAGAGCCGCTTCGTCCCTTTGCTCTTTGTGGTCTTGTTCTTGGCGTCGCTCCAGTCTCCATCAAGCTTTGGTCTTGCCCCGGCTCGCCTCCCTCGCCATGCTTGGTGTGGTGGTGCCCGTGGATCAGACTGCCCGTGCACAGTCATAGGGGTACAAAAAGTGTACCCCTCTTTTTGTACACCGACATCTCCCATAATAATTTCCAGTAGAATCATGCATGAATTCAACAATATAACTATCACATAATGCATTCTTTTCATGATCCACAATCATAGCAATTTTATAACTCTCCACATAAGAAAATTTATTCTCATCAATAGTGGTGGGAGCAAACTCAACAAAATAACTACCATGTGATACTTGATTGACATAATCAAATTGAACATTAAAATCATGACGACATGTTTGATGGTTATCATTATTCTTTATAGCATACATGTCATCACAATAATCATCATAGATAGCAACTTTGTTGTCATAATCAATAAAAACTCTTGGAAATACTGGATTCATTGCCAAATAAAGTCATGACCTCACCAAATCCACTTTTATCGAAATTGTAATCAAATTCAACACCCTCCAAAATAGTGGGATTATTACCTAGAGTTGACACTCTTCCAAACCCACATTCATCATTATAATCATCATAAATAGGAGGCATGCAATCATCATAACAAATTTCCACATCAGAACTCGGGGGAATAAAATTATCTTCTTGATCAGACATAACATCCCAAGCTTAGGGCTTTGCATACCATTAGCATCATCGATGTTCCAAGAGTTCATACTAGCAACATAGTAATCATGCTTATCATTCATGGATTTTATGCCAAACATTTTATTGAATTCTTCTTCTATCAATTGAGCACAATTTTCCTTTCCATCATTTTCACGGAAGACATTATAAAGATGAATAATATGAGGAAACCTCAATTTAATTTTTTATAGTTTTCTTTTATAAATCAAACTAGTGATAAAATAAGAAATTATAAGATTCAATTGCAAGATCTAAAGATATACCTGATACGTCTCCATCGTATCTACTTTTCCTACCACTTTTCCTCTTGTTTTGGACTCTAATTTGCATGATTTGAATAAAACTAACCCGGACTGACGATGTTTTAAGCAGAACTACCATGGTGTTGTTTTTGTGCAGAAATAAAAGTTCTTGTAATGGAACGAAACTTTTTGGGAAATTATTTCAGAATAAAAGAAAAATACCGGAGCCAAGAACCACCGGAGGGGGGCCCTTGGGTGAGCACAACCCACCAGGGCACGCTCCACCTCCAGGCGCACCCAGGTGGGTTGAGCCCATCTGGTGGCCCCGCTGACCCTATCTCCGACGCTATAAAATCCCATATGTCCAGAAAAAATAGAAGAGGAAGAATTATCTTGTTTCGCGATACAGGGCCGCCGCCACCTCCTGTTCTTCATTGGGAGGCCAGATCTGGAGTCCGTTTGGGGCTCCGGAGAGGGGAATCTTCGGTCCTTGTCATCACTAACCCTCCTCCATCGCCAATTTCAAGATGTTCTCCACTGGGAGTGAGTAATTCCTTCGTAGGCTCGCTGGCCGGTGAGGAGTTGGATGAGATTCATCATGTAATGGAGTTAGTTTTGTTAGGGCTTGATCCCTAGTATCCATTATGTTCGAAGATTGATGTTGTTATGACTTTGCTATGCTTAATGCTTGACACTTTGGGCTCGGGTGCCATGAATTCATATCTAAACCGTTTATGATTTCACCATTATATCTATGATCTAGATCCGATCTTGCAAGTCATATTCACCTACTATGTGTTATGATCCGTAAACCCCAGAGTGACAATATTTGGGATACTTTCCGGTGATGACCTTAGTTTGAGGAGTTCATGCATTCACTATGTGCTAATGCTTTGTTCCCGTACTCTATTAAAAGGAGGCCTTAATATCCCTTAGTTTCCTTATGGACCCCGCTGCCACGAGAGGGTAGGACAACAGATATCATACAAGTTCTTTCCATAAGCACATATGACTATTTACGGAATACATGCCTACATTACATTTATGAACTGGAGCTAGTTTTGTATCGCCCTAGGTTGTGACTGTTATATGATGAATATCATCCAACGAGTTGCCGGTCCAATGCCTACGAATTTCCTACTTATCGATCTTGCTAAGTTACTATTGCTGATGTTACTGTTACAACTGCTAAAAATATCATTGCTATCACTGTTACCGTTACTATTACTCTTACCACTACTATCAAAACTATCATATTACTGTGCTACTAAATACTTTGATGCATATAATTAATCTCTAGGTGTGGCTGAATTGACAACTCAGTTGCTAATACTTGCAAGTATTCTTTGGCTCCCCTTGTGTTGAATCTATAAATTTGGGTTGAATACTCCACCCTCGAAAACCGTTGCGATCCCAAATACTTGTGGATTATGAAGACCTTTTTTCTAGCACCGTTGCCGGGGAGCATAGCTATATTTGTTGAGTCGCTTGGGATTATTATCTATCTATCACTATGAGGAATCTGAAGGACAAAAGAACTAAGATATTTTCCTCAACAATGAGGCGAGGTAAGGAATTGCCATCTAGCTCTGCACTTGATTCTCCTTTAGTTACAAGTAAGCTTGCAACACCACAATATGCTATGAATCTTAATATGTTGCAAGTTATTGTTGATACTACTTCTGCTATGAATGATGTTATAAATGATGCTAGTACCTTGCTTGATAATACTGTGCCATTGGGTGAACTACTTGATGAACAACTTTCTAGACTTTATGATATTGAGAATGTCGCAACTGATGAAACTGTTGAAACTGATGAAGTGCTTGAAACTGAAAATCTTGAAACACCTATTAGGTCTAGCAATCCAAGATATTAATTGCCAAAAGTACCAGAAGGTTCTGTTATCGATGAGGAGACAACTGGAGACTTCCTTGCTTGCAATGATAGTTATGATCTTAAGAAATTATTATGCAAACTGAAATAAACATCTTTGAATGCTAGAATGAAGTGTGATCCTAAGTTTGCTACTTCACCTATTTGTGTTGCTGATGAGGATTATGAGTTCTCTGTCGACCCAGAGTTAATTACTTTGGTAAAATCCGATCCTTTCCATGGCTATGAAACTGAAACCGTAGTGGCACATCTTACTAAATTGAATGATATATCCACCCTATTCGCTCATGATGAGAAAACTTGCTTTTATCATTTCCTCAAATTGTTTCCGTTTTCATTAATGGGTGATGCTAAAGCTTGGTACAATACTCTTACTCCTGGTTGTGTGTGTAGTCCCCAAGATATGATTTATTACTTCTCTGAAAAATATTTCCCTGCTCATAAGAAACAAGCTGCCTTGCAAGAAATATTTAACTTTGTCCAAATTGAAGAATAGAGTCTCGCACAAGCCTAGGGGAGGCTTCCCAATTGCTTAATGCTTTGCCTAATCATCTACTTAAGAAAAATGAAATACTTGATATCTTCTATAATGGACTAACAGATGCTTCTAGGGATTTCCTAGATAGTTGTGCTAGTTGCATTTTTAGGGATATAACTGTTGAACAAGCTGAGGAATTACTGAATAATATATTAAAGAATTATGATGATTGGACACTTCTCTAACCACCGCATAAACCCAATCCGAAGAAGAGGGGTAACTTATATCTTAGTCCCGAAGATATGCAAGAGGAAAGAAAAGTATTAAGGAAAAGGGTATTAAAGCAGAGGAAGTCAGGAATTTACCACCTATTGAAGATATACATGGACTTGACATACCACTATCCAAGGTGGTGGAGGTAAATTATTTAATGAAATTTGATGAAAGTGATATCTCTTACAATATTCTATATGAGTTTGATAATTATATTAGAAAACAAGATCAGTTCAGTGCCAATGTCATGAAACAATTGAAATACAACTCTGATATGATTGCTCGTTTGAGTGACTTGTTATTTATAATCTCTAATGATGTTAGGGGTGTGGGAAAACATGCTTCTATGGTTCAAACTCAATTATACCAAGTTGCTCAATCTCAGAAAGAATTGCTAAATGAAATGAATAGTAATGTAAATGATTTTGTTGTTAGAGTAGCAACTAGAGGAGGTAAAATGACTCAGAAACCACTTTACCTTGAGTGACACCCTAAGAGAGTTGAACAAGATTCACAAAGACTTAACACTAGTGCACCTAGTCCCTCTTTAAAGAAAAAGAAAAAGAAAAATGACAGGACTTTGCACACCTCTAGTGAACCTGAAAGACCTCCTGAAAGCAGTAATGATGTCTCTATCTCTGATGCTGAAACTCAATCTGGTACTGAACATTCACCTAGTGTTAATGAAAAAGATAATGATGATGTTCATAAAGGCAGTCAAACAAATAATGATAAACAACCAGATAATGATGCTGAGGTAGAACTTGCTGTTGATCTTGATAACTCACAATCCAAAAATAAAAGATATGATAAAAAAGACTTTGTTCCTAGAAAACATGGAAAGGAAACATAACCATGGGTACAAAACCTGATGCCCTTTCCACCTAAATCAACCAAGAAGAAAGATGATGAAGAATTTGAATGCTTTGCTGAAATGCTTATGCTAGTCTTTTTGCGCACCTGCTTGACTGATATTTTAAAGATGGCCCCTTATGCAAAATACATGAAAGACATTATTACTAATAAAATAAAGATACCAGAAACTTAAATCTCCACCATGCTTGATAATTATTCTTTTAAGGCTGGAGTTCCTGAAAAACTTGGAAACCCGGGAATACCAACTATACCTTGCTCCATCAGAAGAAATTATGTGAAAACTGCTTTGTGTCATTTAGGAGCTGGTGTTAGTGTTATGCCTTTATCTTCATATAGAAGACTTGATTTGAACAAGCTCACACCTACTGAAATATCTTTGCAAATGGCCGATAAATCAACTGCTATACCTATCGGTATTTGTGAGGATGTGCCCGTTGTTGTTGCTAATGTTACGATTTTAACTGATTTGTTATACTTGAGATGCTTGAGGATGACAATGATACGTCTCCAACGTATCTATAATTTTTTATTGTTCCATGCTATTATTTATGAAGTCTTGGATGTTTAAAGGGCTTTATCATACACTTTTATATCATTTTTGGGAATAACCTACTAACCCAAAGGCCCTGTCCAGATTGTTGTTTTTTGCCTGTTTCAGGGTTTTGTAGAAAAAGAATATCAAACAGAGTCCAAACGGAATGAAACCTTCGCGAGAGATATTTTTGGAGAAAATCACGCACAGGGAACTTGAGAACCACGTCAGGGGAGCATCGAGGCGCCTACGAGGGTGGGGGCGCGCCCCCTGCCTCGTGGGACCCTCGAGCACCCCCGGTGTCCTCCTTCTTCCTATATAAGTCTACGTACCCCGAAACCTTTGACAACAGAGAGAAAACCCTAATTCCACCATCGTAACCTTCTGTTCCCGTGAGATCCCATCTTGGAGCCTGTTCCAGAGCTCCACCGGAGGGGGATCCATCACGGAGTTCTTCTTCATCATCATCATCGCCCTCACCATGAGTTGTGAGTAGTTTACCACAGACCTTCGGGTCCATAGCTAGTATCTACATGGCTTCTTCTCTCTCTCTGGATCTCAATACAAAGTTCTCCTCGGTCTTCGAGGAGATCTATTCGATGTAATCTCTTTTTGCGGTGTGTTTGTCGAGATCTGCTGAATTGTGGGGTTATGATCAAGATTATCTATGAGAAATATTTGGTTCTTCTCAGAACTTTTTATGTGTGCTCATAATATCCTTGCAATTCTCTTCGAATTATTGGTTTGGTTTGGCCTACTAGATCTATAGTTCTTTCAATGGGAGAAGTGCTTGGCTTTGGGTTCAATCTCGCGGTGTCCTTTCCCAGTGACAGTAGGGGCAGCAAGGCACGTATTGTATTGTCACCATCGAGGATAAAAAGATGGGGTTTATTTCATATTGCTTGAGTTTATCCCTCTATATCATGTCATCTTGCTTAAGGCGTTACTCTATTCTTATGAACTCAATACACTAGATGCATGCTGTATAGCGGTTGATGTGTGGAGTAATAGTAGTAGATGCAGAATCGTTTCGGTCTACTTGTCTCGGACGTGATGCCTATATACAATGATCATGCCTAGATAGTCTCATAATTATTCGCTTTTCTATCAATTGTTCGACAGTAATTTGTTTACCCGTCGTAGAATATCGCTATCATGAGAGAAGCCACTAGAGAACACTATGGCCCCCGGGTCTATTCTCAACATACCAATCTACACTACTTTACATTTATCGCTTTTATTTGCTGTTCTTATAAATCAAAAATACCAAAAATATAAAATATCATCTATATCAGATATCACTTTCATAAGTGACCGTAAAGGGATTGACAACCCCTTATCACGTTGGCTGCGAAGTTCTTATTTGTTTGTGTAGGTGCAAGGGACTCGCGCGTGGTCTCCTACTGGATTGATACCTTGGTTCTCAAAAACTGAGGGAAATACTTACGCTAGTATGCTGCATCTCCCTTTCCTCTTTGAGGGAATACAACGCAAGCTCGAGAGGTAGCAAGAAGAATTTCTGGTGCCGTTGCCGGGGAGGCTTACGCAAAAGTCATATACCAAGTACCTATCGCAAACCCTTATCCTTCACATTACATTTATTTGCCTCTCTTTTTCCTCTCCCCCACTTCACCCTTGCCGTTTTATTTGCCCTTCTTCTGTCGTGTGTTTACCGTTCGCTTGCCTCTCGTTTGCTTGTGTGCTATGTGCCCTCAATTAGCTTGCATCTTTGCTTGCTAAAGTATGGATCCTCATGCACTTGCTAATCTCTTTAAGAGATCCAGTTATGTTGAACCTATTGCTAGTGAGTTGACTGCACTAGATTATCTTTATGGGGATTTTCTTGAAATTTACAAATCTAAAAATTGTGACGAAGTATTGAAAGAAAAACAAAATTTGATTCACGATAGCTCCTTGAGTAAAAAGCATGACTGCAGTGATGTTATTATAAATTCTATTAATGTCAATTGTGCTAATGATACACAAAACCCTAAGCTTGGGGACGCTAGTATTTCTATGTCCACCACTTGTTGCAATGATCATGATTGGGGTGATGCTTCTTACGACCTTGAAAATTTATTTCAACCCCATGATGAATATGAGATTGATAATAATGTTTGCAATAATATTGAAAGTGGGTTTGGAAGAGTGTCAGTTTTAGATCCCACATATACGGAGTATGATCAATCTTTTGAATTTTTTGATAAGAGTGGGTTTGGGGAGGTCATGACTTTAGTTAATGTTACTCCCACTGTTTTGGAAGAATGTCAACTTCGTATGCATGTGGATCATGTTGAGAATATGTTATGTGATAGCTATATTGTTGAATTTTCTTATGATCCTACATGCAATTATTATGAGAGAGGAAAATATGGTTGTAGGAATTTTCATGTTACTGAATTACCTCTTGTTATGTTGAGATTGCTATTGACTCTTTCTTCTTCCTTGCATATGCTAGATCTTGCTTGTCTTGGTAATTTGTTTTCCTATAAAATGCCTATGCATAGGAAGTATGTTAGACTTACATTTGATTTTCACATGGTTTATGATGCTCTTCTTCTGCTTCAATTCTTGTCTTTCATGTGAGCATCATTAAAATTATTGTGCCTAGCTAGGGGCGTAAAACGATAGCGCTTGTTGGGAGGCAACCCAATTTTATATTTTTTGTTTTTGTTGCTGTTTGAGAATAAATATTGCATCTATCCTATGATTAGATGTGGTTTCATGTTTTTTTTAGTGTTTGTGCCAAGTAGAACCTTTGGGAAGACTTGTGTGAAGTTTATGTGATCTTGCTGTGAAAAACAGAATCGTTAGCGCTTGCTAAAGTGGTCGTCAAATTTTACTGGAGCGTGCTATTTAGTTGATTCTTTTTGCAGATGATTAATAGACAAATTCCTCAAATTTACCCATTTAGTTTGAATTTTTTTCAGTTCAAGAAGTAGGCGAAACCTGCAGATTACTACGGACTGTTCTGTTTTTGACAGATTCTGTTTTTCGTGTGTTGTTTGCTTATTTCAATGCATCTATGAGTAATTTAGAGGTATGGACCATAGAGAAGTTGGAATACAGTAGGTTTAACACCAATATAAACAAAGAATGAATTCATTGCAGTACCTTTGAGTAGTGGTTTGCTTTCTTATACTAACGGAGCTCACGAGAATTTTTTTCTAAGTTTTGTGTTGTGAAGTTTTCATGTTTTGAGTATTGCTTTAATGGACTATGGAACAAAGAGTAGCAAAGGCCTAAGCTTGGGGATTCCCATGGCACCCCAAGTAAAATTCAAGGATAATCAAAAGCCTAAGCTTGGGGATGCCCCGGCAAGGCATCCCCTCTTTCGTCTTCATCCATCGGTAACTATACTTGGAGCTATATTTTTATTCACCACATGATATGTGTTTTGCTTGGAGCGTCTTGTATAATTTGAGTCTTTGCTTGTTAGTTTGCCACAATCATCCTTGCTGGACACACCTATTTGAGAGAGTTAAATATGGCCTAGGAATTGTTAGAACACTCTATGTGCTTCACTTATATCTTTTGAGTTGAATAGTTTTTGCTCTAGTGCTTCACTTATATCTTTTAGGGCACGGTGGTGGTTATATTTTGTAGAAATTGTTGAACTCTCATGCTTCACTTATATCTATTTGAGAGTATATTAAAACAGCATGGTAATGTGTTTAGGCTAAGAAACTAGTCTTCACATGATAGACATCCAATGTCAATGTAGTAAAAAAATTCACACTAAGTGCATTAAATATGATGAGATGTTGGACGCTTGATAATTGTTTTGAGATATGAGGATAGTGATATTAGAGTCATGCTAGTGGAGTTATTATGAAATTGAGAAATACTTGTGTTAAGGTTAGTGATTCCCATATCATGCACGTATGGTGAACCGCTATGTGACGAAGTTAGAGCATGAGGTATTTGTGGAGTGCCAACCTTTGTGTGGAGGTAGGGGGGCGCGCGATGGTTAACTCCTACCAACCCTCCTAGGAGAATGCGTTGATTACTTTGTTTTGATGACTCGTAGATTTTTGCAATAAGTATATGAGTTCTTATGACTAATGTTGAGTCCATGGATTATACGCACTCTCACCCTTCCACCATTGCTAGTCTCTCTTGTACCGCTCAACTTTCGCCGGTGCCATAAACCCACTATATATCCTTCCTCAATACAGCCACCATATTATTCCTCAAAACAGCCACCATACCTACCTATCATGGCATTGCCATAGCCATTCCGAGATATATTGGCATGCAGCTTTCCACTGTTCCGTTCATATGACACGCATCATATTGTCATATTGCCATGCATGATCATGTAGTTGACATCGTATTTGTGGCAAAGCCACCATGCATAATTTTTCATACATGTCACTTTTGATTCATTGCACATCCCGGTACACCGTTGGAGGCATTCGTGTAGAGTCATACTTGTTGTAGTATCGAGTTTTAATTTCGAGTTGTAATAAAGGTGTGATGATCATCATTATTAGAGCATTGTCCCATGTGAGGAAAGGCCAATAAAAAAAGATGGCCCAAAAAAATAGAGAGGGGCTAATAAAAATAAAAGGAGAAAGCCCCTCCAAAAAAGAGAGAAAATAGAGAAGGGACAATTGCTACTATCTTTTTCCACACTTGTGCTTCAAAGTAGCACCATGTTCTTCATTGTAGAGAGTCTCATGTTTAGTCACTTTCATATACTAGTGGGAATTTTCATTATAGAACTTGGCTTGTATATTCCAACGATGGGCTTCCTCAAATGCCCTAGGGCTTCGTGAGCAAGCAAGTTGGATGCACACCCACTAGTTTCTTTTGTTGAGCTTTCATACAAACTTAGCTCTAGTGCATCCGTTGCATGGCAATCCCTATTCACTCACATTGATATCTATTGATGGGCATCTCCATAACCCATTGATATGCCTAGTCGATGTGAGACTATCTCCCTCCTTTTTGTCTTCTCCACAACCACCTCTATTCCACCCATAGTGCTATGTCCATGGCTCACGCTCATGTATTGCGTGAAAGTTGAAAGGTTTGAAAAGATAGAGTATGAAAACAAGTGCTTGGCTGAAATCAGGGTTGTGCATGATATAAATATTTTGTGTGATGAAGAGAGAGCATAGCCAGACTATATGACTTTGTAGGGATAACTTTCTTTAGCCATAGTATTTTGAGAAGACATGATTGCTTTGTTAGTATGCTTGAAGTATTGTTATTTCTTATGTCAATATAGACTTTTATCTTAAATCTTTCAGATCTGAACATTCATGCCACAATTAAGATAATTACATTGAGAAACTATATTGGTTAGCATTCCACATCAAAAATTCTTTCTTTACCATTTACCTACTTGAGGACGAGCCGGAATTAAGCTTGGGGATGCTTGATACGTCTCCAACATATCTATAATTTTGGATTGTTCAATGCTATTATTTATGAAGTCTTGGATATTTAATGGGCTTTATCATACAATTTTATATCATTTTTGGGACTAACCTACTAACCCAAAGGCCCAGTCCAGATTGCTGTTTTTTTGCCTGTTTGAGGGTTTTGCAGAAAAAGAATATCAAACAGAGTCCAAACGGAATGAAACCTTCGCGAGAGATATTTTTGGAGAAAATCACGCACAAGGAACTTGAGAACCACGTCAGGGGAGCATCGAGGCGCCCACGAGGGTGGGGGCGTGCCCCCCTGTCCAGGGTGCGCCCCTGCCTCATGGGACCCTCGAGCACCCCCCGGTGTCCTCCTTCTTCCTATATAAGTCTACGTACCCCGAAACCTTCGACAACAGAGAGAAAACCCTAATTAGACCGCCGTAACTTTCTGTTCCCATGAGATCCCATCTTGGAGCCTGTTCTGGAGCTCCACTGGAGGGGGGTCCATCATGGAGTTCTTCTTCATCATCATCATCGCCCTCACCATGAGTTGTGAGTAGTTTACCACAGACCTTCGGGTCCATATCTAGTATCTAGATGGCGTCTTCTCTCTCTCTCTGGATCTCAATACAAAGTTCTCCTCGGTCTTCGAGGAGATCTATTCGATGTAATCTCTTTTTGCGGTGTGTTTGTCGAGATCCGATGAATTGTGGGTTTATGATCAAGATTATCTATGAGAAATATTTGGTTCTTCTCTGAACTTTTTATGTGTGCTCATAATATCCTTGCAAGTCTCTTTGAATTATTGGTTTGGTTTGGCCTACTAGATCTATAGTTCTTGCAATGCGAGAAGGGCTTGGCTTTGGGTTCAATCTTGCGGTGTCCTTTCCAAGTGACAGTAGGGGCAGCAAGGCACGTATTGTATTATTGTCATCGAGGATAAAAAGATGGGGTTTATTTCATATTGCTTGAGTTTATCCCTCTACATCATGTCATCTTGCTTAAGGCGTTACTCTATTCATATGAACTCAATACACTAGATGCATGCTGGATAGCGGTCGATGTGTGGAGTAATAGTAGTAGATGCAGAATCGTTTCAGTCTACTTGTCTCGGATGTGATGCCTATATACAATGATCATGCCTAGTGTCAGGACCCCGATCCTAAGTCACACAGGTCTAGCATGTAACATATCATATCACTTTGTGGCCTCACGCAGGGTATCCCCACGGGTGCCACCTTACCTGGCCCAGGACCGTTTGCGCATTTTGGCACACATATATGATAGTGTCACTAGCATCCATATGACAAAGAACTCGGGCTGACATGACTAGTTATAAACCAAAAGTGGCACTAAATTACAGAGACAGACATACATGACCCAGCAACGAATGTGTTGGTCATCAACGTATGAACCCAAGTCGTAGCAAGCTACAAGGACTTAAAGGAATAACGCGTGACATTTCCCCTAAGGGATAGACACATGAACGAAGAAGGACACATGCCGGCCAGCCTAAATGTTCCGGAGCAGTAGCAAGTTACCAAGGCTCAGTGGAAACACTAGGAGTCATTTCCCTATAAGATAGGCTACCAAGGGTAAACAACTAGGTGTTGGATCCCACACATAGCAATACACATTACACGTACGCATAACATGCAAGTATGTGTTGTACAACATGGCATCACAACATAACTCAACAACTCATATAGATAGAGGCCCAAAAGAGCCATCATTACATTTATTACAAACAGAGGTCACATGACCCAACATACAGAGCATAGAGGCAATAGAAGCATAACATGTCTGAGTACAGACAACTACAAATGAAAAAGGTTGAGAAGCCTGACTATCTACCAGACCCTCCCAAGCGTACAAGATCGTAGCTGAGGTAATAAGCTAAACATCGAAGTCCACGTGGAACTACTAGTGAGACTGAAGTCTCTCTGCAAAACATAACTTAAGCAAACGTGAGTACAAAGGTACTCAGCAAGACTGACATCAGAACTAGCTACATATGCATCAGTATCAACAAAAGGGGTGGTGGGGTTTGACTACAACAAGCCAGCTTTGACTCGGTGGCTATCCTGAACTACGACTACAAGTAACTCTTTTGAGGTGGCGCACACGAGTCCACATATTCACCAATCAATACACCACTATAGATCCGCTCCCATCTCCCTACGAGAAGGCCATCCATAGCACTCACGCTTATCTTGCGCGTTTTAGAGTATCCACTTTCACTTGTCTATGAACTGTATAGGTAACCCAGAAGTCCTTTACCGCGGACACGACTATTCGAATAGATCAATTCTAACCCTGCAGGGGTGTACTTCTTCACACATGTTTCCACCACTTAGCGTCTGCACACGACATGTGCTCGGTAGACTTCAATCGAAAGCCGATGTGGGTGTAGACCATGATCTAACCAACCACTCAAGTCTCTAGTCCAGGTTTATCGCCTATTTGGGTTCCACCCGTGGGGAGATCCGGCCGGGGTGTCGCTCACGGCCCCAAACGATGTGTACAGGGTTCCCGAGTCACCAAACGGGCGACTGCTACACCGTTCCATGTACCTGCAGCATCACAGCCCACCCCGAGGGTCAGCGCTGCGCACGACCTCCAGTAAACTACAAACACCAGAAACTAGTTGCAACTCCTAGACAGAGGACAATGGCAGTCAATAAGTCGAGCGGGGTCATATTTCTGGGCCCAACGTGTGGTAGTAGTTGTTCATGGATCAACCAACACAGAACTCGGTTCCTGAGGATGGTTTCAATGAGACAACCCACCATGTACTCCTACATGGCCTCTCATCGCTACCTTTACCAAATCGTGTTCACACACTTAGCTCTCAATAGTAGGACATGAAGACCACATTCCAATTCATCCCCGATGAATTAGACCTGACACAACTCTAAGCAATAGCAGGCATAACCAGAAAGCATGAATGAGTAGGCACATCATGGCTCAAACAACTCCTACTCATGCTAGTGGGTTTCAACTATTACTATGGCAATGACAGGTCATGCTGAGGAAAAGGGGTTCAGCTACCGCAGCAAATAGCAGTTGAAACATTGTTGTCCTAATGCAATAAAAGAGAGCAAGAGCGAGAGAGTGGGATTGTATCGGAATGCTCAATGGGGGTTTGCTTGCCTGGCACTTCTGAAGATAGTAATACTCTTCATCGGTGTCATCGAACTCATCGTCGGAGCTACGTCCACTGAGAGGGAACAAAACTGGTAAACAAGAGAGAACACAATCAATGCAATGCAAAAATATGATGCATGATCATGACATGGCAATATGCTGTTAGTTGAGCTAATGCAACTAGCAACCATATTAAATGAAGTTGATTTGAACCAAGGGTTCAAATTCAAACTCCATATGTTAATATTCAAATGGCATTTAATTGATTTGACCTGATCAGCAGGCATAAGTTGCTCAAACATGCATGATAATGCCATAAATAGATTCCCTCAATTTTTCTGATCATTTTTCATATATATATTATTTTCATTGCAGTTATAGATTATTTTTCTGTGATTTAATTTTTAGAAGTTTTAGCTATTTTCTGAAATAAATAAATCATTTCTGATTTATTTGAAATCCCAGAAAATAGTTACTGTGTGAGCACTAGGTCATGTTGACATCAGCAAGTCAATAAGGCGTCGTCCAGGTCAAACCTAACGTGTGGGGTCCACACGTCAGTGGCTCAGTAAACTAACTAAGTTAGTTAGCCCTAACTAACTGGGCAGGGCCCACTAGCCAGTGACTGTAGTAACTAACCTAACTAGTTAGTTAGTGCTAACTAGAGTAATTAGTCGGGCGAGGCCCGTAAGTCAGTGAGAGAGAGGGGGAAGTCAAACCGGGCAGTGGGGTCAACCCACGCCGGTCAACGGGTCAGCGGTCGCCGGGGTTTAGCCGCCGGCGAGTCCAGATGCGGCGGTGCGGTGCGAGATTCGCCTACAGAGCGCCGTTTGGCACGCGAAGCACAGCTACGGGATGCGGACGCTCGTCCGCATCCAACCGTGGTAGTGGCGCGGCCGGGGAGTGGCCGGAGTGGCGCCTGCTACGAGCTCGGTGCGGCCGAAGCTCGGTCGAGCTTGGGCTCGTTACTGCAGTGGCCTAGGCGGGGCAGCACTAACACCTACAGCTCCTATGCGATGCGGGGAGTGGAAGGGGCACAAGCCCAGGACCATATGGTCACCGGAGCACCACCGGCGACGAGCGCGGGCGGCGGCACGTGCAGACGTCCATGGAGCAACGACTACTACGTACCAGGGAGGAAACAGAGAGCGGGGTTAGATGGAGAGGCTCACAACGGGTGCGGTGACGCCGGAGTTAGCTCGGGGGAGAGGCTGGTGCGGTCGGAACGGCGACGAGATCGCCGGAGTCCGAGGAAGAAGATGGAGCTGATCGCAGCGTTGTAGGGGCTCCCGCGGGGCGTGGCTCGATGAGGAGGAAGAGGGGTCGAGGCGGAGCCTCTGAGCGCATCAGCGAGGTGAGGCAGTGGCTGTGGCCACGGTGGTGCTTGTCGGCGGCGACGGCTGCGCTCGGCGGCCACGCGTAAGAGAAACAGAGGAGGGGGGAGGAGCGAGGGAGAGAGCGAGGGGGTTCCAGGGGCGTGCGTGACGCCACCCGAAGAAGCATGGGGGGGGAGCGGCAAGCAGGAGGTGGCCGGGCGTGCGCCGGCGTGCGTCGACCACACGCCCATCCTCCTGGCAAGGAGGAAGGCGACAGGGGAGGGGGCTAGGTGGGCTGGTCTGGCCACTTGGGCCGCCAGGTATGTCGGCCCTGGTAACTTCTCTCTCACTGCCTTTTATTTATTGTTTCTGTTTTTCTATTTCTTTTGTAACTTTGTGGCTTTTCTAAAAATGCTGAGGCACTTTCAAAAATCACCAAACTGCTCATGCCCACTGTTTAGCATATAACCAACATGGAACATTTCAGTTTAGGATTATTTGGATATTTAAAATATTTTATACAATTTAAATGCCCAAATGCAATTAACATATGATTTAATCTAGTGACCTTAGGATGACCTAGAAAATTGTGCACCATTTTTGACAGAGGTTTAAGACCAAGGCAAAGATGATGAACATTTTAGAAGGGCATTTGAGGTTCATTGAAAAAGTATTTTAGTGACACTAGTTGAGTTAGGTGGTGCTGGGGGTTTCTGTCATCCCTATTTAAATTTTCTGTGAAAAGTAAACATGATGAATCACCAAGAGCTAACACTAGGCATTACTAGAACCAGGGATGTGACAACACACCCCCACTAAACAGGAATCTCGTCCCGAGATTCAAGCGTAGGGTAAGAAAACAGAGGGACAAAAAGGCTAACACGATCTTCATGATCCAACTGTCCCCCATATGAATGTTGATTGCTTGCCTCATGTCGATCCTGACATCCATGCTTTCGAGGTCGTTGTCCAACACGATGATGATGAAAGGAACTTTGTGGTAATTGATATTGTGAAAGATCAAGCAACTCACGATCAACTTATGGAGTGAGACCTTGAAACATCTCTTGAGCTGAGACACGGAACACTCCTCAGGAGGGATGGAGTGAAACAAATGATGAAGGTTCACTTAGTGGCAATAATTCCACACCTAAGAAGATGGTGATCGATGTCACCAGACGAGGCACCTTAGAGAAGGGGACTCGTAGAATTATTCCCTTAAGTGGCAAAAAGAATTACTTTTGATATAGAGATCATTGAAACTCTCTCTACCAGCCTGAGGCAAATCACAAACGATCGTTTGACAGAGTTCGAGAGAATGACATACTCCGACTAGCATGGATGATGTGGACTACTTTGTTGAAGACAACGCAGAGAGTGATCTTTGCCTATCACCGGAAATGGATGGAACCCATGGTAAGCCCACTTTTGAAGGTAATCCTGAACAACAGGTGCTGAGGTGCAAGCTGGGAACAAAATGCAAATGTTGGAATGTTCCAACCATCATATATGTCTGAGATTCAGGTCTGGTTGGCAACGGGACATTTCAGACAACATGTCTGGGAAAGAAAGTTTGCAACACAACCGATGAGATGATGTAGCGAGATTCTCGGGAAATGAACTACGATAGCAAGCTCCAAAACATGAGCTGGTTCTGCTACATACATGTGAACACGTTGTCCAAGACAACATGATCACATAGAAGTCTTACAACAAAACACTCCTGAGTTCTGGTTAGAAACCATCATCTAGGATATCGGAGTCCTTGTATAAGCCCGGGTTAGCTCTGAAGATGGAGCTCCTTCTCCTTAAACAAATCAATCAGTGGCTTGGTGTGCTAGGGATACATATAGAGTGAAGGTTGCAAATCTCCAAACCACAGAATACTTCGCACATGTGCATGGCTGACTTGGGATGATTCCAGAGGAAGCAAAACAAACTATCTCGAATTCACGACGGCAACTTGCACCTAATGCACGTGAATAGGGAGAAAGTCACTTCTTGCACCAAACATATACCTCATGAACACAACATGAGGGCAATGGTTACAAAGTTTTCCAATACTAGCTGGATGTTCAACACAAATCATGGAAAGATAACAATGTTGCTGATGGGTTCAACAACAATTCATCTAGGTTTCCATATAAGTGGGGTTCCACAATTATGTGAACAAGGTGATAGCATTGGTTAGACCTAAAAGATATAGTGGTGTATGCTCGAGGGAACAACCACGAGTAAGATAACATTACGAATACCACTGGTTCTGATTTGACTTGACGATAGCCCACACTCAAATCAAAGTTTGGACAAGACAATAGATCCAACAGTTGATCACGAGAATCAATCGATGAAGATATCATCTTTCTTCAACACACACACAAAAGATATCCCTTGGAAGGAACTAAGTCAGGCAATCTTTGTTCTTCCAACTCTCCAAGTTGTTGTTTAGCTCAACCAAGTAGTTCAGGGTATCCAACACAGATTCTTGGAGAAGGGGTGGTTTATAAGAAAACCAACTTAATCACGAGCTCAACATAATGGTCAGGGAACAACCTGGTGATACTTCTGAGAAGATATTCAGAAATCACGAACCATCGATATGCTATGAAGCTCAAGAACAATCTTGCTTTTCAGGGGAAGACGATATGATCAAAAGAGCGAGAGATTGACACAATCCTAACTAATTGATCGAAGAGTGTACCAGAAAAATGGACTAGGCAGCACGATCAATCCTAGAATGATGATTCCGTAACCAGCACACTGATAATGAGATTATCGTCCATTAACTACGAAGCAACAGGGTTGCTAGAAGTATTGATTTCACACATCATGATTCACTTGTCAGTATTCCGGTTGCAATAACACGGAGACTGAGGAATGAACGGTGATGGCGAGAAGTATCACTGTAACAAGAGTTCATAGGAGGTTATGCAATTCCCATGAGACACTTGACATAAAGATGGCAATACTCCAAGTTAGAACAGATTAGAAGCTGGATTAGCATTCCTCATCTATGGAGTACAACTTCTTTGACCCAATCCTGGATATGGATAAGGTACTGGAGTTTGTTTCTCCTAGCCATTCTAAAATAGAACGGATTGTCGGACCATAAGAATAATAGGCATTGATAACACGAATGCATAACTACTCTTGACTATCAACTGATAGACGGGCTCATAGTACAACTAGAGGGGGCAACTCAAAGGAACATATATCTTTCTGAATTGTGGACGCATAAGTTGGTATGTCGAACTAGTTCAACATATTCCTTCCGGATAACCCATGTAGAAAGGTAGAATTGGCAGAGTCACAATATAGAATGGAGAACTCATCAAGAGCACTCTGGTTGTGATCTTTTGGTTCAGAAGAACTTCTGCCGTGATGGTTCATGGTATTGGAAGAACGATAACCACGAACCTCGAGGACTATCACAAGGTTACTAATATCCTCTGGAACGAGCAAACACTACCAACATGAAGTAAGTAGGACGAATCTCGGGTTCAAGAACCCAGGAGTAGAATGCCTACTAACTAAATGGCATCACGGGATGCTTTCGAGAATGATGGCCAGAATCATCACACTGGGAATATAGAGTATTGCAAGATTACTGGGTGATTCTCTAAGACACCTAGGGTCATAATAATAACTCCAGCATATATATCGAGGTAACAGAGTACCTCAACACACTGGTTAGTGTGGTAATCTGGCCCAAAGGAGCACCGGGAACAGGAAGAAGGGATTTGCAATTACATCAAACTATTTAGAAACCTGGGATGACTCGGACAGCATAACGGCTGTAAAAGCCCAAAAAGATTTTGAGATCCAAGCAAAAAGGGAGCATAACCACTTAACATCATAATGTCAAGGTTCTGAGACCAACAGTTGAACACACAGAAGTAGTAGAAACTGAACTGCGGGTTGAATCCACCATTAACGTGATCCTGATAAATAGGATCAGAAGCCTAGTTCTTAATCCCCGTAGAAAAGAAGAAGGTGACTCGGATCAGAAGGGCATGGGGTAATGGAGTAAAAAGAGCCTTACGTTCCCTTCCACAATCAATTCCCTGATATAACTAAAGAATTTCTAGACATGACTTCGACCGGTTTCGCTTACTAATCCTACAGGCAGTCAGGCTCTGATACCAAAGCTGTCAGGACCCCGATCCTAAGTCACACAGGTCTAGCATGTAACACATCATATCACTTTGCGGCCTCACGCATGGTATCCCCACGGGTGCCACCTTACCTGGCCCGGGACCGTTTGCGCATTTTGGCACACGTATATGATAGTGTCGCTAGCATCCATATGACAAAGAACCTGGGCTGACATGACTAGTTATAAACCAAAAGTGGAACTAAATTACAGAGACATGCATACATGACCCAGCAACGAACCTGTCGGCCATCAACGTATGAACCCAAGTCGTAGCAAGCTACAAGGACTTAAAGGAACAACGCGTGACATTTCCCCTAAGGGACAGACAAAGGAACGAAGAAGGACACATGCCGGCCAGCCTAAATGTTCCAGAGCAGTAGCAAGCTACCAAGGCTCAGTGGAAACACTAGGAGGTATTTCCCTGTAAGATAGGCTACCAAGGGTAAACAACTAGGTGTCGGATCCCACACATAGCAATACACATTACACGTATGCATAACACGCAAGTATGTGTTTTACAACATGACATCACAACATAACTCAACAACTCATATAGATAGAGGCCCAGAAGAGCCATCATAACATTTATTACAAACAGAGGTCACATGACCCAACATACAGAGCATATAGGCAACGGAAGCATAACATGTCTGAGTACAAACAACTGCAAATGAAAAAGGCTGAGAAGCCTGACTATCTACCAGACCCTCCCAAGGGTACAAGATCGTAGCTAACGTAACAAGCTAAACGTCGAAGTCCATGCGGAACCACTAGTGAGACTGAAGTCTCTCTCCAAAACATAAATTAAGCAAACGTGAGTACAAAGGTACTCAGCAAGACTTACATCAGAACTATCTACATATGCATGAGTATCAACAAAAGGGGTGGTGGGGTTTGACTGCAGCAAGCCAGCTTTGACTCGGTGCCTATCCTGAACTACGACTACAAGTAACTCTTTTGAGGTGGCGCACACGAGTCCACATATTCACCAATCAATACACCACTATGGATCCGCTCCCGTCTCCCTACGAGAAGGCCATCCATAGCACTCACGCTTATCTTGAGCATTTTAGAGTATCCACTTTCACTTCTCTATGAACTGTATAGGTAACCCAGAAGTCCTTTACCACGGACACGGCTATTCGAATAGATCAATTGTAACCCTGCAGGGGTGTACTTCTTCACACATGTTTCCACCACTTAGCGTCTGCACACGACATGTGCTCGATAGACTTCAAGCGAAAGCCGACGTGGGTGTGGACCACGACCTAACCAACCACTCAAGTCTCTAGTCCAGGTTTATCGCCTATTTGGGTTCCTTCCGCGGGGAGATCCGGCCGGGGTGTCGCTCACGGCCCCAAACGATGTGTACAGGGTTCCCGAGTCACCAAACGGGCGACTGTACACCATGCCATGTACCTGCCGCGTCACAGCCCACCTCGAGGGTCAGCGCTGCCGACGACCTCCAGTAAACTACAAACACCGAAACTAGTTGCAACTCCTGGACAAAGGACAAGGGCAGTCAATAAGTCGAGCGGGGTCATATTTCAGGGCCCAACGTGTGGTAGTAGCTGTTCATGGATCAACCAACACAGAACTCAGTTCTTGAGGACGGTTTCAACGAGACAACCGACCATGTACTCCTACGTGGCCTCTCATCGCTACCTTTACCAAATCGTGTTCACACACTTCGCTCTCAACAGTAGGACATGAAGAGCACATTCCAATTCATCCCCAATGAATCAGACCTGACACAACTCTAAGCAATAGCAGGCATAACCAGAAAGCATGAATGAGTAGGCACATCATGGCTCAAACAACTCCTACTCATGCTAGTGGGTTTCAACTATTTACTGTGGCAATGACAGGTCATGCAGAGGAAAAGGGGTTCAGCTACCGCAGCAAATAGCAGTTGAAACATTGTTGTCCTAATGCAATAAAAGAGAGCAAGAGCGAGAGAGTGAGATTGTATCAGAATGCTCAATGGGGTTTTGCTTGCCTGGCACTTCTGAAGATAGTAATACTCTTCATCGGTGTCATCGAACTCATCGTCGGAGCTACGTCCACTTAGAGGGAACAAAACCGGTAAACAAGAGAGAACACAATCAATGCAATGCAACAATATGATGCATGATCATGACATGGCAATATGTTGTTAGTTGAGCTAATGCAACTAGCAACCATATTAAATGAAGTTGATTTGAACCAAGGGTTCAAATTCAAACTCCATATGTTAATATTCAAATGGCATTTAATTGATTTGACCTGATCAGCAGGCATAAGTTGCTCAAACATGCATGATAATGCCATAAGAAGATTCCTTGAATTTTTCTGATCAATTTTCATATATAAATTATTTTCATTGGAGTAATAGATTATTTTATGTGATTTTTAGAAGTTTTAGCTATTTTCTGAAATAAATAAATCATTTCTGATTTATTTGAAATCCCAGAAAATAGTTACTGCGTCAGCACTAGGTCATGCTGACATCAGCAAGTCAACAGGGCGCCGTCCAGGTCAAACCTGACGTGTGGGGTCCACACGTCAGTGGCTGCATTGGGTTCTCATCAGCCGGCGAAGTATCTTTAGAGTAAAACCAGGTTTTATTCCAGTCTTTTGGGTGACTCGGCAGACAGGCATAAGGAAAAATAGAATCGCTCCTTCTTTGAATGGAGATGGCTCCAAGTTCCAGACTGGGTCCATTGGTATACTCATTCTGCCGGTTTAAATAATAGAACTCTCTGAAGAGTTCAAGGCTGGGTTCCTCTTAAAGATAGACATCATAGAAGACCTGGAAGTTCCAGATATTTGATACGGAATTGGGTCTGATATCTTGTGGATGGAGTTGAAAGAAATGCAGAACGTCTCGGAAAAACTTAGAGCCGGGCGGTGAAAATCCCCGGTTCATGTGATCAGTAAAGACAATAACTTCATTATCCTTGGGGTTGGGTTTCTCTTCGCCCGGTTTAGGGGCGCAGTAAGACATGACAGACTTTTTGGGCAGGTACCCAATCTTGACAACATCAGCAAGTGTAGCCTCAGCAACAACAGAAGGGACCAAATTGCACGTTGTGATGGTCTTCGGCGGCATTGTGAACAAAGCCTAAAATAAGAAACAACAAATCGAAAGCCAGGCCAGCGTATTCGCTCCCTAGCAATCAAGACCCCAACAATTCCACCTCAAACTGGATTAGGTTTTACCCTCACCGCAAGGGGACGAACCAGTATAAACTCCATGTGTCCTTTGTCTTGTTTTTAACCCCTTTAAGATAACCACGTCGCTATGGCTCAGCAATTAAGTCCTTTCCTTAGGACATCTGCCGTGACAACTCCACGACAATACCCGTTTCTCTCTCTCGGCCTGTTCATCAAATATCGTCATTATTTCACTAGCACGATCGAATGCTATGAGAATAGTAATAGTGCAAGAGTGTCATGGACTAAGCTGAAATCTGCAAACATTTTATTCATAAAGGAGAAGACATGGCAATTTGAGCTCTTTGTTAGATAAACAATAATGCATATGAGAGCCACTCAACATTTTCATCGTGGTTTTCTCCCAGGTACTACTCAAAAACCAGAAAATAAATTCAGAGAAACACACTGAAATATTTTTGGAGTTTTTGATTTTTCTCAAAGAAGGCAAAATAAAGAAAGAAAATAAAAACGAGAAAACTATTTACACGGGAGAGCCCCTAACAAACAAAGAAAAGAAGAGAGATTTTTTTGGGGGGTTTTCTCAAGGTTTCTCAAACACACAAAAATAAAGCAAGATAAAAATAAACCTAGCATGGATAATACAATGAAAAAGTGTGAACACCGACAACTGAAATGAAATGTGTGAACATGAATATAATGTTGGTGGAAACACGTACGCCCCCAAACTTAGGCTTTTGACCTAGCTTGGTAATCACCACCCGTAGTAGCCATCCGGTCCCATGTCAAAATGTTGTGATGGCGGCACCTGAGCGTCCCACTCCTAAGGCTCCTCCTCTGCAGTTGTCTGGGCATTCCGATAGGCAACAATATCTGCTGGCATAATCATGTATCTGCCCCTGGCAATAGAATCAAACAAAGCAGGTGCAGGCAACGGAATAATATCATGGGTAATTTCAGTAAAGACTAAGTTATAAGGAACATCCATAGTAGTGTTCTCGCCATCAATAAAGTGACGATGTGCCATAGCTTGAAGATGTAAGTAAACCTTGGGCAAAACAATAATCATGCTGGCGTACCTGAATGTTAAAGTGACTCCCTAAACGAGTAGCATAAATACCGCCATGAATTTTACCCTTGGTCCTATTGAGGTGAAGGCGACGTGCGACAATAGCTCCTAAGCTATAAGTATTATCGCCATAAAGTGTGTGACGTAAGACAGCGAAATCTGGGGCACTGAGTGCACAAACCTTTTCTCTAGCAAGTAAACACTTTGCAATGAATATAGCAAAATAATACACAGAAGGAAAATGCAGGCTAGTGGCAGTGACACTCGACACCCCTCTCTCATCTCACACTGACAGAGTACGATAAAAGTCCTCGGAGTCTGCAGGCCTAGGCTCTCTTATTTCCCCATCAGAAGGAATCAAGCATATATCACAAAATTTAGTAAGTGGTATCTGACGGGTTTCAGCATATAAATTAAACTACGGCTCTGGAGGGTTATTCCTACTCAAAAAATGAAAATTTTGCACAAAGGAATTTGTAAGGAGATGGTATTGTCCACACTCAGTGGCGATGAAATCGGTGAGGCCAGCATTAGCAGCAAATTGTGCGAACTCTTGATGGATTCCGGCTCCGTCCATAAATGGGTTGTGCGGCCATTCACACGGCCGCACCTCCGCCATTCTTCGGGTTTGGAGGTCATTGTCCGATGACTCCCCAATAACTCCCTTGGAGTTCTTCTTGGAAGCAAACTTCCTAAAGAAACTCATCTTATTCCTATAAATAAAATTCTGAAATTTTTAGTCCACAAATATTTGTCGACAAAACTTCACAAGAATGATAGCAACTACTCATAGACATGCATAGAGGCCATTTTGAGGATTCAAACTACTTAGAACTCTAAGAGTTCAACATGCAAGCTCATCGACACCAGCACGAAGAGAAGCTAATTATTAAAAATATAAACCACTAAAGTAAAAAACTAATTGGAGCAATGGGGGAGTCACATACCAAGTAGTAATCCCCCAACATAGTTTTGGGAACAGAGCTTCGAGCAAAGAGATCGAAATCCGCGGGTTTGACAGCAAGAACACAAGAGAGAGAGAGAGAGAGAGAGAGAGAGAGAGAGAGAGCACTGGTGATTTTTTTATGGAGGTAGGGGACGAAGTGGACTAAAGAGATAAGTGAGGGGGCCCACGTGGGGACCACAACCATCAGGGCACGCCTGGGGCTGATGGCGTGCCCAGGTGGGTTGTGCCCACCTGGTGCACCCCCTCTAATGTTATCCGCGCTAACAATTCTAAAATATTCTGAAAAAATTGTGTTAAATTTTCAGGGCATTTTGAGCACTTTTATTTTTTGGTCATTTTTTATTGCACGGAAAAGAAGTAAACATACAAAACATGGTATTTTATTTTTATTAAACTAAGAAAAACAGAGAATAAAAGGTAGGGACAGAAGGTAGTGCCTATTAAATTCATCAACTTCATACCTCTAAAAAATGATCCATTAATAAGGTTGATAAAGTCTTATTAACAACCACTTTCAATTAGTATGAAAGCGAAGAACTTTCGTAAAATACTAAGTTACCTCAACGGGGATATTTATATCCCCAACAATAAGTATATCAAATATGTTTTTGGCAGTAGGTAGAGGTAGTTGAAAGCTTCCAATAATGAGTGTCAGAGAATTTTCAATAACATTAATACCATTCACTTGGATTTGTTTCTTTGTAAAGTGCACCATAGGCTCATTACCATTGATATGAAAAGTGACGTTGCTTTTATTACAATCAATAACAAGCCCTGCAGTACTCAAAAAGGGTATACCAAGAATAATCGACATGTTGTCTGCTACTTCTCGAGCTTGCGTTGTATTCCCTCGAAGAGGAAAGGGAGATGCAGAACAGTAGCGTAAGTATTTCCCTCAGTTTTTGAGAACCAAGGTATCAATCCAGTAGGAGACCACGTGCGAGTCCCTCGCACCTGCACAAACAAATAAGAACTTCGCAGCCAACGCGATAAGGGGTTGTCAATCCCTTTACAGTCACTTATGAAAGTGAGATATGATAGAGATGATAGTTTATATTTTTGGTATTTTTTGATTTATAAGAACAACAAATAAAAGCGATAAAAGTAAAGTAGATGTAGATTGATATGTTGAGAATAGACCCAGGGGCCATAGTGTTCTCTAGTGGCTTCTCTCATGATAGCGATATTCTACGGCGGGTAAACAAATTCCTGTCGAGCAATTGATAGAAAAGCGAATAATTATAAGACTATCTAGGTGTCACATCCCTGGTTCTAGTAATGCCTAGTGTTAGCTCTTGGTGATGCATCATGTTTACTTTTCATAGAAAATTTAAATAGGGATGACAAAAACCCCTAGCACCACCTAACTCAACTAGGGTTACTAAAATACTTTTTCAATGAACCTGAAATGCCCTTCTAAAATGTTCATCATCTTGCCTTGGTCTTAAACCTCTGACAAAAATGGTGCACAATTTTCTAGGTCATCCTAAGGTCACTGGACTAAATCATATGTTAATTTCATTTGGGCATTTAAATTCTATAAAATATTTTAAATGTCCAAATAATTCTAAACTGAAATGTTCCATGTTGGTTATATGCTAAATAGTGGACATGAGAAGTTTGGTGATTTTTGAAAGTGCCTAAGCATTTTTAGAAAAGCCACAAAGTTACAAAAGAAATAGAAAAACAGAAACAATAAATAAAAGGCAGCGAGAGAGAAGTTACCTGGGCCGACCTACCTGGCAGCCCAAGTGGCCAGACCAGCCCACCTGGCCCCTCCCGTGTCGCCTTCCTCCTTGCCAGGAGGATGGGCGCGTGGCCGACGCACGCCGGCGCACGCCCGGCCACCTCCTGCTTGGCGCTCCCCCCCCCCCCGCTTCTTCGGGTGGTGCCACGCATGCCCCTGGAACCCCCTCGCACTCTCCCTCGTTCCTCCCCCTCCTCTGTTTCTCTTACGCGCGGCCGCCGAGCGCAGCCATCGCTGCCGACAAGCATCGTCGTGGCCACAGCCACTGCCTCGCCTCGCCGATGCGCTCAGAGGCTCCGCCTCGACCCCTCTTCCTCCTCACTGAGCCACGCCCCGCGGGAGCCCCTACAACGCTACCATCGGCTTCGTCTTCTTCCTCGGACTCTGGCGATCGTCGTCATCGTTCCAACCGCACCAGCCTCTCCCCCGAGCTAACTCCGGCGCCACCGCACCCACTGTGAGCCTCTCCATCTAACCCCACTCTCTGTTTCCTCCCTGGTATGCAGTAGTCGTTGCTCCGTGGACGTCTGAACGCGCCGCCACCCGCGCTCGTCGCCGGTGGTGCTCCGGTGACCATATGATCTTGGGCTTGTGCCCCTTGCACTCCCTGCATCACGTAGGAGCCGCAGGTGCTAGCGCCGCCCCGCCTAGGCCACTGCAGCAATGAGCCCGAGGTCGACCGAGCTTCGGCCGCCACCGAGCTCGTCGTCGGCACCACTCCGGCCACTCCCCGGCCGCGCCACTACCACGGTTGGATGCGGACGAGCGTCCGCATCCCATAGTTGTGCTACACGCGCCAAACGGCGCTCTGTAGGCGAATCCCGCAGCGCACCGCCGCGTCTGGACTCGCCGGCGGCTAAACGCCGATGACCGCTGACCCGTTGACCAGCGTGGGTTGACCCCACTGCCCGGTTTGACTTCCCCCTCTCTCTCACTGACTTGCGGGCCTCGCCCGACTAATTACTCTAGTTAACACTAACTAACTAGTTAGGTTAGTTACAACAGTCACTAGATAGTGGGCCCTGCCCAGTTAGTTTGGGCTAACAAGTGTAGGGGATCGCAACAGTTTTCGAGGGTAAAGTATTCAACCCAAATTTGTTGATTCGACACAAGGGGAGCCAAAGAATACTCTTAAGTATTAGCAGCTGAGTTGTCAACTCAACTACACCTGGAAACTTAGAATCTGCAGCAAGACAGTTTAGTAGCAAAGTAATATGATAGTGGTGGTAGCGAAATAAAAGTAACGATAGTGTTTTTGTAGTTTTTGTAATAGTAGCAACGGAAAAGTAAATTAGCAACAAGCAATATAGGAAAAGCTCGTAGGCATTGGATCGGTGATGGGAAATTATGTCGGATGCAATTCATCATGTAGAAGTTATAACCTAGGGTGACACAGAACTAGCTCTAGTTCATTAATGCAATGTAGGCATGTATTCCGAATATAGTCATACGTGCTTATGGAAAAGAACTTGCATGACATCTTTTGTCCTACCCTTCCGTGGCAGCGGGGTCCTATTGGAAACTAAGGGATATTAAGGCCTCCTTTTAATAGAGTACCAAACCAAAGCATTAACACACAGTGAATACATGAACTCCTCAAACTATGTTCATCACCTGGAGTGGTCCCAATTATTGTCACTTCGGGGTTGCCGGATCATAACACATAGTAGGTGACTATAGACTTGCAAGATAGGATCAAGAAAACACATATATTCATGAAAACATAATAGGTTCAGATCTGAAATCATGGCACTCGGGCCCTAGTGACAAGCATTAAGCATAGCAAAGTCATAGCAACAACAATCTCAGAACATAGTGGATACTAGGGATCAAACCCTAAGAAAACTAACTCGATTACATAATAGATCCTATCCAACCCATCACCGTCCAGCAAGCCTACGATGGAATTACTCATGCACGACAGTGAGCATCATGGAATTGGTGATGGAGGAAGGTTGATGATGACGATGGCGACGATCTCCACTCTCCGGAGCCCCGAACGGACTCCAGACCAGCCCTCCCGAGAGAGATTAGGGCTTGGCGGCGGTTCCGTCTCCCAAGAAGATATAGGATCTGGGGGTACGTCGGTGGAGCACCAGGGGGCCCACGAGGCAGGGGCGCACCCTGGGCAGGGGGGCATGCCCCCACCCTCATTGACAGGGTGTTTGCTCCCTGGTGAAGATCTTCTTGCAAGTATTTTTTTTATATTCCAAAATAAATCTCCATTGATTTTCAGGCAATTCCGAGAACTTTTTATTCTGCACAAAAACAACACCATGGCAGTTCTGCTGAAAACAACATCAGTCCGGGTTCGTTCCATTCAAATCATGCAAGTTAGAGTCCAAAACAAGGGCAAACGGGTTTGCAAAAGTAGATACGTTGGAGACGTATCAACTCCCCCAAGCTTAAACCTTTGCTTGTCCTCAAGCATTTCAGTTGATAAACTGAAAGTGATAAAGAAAAACTTTGACAAACTCTGTTTGCTCTTGTTGTTGTAAATATGTAAGCTAGTATTCAGGTTTTCAACAAGATCATGAACTAACCACATTCACAATAACTTTCAGGTCTCAAGACTACTCACATCAATGTCATAATCAACTAGCGAGCAATAATAATAAACCTCAGATGACAACACTTTCTCAAAACAATCATGATATGGTATAACAAGATGGTATCTCGCTAGCCCTTTCTGAGACCGCAAAACATAAATGCAGAGCACCTTTAAAGATCAAGGACTGGCTAGACATTGTAATTCATGGTCAAAGAGATCCAGTCATGATCATACTCAATGCAAATTAATAGTAATACATGCAACGACAGAGGTAAGCAAGGATGATGACTCTGCATAAAAGTAAATAGATATGCCCTTCGCAGAGGGAAGCAGGGATTTGTAGAGGTGACAGAGCTCGATTTTTAAATAGAATGAATAACATTTTGAGTGGTATACTTTCATGTCAACATAACAACCAAGAATCTCGATATCTCCCATGCTACGCACATTGTAGGCGGTTCCCAAACAGAATAGTAAAGTTTATACTCCCCCAACCACCAACAAGCACACTCCACGGCTAGCCCGAAACAACGTGTACCGTCCAAACCAACAACAGCCCTGGGGGAGTTTTGTTTAATTATTATGATTTTGAGCATGGGACTGGGCATCCCGATTACCAGCCATTTTCTCATGAATGATGAGCGGAGTCCACTCATCGTGAGAATAACCCACCTAGCATGGAAGATATAGACAGCCCTAGTTGGTACATGAGCTGTTCGAGCATACAAACCATAATTTCATTTCAAGGTTTAGAGTTTCCCACATACAAATTTACTTGGAAAGGCAGGTAAATACCGCATATAGGAAGGTATGGTGGACTCATGTGGAATAACTTTGGGGTTTATGGAAGTGGATGCACAAGCAGTATTCCCACTTAGTATAAGTGAAGGCTAGAAAGAGACTGGGATGCGACCAGCTAGAGAGCAACAACGGTCATGAACATGCATTAAAATTAATCAACAATGAATGCAAGCATGAGTAGGATATAAATCACCATGAACATTAATATTATGAAGGCTATGTTGATTTGTTTCAACTACATGCGTGAACATGTGCCAAGTCAGATCTCTTAAATCGTTCAAAGGAGGATACCACCCCATCATACCACATCACAACCATTTTAATATCTTGTTGGCACGCAAGATAGACCATTATAAACTCTCAGCTAATTAAGCAGGGCATAAGAAGCTATGATCTCTAATTGTCATTGCAAGCATGTTTCATTCATAACAAGCTGAATCAGGAACGATGAGCCATCATATTTACAAAAACAAGAGAGGTCGAGTTCATACCAGCTTTTCTCATCTGAATTAGTTCATCATATATCATCCTTATTGCCTTTCACTCGCACGACCGAACGGTGCGGATAATAATAATAGTGCACGTGCATTGGACTAAGCTGGAATCTGCAGACATTTAATACCAGAGAGAAGACAAGGTAATATGGCTCAAGGTTAAATCAACAACAAAGCATATGAGAGCCACTAAGCATTTTAATCATGATCTTCTACTTTTGACCCCCAAAGAAATGAAAAGAAACTATTTACACGGGAAAGCTCCCAACAAGCAAAAGAAGAACGGGAAATCTTTTTGGGTTTTCTTTTAACTGCTATTACAAGCAAAGAAAGTAAACTAGCTAGATGCCACAACAGATATTTTTTGCTTTTTCTTAAGGTTTTTCTAGCACATGAGAAAAAAGACTAAGAAAAAGAAATTGAAACTAAGCATGGATGGTGCAGTGAAAGAGTATGAACATGGACAACTAGAATAAGTGTGAACATGAATGTAAAGTCGGTGAGAAACACGTACTCCCCCAAGCTTAGGCTTTGGCCTAAGTTGGTCTATGGCCACGGATCGAAGCCACTCCCTCCAGTGTACTGAGATGCATCCTCTGGGTGCCACTGGTTGGCGAGCTCATCCAGCTCCCACCCATAAACAGATTGACGGGAAGGATCAAGTGGTGGTTCTGGCTTAGGCTCTGAAGCTTGTGCCTGGCCTTGGTAGTTGTATAAGGCATCTGATGTGATGAGGAATACGCCTGTAGACAAATCAAACAAAGATGGTGCAGGCAAGGTAACAATTTTACAGTATATTTCATCAAACCTTAATTTATAATTTAGTTACCTATTTTTGTCCTTAACAATAAAATCATGAGCTACCATGCTCTTGTAGTCTAGATAAACAGGGGCAAGCAATTTTTCTTCCTTCTCATGATGCCTAATAGGTATTCTAAAATGTTCAGCAAGGCGAGAAGCAAAGATGCCTCCAAAGACGGGCCCCTTTGAGTGGTTCAGACTCAGTCGTTTAGCAACGATGGCACCCAAGCTAAAGTTTTGTCTTGAAACAAAGCATGGCGCAAAATGATAATATCAGGGGCAGTAAGATTCCCACTGTTCGCACGACCAATTAAACATCTACTAGCAAATAAAGCAAAGTAGCGCAGAAGAGGGAAGTGTATACTAGTGATTCTTGCCCCTGAAACTTGTCTAGTTTCCCCTACAGCTATCATATCAATAAACCCTTGAACGTCTTCATGACGTGGTTCATCAAGTCTACCTCCAAAGGGTAGTTTGCATATTTCACAAAAATCTAAGAGTGATATCTCCTTAATCACATCATATAAACAAAACTCCACCGTAGGTGGTGTTTTCTTAGCATGAAAATGAAAACTTTGCGTGAAAATATTGGTGAGTAAGAGATACTGTTCTTTCTGGTCATGGAGGAAGTCAGTGAGGCCTGCATTATTTGCCAACCAATAAAAGTCTTCATAAATAATGGCGGACATCATGAAGTCATTACACGGCCATTCGCACGGTCGAACTTCCGCCATACGAGGAAGATTATACTTGGGCTTCTTATTTTCCTCTTTCTTCTTCTCCTGTGAGCTCTTGCTGGAGGAGCCCCTCAACAATCTTTTTATCATTTTCCTTTTATGAAAATTTCTAAAATATTTAGTAACTCACAATAAAAGTTAACCAAACTCAACAAGATTGATAGCAACAACTCCTATAAGTGCCTAGAGGCTATATCATGCATTAGAACTACTTGGGACCAAGAAAATTTGACATGCAAGCTCAAGAACAAGGTCACCACAGCAGCATAAATTTGCAATAAATAAAGCACTAGAACAAAAACTAATTGGACCAATGGAGGAGTCACATACCAAGGAACAATCTCCCCCAAACAGTTTGGTGAATGGTGCTTTGAGCAAGGAGATCAGAAATGGCAGCAAGATGAGCTAGAACTTGGGTTTGAGCTGGTTGGTGATTTTTTTGGGAGGAAGACGAAGAGCATGGGTGCAGGAATAAGTGGAGGGGGGCCACGTGGGGCCCACGAGGCAAGGGGGCATGCCCTGGGCAGGGGGCGCGCCCTGGACCCTCGTAGCCAACTGCTGGCTCCCCTTGCTGTGTGTTCAGTGCCATATTTACTCAAATATTCTAGAAAAAAATCATATTTCATTTTCATGGCATTTGGAGAACTTTTATTTTTGGGGTATTTTCCTATTGCATGGATAAGTCTGGTAACAGACAGAAAATGCTATTTTTGCTTTAAGTAACCTAATTAACAGAAAGTAAAAAGAGGGTACAGAAGGTTTGTGCTATCTAGATTCACATATCCCATGCTCATCAAAAGGAATCCATTAACAAGGTTGATCAGGTCTTGTTAATAAACTCTTTCCGAGTAACATGAAACCGGAGAATTTTTGAATAACACTAGGTTACCTCAATGGGGATATGTATGTTCTCAACAATAAGAATGTCATATGTCTTCTTGGTAGTAGGAAGAGGAAATTCAAAACCTCCAATAGTAATAGTTGAATTTTTTCCAATATAATTGATACTGTGGACCTGAGGTTGTTTCCTCAGAAAGTGTACCGTATGCTCATTACCATTGACATGAAAAGTGACATTGCCTTTGTTGCAATCAATAAAAGCCCCTGCAGTTTTCAAAAATGGTCTACCAAGGATAATAGACATGCTATCGTCCTCGAGAATATCAAGGATAACAAAGTCCGTTAGAATAGTAACATTTGCAACTACAACAGGGACATCCTCACAAATACCGACATGTATAGCAGTTGATTTATCAGCCATTTGCAAAGATATTTCAGTAGGTGTCAACTTACTCAAGTCAAGTCTACGATATAAAGAGAGAGGATAACACTAACACCAGCTCCAAGATCACACAAAGCAGCTTTAACATAGTTTTTCTTAATGGAGCAAGGTATAGTAGGTACTCCTGGATCACCTAATTTCTTAGGCATTCCACCCTTAAAAGTGTAATTGGAAAGCATGGTAGAAATTTCTACTTCAGGTATCTTTCTTTTGTTGGTAATAATATCTTTCATATACTTAGCATAATGATTTGTTTTAAGCACATTAGTGAAACGCATACTCAAAAAGATAGGCCTAATCATTTCAGCAAAGCGCTCAAAATCCTCATCATCCTTTTTCTTGGATGATTTCGGAGGAAAAGGCATGGGTTTCTGAACCAGTGGTTATGTTTCCCTACGGTGCTTCCTAGCAACAAAGTCTCTCTTATCATAACGTTGATTCTTTGATTGTGGGCTATCAAGATCAATAGCAGGTTCAATCTCTACATCATTGTCATTACTAGGTTGAGCATCATCATGAACATCATCATTAATATTATCACTAGGTTCATGCTCATTACCAGATTGTGTCTCAGCATCAGAAATAGATATACCATTGGGATTCTCAGGTGTGTCAGCTACAGGTTCACTAGGAGCATGCAAAGTCCTATCATTTTTCTTTTTCTTCTTCTTAGAAGAACTAGGTGCATCTAATTTAGATCTCTGAGAATCTTGCTCAATTCTCTTAGGGTGGCCTTCAGGATACAGAGGTTCCTGAGTCATTTTACCACCTCCAGTAGCAACTCTAATAGCATAGTCATTATTCTTACTATTTAATTCATTGAGCAAATCATTTTGAGCCTTAAGTACTTGTTCTACTTGAGTGGTGACCATGGAAGCATGTTTACTAATAAGTTTCAATTCACCTTTAGCTCTAGACAAATAATCACTCAAGCGTTCAATCATATAAGCATTGTGTTGTAATTGTCGACCAACATAAGCATTGAGGTTTTTTGTTTCACACTAAAATTGTCAAACTAATCTAAGCATTGGCTAGCTGACTTATAACAAGGAATATCACCTTCATCAAATCTATAAAGAGAATTTACCTTTACTACCTGTGTCGGGTTATCAAGACCATGTATTTCTTCAATAGGTGGTAAATTCTTAACATCTTCAGCTTTAATACCTTTTTCTTTCATAGATTTCTTTGCCTCTTGCATATCTTCAGGACTGAGAAATAGAACACCTCTTTTCTTCGAAGTTGGCTTAGGGGCTGGTTCAGGAAGTGTTCAATTATGTTCATTGGCCAGCATATTATTCAGTAGTAGTTCAGCTTGTTCAACTGTTTTTTCCCTGAAAACACAACCAGCACAACTATCCAGGTGGTCTCTGGAAGCATCGGTTAGTCCATTATAAAGACATCAAGTATATCATGCATCTTAAGAGGATGACCAGGCAAAGCATTAAGTAATTGGAGAAGCCTCCCCTAAGCTTGTGGGAGACTCTCTTCTTCAATTTGCACAAAGTTATATATTTCCCGTAAGGCAGCTTGTTTCTTATGAGCGGGAAAATATTTAGTAGAGAAGTAATACATCATATCCTGAGGACTACGCACACAACCAGGATCAAGAGAATTAAACCAGGTCTTAGCATCACCCTTTAACGAGAACGGAAATAGCTTAAGGATATAGTAGTAACGAATCTTTTCATCGTTGGTAAACAGGGTGGCTATATCATTCAACTTAGTAAGATGTGCCACAACAGTTTCAGACTCATAGCCACGGAAAGGATCAGATTCAACCAAAGTAATTAACTCAGGATCAACAGAGAATTCATAATCCTTATCAGTAACACATATAGGTGAAGTAGCAAAAGCAGGGCCATGTTTCATTCTAGCATTCAAGGACTTTTCTTTCAGCTTAGCTAATAATTTCTTAAGATCATATCTATCATTCCAAGCAAGAAAGTCTCTAGCAGTTTCTTCATCCATAACATAACCCTCGGGAACAACAAGCAATTCATATCTATTGGGAGTAGCCTCATCATCACTTTCATAAATATCATCAGTTTCAACATTTGCATTCTCCCTAACCTTAGCAATTTGTTCATCTAGAAATTCACCTAGTGGCACAATATTATCAGGCATAGAAGTAGTTTCATCATGCGTAGCAGAAGTAGCATCATCAAGAACATACGACATATTGGATTCAATAGCAGGAGTACGTGTCGCAGGTTTACTCATAACAAAGGGAGAATCAAGTGCAGAGCTAGATGGCAGTTCCTTACCTCCCCTCGTAGTTGAGGGTAAGAACTTGGTTTTTGAGTCCTTCAAATTCTTCATAGTGATCAACAGATATAAATCCCAAGTGACTTAAAGAATAGAGCTATGCTCCCCGGCAACGGCGCCAGAAAATAGTCTTGATAACCCACAAGTGTAGGGGATCACAATAGTTTTCGAGGGTAAAGTATTCAACCCAAATTTGTTGATTCGACACAAGGGGATCCAAAGAATACTCTTAAGTATTAGCAACTGAGTTGTCAATTCAACCACACCTGGAAACTGAGATCTGCAGCAAGATAATTTAGTAGCAAAGTAATATGATAGTGGCGGTAGCGGCAATAAAAGTAACGATAGTGTTTTTGTAGTTTTTGTAATAGTAGCAATGGAAAAGTAAATAGACAACATGCAATATAGGAAAAGCTCATAGGCATTGGATCGGTGATGGGAAATTATGTCGGATGCAATTCATCATGTAGAAGTTATAACCTAGGGTGACACCGAACTAGCTCCAGTTCATCAATGCAATGTAGGCATGTATTCCGAATATAGTCATACGTGCTTATGGAAAAGAACTTGCATGACATCTTTTGTCCTACCCTTCTGTGGCAGCGGGGTCCTATTGGAAACTAAGGGATATTAAGGCCTCCTTTTAATAGAGTACCGGACCAAAGCATTAACACATAGTGAATACATGAACTCCTCAAACTATGGTCATCACCGGGAGTGGTCCCGATTATTGTCACTTCGGGGTTGCCGGGGATCATAACACATAGTAGGTGACTATAGACTTGCTAGATAGGATCAAGAACACACATATATTGATGAAAACATAATAGGTTCAGAACTGAAATCATGGCACTCGGGCCCTATTGACAAGCATTAAGCATAGCAAAGCCATAGAAACATCAATCTCAGAACATAGTGGATACTAGGGATCAAACCCTAACAAAACCAACTCGATTACATGATAGATCCCATCCAACCCATCACCGTCCAGCAAGCCTACGATGGAATTACTCATGCACGGCGGTGAGCATCATGGAATTGGTGATGGAAGAAGGTTGATGATGACGATGGCGACGATCTCCACTCTCCGGAGCCCTGAACGGACTCCAGATCAGCCCTCCCGAGAGAGATTAGGGCTTGGCGGCGGCTCCGTCTCGTGAAACATGATAATTCTTTCTCCCCTATTTTTTTCTCCTCGAAAGTGAAGATATAGGATCGGGGGGTACGTCGGTAGAGCACTAGGGGCCCACGAGACAGGGGGCGCACCCTGGGCAGGGGGCGTGCCCCCCACCCACGTGGACAGGGTGTCGGCCCCCTGGTGAAGATCTTGTTGCAGATATTTTTTATATATTCCAAAATAAATCTCCGTTGATTTTGAGGCGATTCCGAGAACTTTTTATTCTGCACAAAAATAACACCATGGCAGTTCTGCTGAAAATAGCGTTAGTCCGGGTTAGTTCCATTCAAATCATGCAAGTTAGAGTCCAAAACAAGGGCAAAAGGGTTTGGAATAGATACGTTGGAGACGTATCACATCCCCTTGCCGAAAAACAGGCTCCCGCTGAACGCAATTGCTCCAACTCTTACAAAGGTCAGAGCCCTACCGGGGAATGGGCTAACCGGAATTGACTTGGCCCGGTGCTGGATCGCCTGGCGGATGATTCCGTTGAGCCGTAGGACCGGCTTAATGTGCGACTATACTGGTGAGACCATAGACCCATTACGTCACAGCCCTGATGACTTAGAAGAGGATGTAATCACAGACATGACCAAGACCGTTTTAAATGAAACCCTGGTAGACTGCAGCAAAGTGGGTCTGAGCCCTTTCTGCAAACTTAACCTGGCACGAGAGGTGAGTATTTACTTTAACTGTCTTTACCTTTATTATTTTGATTCTCTTGTCAGCTCAAACTTCCTGCCTCTCATATGCTAAGTCGGCTTTCTGGAAGAAATCCTACGACCATGAAGCCGCTAAAAGGGCCAGGGCTGTCAAGAAAGCCACAAAAAAGCTTGTAAAGAAGACCAAGAAGAAAACCAGACCTTCTAAACTGTTTGGACTGAACTCTTGACTCTCTTGGCTCTTATTTCAATTATCTTATTGACAATGATTATTGCCAGGACAACACTGAGGCCAGCCAGGCTACCGATGAAGAGGTAATCACTATTTCCTCCAGCTCAGAATCTTTGTCGAGACAGAAAATCCGACGAGTAACCCGGAAAGTAACATTTTCACACCCTTTAGCTTATTTGGATCCTCACTTTATTTTGAAGCAACAACAACACGAGAAACGATGTCAGACTCGGAACACCGGAGACGATGAACTGTCCTCCGGCTTACCGAGCACTCCGGTTCGTCAGAAACATTGAAATGAGATCTTTCCATACTCAAACTCTCTTTACCCAGTGGAGGGTCTTATACGTCAATCATTGAACTCTTCCGATTCGAACTATCAGGAGACCTCTCGCTCTTCCTCTGGCGATTCATCTCAAAGTCAACTTCCGGCTTTCAAGACTGCCCCTGGGTAATGGTTTCTTCCCTGTTCATCTTTCCTTGAATCTTTATAACTTTGTACTAACTCACTTTAACCCATGCAGTGGCCAAGCAAAACCCATTAAGAGAGCCAAGGTAAGCAAACTAGCGGCTGATCCAGCAGTCATTGAGCCGGAGCAGCGAGTTTCAACAAAAGGTGTTCAGAAGCCAGCAGAAGAAGCTACTGACGATATTTCTCCTGAAATTCCTGACGCCTATATTGACTCCGCCAACGTCGACTCTGCGACTACTGAACTGCCGGCCCTGTCTGAACCGGCATATAATCAAACTGGAGATGTTACAATCACTGGTACTGCTTTTAGAGAGCCGGGCAATCCAACAGTTCTGGCCAAACACACTGCCAAGCATGAACTTATTGAGAAACAGAAAGTGAAGTTCGACATGGCTCAATATGCACAGCTGAGCAGCAGTGAAGAGCTTTGTGGATATCTTAGCCAAGTCCATAGCAGTCGTGACCTTGAGATTGACATGGTGAAGCAAATGCACAAGAAGTTTGAGGTAAGACTCTTATCCAAATTATATACATCCTTCCAGCCCCCAAGTCTATTGGATATGATAGAAGTGAATATGTTGTAGACCTAGAATAATCGACTCCTTTGTGAATCAACACACATTTTAATAGGAAGTATGTCTTTGATGAACATTGCATGTGTAGTCCCCAAGGGCCGGCTTAATCAGCATGAATGAGTCGGTCCTATTTTTCTTTGTATAGAACTTGCCTGTATACCCCTCATAAGCCGGCGGTAATGATTATTTTGCCACCGCGTTAGTATAGATGAATGATAAGAAAGAAGTTATATGCATTAGCCCCCAAGTGCCAAGTACTCTTGCTTGCAAAGTGCTTGGAACTTTATTGATATGAACCGGTATTAAAAGAACACTTCAGCATCCATTAGCCCCCAAGTGCCAAGTGTTATTGCTTGCAAAAGGCTTGGGACTTCAATTCTTGTAAACCGGACAATAATTTATTTCATAACATTTTGCTTATACAGGATACTATTGCTGAATTGCAAGTGCAACTAGATGATGCAACGAACCGGCTTAAGCATCAAGAATCTGAGACCCAGAAGGTTGAATCAAAATTTCAGTTTAGTCTGTCTGAAACAAATAAGCTGAACGCTGAACTTAAGACGGAGAAGTCTGCTTGGGCTGAAGAGAGAACCACTTTGATTGCAAGAGATGAAAAAGCTGAAACAACCCTTGAAAAGTTGACAACTGAACTCACCGCGTTAAAGCGTCGCGTCTTTGAAATAGCTTTAGCTATCTTCGGTGAGCCGCCATGTTGTAAACTGAAATTTCTTTATGTAACATAACCCGCCACTTGACCAATTCATGATTCGTGTAGGTAGCAGAAGCAGTAATCGTGGCAGAGAGCCGCTTGTAAAGCTTAAGGCCATTTATACCCTTGTGGAGCAGTTATACACTGGAGCTCAGTGCGCATTAGCTACTGTCTCTCCATCCAACCAGGCACCAAAACTGTTTGTAGATGTCTTGAGGAGACTGTCGGTGCTGCCTGCCAGGTTTCATGAGATGAAGCGGTCTTCTGCGAGAGCCGGTGTAGTAACGGCATTGAGCCGGGCTAAGGCATGGCTACCGGAGTTAGATCCAGCTCACTTAGCCACATGCTATCCAAGTTTGAAAGAGGATGGTACAGCCTTTGACCAAAAGGATTTTGCGGCCTGTGTTAAAGACATCCCCCCTTTGGCCAATCTTATGCAAATGAAACAGACCTATCAAGATATCAGGCAGCTTACAGTATTGAAAATTAGAAGATGCCCACTCTGTCTTACAAAGTGATGGAGCTAATCCCTCCAATCAGTAAGCATACTTTTGCCCCTGAAATGGATCCGTCCGATCTTATCGATGAAGAGGATGAATTTGAGTCTTTGGCTGGCGTCGATTGGCTGTCACAAAACTTTCAGATGGAGGAGACCGAAGAACCAGAAAGGGATAACCCGGAGGCTTGAAAACGGCAAGGCCAGGGAGAATGAAACGTCGGGCGGCTCATGTACTTGATCCTGTTATAAAAACACTTTGATTTTGTTTGGCTCACCTCGTCTTGTAATAGGATAGCGAAACTTTAACATGTCGTGCCATCGTGCTCGGTTCTTGTTCTCTTGATGATATTATTCTCTAGTGGCTTCTCTCATGATAGCAACTGTGTAGAGTTATCGTTTATTCAGCTATAACTGTGTAGAGTTATCGTTTCAGAAGTAAGATTGTTACTTTCTGGCGCCTTAGAGCCGTTCATTGGGTTGGGTTTTCAGAGACCCAGAGAGGCCTCAAATATGAGCCATAAGTAGAGGCAGCTTGGCCGAACTTGCAAAGAACGCAAATCAACACGAAACTAGCCTTGGTGGCCACTTGAAGGTACGTGTGTGCTATGAGCCGGCTCTCACAGTACCCAATCGATATTTGAACCTAGACAAGTACATGTCTTTGTTTTAAATATAGACTTTTCTAGAGTACGCGGGGTCAGAGTTGCATCTTGCATCATAGGCCGAATTATCCAAGTTTCAAGGAAGGCGACATTTTGAGCCTGGATCTATCCTGACTATCTGTAAGCCATGCTCTAGATACTTGGTGAACTAGCCATGGTAGAGAGAAACAGGTATGAACTCAACTTGTTTTTGTTTTTGTAAATATGTTAACCTAGTATCCATGATTCAGCCTATTATTATCAAACATGTTGCAATGACAATTAGAGATTATAGTTTCTCATGCCTTGTTTAAGTAGCTAGGAGTGGATAATGATTTATCTTGGAGGTCAACATTGCATTAAAATGAGTGTGATATGGTATGATGATATGGTATCCTCCTTCGAATGTTTCAAGTGGCTTGACTTGGCGCATGTTCATGCATGTAGTTAAATCCAAACCAACATAGCCTCTATGATATTTATGTTCATGGTGTCCATATCCTACTCATGTTGATATCCAATGTTTATTATGCTTAATGCATGTTGATGACCATTGTTGCTTTCTAGCTGGCCGCTTCTCAACCTAGTTGCTAGGCTTCACCTGTACTAATTAAGCGGAAATACTGCTTGTGCATCAAATCCCAAAACCAAAGCTATTCCAAATGAGTCCACCATACCTACCTATATGTGGCATTACTCTGCCGTCCTAAGTAGTGCCACCTCTAAAAACTTCAAATAAGCATCCTTTTTGTGTGCTTGGATTGTTCATAGAGTGACAGGAGGTAATCAGTATTTTCCATGCTAAGCGGGTTATTCCCATGATGAGTGTTTATTCACTTGTCCTTTTACGAGAGGGGCGGTAATAGGGATTCCCGGTCCTGAATTCAAAAAGAAAATACTTACAAATAATCAAAGAAAAACTCCTACAGAGTAAAAACCTTTACTTTACCGCTTGGGAACCACCACTAATGTGTTTAGCATGGAAGATATTGATGACTGATGGTCGCGAAGTAAATATGAAGGGTGCATCTCTCAAAATTACATTTATCTCCGTTTTAAAATTCTAAGCTCTGGCACCTATGCAAATCACTGGTTCCCTCTACAAAGGGACTATCTATTTACTTTTATGTTAAGTCATCACCTTCTCAAAAAAGCGCCAGATCCGAAAGCACTATTGCCATCCTCATGCATTGTATGTAGTTAATGTTGGGTGTTAGCAAGATGCTACTTCTCGAGCTTGCGTTGTTTTCACTCGAAGAGGAAAGGGTGATGCAGCACAATAGCGTAAGTATTTCCGTCAGTTTTTTAGAACAAAGGTATCAATCCAGTAGGAGACCACGCGCGAGTCCCTCGTACCTGCACAGACAAATAAGAACCTTGCAGCCAACGCGATAAAAGGGGTTGTCAATCCCTTCTCGGTCACTAACAAAAGTGAGATCTGATAGATATGATAATATAATATTATTGGTATTTTTGATAAAGAATAAAAGTAAAGGAAACAAAATAAAAGTAAAGTAAAGCTAAATAGTTGATGGAAGATTGATATAATGAAGATAGACCCAGGGGCCATAGGTTTCACTAGTGGCTTCTCTCATGATAGCAGATTTCTACGGCGGGTGAACGAATTATTGTCGAGCAATTGATAGCAAAGCGCATAGTTATAATAATATCTAGGAATGATCATTGTATATAGGCATCACGTCCGTGACAAGTAGACCGAAACAATTTTGCATCTACTACTATTACTCCACACATCGACCGTTATCCAGCATGCACCTAGAGTATTAAGTTCATAAGAACAGAGTAACGCTTTAGGCAAGATGACATGATGTAGAGGGATAAACTCAAGCAATATGATATAAACCCCATCTTTTTATCCTCGATGTCAACAATACAATATGTGCCTTGCTGCCCCTGCTGTCACTAGGAAAGGACACGCAAGATTGAACCCAAAGCCAAGCACCTTTCCCATTGCAAGAACTACAGATCTAGTAGGCCAAACCAAACCGATAATTCAAAGAGACTTGCAAGGATATTTAAATCATGCATAAAAGATTTCAGAGAAGAATCAAATATTGTTCATAGATAATCTTGATCATAAACCCACAATTCATCGGATCTCGACAGACACACCGCAAAAAGAATTACCAAATAGATCTCCAAGAAGATTGAGGGTAACCTTGTATTGAGATCCAAAGAGAGAGAAGAAGCCATCTAGCTAATAACTATGGACCCGAAGGTCTGTTGTAAACTACTCACAACTCATCGGAGAGGGTATGGTGTTGATGTACAAGCCCTCCGTGATCGATGCCCCCTCCGGTGGAGCTCCGGAACAGGCCCCAAGATGGGATCTCATGGGGTACAGAAGGTTGCGGCGGTGGAACTAGGGTTTCGTGGTGCTGTTCGATGGTTTCAGGGTACGTAGGTATATATACAGGAGGAAGAGGGACGCCGGTGGAGCAATAGGGGCCCCACGAGGGTGGGGGGTGCTACTTCTCGAGCTTGCGTTGTATTCCCTTGAAGAGGAAAGGGAGATGCAGCACAGTAGCATAAGTATTTCCCTCAGTTTTTGAGAACCAAGGTATCAATCCAATAAGATACCACGCGCGAGTCCCTCGCACCTGCACAAACAAGTAAGAACTTTGCAGCCAACGCGATAAGGGGTTGTCAATCCGTTTACGGTCACTTACGAAAGTGAGATCTGATAGAGATGATAGTTTATATTTTTGGTATTTTAGTTTATAAGAACACAAAATAAAAGCAGTTTAAGTAAAGTAGATATAGATTGATATGTTGAGAATAGACCCGGGGGCCATAGTGTTCTCTAGTGGCTTCTCTCATGATAGCGATATTCTATGGCGGGTAAACAAATTAATGTCGAGCAATTGATAGAAAAGCGAATAATTATGAGACTATCCAGGCATGATCATTGTATATAGGCATCACGTCCGAGACAAGTAGACCGAAACGATTCTGCATCTACTACTATTACTCCACACATCGACCGCTATCCAGCATGCATCTAGTGTATTGAGTTCATAAGAACAGAGTAACGCTTTAAGCAAGATGACATAATGTAGAGGGATAAACTCAAGCAATATGATATAAACCCCATCTTTTTATCCTCGATGGCAACAATACAATACGTGCCTTGCTGCCCCTACTGTCACTGGGAAAGGACACCGCAAGATTGAACCCAAAGCCAAGAACTTCTCCCATTGCAAGAACTATAGATCTAGTAGGCCAAACCAAACCAATAATTCGAAGAGACTTGCAAGGATATTATGAGCACACATAAAAAGTTCAGAGAAGAACGAAATATTTCTCATAGATAATCTTGATCATAAACTCATAATTCATCGGATCTCGACAAACACACCGCAAAAAGAGATTACATCAAAGAGATCTCCTCGAAGACCGAGGAGAACTTTGTATTGAGATCCAGAGAGAGAGAAGAAGCCATCTAGATACTAGCTATGGACCCAAAGGTCTGTGGTAAACTACTCACAACTCATGGTGAGGGCGATGATGATGATGATGAAGAACTCCGTGATGGATCCCCCTTCGGTGGAGCTCTGGAACAGGCTCCAAGATTGGATCTCACAGGAACAGAAGGTTACGACAGTGGAATTAGGGTTTTCTCTCAATTGTCGAAGGTTTCAGGGTACATAGACTTATATAGGAGGAAGGAGGACACCGGGGGGGGGTGCTCTAGGGGCCCACGAGGCAGGGGGGCGCGCCCTAGGAAGGGGGCACGCCCCCGCCCTCGTGGACACCCCGAGGCTCCCCTGACGTTGTTCTCAAGTTCCCTGTGCGTGATTTTCTCCAAAAATATCTCTCGTGAAGGTTTCAATTTGTTTGGACTCCGTTTGATATTCTTTTTCTGCAAAACTCTGAAGCAGGCAAAAAACATTAATCTGGACTGGGTCTTTGGGTTAGTAGGTTAGTCCCAAAAATGGTATAAAAGTGTATGATAAATCCCATTAAACATCCAAGACTTCATAAATAATAGCATGGAATAATCAACAATTATAGATACGTTGCAGACATATCAAGCATCCCCAAGCTTAATTCCTGCTCGTCCTCGAGTAGGTAAATGATAAAGAAAGATTTTTGATGTGGAATGCTAACCAACATAGTTTCTCAATGTAATTCTCTTAATTGTGGCATGAATGTTCAGATCTGAAAGATTCAAGATAAAAGTCTATATTGACATAAGAAATAATAATACTTCAAGCATACTAACAAAGCAATCATGTCTTCTCAAAATACTATGGCTAAAGAAAGTTATCCCTACAAAATCATATAGTCTGGCTATGCTCCCTCTTCATCACACAAAATATTCATATCATGCACAACCCCGATTTCAGCCAAGCACTTGTTTTCGTACTCTATCTTTTCAAACCTTTCAACTTTCACGCAATACATGAGCGTGAGCCATGGACATAGCACTATGGGTGGAATAGAGGTGGTTGTGGAGAAGACAAAACGGAGGAAGATAGTCTCACAACGACTAGGCATATCAACAGGCTATGGAGATGCCCATCAATAGATATCAATGTGAGTGAGTAGGGATTGACATGCAACGGATGCACTAGAGCTAAGTATGTATGAAAGCTCAACAAAAGAAACTAGTGGGTGTGCATCCAACTTGCTTGCTCACGAAGACCTAGGGCATTTGAGGAAGCCCATCGTTGGAATATACAAGCCAAGTTCTATAATGAAAGTTCCCACTAGTATATGAAAGTGACTAAACATGAGACTCTCTATCATGAAGAACATGGTGCTACTTTGAAGCACAAGTGTGGAAAAAGATTGTAGCAATTGCCCCTTCTCTCTTTTCTCTCATATTTTTTTGAGGGGCTTTCTCTTTTTATTTTATTAGCCCCTCTCTATATTTTTTTGGACCATCTCTTTTTTTATTGGCCTTTCCTCACATGGGACAATGCTCTAATAATGATGATCATCACACTTTTATTACAACTCGAAATTACAACTCGATACTACAACAAGTATGGCTCTAGATGAATGCCTCCGGCGGTGTACTGGGATGTGCAATGAATCAAGAGTGACATGTATGAAAAATTATGCATGGTGGCTTTGCCACAACTACGATGTCAACTACATGATCATGCATGACAATATGACAATATGAAGCGTGTCATATGAACGGAACGGTGGAAAGTTGCATGGCAATATATCTCGGAATGGCTATGGAAATGCCATGATAGGTAGGTATGGTGGATGTTTTGAGGAATAATATGGTGGCTGTTTTGTGGAAGGATATATAGTTGGTTTATGGTACCGGCGAAAGTTGCACGTTACAAGAGAGGCTAGCAATGGTGGAAGGGTGAGTGCGTATAATCCATGGACTCAACATTAGTCATAAGATCTCATATACTTATTGCAAAAAATCTACGAGTCATCAAAACAAAGAAATCAACGCATGCTCCTAGGGGGGAGGTTGGTAGGAGTTAACCATCGCGCGCCCCCGACCTCCACACAAAGGTTGGCACTCTACAAATACCTCATGCTCTAACTTCGTCACATAGCGGTTCACCATACGTGCATGATACGGGAATCACTAACCTTAACACAAGTATTTCTCAATTTCATAATAACTCCACTACCATGACTCTAAGATGACTATCCTCATATCTCAAAACAATTATCAAGCATCCAACATCTCATTCTATTCAATGCACTTAGTGTGAATATTTTACTACATTGAAATTGGATGTCTATCATGTGAAGACTAGTTTCTTTAGCCTAAACACATTACCATGCTGTTTTAATAGACTCTTAAATATATATAAGTGAAGCATGAGAGTTCAACAATTTCTACAAAATATAACCACCACCGCGCTCTAAAAGATATAAGTGAAGCACTAGAGCAAAAAACTATTCAACTCAAAAGATATAAGTGAAGCACATAGAGTGTTCTAGCAATTCCTAGGCCATATTTAACTCTCTCAAATAGGTGTGTCCAGCAAGGATGATTGTGACAAAATAACAAGCAAAGACTCAAATTATACAAGACGCTCTAAGCAAAACACATATCACGTGGTGAATAAAAATATAGCTCCAAGTATAGCTACCGATGGATGAAGACGAAAGAGGGGATGGCTTCCCGGGGCATCCCCAAGCTTAGGCTTTTGATTATCTTGAATTTTACTTGGGGTGCCATGGGAATCCCCAAGCTTAGGCCTTTTCTACTCTTTGTTCCTTAGTCCATCAAAGCAATACTCAAAACTTGAAAACTTCACAACACAAAACTTAGACAAAAATTCTTGTGAGCTCTGTTAGTATAAGAAAGCAAACCACTACTCAAAGGTATTGTAATGAACTCATTCTTTGTTTATATAGGTGTTAAAACTACTGTATTCCAACTTATCTATGGTTCATACTTGCCAAAACTACTCATAGATGCATTGAAATAAGCAAACAACACACGAAAAACAGAATCTGTCAAAAACAGAACAGTCTGTAGTAATCTGCAGGTTTTGCCTACTTCTGGAACTCCAAAAAATTCAAACTAAATTGTTAAATTTTAGGAATTTGTCTATTAATCATCTGCAAAAAGAATCAACTAAATAACATGCTCCAGTAAAATCTGACGACTAGTTTAGTAAGCGCTAACGATTCTGTTTTTCACAGCAAGATCACATAAACTTCACACAAGTCTTCCCAGAGGTTCTACTTGGCACAAACACTAAACAAAACATGAAACCACATCTAATCAGAGGCTAGATGCAATATTTATTCCCTAACATCCACAAAAACAAAAACAAAATATAAAGTTGGGCTGCCTCCCAACAAGCGCTATCGTTTTACGCCCCTAGCTAGGCACGATACAAGATAAATCTAGGGAATGCCATAGTGATATGATATGTCGTGAAAGATCATCTCATATTCCCTACGTTCAGCAGCAAGCTTCCTTAGTGGCAAGCAAAATTAATCAAAAGGGCTAAATTTAAGGGGACAAAATTCCCCTACATCAATCTCAGGAGGTATAGGTTCCTCTTTTGGCCCTTTGTAGTGAACAACCACTTCATCATTATAGGCATTCTTTTGGCAGAAGGTCATAAGCCTTCGCTCAAGGGAGAAGCCTAACCCATTATTTTGAACAGCAAAATCATCATTCATCTCAGAAATTCGATCAATCAAGACCTTAATAGGAACCTTTTTTCTAAGGTTTTCATTAAAAGCAACATGATCAGGCGATCGCAACCGCATTATGTCTTCTTGATTGAACAAGATAGCCTCTATAGGAGGTCGGCCGGCATCTACCGCGTAATGAGCAAAGATTTCTTTGGCCTCTATCATGATAAATCTAAATTCATGAGCCAAAAAGATAGTAGCTGCACGCTTAACAGAAGAATGCTCAATATTGGAAAACTCCAAAAAGATTCTCTGAATACAGGGATGCATATGGGTAAATTGCCTTTCAATTACTACTATAAGCATGGATACATCATCTGCAAGGCTACTAGTTCTGTGAAGAATAGAGCCACCCATAGTTGGCAAAGCACCGGTACAAGTAAAGAAGTCTTGAAGAACTCCTTTTCCAATGATATTACCACTACCAACCTGGAACTTCTTAATATCTAAAGTGGTAGCTTCATCCGGGGGGTCAACATAGACGTTGCCCTTGACATTACTACCCTTCTCGATAAGATCGTCCCCCATCTCAGACATGGGGGCAATCCGGCAAGCAAGCAGCACACACAAGCAAACAAGAAGCAAGCGAACGATAAACACATGGCAGAAGAAGGGCAAATAAAACGGCAAGGGTGAAGTGGGGGAGAGGAAAACGAGAGGCAAATAAATGTAATGCGAAGGATAAGGGTTTGTGATAGGTACTTGGTATATGACTTTTGTGTAAGTCTCCCCGGCAACGGCGCCAGAAATTCTTCTTGCTACTTCTCGAGCTTGCGTTGTATTCCCTCGAAGAGGAATGGGAGATGCAGCACAGTAGCATAAGTATTTCCCTCAGTTTTTGAGAACCAAGGTATCAATCCAGTAGGAGACCACGCACGAGTCCCTCACACCTGCACAAACAAATAAGAACTTTGCAGCCAACGCGATAAGGGGTTGTCAATCCCTTTACGATCACTTACGGAAGTGAGATATGATAGAGATGATAGTTTATATTTTTTGTATTTTTGTTTATAAGAACAGAAAATAAAAGCGGTAAAAGTAAAGTAGATATAGATTGATATGTTGAGAATAGACCCGGGGGCCATAGTATTCTCTAGTGGCTTCTCTCATGATAGCGATATTCTACGGCGGGTAAACAAATTATTATCGAGCAATTGATAGAAAAGCGAATAATTATGAGACTATCTAGGCATGATCATTGTATATAGGCATCACGTCCGAGACAATTAGACCGAAACGATTCTGCATCTACTACTATTACTCCACACATCGACTGCTATCCAGCATGCATCTAGTGTATTGAGTTCATGAAAGTGCAGTATATCGACTAGAGGGGGGTGAATAGGCGATTTTTATGGAATGCTTCAAAACATGGAAGTTTCAAAGACAAATGATAGAACCGATCCTATTTATATGCAGTGGAAGGTAGACTACACTAGACATGCCATAGTCAAGTATTCAATGAAGTGAAAGCATGAAGACTAAAAGCAGCTAGGCGGTATGGATCATGATGGAAGATTGAATGAAGCCAATCAGAACAAGTAGTCACACAGTGAAGTCAATTAAATAAGGCAAGTAGGTAATGACTTCACAAAGGCCGACAGTAAGTAAGGAGAAGGGAAGGATAGAACCAGTAGCTCGGGGAAGACAGTGATTTGTTAGACCAGTTCCAGTTGCTGTGACAACTGTACGTCTGGTTAGGGAGGCTAAGATTTAACTCAGAAGACCGCGTCTTCACCTTATTCACCTTGAGCTAAGGATACCTAGTCCTCGCCCAATCACTCTGCTAAGTCTTCAAGGTAGACTTCCAAACCTTCACAGACTTCGTTCACCGGCAATCCACAATGACTCTTGGATTCTCAGAACGCGACGCCTAACCGGCTGGAGGAAACACAGTCCTCAAGTGTAACAAGTCTTCAGGTCACACAGACAGAAAGACTTCAGTGATGCCTAACACTCTTTGGCTCTCGGTGTTTGGGCTTTGTCCTCGCAAGGATCTCTCTCTCTCAAATGCTTCAGAGGTGGGTTTCTCTCAAACGACAAAAGCCGTGTAATAACTCTGAGCAGCCACCAATTTATGGTGTAGGGGTGGGCTATTAATAGCCACAGGGCAACCCGACCTGATTTGTCCGAAGTGACCCTGGGTCACTAAGGAACTGACACGTGTTCCAACGGTCAGATTACAAATACACACGGCAACTTTACTTGGGCTACAAGTAAAGCTGACTCATCCAGCTCTGGATAAGATTTGCTCTCATTGTCTTCGCTCGAAGACATAGGATTTGGTTGAGCATCACTTCAGTCACTCTGACTTAGTTCACTTGGACCCCACTTAACAGTACAGTGGTTCCTATGACTCAACAAAGAAGAAAAGGAAACAACGAAACATCTAAGTCTTTGCACTCCATAGTCTTCACACAATGTCTTCTCATGTCATAGACTTCAATATGATTATCTTCATATACCACCATTGTCGTCAATGTCTTCATACATTTTTAGGGGTCATCTTCGGTAGGTAAACCGAATCAATGAGGGACTACAACCTGTGTTATCCTGCAATTCTCACAAACACATTAGTCCCTCAACCAGGTTTGTCGTCAATACTCCAAAACCAACTAGGGGTGGCACTAGATGCACTTACAATCTCCCCCTTTTTGGTGATTGATGACAAACTGGTTGAAGTTTTCAACGGGGATAAAAGTATGTGAAATTTTATAGGATAAAGGTATTGTCTTCATAAGCAGCAAAAGGCTCCCCCTGAAGATGTGCATATAGTAGATTTGCTTTTGAATGCAAATGCACATGGCAGGTTGTACTTGTGGAGATCCTCTTCAACTTATGAAGACAATTCATCATGCACATTTGATATGTCGTATATAATGATATGCATAATGAGAAATGGATGTCTGCAAAATGACTAAGTGCGGAATATATCGCAGCACATGCGGAATTTATCATCGCATTACAAAGTACCAGAAAACGTAGCAGACGACCATCAAGTTTAAGTGTTACAACTCAAAGAACCAAATGTAGCAAAAACGAGAGTTGTAAACACTAGGCAAAATATAAAGCACCCGCCCATATGGACCCACTTGAAGACTATGAACTCATATGCTTCTCTCCCTTTTGTCAGTAAGGACCAAAAAGGTTTTAAGACATAGAGCCTCTACTCGTTCCCAGTTGGAGCAGGAGAGGATGCAGGGTCGGCGTTAGTGTTTGGCGGTGCAGAAGTAGTTGGTGCAGTGTCGACACGCGCTGAGGAAGGAGGTGGTGATGTAGCATCATCTTGATCATCTATCACCCTGGCATCAACCGTTGCAGCGGAGGAGGAGTAGTCAGAGTCTTCAAGAGACGGAGTTCGATGCAGAACAGCATTCCTTGGAGGAGTGTGGTCAAACTTGAATCTTTCAGTGAAGCCATCGTCTTGAAGATCTGCTTCAACACTCAGCAAAGTCAAACTCTTCCATGACCTCCGACAGGTTTCATGAGCAACAAAGGCATTCTTGGTGGCAAGGTTGCGACTGCGATTGACATCCACCAAGAGGCTTTGCATCTGACGCTTCAGCCAGTAGTGATGCTTATCCTGTTTCTGATGTAAGGCAACGAGAAGCTCTCGGTCGTTGAGAACACGAGATCGCTTCCGAGGCCTTTGGGCAATGGTGCTTTCAGTAGCTTTAGTCTCTGCATGGCGAGGTAGGTGAGTACGGCCAGCCAGAGGATAAACGCAAGAGACTGCTGGAACTCCTTCAATTTGTTGAGCGAAGCTCTGGTGATCAGCGTTGTGAAGACTAACAGGCTCTTTGGCAGGCTCTTGGTATATGGCTTTAGGTGACATATAAAGCTCTGGCAAGAATATATGATGGTTGCGAGCAGAAGGCTGATAGTTGATAGCAGAATGAAGCTTGATGAGGCGCATAATCCATGGAGCGTAGAACTTGAGACCAAAAAGATCAGAGCCTGACACAACCAACTGCCTGATAAAGAAATCTTGCGCATTGAAGGTGATGCCATTGAAGATATAGAAGACCAATGTCTTCATTGTGCCTTCAAGCTTGGCTGATGAAGAATGTCCTTTGACGGGCCATAAAGTTCACCTGATGATATGATATATGGTGCGTGGCGGATACTCAAGGTCTTCAACAAAGAACTCCTTTGGATATTCAGCATCGTTTGGCAAAGGCTTCATCATGCTCAGCATCTGGCTCATGTTGGGCTTGGGCTTCTGAAAGATACTCTCCAAAGCTTCATTGTGTAGTTGACAGCCAGGTTCATACAGTTCTCGTGGAGTGGGCAGGCCAGTAAGCTCAATGAGATCAAAGGCTTTAGCTTCATGATGGACATTGCATGTCATCCACTCAAGGACCTATGTCTTCAGATCCCTGCTGTAATCTCGAATGTGGAGGGTTGCATAGAATTGTAGAAGTAGTTCTTCATTCCAGTGCTCTTTGTCAGTCACAAAATTCAGAAGGCCAGCATCACAGAAGCAATCAAGAGCTTCCTCAAGACAGGGTAGTCCAGTAGTGGCTTCAATATCAAGACGCATATGAGGGAAAGTGCGCCCTTGATCATAGAGTACTTGTGAATAATAACTGCGATGCTGATGGCTCCAGAACCTATCTGATGATATCCTTGGCTTGGAATAGGGGTTCTTGGCGCTGTCAAAGAACGTGTTGTGCGCAGTGAAGCCATTTGCATTGAAGGACCCTTGAGAAGTGGCAGTACCTGGGAACCTTGGCAGTCTTGGCTTAGGCTTCTGAACCTGAGGCCTGTGCTCAACATGGTAGTCAAATTGAGGACCAGCAGCAGGCGGAGGAATCAGAATGGGCCATCTGACAGAGACGAGCTGATCATCTTTGTCGTATGCTTGCTCAATTGTATGGGGCCGTGGAGGCGGAACAGGAGCAGTGGTAGTGGCTTCAGGCTGCTAAGTGGCTTCAGGTGTAGCATTTGCTTCAAGTGCCATTACATCAGGCACCACATTGACTTCAGGTGCCACATTAGCTTCAGCCATGACAACGTCATTGGCTTCAGTGGTGGTGGTGGCAGCCTCAGAATTTGTAGCCTCCACTTCAGGAGCTGGAGGGTTGGACACGTTCTCCTCGAGAACAGGGGTTGTGGTAGCACGTGCTTCTTCTTCTTCAGGTTGTTCTTCATCGGCTGATGCAGCCGGAATATCTTTAGCCGCTTTGACTTCAGACTCTGGGAGGTTCACAGTAGGAGAAGCTTCAGGGACAGATTGTTGCTCTTCTCCTTCTGGAACACTTGAAGTAATGACTTGGGGCCTTGGTCCTTTGTGAAGCCTATGGAATGATGGCGACGCCTATGGTGATGGAGTTGGTTGGGCCCCAAAGTCTTCATCTTCAAATGCCGAACTAGTGACTTGGGTTGGGGGAGTTGCTGGTGTATCTTGTGGGTGATCAGCCCATGAGTCATCTTGTGCAATTGGCGTCAATGGACGACCAATGCTGATGTGTTCGTTGTTCGTGAGAACATGCGATGATTCCACATTGTACTCGATCTGAGGAAGGACTTCATCATCTTCAACATTGTCATGAGGACCAATGTCTTCAGCTGCAGTGGGGTCAACAGCTAGAATGTCTTCAGCCTCTGTGGGAGCAGGCTCATGAACAGGCATGCGACGTTCTTGGTGTGTAGACGCAGGACGAGCAACAGAAATGGGCTCGACGAAAAGGGGCTCTGTTGTAGCAGCCCGGGCCTTCTTGGTCTTGCGCTTCTTAGTGGGGGGAGCATCATCAGTGTTGTTCTTGCGCTTGCGGGCTTCAGCTTCAACCACCTTTGTCTTTTTAAGCTCTAAAGCGACTGGGGTGACCTTAGGGTTCGTGCCTGTCATGCTGGAGGGAGGACAATGCTAGGCTCTGCCTGCCTTGATTCTTCAGCTTGGGTCACAATTTGCTTCTTCTTCTTCTTGGCAGCCATCCTGGGTCAATGCCAGGACTCCCAAGGGCCTTGCGCTTTTCAGCTTCATTGTAAGCTTGGACGCATTTGGCTGCCAAGGCCTTGATTCGCTCATGAGAACCTTTGGCTTCTTCACGCCTCTTGCGAAAGGCTTCCTTGAGCTCATGCATCATGACTTTGAAGTTCTGGATTTCTTGGACGCTGAGCTTGGCCATATGTTTCTTGAACTGAGCCTTTTCATAGTCAATCATTTGCTTCAGCTCACCAATTCTCTGAGCAAGAGCTAGCTCAGAAGCAATGGCGCCATTGAAGGAGACGCTGAGGCCAACTGGAAGCTGCAGATCGTCAAAGCGGAGATTGGGGGTATCAAACCACTCATCAATGAAGTTGTTCAACACTTCCACGTAAAAGAGCGGCAAATCGTTGAAGATTTCTGCATCTTGCTTGCTCTTTATCAATTGCTCCAGAGCGTCATCAGCTAGATCTTCATCACTTGAAAGATCAATTGCTTCATTAGCGTTCTTCAGAACAGCATCAGGAGTTAGAGCTGGACTGGGGTTGTGCACGGGCTTCTTCCTTAGCTGTTTGCTCTTGGAAATGCGAGAGTGCTCCTCAGATTGCACACTTGGTGCAGGTGGGGCAGTGGCCAACGGCTTCACTCTTGAAGCAATTGGTGGAGTGGTCTTCGAAGCCTTTGATTTCTTCTTCTTCTTTGGCTTCGGAGATGCAAGCACTTCATCAGAATCAGCGATGTCTGTAGGTTGATCCACATCCGCCCCTTGAACCCTTATATGACTGATGAGACCTTCTAAGTTGTAGAAGGGCCCAACCAGATTAGGTTCAGCTTCGCGCGTGCCATCGGCATGGGGCGTAGAGGGGCCATGATTGAAGTCTAATCCCCAATTCTTCTTGTTTTCTTTGGCCGAGTTCTTGGCATACTGAAGATTGCGCTTGAACAGATTGTCGTCGCGACACCATAGCAGTGAAGATGGGTCGGCATCTGCTGGTTGTGGCCCTCTGACCATACAAGGATAGAAGCCTTGAGCAATGGCTTCAGCTTGGGTCCTAGGTGGAAGATCCTTGTACATAATGTCTCCCCATGGACGCTTGATGGCATTCTTTTCAGCATACTCTTGAGTCACGAATCTGTACTTAAACAACTGTTCAGCCCAATATCTTCGAATCCATTGGATTCGAGTCTTCCTCTAATTGTAGTCCTCCTCTGGATCAGTCTTGTACATTTCACTGAGGTCAGGAGGAAAATCTTTGGAGGTGTTTCCACGGCGCTGCGTGCCACCCTTCCTAACAGATTTGTCAGTAGCCATTGGGATCAAATGGAAAGGCTTCAAACTGAACGGCTTCAACACTGGCAAATGCTTCGGTCTGCTGGTCAGACAAGAACTGGCTTCGGGAGAGTGAATATGACGCTGCAAGAATTCTGCAAATGAATGCAGACTATGAGAACCAAGGGATTCTCCCACGGACATGTACCTTTGACAGCATTAGAGATGCGAGGGAATGGGAAGAGGTCATATGCATTCTTAGAAGATTTTGAAGATAAATCAGTTTAGAAGACTTTGACCTCATAGTGCGAAGACATTCACTTTTATGTTGAAAGTTGGTTCCAGATTTGTACGAATCCATGAATAGGTACAAGTGAGGAATCTAACTACGTGTGAAGCATAAGTGAATATTCTAGGCAAACTATGAGATGCAGACATGATAGATCCATATATGTGGAGGTATAAACTTCTTATGGTGAAAAGTGATGAATCTATTGGATCAAGAAGATGGTAAAAAGAGAGTTTTAATTTACCACACGATGAACTGCTAGACGGAGAGGAAGTGGATGCCAAGCAGTTCGATCTTCCGTGCCCTAACTTGGCGATGGAGGACACCTACAGCGGCGGCGGAGGAGACGATGTCCGTGGCCGGCGTGAAGACGGCGTCGACGAGGTCGCGGCAGCGAAGCGCTTCGTCGCCGGTGTCGTCGAGAGCTAGCGGAGGCACTAGGGTTGGTCGAGGTGGAGAGGTGGTAGAAGAATTTTTTACCGTGATGGGACATGCATTTATAAGCATGGGAGACGGCACAGCGCAATTACGTAGGTGCCCCTGGCGGTTCACATCTGAGGGACACGTGGCAGGCATGTAACACATTGGGAGTTGTCCCACGATCCCACGCACGCCTGGACTATCGGGGTGGTCGTTCTGGCTTCTCCGGGTTTCAGGCATAAATGATTGAGCATTAAAAACAGATTTAAAGTTTGTCTCTGTATCTTCTGCTGACAAGGACGTAGAGAAGATATTCAACGGTTCCAACAGAATGCATATGATTTGGATAGATAGAGTTTGAGGTGAGGAAGCATAGAGAGGTTAGGGTCTGATCATATTCACTTAGTTCAAAAAAAATCAAATAAGAAGACATAGCTATAAGTGAATGTTGTAGAGGACAAAACAAAAGTCTATATATGATCTATATGAAGATAAACCAAATGCGAAGACTTTGCAGAAGTAACACCAAGAGAAACACTTCAAACAAAGATCTGCTGGTGGCGTTACCCACCGTATAGGAAGTATTAGACCCAGACACGACGCACAATTATCGTGGCGCTCCGAAGTCAAATTCCACGTTAATGTATTCACACTTAGAATGTAAGTCTTCATTGATTGAAGATATACTTTACTTCGTGTGTTGCACATCTAAGTCATCAATATGCATAAGTGTTAGGATGTGTGCCTGATTACAGGACATTTGAGGATTCTAAGATATTTAGCTCACACCGCAACTTGCAAAACCTTTTCTCATCCAAGGGCTTTGTGAAGATATCAGCCAGTTGCTCTTCAGTGTTGACGTGTATGATATCAATATCTTCCTTCATGACAAGATCTCTGAGAAAGTGATGACGAATTTCAATGTGCTTTGTCTTCGAGTGCTGAACTGGGTTGTTGGCAATCTTGATGGAGCTTTCATTGTCGCAGTAGAGTGGCACATGCTTCAGATGGGCACCATGGTCCTTGAGTGTTTGCTTCATCCAGAGAAGTTGAGCGCAGCAAGATCCAGCAGCAATGTATTCAGATTCAGCAGTGGAGAGTGATACATAGTTCTGCTTCTTTGAAGACCAACAGACAAGTGATCGTCCCAAAAAGTGACATGTGCCTGATGTAGACTTGTGATCAACTTTGTCACCAGCATAATCAGCATCAGAGAATCCAACTAGATCAAACTCTGAGCCCTTTGGATACCATAATCCTAGTGTTGGGGTGTAAGCCAAATATCGAAGTATTCATTTCACAGCTAAGTGATGCGACTCCTTTGGTGCCGCTTGATATCGAGCACACATGCAAACACTAAGCATAATATCTGGCCTAGATGCACACAAATAAAGTAAAGAACCAATCATGGAGCGATATACCTTTTGATCGAAATCTTTACCATTGGCGTCGGGACCCAGATGGTGTTTAGCTGGCATGGGCGTCGAGTAACCTTTGCAATCTTGCATTCCAAACTTCTTCAGGCAGTCTTTGAGATATTACTCTTGAGATATGAAGATGTCGTTGCTTTGCTGACGAATTTGAAGACCAAGGAAGAACTTCAGCTCACCCATCCTTGACATCTGATATTGCTCTTGCATCATGTGACCAAACTCATCACTGTATCTTTTGTCAGTGCAGCCGAAGATAATGTCGTCCACATAGATTTGGCAGACAAACAGTTCATCATCATATGTCTTCATGAAGAGTGTGGGATCCAGGGAACCAGGTTTGAAGCCTTTGCTCTTCAAGAAGTCTTTGAGTGTGTCATACCAAGCACGAGGGGCTTGTTTGAGGCCATTCAGTGCCTTGTTGAGCTTGTATACCATATCAGGACGTTTTGGATCTTCAGAGCCAGGTGGTTGTGCAACATACACTTCTTCTTCAATCCTTCCATTGAGAAAGGCACTCTTCACATCCATTTGATACAGAAGTATGTTGTGATGATTTGCATAGGCTAGCAGTATGCGAATAGCTTCAAGCCTAGCCACAGGAGCAAATGTTTCATCGAAGTCAATCCCTTCAACTTGAGTGTATTCTTGTGCAACAAGACGAGCTTTGTTTCTGACAACTTGACCATGCTCATCTTGTTTGTTGCGATATATCCATTTTGTGCCTATTATGTTGTGCTTGCGAGGGTCAGGATGCTTGACAAGTTCCCATACGTTGTTCAACTCAAACTGTTGAAGCTCTTCTTGCATTGCTTGAATCCATTCAGGTTCCATAAAAGCTTCATCAACTTTCTTGGGTTCAGATATTGAGACAAATGCAAAGTGCCCATAGAAATTTCCTAGCTGTGTTGCTCTTGAACGAGTAAGCGGACCAGGTGCATTTATGCTGTCAATTATCTTCTCAACTTGTACTTCATTTGCAACACGAGGATGAGTTGGACGAAGATTTTGCTCTTGCTGTACATTGTCATCATCAGGAGGATTGTCTTCAGGCTGAGCATTGTCGTCAGGTTGATTTGGAGCAGAAATGATGAGTTCCTTGTCAGGCTGTGCTTCAGAAGGCATGATTTCACCGGTTCCCATTAGCATGATAGATTCATTAGGTGAAGCTTCATCCAACACATTTGGCGGGAACTCTCTTTGTGAACCATTCGTTTCATCAAACCGCACATCCACAGTTTCAACTACTTTATAGAGAAAGATGTTGAAGACTCTGTAGGAGTGTGAGTCCTTTCCGTAGCCGAGCATGAAACCTTCATGTGCTTTTGGCGCAAATTTTGACTTGTGATGTGGATCCTTGATCCAGCACTTAGCACCAAATACTCTGAAGTAACTGACGTTTGGCTTCTTGCCAGTAAGGAGTTCCTAGGAAGTTTTCTTCAGAAGCTTGTGAAGATAAACACGGTTGATGATATGGCATGCAGTATCAATAGCTTCAGGCCAGAACTTTCTTGGTGTCTTGTATTCATCGAGCATCGTTCGAGCCATCTCACTTAGGGTTCTGTTCTTGCGCTCTACGATGCCATTCTACTGAGGTGTGTACGGAGCTGAGAACTCATGAGTGATTCCCATTGTATCCAGATAAAGATCAAGGCCGGTGTTCTTGAACTCAATGCCATTGTCACTTTTGATATGCTTGATCTTGACGCCATAGTTGTTCATGGCACGGTTGGCGAAGCGTCTGAAGACATCTTGCACTTCAGTCCTGTAGAGAATTATGTGCACCCATGTGTATCTTGAGTAATCATCAACAATGACGAATCCATAGAGACAAGCTGTGGTAGTGAACGTGGAGTGTGAGTAGGGCCAAATAAATCCATGTGAAGCAGCTCAAAAGGTTTGGATGTCGTCATGATTGTCTTCGAGGGATGCTTGGCCCTAGTCATCTTCCCAGCTTCGCAGGCACCACATAGATGATATTTCTTGAACTTGACGCCCTCGATGCCTACGACGTGCTTCTTCATCGCGAGAGTGTGCAAGTACCTCATGCCGGCATGTCCTAGCCTTCGATGCCATAGCCAGCACTTTGAAGCTTTTGCTAGAAGACATACGGCAATCTCGGGTCCAGCTGAGAAATCTTCCATATACAGATCACCTTTTCTGTATCCTTCAAAGACTAGAGACTTGTCAGATTCCATTAGTACAGGGCAACGATATTTTCCAAATATCACAATCATGTTTAAGTCACAAAGCATTGAGACAGACATTAAGTTGAAACCAAGGGATTTAACAAGCATGACTTTATCCATGTGCTGATCCCTTGAGATTGCAACTCTACCTAGACCCAACACTTTGCTTTCACCAGTATCAGCAAATATGATGTGACTCTTGTTAGATGGACGTAAGGTTGAGTCCATAAGAAGACTTCGATCTCCAGTCATATGATTTGTGCATCCGCTGTCCATAATCCATTCTGAAGACTTTGGTGTCACTCCCTACAATGCAGTTAGGGGGATAGGCTTCACCAATAGTCAATGTGAAGCATAAACATTTGACGTACAAGTGGATTATGAAAGCTTAGATCCAAGTTAGGACTGATAAGAAGATTAGCAAGCGATTCATGAACAAAATGGATAGTAAGACCATTGGGCATTTGATCTTGCACCCTACAAGTTGTTTTAGGTCCCCAGCAATAGCATCAGACGCCTTTGATTTTTGGCTGGAGACCTTTCCCTGCAAGAGAAAGTTAGTTCTTCTTAACCACCCACATCTTCAGGGGTGGCTTAAAAACAATGAGTCTAAGAGCAGCATCTGAGAATTTTGGCTTTGGAGCCCTAGCAAATAGTCTTCTAGCAGGAGAATAATACTCATAAGAATAAGCAGAAAAATTCTTTGTTTTGTGAATATAGCGGTTTGAGGAAACACGCTCATATTCATGGGTCAGGGTATAATTTCCCTGCAAAACATTGGCGTTAGGGTGACTCAGATGAGTCCTTTGTCTGTATGAAGCCTTAGGATCATATGAAGCCTTTGTTCTGGGGTTTGTCTCTTCCCAGGTGGTGTCATGATGACATTTGCTGGAAGCTTCTCAAGACAACCTTTGGGAACCCAGATCTTCTTCATAGGTGGCCCGTTCCTACAGTTAGTACCAATATACCTGGCAAACACTTCACCATTCTGATTCTTAAACAGTTTATAGTTTGCACCAAAGGATTCATCAATGATAATAGGATTAGCACAAGTGAAGCCACATAAGGTAGACGGATCCACTGAAGGTTCATTTGCAGCAACCCATGTGGTTTTGGGGTACTACTCCGGCTTCCAGTATGAACCATCAACATTCATTTTCCTCTCAAACCCTACACCCTCTTTCCTAGGGTTTCGGTTCAGTATCTACTTTTTGAGGACATCACATAAAGTCTGATGCCCTTTGAGGCTTTTGTACATCCCTGTTTCAAGCAAAGTCTTCAACCTAGCATTTTCATCAGCAATAGTAGTGGTATCCTCAGCAGAGGGGTTAGTTACCACATCACCAGTTGAAGATATTGCAACAGTGGCAGCAGTAGAACATTCAGCAACAGATGTAGCATTATCACGCTCAATGCATTTTAGACATGGTGGTTCAAATCCTTCCTGAGTGGAGCTGATCAGTTGTGCGCGGAGTGACTCATTTTCTTTTTGAAGATCTTCATGAGCCGCTTTAAATTTCTCAAGTTCTCACTTCCATTAAAGCTAATCGTGGGAAAGCTTTTCATGAGTTTTTGAGAGCGATTCATAAAGACCTTCAAGTTACTCATACTTAACATGAAGATTTTTTTATGTCTTCAATTAAGGGCTGAGAACAGGTCATTTCCGCGTCCAACAGTTCATTGCTTTTGTCTAACAGTTTTTGAATATGTTCCATAGCATTCTGTTGTTCAATGGCAATTTTAGCAAGTGTTTTCTAGCTAGGTTTTGATTCACAATCAGAGTCATCTTCACTGGATGTTTGAAAATAAGCATCACGTGATTTTACCTTGGCACCGCGTGCCATGAAGTAGTAGGTGGGAGCAGAGTCGTTGTCCTCATCATCAATGTTGGTGACGGGGTCATTGTCTTCAGTGTTGAAGATGGACTTGGCAACGTAGGCTGTGGCTAGAGCCAGACTTGCAGCACCAGAATCGGACTCCTCCTCAGACTTCACCTCCGCTTCTTCTGAAGCAGACTCCTCCTCTGAATCCATCTCCTTGCCAACAAATGCACGAGCCTTGCTAGATGAATTCTTCTTGTGTGATGAATACTTCGATGAAGACTTGGAAGAAGACTTTGAGTATTTCTTCTTTTTCTTGTCATCAGAATCATATTCCTTGCTCTTCCTCTTCTTCTTCTCATTGTCCCATTGAGGACACTCAGAGATGTAGTGACCAGGTTTCTTGCACTTATGACATGTTCTCTTCTTGTAGTCATGGGTAGAAGCTTCATCATTTCTTGAGCTGGATCGTGAAGACCTTCTGAAGCCTTTCTTCCTGGTGAATTTATGGAACTTCTTCACAAGCATGGCAAGCTCCTTTCCAATGTCTTAAGGATCATCAGAACTGCATTCAGATTCTTCTTCAGATGAAGAAACAGCCTTTGCCTTCAAAGCACGAGTTCGGCCATAGTTGGGACCATAGATGTCACGTTTCTCAGATAGCTGGAACTCATGTGTGTTGAGCCTCTCAAGTATGTCAGACGGATCGAGAGTCTTGAAGTCAGGGCGTTCTTGAATCATCAGGACAAGGATGTCAAATGAGCTGTCGAGTGATCTCAAGAGGGTCTTGAGATTTCATGCTTGGTGATCTTAGTGGCGCCAAGTGCCTGAAGCTCATTTGTGATGTCAGTGAGGCAATCGAATGTGTGCTGGACATTCTCATTGTTGTGTCTCTTGAAGCGATTGAAAAGATTGTGAAGGACACTGATTCTTTGATCTCTCTGGGTTGAGACGCCTTCGTTGACCTTGGAGAGCCAGTCCCAGACTTCCTTTGACGTTTCCAGAGCACTCACACGACCATACTGTCCTTTGGTCAGATGACCACAGATGATGTTCTTGGCCGTTGAATCCAGTTGAACGAGCCTCTTGACATCAGCAGGGGTGATACCTTCACCAGTCTTGGGAACGCCGTTCTTGACAACAAACCAGAGGTCCACATCAATGGCTTCAAGGTGCATGCGCATCTTGTTCTTCCAGTAGGGATATTCGGTGCCATCGAAGACGGGGCACGCAGCGGAGACTTTGATTATCCCTGCAGTCGACATAGCTAAAACTCCAGGTGGTTAAACCGAATCACACAGAACAAGGGAGTACCTTGCTCTGATACCAATTGAAAGTGCAGTATATCGACTAGAGGGGGGTGAATAGGCGATTTTTATGGAATGCTTCAAAACATGGAAGTTTTGAAGACAAAGGATAGAACCGATCCTATTTATATGCAGCGGAAGGTAGACTACACTAGACAAGCCATAGTCAAATATTCAATGAAGTGAAAGCATGAAGACTAAAAGCAGCTAGGCAGTATGGATCAGGATGGAAGATTGAATGAAGCCAATCAGAACAAGTAGTCACACAGTGAAGTCAATTAAATAAGGCAAGTAGGCAATGACTTCACAAAGGCCGGCAGTAAGTAAAGAGAAGGGAAGGATAGAACCAGTAGCTCGGGGAAGACAGTGATTTGTTAGACCAGTTCCAATTGCTGTGGCAATTGTACGTCTGGTTAGGGAGGCTGAGATTTAACTCAGAAGACCGCGTCTTCACCTAATTCCCCTTGAGCTAAGGACACCTAGTCCTCGCTCAATCACTCTGGTAAGTCTTCAAGGTAGACTTCCAAACCTTCACAGACTTCGTTCACCGGCAATCCACAATGACTCTTGGATGCTCAGAACGCGACGCCTAACCGGCTGGAGGAAACACAGTCCTCAAGTGTAACAAGTCTTCAGGTCACACAGACAGAAAGACTTCAGTGATGCCTAACACTCTTTGGCTCTGGGTGTTTGGGCTTTGTCCTCGCAAGGATCTCTCTCTCAAATGCTTCGGAGGTGGGTTGCTCTCAAACGAAAAAAGATGTGTAATAACTCTGAGCAGCCACCAATTTATGGTATAGTGGGTGGGCTATTTATAGCCACTGGGCAACCCGACCTGATTTGTCCGAAGTGACCCTGGGTCACTAAGGAACTGACACGTGTTCCAACGGTAAGATTTCAAACACACACGGCAACTTTACTTGGGCTACAAGTAAAGCTAACTCATCCAGCTCTGGATAAGATTTGCTATCATTGTCTTCGCTCAAAGACATAGGATTTGGTTGAGCATCACTTCAGTCACTCTGACTTAGTTCACTTGGACCCCACTTAACAGTACGGTGGTTCCTATGACTCAACAAAGAAGAAAAGGAAACAACGAAACATCTAAGTCTTCGCGCTCCATAGTCTTCACACAATGTCTTCTCATGTCATAGACTTCAATATGATTATCTTCATATACCACCATTGTCGTCAATGTCTTCATACATTTATAGGGGTCATCTCCGGTAGGTAAACCGAATTAATGAGGGACTACAACCTGTGTTATCCTGCAATTCTCACAAACACATTAGTCCCTCCACCAGGTTTGTTGTCAATACTCCAAAACCAACTAGGGGTGGCACTAGATGCACTTACAGTTCATAAGAACAGAGTAACGCTTTAAGCAAGATGACATGATGTAGAGGGATAAACTCAAGCAATATGATATAAACCCCGTCTTTTTATCCTCGATGGCAACAATACAATACGTGCCTTGCTGCCACTACTGTCACTGGGAAAGGACACCGCAAGATTGAACCCAAAGCCAAGCACTTCTCCATTGCAAGAACTATAGATCTAGTAGGCCAAACCGAACCAATAATTTGAAGAGACTTGCAAGGATATTATGAGCACACATAAAAAGTTCAGAGAAGAACCAAATATTTCTCATAGATAATCTTGATCATACACTCACAATTCATCGGATCTCGACAAACGCACCACAAAAAGAGATTACATCGAATAGATCTCCTCGAAGACTGAGGAGAACTTTGTATTGAGATCCAGAGAGAGAGAAGAACCATCTAGATACTAGCTATGGACCCGAAAGTGTGTGGTAAACTACTCACAACTCACGGTGAGGGCGATGATGATGATGAAGAAGAACTCCTTGATGGATCTCCTCCGGTGGAGCTCCGAAACAGGCTCCAAGATGGGATTTCACGGGAACAGAAGGTTACGGCGTTGGAATTAGGGTTTTCTCTCTGTTGTCAAAGGTTTCGGGGTACGTAGACTTATATAGGAGGAAGGAGGACACCGGGGGGGGGTGCTCGAGGCGCCCTAGGAAGGGGGGCGCGCCCCCCACCCTCGTGGACACCCTGAGGCTCCCCTGACGTGGTTCTCAAGTTCCCTGTGCTTGATTTTCTCCAAAAATATCTCTCGCGAAGGTTTCATTCCATTTGGACTCCGTTTGATATTCTTTTTCTGCAAAACCCTGAAACAGGCAAAAAACAGCAATCTGGACTGCGCCTTTGGGTTAGTAGGTTAGTCCCAAAAATGATGTAAAAGTGTATGATAAAACCCATTAAACATCCAAGACTTCATAAATAATAGCATGGAACAATAAAAAATTATAGATATGTTGGAGACGTATCAGGGGGCGCACCCCCTGCCCTCATGGCCGCCTCTCTCGCTTCATGGCGTGTACTCCAAGTCTTCTGTGCTGATATTGTTCCAAAAATAACTCTCCCGAAGGTTTCATTCCGTTTGGACTCCGTTTGATATTCCTCTTCTGCGAAACACTGAAATAGGCAAAAAACAACAATTTGCACTGGGCCTTGGGTTAGTAGATTAGTCCCAAAAATAATATAAAAGTGTATAATAAAGCCCATTAAACATCCAAAACAGATAATATAATAGCATGGAACAATCAAAACTATAGATACGTTGGAGACGTATATCATGACTGGATCTTTTCTACCATGAATTACAATGTTTAGTCACTGCTTGAACTTTGGAGGTGCTCTCCATTTATGTTTTGCGGTCTCAGAAAGGGCTAGCGAGATACCATATTATATCATGGTTGTTTTGATAAAGTGTTGTCATATGAGATATCTTATTATTGCTCTCTAATTGCTTATGCTATTGATATGAGTTAATATAATTTCTAAGAGTTAGTGTTGACATGGTTAGTCATGATCTTTGCTGAAAACCTGGGTGCTACTTAAGATTATTTATGTAAACAAGAGCAAAATAGTTCATAAAAGTTTTTCTTTTTCACTTTCAGTTTATCAACTAAACTGCTTGAGGACAAGCAAAGGTTTAAGATTGGGGGAGTTGGTACCTCTCCATCGTATCTACTTTTCCAAACACTTTTCCTCTTGTTTTGGACTCTAATTTGCATGATTTGAATGAAACTAACCCGGACTAACGCTGTTTTTAGTAGAACTACCATGGTGTTGTCTACGAGGGACCCACGAGGGTGGGGGGCGCGCCTACTCCCCTGCCTGGGCGCGCCCCCTGCCCTCGTGGCCGCCTCGTTTCTTCCTTGGCGTGTACTCCAAGTCTTCTGTGTTGTATTTGTTCCAAAAATGACTCTCCAGAAGGTGTCATTCCGTTTGGACTCCGTTTGATATTCCTTTTCTGCGAAACACTGAAATAGGAAAAAAAAAAACAAAAATTTGCACTAGGCCTTGGGTTAGTAGGTTAGTCCCAAAAATAATATAAAAGTGTATAATAAAGCCCATTAAATATCCAAAACAGATAATATAATAGCATGGAACAATAAAAAATTATAGATACGTTGGAGACGTATCAAGCATCCCCAAGCTTAATTCCTGCTCGTCCTTGAGTAGGTAAATGATAAAAACAGAATTTTTTATGTGGAATGCTACCCAACATAATTCTCAATGTAATTTTCTTTATTGTGGCATGAATGTTCAGATCCGAAATATTCAAGAAAAAAGTTTAATATTGACATAAGAATATTAATACTTCAAGCATACTAACAAAGCAATCATGTCTTCTCAAAATAACATGGCCAAAGAAAATTCATCCCTACAAATTCATATAGTTTGGCTATGTTCCATCTTCGTCACACAAAATACTCAAATCATGCACAACCCTGGTTTTAGCCAAGCAATTGTTTCATACTTAAAAAATTTCAAACTTTTTCAACTTTCACGCAATACATGAGTGTGAGCCATGGATATAACACTACATGTGGAATAGAGTGGTGGTTGTGGAGAAGACAAAGAGGAAGATGGTCTCACATCAACTAGGCGTATCAATGGGCTATGGAGATGCCCATCAATAGATATCAACATGAGTGAGTAGGGATTGCGATGAAACGGATGGCTAGAGCTATAAATATATGAAAGCTCAACAAAACAAACAAAGTGGGTGTGCATCCAACTTGCTTGCTCACGAAGACCTAGGGCATTTGTTGGAATATACAAGCCAAGTTCTATAATGAAAATTACCACTAGTATATGAAAGTGACAAAACAAGATACTCTCTATCATGAAGATCATGGTGCTACTTTGAAGCACAAGTGTGGAAAAACATAGTAGCATTGTCCCTTTTTTTTTCTTTTTTCTCTTTTCTCTTTTGTTTTTCTTTTTTTGGGCCTCTCTTTTTTGGCCTTTCCTTTTTTTTCCTTTTTTCTTTTCTTTCTTTTTCTTTGGGACAATGTTCTAATAATGATGATCATCACACTTCTATTGGTTTACAACTCGATACTAGAACAAAGTATGACTCTATATGAATGCCTCCGGCGGTGTACCCTGATGTGCAATGAATCAAGAGTGACATGTATGAAAAATTATGCATGGTGGCCTAACCACAAATATGATGTCAACTACATGATCATGCATGGCAATATGAAAATGATGAAGCGTGTCATATGAACGGAAAAGTGGAAAGTTGCATGGAAATATATCTCGGAATGGCTATGGAAATGGCATGATAGGTAGGTATGGTGGCTGTTTTGAGGACGGTATATGGTGGGTGTATGGTACCGGCGAAAGTTGCGCGGACAAGAGAGGCTAGCAATGGTGGAAGGTTATGAGTGCGTATAATCCATGGACTCAACACTAGTTAAAAAGAACTCACATACTTATTGCAAAAATCTACAAGTCATCAAAACAAAGTACTACACGCATGCTCTAGGGGAAGGGTCGGTAGGAGTTAACCATCGCGCGATACCGACCTCCACACAAAGGATGACACTCAATGAAATATCTCATGCTTCAAATTTGTCACACAACGGTTACCATACGTGCATGCTACGGGACTTGCAAACCTCAACACAAGTATTTCTCAAATTCACAACTAATCTACTAGCATGACTCTAATATCACCATCCTCATATCTCAAAACAATCATCAAGTATCAAACTTCTCATAATATTCAATGCACTTTATATGAAAGTTTTTACTATACCCATCTTGGATGCCTACCGTATTAGGACTAATTTTATAACAATAGCACATTACCATGCTGTTCTAAAATACTCTAAAAATAATATAAGTGAAGCATGAGAGATCAATAATTTCTACAAAATAAAACCACCACCATGCTCTAAAAGATATAAGTGAAGCACTAGGGCAAAACTATCTAGCTCAAAAGATATAACTCTAGCACATATAGTATTGTAGTAAATTTTGATTCATGTGTATCTCTCTCAAAAGGTGTGCCCAGAAAGGATGATTGTGGTAAACTAAAAAGCAAAGACTCAAATCATACATGACACTCCAAGCAAAACACATATCATGTGGTGAATAAAAATATAGTCTCAAGTAAAGTTACGGATAGACGAAGATGAAAGAGGGGATGCCTTCCCGGGGCATCCCCAAGCTTAGGCTTTTCGTTGTCCTTTAGTTTTACCTTGGGGTGCCTTGGGCAACCCCAAGCTTAGGCTCTTTCCACTCTTTGTTCCATAGTCCATCAAATCCTTACCCAAAAATTGAAAACTTCACAACACAAAACTTAGCAAAAATCTCGTGAGTTCCGTTAGTATAAGAAAACAAACCACCACTTTAAGGTACTGTAATGAACTCATTCTTTGTTTATATTGGTGTTAAACCTGCTGTATTCCAACTTCTCTATGATTCATACCCCCGATACTCCTCACAGATTCATTAAAATAAGCAAACAACACACGAAAATCAGAATCTGTCAAAATCAGAACAGTCTGTAGCAATCTGTAACTTTCGAATACTTATGTAACTCTAAAAAAAATTGAAATAAATTGGTGGACTTGAGGAATTTGTCCATTAATCATATTCAAAAAGAAAGTAAAACATGGTAGCTAATCTCGTGAGCGCTAAAGTTTCTGTTTTTTACAGCAAGATCGCAAAAACTTCACCCAAGTCTTCCCAAAGGTTCTACTTGGCACAAACACTAACTAAAACACAAAACCACATCTAAACAGAAGCTAGATGTATTATTTATTACTAAATAGAAGCAAAGCAAAGAAAATAAAATTGGGTTGCCTCCCAACAAGCGCTATCGTTTAACATCCCTAGCTAGGCATGATAGAAGAATATATCTAGGTATTGCCATATTTGGTTTTTATCCTTTTAGCGATGTCAAGCTCGAACCCAGGAGGTTCTTTACGTTTCCCTTCATATTCGAAAATCCTTAGATATAACGAATCCAACCGCTTATTGCAAAGGGTAATCAACATATTCATGCGGTGGAGATTTCCACTAACACTCTTAAGAGGTTCAAGAGACTTTTGTAATATTTTCGTTACTTCGCAAATTTTCTCAAAAACTTGTGTCTCTTCCTGGGCATGAAGTGACCCCTTTTGTTGAGGTAGTGTTCCCACTATTCCCTCTATAATTTCATACGCAATATTGGGATCAATTTCGATAAAATTTCCTTTGGCAACGCAATCCAAGAGTTGTCTATGGGACATATTTAGTCCAACATAAAAATTGCAAAGTAAAATTCTAAAATTCACCACTAAGGTGCAATTACGATAAGATTCCATCATCCTATACCAAGCATCTTTTAAGTTTTCTCCTTGCTTTTTTTTGAAGTGAAGGACTTCAAACTCGGGAGACAAAGGAGCAGATAAGGGACTAGCCATGACGGCAAGGCAAACGATAAAACACACGGAGCAAATAAGAGGGCGAATAAAATGGCAAAGGTGAAGTGGGGGAGAGGAAAATGAGAGGCAAATAATGTAATGCGAGGGATAAGGGTTTGTGATAGGTACTTGGTATATGACTTTTGCATAGATCTCCCCGGCAACGGCGCCAGAAATTCTTCTTGATACTTCTCGAGCTTGCGTTGTTTTCCCTCGAAGAGGAAAGGGTGATGCAGCACAGTAGCGTAAGTATTTCCCTCAGTTTTTGAGAACCAATGTATCAATCCAGTAGGAGACCACGCGTGAGTCCCTCTTACCTGCACAAACAAATAAGCCAACGCGTTAAAAGGGGTTGTCAATCCGTTCTCGGTCACTTACAAAAGTGAGATCTGATAGAGATGATAAGATAATATTATTGGTATTTCTGATATAGATTAAAAGTAAAGGAAACAAAATAAAAGTAAAGTAAAGAAAAATAGTTGATGGAAGATTAATATAATGAAGATAGGTTCGGGGACCATAGGTTTCACTAGTGGCTTCTCTCATGATAGCAGATTTCTACGGTGGGTGAACAAATTACTATCGAGCAATTGATAGAAAAGCACATAGTAATGAGAATATCTAGGCATGATCATTGTATATATGCATCACGTCCGTGACAAGTAGACCGAAACAATTCTGCATCTACTACTATTACTCCACACATCGACCGCTATCCAACATGCATCTAGAGTATTAAGTTCATAAGAACCGAGTAACGCCTTAGGCAAGATGACATGATGTAGAGGAATAAACTCGAGCAATATATTATAAACCCCATCTTTTTATCCTCGATGGCAACAATACAATACATGCCTTGCTGCTCCTGTTGTCACTGGGAAAGGACACTGCAAGATTGAACCCAAAGCCAAGCACTTCTCCCATTGCAAGAACTACAGATCTAGTAGGCTAAACCAGACTGATAATTCGAAGAGACTTGCAAGGATATTTAAATCATGCATAAAAGATTTCAGAGAAGAATCAAATATTGTTCATAGATAATCTTGATCATAAACCCACAATTCATCGGATCTCGACAAACACACCGCAAAAATATTACATCGAATAGATCTCCAAGAAGATCGAGGAGAAATTTGTATTGAGATACGAAGAGAGAGAAGAAGCCATCTAGCTAATAACTATGGACCCGAAGGTCTGTGGTAAACTACTCACAACTCATCGGAGAGGCTATGGTGTTGATGTAGAAGCCCTCCGTGATCGATGCCCCCTCCGGTGGAGATCCGGAACAGGCCCCAAGATGGGATCTCACGGGTACAATAGGTTGCGGCGGTGGAATTAGGGTTTCGTGGTGCTCTTCGATGGTTTCCGGGTACGTTGGTATATATAGGAGGAAGAGGGACGTTAGTGGAGCAATAGGGGGCCCATGAGGGTGGGGGGCGTGCCCCTGCCCTCGTGGCCGCCTCTCTCGCTTCCTGGTGTGTACTCCAAGTCTTCTGTGTTGATATTGTTCCAAAAATAACTCTCCCAGGGGTTTCATTTCGTTTGGACTCCGTTTGACATTCCTTTTCTGCGAAACACTGAAATAGGCAAAAAACAGCAATTTGCACCGGGCCTTCGGTTTGTAGGTTAGTCCCAAAAATAATATAAAAGTGCATAATAAAGTCCATTAAACATCCAAAACAGATAATATAATAGCATGGACCAATCAAAAGTTATAGATACGTTGCAGACGTATCACATGACTGGATCTTTTCTACCATGAATTACAATGTTTAGTCACTGCTTGAACTTTGGAAGTGCTCTGCATTTATGTTTTGCAGTCTCAGAAAGGGTTAGCGAGATACCATTGTTGTTATATTATATCATGATTGTTTTGACAAAGTGTTGTCATATGAGATATCTTATTATTGCTCTCTAATTGCTTATGCTATTGATATGAGTTAATATAATTTCTAAGAGTTATTGTTGACATGGTTAGTCATGATCTTTGCTGAAAACCTGGGTGCTACTTAAGATTATTTATGTAAACAAGAGCAAAATAGTTCATAAAAGTTTTTCTTTTTCACTTTCAGTTTATCAACTGAATTGCTTGAGGACAAGCAAAGGTTTAAGCTTGGGGGGGTTGATATGTCTCCATCGTATCTACTTTTGCTAACACTTTTCCTCTTGTTTTGGACTCTAATTTGCCTGATTTGAATGAAAATAACCCGGACTAATGTTGTTTTCAGTAGAACTACCATAGTGTTGTCTTTGTGCAGAAATAAAATTTCTCAGAATGGAACGAAACTTTTTGGAGAATTATTTCAGAATAAAAGAAAAAAATCGGAGCCAGGAACCACCGGAGGGGGGCCCTAGGTGAGCACAACCCACCAGGGCGCGCCCTCTCTAGGCGCGCCTAGGTGGGTTGTGCCCGCCTGGTAGCTCTGCGGACCCTATATCTGATGCTATAAAATCCCATATTTCCAGGAAAAAAAGAAGAGGAAGACTTATCTCATTTCACGATACGGAGCCACCACCACTCATGTTCTTCATCGGGAGGCCCGATATGGAGTCCGTTTGGGGCTACGGAGAGGGGAATCTTTGGTCTTCGTCATCACCAACCCTCCCCCATCGCCATTTTCATGATGTTCTCCATCGGGAGTGAGTAATTCCTTCATACGGTCGCTAATCAGTGAGGAGTTGGATGAGATTCATCATGTAACCGAGTTAGTTTTGTTAGAGCTTGATCCGTAGTATCCATTATGATGGAAACAAGCCATAGAGGTAATAATAAAGTTGTTATTATTTTATATTTCCTTATTCATGATAAAGGTTTGTTATTCATGCTAGAATTGTATTGACCGGAAACCTAAATACTGTGTCCCTAGTAAGTCTCCACTAGACTAGCTCGTTAATCAAAAGATGGTTAAGGTTTCATAACCATGGACATGAGTTGTCATTTGATAATAGGATCACATCATTATGAGAATTATGTGATGGACAAGACCCACCCGTTAGCTTAGCATTTTATCGTACAGTTTATTGCTACTGTTTTCAAGTATGTCAAATACACATTCCTTTGAATATGAGATCATGCAACTCCCGAATACCTGAGGAATGCCTTGTGTGCTATCAAACGTCACAACGTAACTAGGTGATTATAAAGATGCTCTATAGGTATCTCCGAAGGTGTTTTGTTGGGTTGGCGTGAATTGAGATTAGGATTTGTCACTCCGAGTATCGGAGAGGTACCTATGGGCCCTCTCGGTAATACACATCATAATAAGCCTTGCAAGCAAATGACTAGAGAGTTAGTCATGGGATGATGTATTAAGGAACTAGTAAAGAGACTTGCCGGTAACGATATTGAACTAGGTATAGAGATACCGACGATCGAATCTCGGGCAAGTAACATACCGACGGACAAAGGGAATTGTGTATGTTGTCATAACGGTTCGACCGATAAAGATCTTCGTAGAATATGTAGGAGCCAATACGGGCATCCAAGTTCCGCTATTGGTTATTGACCAGAGAGGTGTCTCGGTCATGTCTACATAGTTCTCGAACCGGTAGGGTCCGCACGCTTAACGTTCGTTGATGATATAGTATTATATGAGTTATCTGATTTGGTGACAGAATGTTTTCCGGAGTCCAGGATGAGATCACGGACATGACGAGGAGTCTTGAAATGGTCGAGGGGTAAATATTGATATATAGGACGATAGTATTCAGACACCAGAACTGTTCCGGAGGGTATCAGGTACTTATCGGGTCACCGGAAGGTGTTTCATGTACCCCGTCAAAAGTTATGGGCCTTATGGGCCAAGAGATGGAACGCACCAGCCACGGGGGGCTGGTGCGCCCCCCATAGCAGGATGTTCTAGGAGGAGAAGGAAAGATGGGAAGGGAAAGGAAAGTGTGGATTAGGATTCCCATTTCCTTCCCTCTCCCCCTCCCCCCCCCTCGGTTATATATGGCAGGGGGGTGCGGCTTGGGAGGGACTCCAAGTAGGATTCCTCCTACTTGGATGCCTCCTATGGCTGCTCCTCCCTCCCTCCCACCTATATATATATGTTGGGAGGGCGCGCCACACAAGGACACAACATTTTCTTAGCCACCGTTTACTCCCCCGGTCATATTTTCGTAGTGCTTAGGCGAAGCCCTGCGGAAATCACCGAACCATCACCGTCACCATGCATCATGCTGACGGAACTCATCTACTACCTCAACGTTTTGGTGGATCAAGAAGGCGAGGGACGTCACCGAGTTGAATGTGTGCAGAACGCGAAGGTGTCGTGTGTTTGGTACTTGATCAGTTGAACCACGAAGAAGTTCGACTGCATCAACCACGTTGTGAAACGCTTCCGCTTATGGTCTACGAGGGTACGTAGACACACTCTCCCCCTCGTTGCTATGCATCTCCATGGATAGATCATTGCGTGTGCGTATAATTTTATTGCTTTCCATGCAACGTTTCCCAACAGTGGCATCATGAGCCAGGTCTATGCGTAGATGTTTTGCACGAGTAGAACACAAAGAGTTGTGGGCAGTGATCATCATACTGCTTATCACTAACGCCTTATTTTTATTCGACGACATTGTAAGATGAAGCGGCTGGGACCAACCGTACATTTCCACGAACATGAGACCGGTGCCACCGAGAGACATGCAACTTGTTTTCCATAAAGGTGGCTAGCGGGTGTCTGTTTCTCCTACTTTAGTTGAATCGAATTCGACTTCAGCTGGTCCTTGTTAAAGGTTAAAACAAAAAACTTGATAAATCACTGTTGTAGTTTTGTGCCTTAGGTAAGAACGGTTCTTGCTAGAAGCCCATAGCAGCCACGTAAAAACTTTCAACAACAACAAAGTAGAAGATGTCTAACTTGTTTTTGCAGGGCATGTTGTGATGTGATATGGTCAAGACGTGATGAGTTATACGTTATTGTATGAGATGATCATGTTTTGTAAATTATCAGCAACCGGCCGGAGCCTTATGGTTGTCTCCTTATTGTATGAAATGCATACGCCATGTAATTGCTTTACTTTATTGCTATGAGTTAGCAATAGTCGTAGAAGCAATAGTTGGCGAGACAACCACGACGCTATGATGGAGATCAAGGAGTCGAGCCGGTGACGACGGAGATCATGACGATGCTTTAGAGATGGAGATCAAATGCACAAGATGATGATGGCCATATCATGTCACATAGTTTGATTGCATGTGATGTTTATCCTTTATGCATCTTATTTTGCTTAGAACGACAGTAGCATTATAAGATGATCCCTTCACTAAATTGCAAGATAATAGTGTTCTCCCCGAGTATGCACGGTTGCTACAGTTCATCATTTCGAGACACCACGTGATGATCGGGTGTGATAGACTCTACGTTCACATACAACAGGTGTAAGACAGTTTTACACAGGCGAAATACTTGGGTTAAACTTGACGAGCCTAGCATGTACAGACATGGCCTCAGAACACTGGAGACCAAAAGGTCGAACATGAGTCATATAGTAGATATGATCAACATAGAGGTGTGTTCACCATTGATGACTACTCCATCTCACATGATGATCGGACAAGGTTTAGTTGATTTTTATCATGTATCACTTAGATAAACCCGAGGGATGTTAATTTAATTGGGACTTCATTAGTAATTTGATCAATTGAACTTAATTTATCATGAACTTAGTCCTGATAGTATTTGTATATCTATGTTGTAGATCAATGGCCCGTGCTATCGTTCCCTTGAATTTTAATGCGTTCCTAGAGAAAGCTAAGTTGAAAGATGATGGTAGCAACTACACGGACTCGGTCTGTAACTTGAGGGTTATCCTCATTGCCGCACAAAAGAATTATGTACTTGATGCACCGCTAGGTGACCCACCCGCTCCCGCTAACCTGGATGCTATGAACATCTGGCAAGCGCGAAGTGATGACTACTCTATAGTTCAGTGTGCCATGCTTTATGACTTAGAACCAGGACTTCAAAGACGTTTTGAACGTCATGGAGCATATGAGATGTTCGAGGAGCTAAAATTGATATTTCAAGCTAATGCCCGGGTTGAGAGATATGAAGTCTCCAACAAGTTCTACAACTGCAAGATGGAGGAGAATACTTTTGTCAGTGAACACATACTCAAAATGTCCGGGTATCACAACCACTTGACTCAGTTGGGAATCTCTCTTCCACCTAAGAGTTTTATTGACAGAGTTCTTCAATCACTGCCACCAAGCTACAAAGGCTTCATGATGAACTATAATATGCAAGGGGTGGAGAAATCAATTCCCGAGCTCTTCGCGACGCTGAAATCGGCGGAGGTAGAAATCAAGAATGAGCATCAAGTGTTGATGGTCAACAAGACTACTAGTTTCAAGAAAAAGGGCAAAGGAAAGAAATGGAACTTCAAGATGAATGACAAACAGGTTGCCGCTCCCATGAAGAAACCCAAAACTGGTCCTAAGCCTAAAACTGAGTGCTTCTACTTCAAAGGGAGTGGGCACTAGAAGCGGAACTGCCCTAAGTATTTGGCGGATAAGAAGGATGGTGATACGTCTCCAACATATCTATAATTTTTATTGTTCCATGCTATTATATTATCCATCTAGGATGTTTTATATGCATTTATATGCTATTTTATATGATTTTTGGGACTAACCTATTAACCCAGAGCCCAGTGCCAGTTTATGTTTTTCCTTGTTTTAGTGTATGGCAGGAAAGGAATACCAAACGGAGTCTAATTGACCTAAAATTGCATGGAGGTTGTTTTTGGCCAAGAAGAAGCCCACGGAGTACCGGATATGGACTAGAAGAGTCCCGATGCCACCACAAGCGTGGGGGCGCGTCCTACCCCCCCCCCCCTGGGCGCGCCCCCTATCTTGTGGCTGCCTCGGGGACCCCCCCTAACTTGTTCCTGACTCCAACACCTCTTATATATACCCAAACTTCCAGAAAATAACCTAGATCGGGAGTTCCGCCGCTGCAAGCCTATGTAGCCACCGAAAACAAATCTAGACCCGTTCTGGCACCCTGCCGGAGGGGGGAATCCCTCTCCGGCGGCCATCTTCATCATCCCGGCGCTCTCCATTACGAGGGGGGAGTAGTTCACCCTCGGGGCTGAGTGTATGTACCAGTAGCTATGTGTTTGATCTCTCTCTCTGTCGTGTTCTTGAGATGGCACGATCTTGATGTATCGTGAGCTTTGCTATTATAGTTGGATCTTATCATGTTTCTCCCCCTATACTCTCTTGTAATGGATTGAGTTTTCCCTTTGAAGTTATCTTATCGGATTGAGTCTTTAAGGATTTGAGAACACTTGATGTATGTATAGTGTGGGATACCCGTGGTGACAATGGGGTATTCTATTGATTCACTCGATGTATGTTTTGGTGGTCAACTTGCGGGTTCCGTGACCTTGGGAATCTATGCATAGGGGTTGGCACACGTTTTTGTCTTGACTCTTCGATAGAAACTTTGGGGCACTCTTTGAAGTTCTTTGTGTTGGTTGAATAGATGAATCTGAGATTGTGTGATGCATATCGTATAATCATGCCCGCGGATAACTTGAGGTGACAATGGAGTATCTAGGTGACATTAGGATTTTGGTTGATATGTGTCTTAAGGTGTTATTCTAGTATGAACAATAGGATAGATCGAACGGAAAGAATAGCTTCGTGTTATTTTACTATGGGATCTTGAATAGATCGATTAGAAAGAATAACTTTGAGGTAGTTCCGTACCCTACAATGATCTCTTCGTTTGTTCTCTGCTATTAGTGGCTTTGGAGTGACTCTTTGTTGCATGTTGAGGGATTATTATATGATCCAGTTATGTTATTATTGTTGAGAGAACTTGCACTAGTGAAAGTATGAACCCTAGGCCTTGTTTCAAAACATTGCAATAGCGTTTGTGCTCACTTTTATCATTAGTTACCTTGTTGTTTATATATTTTTATATTACAAAAACCTATATCTACCATCCATATTTAACTTGTATCTCCATCTCTTCGTCGAACTAGTGCACCTATACAATTTACCATTGTATTAGATGTGTTGGGGACACAAGAGACTGTTTGTTATTTGGTTGCAGGGTTGTTTGAGAGAGACCATCTTCATCCTACACCTCCCACAGATTGATAAACCTTAGGTCATCCACTTGAGGGAAATTTGCTACTGTCCTACAAACCTCTGCACTTGGAGGCCCAACAACGTTTACAAGAAGAAGGTTGCGTAGTAGACATCAAGCAATTTCTGGCGCCGTTGCCGAGGAGGTGAGTGCTTGAAGATATATCTTTAGATCTTGCAATCAAATATTTTAGTTTCTTGTTTTATCACTAGTTTAGTTTATAATGGAAAACTACTAAAAAAATGGAATTGAGGTTGCCTCATATGCTTCATCTTTTTAATATCGAAAATTGTGCTCAATTGTGAGAAGAAGAATGTTATAAAATGTTTGGCACTAAATATTTGAATGATGAGCATGATTGCAATGTTGTTAGTGTGAATCCTTTGAATATCCATGATGCTAATGATATGCAAAGCCACAAGCTTGGGGATGCTATGTTTGATGAAGATGATATTTTTTGTCCCCCAAGTGTTGATGAGCAAATTGATTATGATGAAAGCATGCCTCCTATTTATGATGATTATTGTGATGACATGTATGCTATAAATAGTAAAGATAACCATGAAACTTGTCATCATGATTTTAATTTTCAATTGGATTATGCTTCAGATGATAGTTATTTTGTTGAGTTTGCTCCCACTACTATTGATGAGAATAAATTTGCTTATGTGGAGAGTAGTAAAATTTCTATGCAAGTAGATCATGAAAAAGATGCTTTATGTGCTGGTTATATGGTTGAATTCATTCATGATGCTACTGACAATTATTATGAGAGAGGATCATATGCTTGTAGGAATTGCAATAATATCAAGTTTCCTCTCTATGTGCTTAAAGTTTTGAAGTTTTGCTTGTTTTGCGTTCCTATGCTAGTTGATTATTATTCCCATAAGTTGTTTGCTCACAAAATCCCTATGCATAGGAAGTGGGTTAGACTTAAATGTTCTAGTTATATTCTTCATGATGCTCTCTTTATGTTTCAATTCTTATCTTTTATGCGAGCATCATTGAAATCATCATGCCTAGCTAAAAGGCATTAAAGAAAAGCGCTTGTTGGGAGACAACCCAATATTTATCCCTACTGTTTTTGTGTGCACATGATTAAGCTACTGTAGTAATCATGTTTTATAGCTTGTGTTTCAATGAAGTGCCAAGTAGAACCTTTGGGAAGACTTGGGTGATGTCTTTGCGATCTTGCTGTAAAAAATAGAAACTTTTGCACTCACGAGATTAGCTGCCGTTTTTTACTGGAGAGTGATTTTAAGTTGATTATTTTTTAATAAGGTTGATAGAAAAATTCCTCAGGACGACCAATTTATTTCAGAATGTTTAGAGTTACGGAAGTATTCGAGAGTTACAGATTACTACAAACTATTTTGTTTTTGACAGATTATGTTTTCATTGTGTTATTTGCTTATATTGATGAATCTATGAGTAGTATCGGAGGGTATGAACCATAGAGAAGTTGGAATATAGTATATATAACACAAATATAAATAAAGAATGAGTTAATTACAGTGCCTTAAAGTGGTGATTTGTTTTCTTACACTAACGGAGCTTACGAGTTTTCTGTTGAGTTTTGTGTTGTGAAGTTTTCAAGTTTTGGGTAAAGATTCAATGGACTATGGAATAAGGAGTGGCAAGATCCTAAGCTTGGGGATTACCAAGGCACCCCAAGGTAAAATTCAAGGACAATCAAAATCCTAAGCTTGGGGATGCCCCGGAAGGCATCCCCTCTTTCGTCTTCGTTCATCGGTAACTTCACTTGAGGCTATATTTTTATTCACCACATGATATGTGTTTTGCTTGGAGTGTCATTTTGATTTATTTTGTTTTTCTTGATGTTTGAATAATATCCCAAGATCTGAAATTCTTAAATGTTAGAGTCTTCACATAGTTACATAATTATTCGACTACTCATTGATCTTCACTTATATCTTTCGGAGTAGTTTGTTGTTTGCTCTAGTGCTTCACTTATATTATTTTGAGAGTCTTTTAGAACAGCTTGGTAATTTTCTTAGGTTACGAATGTACTCCTAATATGAGGGGCATCCAAGAGGGATATAATAAAAACTTTCATATAAAGTGCATTGAATACTATGAGAAGTTTGATGCTTGATGATTGTTTTGAGATATGAGGATGGTGATATTAGAGTCATTCTAGTAGAGTAATTGTGAATTTGATAAATACTTGTGTTGAGGTTTGCAAGTCCCGTAGCATGCACGTATGGTAACCATTGTGTGACAAATTTGAAGCATGAGGTATTTCCTTGATTGTCATCCTTTGTGTGGAGGTCGGGATCGCGCGATGGTTAACTCCTACCAACCCTTCCCCTAGGAGCATGCGTGTAGTACTTTGTTTTGATGACTTGTAGATTTTTTCAATAAGTATGTGAGTTCTTTATGACTAATGTTGAGTCCATGTATTATACGCACTCTCACCCTTCCGCCATTTCTAGCCTCTCTTGTACCGCGCAACTTTCGCCGGTACCACACACCCACCATATACCTTCCTCAAAACAGCCACCATGCCTATATATTATGGCATTTCCATAGCCATTCCGAGATATATTGCCATGCAACTTCCCACCATTCCGTTTATTATGACACGTTTCATCATTGTCATATTGCCATGCATGATCATGTAGTTGACATAGTACTTGTGGCAAGGCCACCATGCATAATTTTTCATACATGTCACTCTTGATTCATTGCACATCCCGGTACACCGCCGGAGGCATCCATATAGAGTCATACTTTGTTCTAGTATCGAGTTGTAATCTTTGAGTTGTAAATAAATAGAAGTGTGATGATCATCATTACTAGAGCATTGTCTCGAAAAAGGCCAAAAAAAGAGAAAGGCCAAATAAAAAAAGGAAGGCCTAAAAAAGGGGGACAATGCTACTATCTTTTTCCACACTTGTGCTTAAAAGTAGCACCATGATCTTCATGATAGAGAGTCTCTTGTTTTGTCACATTCATATACTAGTGGGAATTTTCATTATAGAACTAGGCTTGTATATTCCAACGATGGGCTTCCTCAAATGCCCTAGGTCTTCATGAGCAAGCAAGTTGGATGCACACCCACTTAGTTTCTTTTGTTGAGCTTTCATACATTTATAGATCTAGTGCATCCGTTGCATGGCAATCCCTACTCACTCACATTGATATCTATTGAACGGCATATCCATAGCCCATTAATACACCTAGTTGATGTGAGACCATCTTCCTCCTTTTTTTCTTCTCCACAATCACCACTCTATTCCACCTATAGTGCTATATCCATGGCTCACGCTCATGTATTGCGTGAAAGTTGAAAAAGTTTGATAATACTAAAGTATGAAATAATTGCTTGGCTGAAACCGGGGTTGTGCATGATTTGAATATTTTGCATGATGAAGATGGAGCATAGCCAAACTATATGATTTTGTAGGGATGAACTTTCTTTGGCCATGTTATTTTGAGAAGACATAATTGCTTTGTGATTATGCTTGAAGTATTATTATTTTTATGTGAATATTAAACTTTTGTTCATAGATAATCTTGATCATAAACCCACAATTCATCGGATCTCGACAAACACACCGCAAAAATATTACATCGAATAGATCTTCAAGAAGATCGAGGAGAAATTTGTATTGAGATACGAAGAGAGAGAAGAAGCCATCTAGCTAATAACTATGGACCCGAAGGTCTGTGGTAAACTACTCACAACTCATCGGAGAGGCTATGGTGTTGATGTAGAAGCCCTCCGTGATCGATGCCCCCTCCGGTGGAGATCCGGAACAGGCCCCAAGATGGGATCTCACGGGTACAATAGGTTGCGGCGGTGGAATTAGGGTTTCGTGGTGCTCTTCGATGGTTTCCGGGTACGTTGGTATATATAGGAGGAAGAGGGACGTTAGTGGAGCAATAGGGGGCCCATGAGGGTGGGGGGCGTGCCCCTGCCCTCGTGGCCGCCTCTCTCGCTTCCTGGTGTGTACTCCAAGTCTTCTGTGTTGATATTGTTCCAAAAATAACTCTCCCAGGGGTTTCATTTCGTTTGGACTCCGTTTGACATTCCTTTTCTGCGAAACACTGAAATAGGCAAAAACAGCAATTTGCACCGGGCCTTCGGTTTGTAGGTTAGTCCCAAAAATAATATAAAAGTGCATAATAAAGTCCATTAAACATCCAAAACAGATAATATAATAGCATGGACCAATCAAAAGTTATAGATACGTTGCAGACGTATCACATGACTGGATCTTTTCTACCATGAATTACAATGTTTAGTCACTGCTTGAACTTTGGAAGTGCTCTGCATTTATGTTTTGCAGTCTCAGAAAGGGTTAGCGAGATACCATTGTTGTTATATTATATCATGATTGTTTTGACAAAGTGTTGTCATATGAGATATCTTATTATTGCTCTCTAATTGCTTATGCTATTGATATGAGTTAATATAATTTCTAAGAGTTATTGTTAACATGGTTAGTCATGATCTTTGCTGAAAACCTGGGTGCTACTTAAGATTATTTATGTAAACAAGAGAAAAATAGTTCATAAAAGTTTTTCTTTTTCACTTTCAGTTTATCAACTGAATTGCTTGAGGACAAGCAAAGGTTTAAGCTTGGGGGGGTTGATATGTCTCCATCGTATCTACTTTTGCTAACACTTTTCCTCTTGTTTTGGACTCTAATTTGCCTGATTTGAATGAAAATAACCCGGACTAATGTTGTTTTCAGTAGAACTACCATAGTGTTGTCTTTGTGCAGAAATAAAATTTCTCAGAATGGAACGAAACTTTTTGGAGAATTATTTCAGAATAAAAGAAAAAAATCGGAGCCAGGAACCACCGGAGGGGGGCCCTAGGTGAGCACAACCCACCAGGGCGCGCCCTCTCTAGGCGCGCCTAGGTGGGTTGTGCCAGCCTGGTAGCTCTGCGGACCCTATATCTGATGCTATAAAATCCCATATTTCCAGGAAAAAAAGAAGAGGAAGACTTATCTCATTTCACGATACGGAGCCACCACCACTCATGTTCTTCATCGGGAGGCCCGATATGGAGTCCGTTTGGGGCTACGGAGAGGGGAATCTTTGGTCTTCGTCATCACCAACCCTCCCCCATCGCCATTTTCATGATGTTCTCCATCGGGAGTGAGTAATTCCTTCATACGCTCGCTAATCAGTGAGGAGTTGGATGAGATTCATCATGTAACCGAGTTAGTTTTGTTAGAGCTTGATCCGTAGTATCCATTATGATGGAAACAAGCCATAGAGGTAATAATAAAGTTGTTATTATTTTATATTTCCTTATTCATGATAAAGGTTTGTTATTCATGCTAGAATTGTATTGACCGGAAACCTAAATACTGTGTCCCTAGTAAGTCTCCACTAGACTAGCTCGTTAATCAAAAGATGGTTAAGGTTTCATAACCATGGACATGAGTTGTCATTTGATAATAGGATCACATCATTATGAGAATTATGTGATGGACAAGACCCACCCGTTAGCTTAGCATTTTATCGTACAGTTTATTGCTACTGTTTTCAAGTATGTCAAATACACATTCCTTTGAATATGAGATCATGCAACTCCCGAATACCTGAGGAATGCCTTGTGTGCTATCAAACGTCACAACGTAACTAGGTGATTATAAAGATGCTCTATAGGTATCTCCGAAGGTGTTTTGTTGGGTTGGCGTGAATTGAGATTAGGATTTGTCACTCCGAGTATCGGAGAGGTATCTATGGGCCCTCTCGGTAATACACATCATAATAAGCCTTGCAAGCAAATGACTAGAGAGTTAGTCATGGGATGATGTATTAAGGAACTAGTAAAGAGACTTGCCGGTAATGATATTGAACTAGGTATAGAGATACCGACGATCGAATCTCGGGCAAGTAACATACCGACGGACAAAGGGAATTGTGTATGTTGTCATAACGGTTCGACCGATAAAGATCTGCGTAGAATATGTAGGAGCCAATACGGGCATCCAAGTTCCGCTATTGGTTATTGACCAGAGAGGTGTCTCGGTCATGTCTACATAGTTCTCGAACCCGTAGGGTCCGCACGCTTAACGTTCGTTGATGATATAGTATTATATGAGTTATCTGATTTGGTGACAGAATGTTTTCCGGAGTCCAGGATGAGATCACGGACATGACGAGGAGTCTTGAAATGGTCGAGGGGTAAATATTGATATATAGGACGATAGTATTCAGACACCAGAACTGTTCCGGAGGGTATCAGGTACTTATCGGGTCACCGGAAGGTGTTTCATGTACCCCGTCAAAAGTTATGGGCCTTATGGGCCAAGAGTTGGAACGCACCAGCCACGGGGGGCTGGTGCGCCCCCCATAGCAGGATTTTCTAGGAGGAGAAGGAAAGATGGGAAGGGAAAGGAAAGTGTGGATTAGGATTCCCATTTCCTTCCCTCTCCCCCTCCCCCCCCCCTCGGTTATATATGGCAGGGGGGTGCGGCTTGGGAGGGACTCCAAGTAGGATTCCTCCTACTTGGATGCCTCCTATGGCTGCTCCTCCCTCCCTCCCACCTATATATATATATGTTGGGAGGGCGCGCCACACAAGGACACAACATTTTCTTAGCCACCGTTTACTCCCCCGGTCATATTTTCGTAGTGCTTAGGCGAAGCCCTGCGGAAATCACCGAACCATCACCGTCACCATGCATCATGCTGACGGAACTCATCTACTACCTCAACGTTTTGGTGGATCAAGAAGGCGAGGGACGTCACCGAGTTGAATGTGTGCAGAACGCGAAGGTGTCGTGTGTTTGGTACTTGATCAGTTGAACCACGAAGAAGTTCGACTGCATCAACCACGTTGTGAAACGCTTCCGCTTATGGTCTACGAGGGTACGTAGACACACTCTCCCCCTCGTTGCTATGCATCTCCATGGATAGATCATTGCGTGTGCGTATAATTTTATTGCTTTCCATGCAACGTTTCCCAACAGTGGCATCATGAGCCAGGTCTATGCGTAGATGTTTTGCACGAGTAGAACACAAAGAGTTGTGGGCAGTGATCATCATACTGCTTATCACTAACGCCTTATTTTTATTCGACGACATTGTAAGATGAAGCGGCTGGGACCAACCGTACATTTCCACGAACATGAGACCGGTGCCACCGAGAGACATGCAACTTGTTTTCCATAAAGGTGGCTAGCGGGTGTCTGTTTCTCCTACTTTAGTTGAATCGAATTCGACTTCAGCTGGTCCTTGTTAAAGGTTAAAACAAAAAACTTGATAAATCACCGTTGTAGTTTTGTGCCTTAGGTAAGAACGGTTCTTGCTAGAAGCCCATAGCAGCCACGTAAAAACTTTCAACAACAACAAAGTAGAAGATGTCTAACTTGTTTTTGCAGGGCATGTTGTGATGTGATATGGTCAAGACGTGATGAGTTATACGTTATTGTATGAGATGATCATGTTTTGTAAATTATCAGCAACCGGCCGGAGCCTTATGGTTGTCTCCTTATTGTATGAAATGCATACGCCATGTAATTGCTTTACTTTATTGCTATGAGTTAGCAATAGTCGTAGAAGCAATAGTTGGCGAGACAACCACGACGCTATGATGGAGATCAAGGAGTCGAGCCGGTGACGACGGAGATCATGACGATGCTTTAGAGATGGAGATCAAATGCACAAGATGATGATGGCCATATCATGTCACATAGTTTGATTGCATGTGATGTTTATCCTTTATGCATCTTATTTTGCTTAGAACGACAGTAGCATTATAAGATGATCCCTTCACTAAATTGCAAGATAATAGTGTTCTCCCCGAGTATGCACGGTTGCTACAGTTCATCATTTCGAGACACCACGTGATGATCGGGTGTGATAGACTCTACGTTCACATACAACAGGTGTAAGACAGTTTTACACAGGCGAAATACTTGGGTTAAACTTGACGAGCCTAGCATGTACAGACATGGCCTCAGAACACTGGAGACCAAAAGGTCGAACATGAGTCATATAGTAGATATGATCAACATAGAGGTGTTCACCATTGATGACTACTCCATCTCACATGATGATCGGACAAGGTTTAGTTAATTTTTATCATGTATCACTTAGATAAACCCGAGGGATGTTAATTTAATTGGGACTTCATTAGTAATTTGATCAATTGAACTTAATTTATCATGAACTTAGTCCTGATAGTATTTGTATATCTATGTTGTAGATCAATGGCCCGTGCTATCGTTCCCTTGAATTTTAATGCGTTCCTAGAGAAAGCTAAGTTGAAAGATGATGGTAGCAACTACACGGACTCGGTCTGTAACTTGAGGGTTATCCTCATTGCTGCACAAAAGAATTATGTACTTGATGCACCGCTAGGTGACCCACCCGCTCCCGCTAACCTGGATGCTATGAACATCTGGCAAGCGCGAAGTGATGACTACTCTATAGTTCAGTGTGCCATGCTTTATGACTTAGAACCAGGACTTCAAAGACGTTTTGAACGTCATGGAGCATATGAGATGTTCGAGGAGCTAAAATTGATATTTCAAGCTAATGCCCGGGTTGAGAGATATGAAGTCTCCAACAAGTTCTACAACTGCAAGATGGAGGAGAATAGTTTTGTCAGTGAACACATACTCAAAATGTCCGGGTATCACAACCACTTGACTCAGTTGGGAATCTCTCTTCCACCTAAGAGTTTTATTGACAGAGTTCTTCAATCACTGCCACCAAGCTACAAAGGCTTCATGATGAACTATAATATGCAAGGGGTGGAGAAATCAATTCCCGAGCTCTTCGCGACGCTGAAATCGGCGGAGGTAGAAATCAAGAATGAGCATCAAGTGTTGATGGTCAACAAGACTACTAGTTTCAAGAAAAAGGGCAAAGGAAAGAAATGGAACTTCAAGATGAATGACAAACAGGTTGCCGCTCCCATGAAGAAACCCAAAACTGGTCCTAAGCCTAAAACTGAGTGCTTCTACTTCAAAGGGAGTGGGCACTAGAAGCGGAACTGCCCTAAGTATTTGGCGGATAAGAAGGATGGTGATACGTCTCCAACATATCTATAATTTTTATTGTTCCATGCTATTATATTATCCATCTAGGATGTTTTATATGCATTTATATGCTATTTTATATGATTTTTGGGACTAACCTATTAACCCAGAGCCCAGTGCCAGTTTATGTTTTTCCTTGTTTTAGTGTATGGCAGGAAAGGAATACCAAACGGAGTCTAATTGACCTGAAATTGCATGGAGGTTGTTTTTGGCCAAGAAGAAGCCCACGGAGTACCGGATATGGACTAGAAGAGTCCCGATGCCACCACAAGCGTGGGGGCGCGTCCTACCCCCCCTGGGCGCGCCCCCTATCTTGTGGCTGCCTCGGGGACCCCCCCTAACTTGTTCCTGACTCCAACACCTCTTATATATACCCAAACTTCCAGAAAATAACCTAGATCGGGAGTTCCGCCGCTGCAAGCCTATGTAGCCACCGAAAACAAATCTAGACCCGTTCTGGCACCCTGCCGGAGGGGGGAATCCCTCTCCGGCGGCCATCTTCATCATCCCGGCGCTCTCCATTACGAGGGGGGAGTAGTTCACCCTCGGGGCTGAGTGTATGTACCAGTAGCTATGTGTTTGATCTCTCTCTCTGTCGTGTTCTTGAGATGGCACGATCTTGATGTATCGTGAGCTTTGCTATTATAGTTGGATCTTATCATGTTTCTCCCCCTATACTCTCTTGTAATGGATTGAGTTTTCCCTTTGAAGTTATCTTATCGGATTGAGTCTTTAAGGATTTGAGAACACTTGATGTATGTATAGTGTGGGATACCCGTGGTGACAATGGGGTATTCTATTGATTCACTCGATGTATGTTTTGGTGGTCAACTTGCGGGTTCCGTGACCTTGGGAATCTATGCATAGGGGTTGGCACACGTTTTTGTCTTGACTCTTCGATAGAAACTTTGGGGCACTCTTTGAAGTTCTTTGTGTTGGTTGAATAGATGAATCTGAGATTGTGTGATGCATATCGTATAATCATGCCCGCGGATAACTAGAGGTGACAATGGAGTATCTAGGTGACATTAGGATTTTGGTTGATATGTGTCTTAAGGTGTTATTCTAGTATGAACAATAGGATAGATCGAACGGAAAGAATAGCTTCGTGTTATTTTACTATGGGATCTTGAATAGATCGATTAGAAAGAATAACTTTGAGGTAGTTCCGTACCCTACAATGATCTCTTCGTTTGTTCTCTGCTATTAGTGGCTTTGGAGTGACTCTTTGTTGCATGTTGAGGGATTATTATATGATCCAGTTATGTTATTATTGTTGAGAGAACTTGCACTAGTGAAAGTATGAACCCTAGGCCTTGTTTCAAAACATTGCAATAGCGTTTGTGCTCACTTTTATCATTAGTTACCTTGTTGTTTATATATTTTTATATTACAAAAACCTATATCTACCATCCATATTTAACTTGTATCTCCATCTCTTCGTCGAACTAGTGCACCTATACAATTTACCATTGTATTAGATGTGTTGGGGACACAAGAGACTGTTTGTTATTTGGTTGCAGGGTTGTTTGAGAGAGACCATCTTCATCCTACACCTCCCACAGATTGATAAACCTTAGGTCATCCACTTGAGGGAAATTTGCTACTGTCCTACAAACCTCTGCACTTGGAGGCCCAACAACGTCTACAAAAAGAAGGTTGCGTAGTAGACATCAAGCAATTTCTGGCGCCGTTGCCGAGGAGGTGAGTGCTTGAAGATATATCTTTAGATCTTGCAATCAAATATTTTAGTTTCTTGTTTTATCACTAGTTTAGTTTATAATGGAAAACTACTAAAAAAATGGAATATAGGTTGCCTCATATGCTTCATCTTTTTAATATCGAAAATTGTGCTCAATTGTGAGAAGAAGAATGTTATAAAATGTTTGGCACTAAATATTTGAATGATGAGCATGATTGCAATGTTGTTAGTGTGAATCCTTTGAATATCCATGATGCTAATGATATGCAAAGCCACAAGCTTGGGGATGCTATGTTTGATGAAGATGATATTTTTTGTCCCCCAAGTGTTGATGAGCAAATTGATTATGATGAAAGCATGCCTCCTATTTATGATGATTATTGTGATGACATGTATGCTATAAATAGTAAAGATAACCATGAAACTTGTCATCATGATTTTAATTTTCAATTGGATTATGCTTCAGATGATAGTTATTTTGTTGAGTTTGCTCCCACTACTATTGATGAGAATAAATTTGCTTATGTGGAGAGTAGTAAAATTTCTATGCAAGTAGATCATGAAAAAGATGCTTTATGTGCTGGTTATATGGTTGAATTCATTCATGATGCTACTGACAATTATTATGAGAGAGGATCATATGCTTGTAGGAATTGCAATAATATCAAGTTTCCTCTCTATGTGCTTAAAGTTTTGAAGTTTTGCTTGTTTTGCGTTCCTATGCTAGTTGATTATTATTCCCATAAGTTGTTTGCTCACAAAATCCCTATGCATAGGAAGTGGGTTAGACTTAAATGTTCTAGTTATATTCTTCATGATGCTCTCTTTATGTTTCAATTCTTATCTTTTATGCGAGCATCATTGAAATCATCATGCCTAGCTAAAAGGCATTAAAGAAAAGCGCTTGTTGGGAGACAACCCAATATTTATCCCTACTGTTTTTGTGTGCACATGATTAAGCTACTGTAGTAATCATGTTTTATAGCTTGTGTTTCAATGAAGTGCCAAGTAGAACCTTTGGGAAGACTTGGGTGATGTCTTTGCGATCTTGCTGTAAAAAATAGAAACTTTTGCACTCACGAGATTAGCTGCCGTTTTTTACTGGAGAGTGATTTTAAGTTGATTATTTTTTAATAAGGTTGATAGAAAAATTCCTCAGGACGACCAATTTATTTCAGAATGTTTAGAGTTACGGAAGTATTCGAGAGTTACAGATTACTACAAACTATTTTGTTTTTGACAGATTCTGTTTTCATTGTGTTATTTGCTTATATTGATGAATCTATGAGTAGTATCGGAGGGTATGAACCATAGAGAAGTTGGAATATAGTATATATAACACAAATATAAATAAAGAATGAGTTAATTACAGTGCCTTAAAGTGGTGATTTGTTTTCTTACACTAACGGAGCTTACGAGTTTTTTGTTGAGTTTTGTGTTGTGAAGTTTTCAAGTTTTGGGTAAAGATTCAATGGACTATGGAATAAGGAGTGGCAAGATCCTAAGCTTGGGGATTACCAAGGCACCCCAAGGTAAAATTCAAGGACAATCAAAATCCGAAGCTTGGGGATGCCCCGGAAGGCATCCCCTCTTTCGTCTTCGTTCATCGGTAACTTCACTTGAGGCTATATTTTTATTCACCACATGATATGTGTTTTGCTTGGAGTGTCATTTTGATTTATTTTGTTTTTCTTGATGTTTGAATAATATCCCAAGATCTGAAATTCTTAAATGTTAGAGTCTTCACATAGTTACATAATTATTCGACTACTCATTGATCTTCACTTATATCTTTCGGAGTAGTTTGTTGTTTGCTCTAGTGCTTCACTTATATTATTTTGAGAGTCTTTTAGAACAGCTTGGTAATTTTCTTAGGTTACGAATGTACTCCTAATATGAGGGGCATCCAAGAGGGATATAATAAAAACTTTCATATAAAGTGCATTGAATACTATGAGAAGTTTGATGCTTGATGATTGTTTTGAGATATGAGGATGGTGATATTAGAGTCATTCTAGTAGAGTAATTATGAATTTGATAAATACTTGTGTTGAGGTTTGCAAGTCCCGTAGCATGCACGTATGGTAACCATTGTGTGACAAATTTGAAGCATGAGGTATTTCCTTGATTGTCATCCTTTGTGTGGAGGTCGGGATCGCGCGATGGTTAACTCCTACCAACCCTTCCCCTAGGAGCATGCGTGTAGTACTTTGTTTTGATGACTTGTAGATTTTTTCAATAAGTATGTGAGTTCTTTATGACTAATGTTGAGTCCATGGATTATACGCACTCTCACCCTTCCGCCATTTCTAGCCTCTCTTGTACCGCGCAACTTTCGCCGGTACCACACACCCACCATATACCTTCCTCAAAACAGCCACCATGCCTATATATTATGGCATTTCCATAGCCATTCCGAGATATATTGCCATGCAACTTCCCACCATTCCGTTTATTATGACACGTTTCACTATTGTCATATTGCCATGCATGATCATGTAGTTGACATAGTATTTGTGGCAAGGCCACCATGCATAATTTTTCATACATGTCACTCTTGATTCATTGCACATCCCGGTACACCGCCGGAGGCATCCATATAGAGTCATACTTTGTTCTAGTATCGAGTTGTAATCTTTGAGTTGTAAATAAATAGAAGTGTGATGATCATCATTACTAGAGCATTGTCTCGAAAAAGGCCAAAAAAAGAGAAAGGCCAAATAAAAAAAGGAAGGCCTAAAAAAGGGGGACAATGCTACTATCTTTTTCCACACTTGTGCTTAAAAGTAGCACCATGATCTTCATGATAGAGAGTCTCTTGTTTTGTCACATTCATATACTAGTGGGAATTTTCATTATAGAACTAGGCTTGTATATTCCAACGATGGGCTTCCTCAAATGCCCTAGGTCTTCATGAGCAAGCAAGTTGGATGCACACCCACTTAGTTTCTTTTGTTGAGCTTCCATACATTTATAGATCTAGTGCATCCGTTGCATGGCAATCCCTACTCACTCACATTGATATCTATTGAACGGCATATCCATAGCCCATTAATACACCTAGTTGATGTGAGACCATCTTCCTCCTTTTTTTCTTCTCCACAATCACCACTCTATTCCACCTATACTGCTATATCCATGGCTCACGCTCATGTATTGCGTGAAAGTTGAAAAAGTTTGATAATACTAAAGTATGAAATAATTGCTTGGCTGAAACCGGGGTTGTGCATGATTTGAATATTTTGCATGATGAAGATGGAGCATAGCCAAACTATATGATTTTGTAGGGATGAACTTTCTTTGGCCATGTTATTTTGAGAAGACATAATTGCTTTGTGAGTATGCTTGAAGTATTATTATTTTTATGTAAATATTAAACTTTTGTCTTGAATCTTATGGATCTGAACATTCATGCCACAATAAATAAAATTACATTGATAATTATGTTAGGTAGCATTCCACATAAAAAAATTCTATTTTTATCATTTACCTACTCGAGGATGAGCAGGAATTAAGCTTGGGGATGCTTGATACGTCTCCAACGCATCTATAATTTTTGATTGTTCCATGCTATTATATTATCCATCTTGGATGTTTTATATGCATTTATATGCTATTTTATATGATTTTTGGGACTAACCTATTAACCTAGAGCCCAGTGCCAGTTTCTGTTTTTTCCTTGTTTTTAAGTTTTACAGAAAAGGAATACCAAACGGTGTCCAATTGACGTGCCAGTTTTTGATGATTTTTTATGGACCAAAAGAAGCCCCCGGAGTAAAAGAGTTGGCCCAGAAGAGTCCCAAGCCGTCCACGAGGGTGGAGTGCGCGTTCTACCCCCTGGGTGTGTGCCCCTATCTCGTGGACGACTCGGAGACCCCCCTGACATGAGACTAACGCCAAAAATTCATATAAATATAGAAACCCCTGAAAAGAAACCTAGATCAGGAGTTCCACCGCCGCAAGCCTCTGTAGCCACCAAAAACCAATCTAGACCCGTTCCGGCACCCTGCTTGAGGGGGGAATCCCTCTCTGGTGGCCATCTTCATCATCCCGGCGCTCTCCATGTCTAGGAGGGAGTAGTTCACCATCGGGGCTGAGGGTATGTACCAGTAGCTATGCGTTTGATCTCTCTCTCTCTCTCTCGTGTTGTTGAGATGGCACGATCTTGAAGTATCGCGAACTTTACTATTGTAGTTGGATCTTATGATGTTTCTCCCCCTCTACCTTCTTGTAATGGATTTAGTTTTCCCTTTGAAGTTATCATATCGGATTGAGTCTTTAAGGATTTTAGAACACTTGATGTATGTTTGGCATGTGCTTATCTGTGGTGACAATGGGATATTCATGTGATCTACTTGATGTATGTTTTGGTCATCAACTTGCGGGTTTAGTGGCCTTGTGAACTTATGCATAGGGGTTGGCACACGTTTTCGTCTTGACTCTCCGATAGAAACTTTGGGGCACTCTTTGAAGTTCTTTGTGTTGATTGAATAGATGAATCTGATATTGTGTGATGCATATCGTATAATCATGCCCACGGATACTTGAGTTGACAATGGAGTATCTAGGTGACATTAGGGTTTTGGTTGATACGTGTCTTAAGTTGTTATTCTAGTACGAACTCTAGGATAGATCGAACGGAAAGAATAGCTTCGTGTTATTTTACTACGGACTCTTGAATAGATCGATTAGAAATAATAACTTTGAGATGGTTTCGTACCCTACAATAATCTCTTCATTTCTTCTCCGCTATTAGTGACTTTGGACTGACTCTTTGTTGCATGTTGAGGGATAGTTATATGATCCAGTTATGTTATTATTGTTGAGAGAACTTGGACTAGTGAAAGTATGAACCCTAGGCCTTGTTTCAAAGCATTTCAATACCGTTTGTGCTCACTTTTATCATTAGTTACCTTGCTGTTTTTATATTTTCATATTACAGAAACCTATATCTACCATCCATATTTAACTTGTATTTCCATCTCTTCGCCGAACTAGTGCACCTATACAATTTACCATTGTATTAGATGTGTTGGGGACACAAGAGACTGTTTGTTATTTGGTTGTAGGGTTGTTTGAGAGAGACCATCTTCATCCTACACCTCCATTAGATTGATAAACCTTAGGTCATCCACTTGAGGGAAATTTGCTACTGTCCTACAAACCTCTGCACTTGGAGGCCCGACAACGTCTACAAGAAGAAGGTTGCGTAGTAGAGATCACACCTTCTACCACAGATCTCAAGGAAAGAATTTTGTTTCTAAGAATGGGTCCTTTATAGAGAAGGAGTTTCTCTCGAAAGAAGTGAGTGGGGGGAAAGTAGAACTTGATGAGATAATTGTACCTTCGCTCGAATTGGAAAGTAGATCATCAGGGAAAACCGTTCCCGTGATGCCTACACCAACTTGAGAAGAAGCTAATGATAATGATCATGAAACTTTGGATCAAGTTACTACTAAACCTCAAAGGTCCACCAGAACACGTATTGCACCATAGTGGTATGGTAACCCTGTCCTGGAAGTCATGTTGTTAGACAACGGTGAACCTTCGAACTATGAAGAAGCTATGATGAGCCAGATTCTGAAAATGGCTTGAGGCCATGAAATCTGAGATAGGATCCATGTATGAGAACAAAGTATGGACTTTGGTGGACTTGCTTGATGATCGGCAAGCTATAGAGAATAAATGGATCTTCAAGAAGAAGACTGACGCTGATGGTAATGTTACTATCTACAAAGCTCATCTTGTCGCAAAAGTTTTTTGACAAGTTCAAGGAGTGGACTACGATGAGACTTTCTCACCCGTAGGAATGCTTAAGTCTGTTCGAATCATGTTAGCAATTGCCGCATTTTATGATTATGAAATCTGGCAAATGGATGTCAAAACTGCATTCCTTAATGGATATCTGAAAGAATTGTATATGATGCAACCGGAAGGTTTTGTCGATCCTAAAGGTGCTAACAAAGTGTGCAAGCTCCAGCGATCCATCTATGGACTGGTGCAAGCATCTCGGCGTTGGAATATACTCTTTGATGAGGTGATCAAGGCATATGGTTTAATACAGACTTACGGTGAAGCATGTATTTACAAGAAAGTGAGTGGGAGTTCTGTAGCATTTCTGATATTATATATGGATGGCATATTGTTGATTGGAAATGATGTAGAATTTTTGGATATGTTAAAAGGATATTTGAATAAGAATTTTTCAATGAAAGACCTCGGTGAAGCTGCTTATATATTAGGCATCAAGATCTATAGAGATAGATCAAGACGCTTAATAGGACTTTCACAATGCACATACTGTGACAAAGTTTTGAAGAAGTTCAAAATGGATCAGTCAAAGAATGGGTTCCTACCTGTGTTACAAGGTGTGAAATTGAGTCAGACTTAATGCCCGACCACTGCAGAAGATAGAGAGAAAATGAAAGTCGTTCCCTATGCTTCAGTCGTAGGTTCTATCATGTATGCTATGCTGTGTACCGGACCTGATGGGTGCCTTGACATAAGTTTGGCAGGGAAGTACCAAAGTAATCTAAGAGTGGATCATTGGACAACAATCAAGAACATCATGCAGTACTTGAAAAGGATGAAGGGTATGTTTCTCATTTATGCATGTGACAAAGAGCCCGTCGTAAAGGGTTACGTCGATGCTAGCTTCGACACAGATCCAGATGACTCTAAGTCACAGAACAAATACTTAATTATATTGAATGGTGGAGCTGTCAGTTGGTGCAGTTCCAAGCAGAGCGTCGTGGCAGGATCTACGTGTGAAGCGGAGTACATAGCTGCTTCGAAAGCAGCACATGAAGGAGTCTGGATAAGGAGTTCATATCCGATTTAGGGGTGATACCTCGTACATTGGTTCCAATGACAATCTTTTGTGACAACACTGGATCAATTACCATGGGAAGGAATCCTGGTTTCACAAGAGAACAAAACACATCAAGAGATGCTTCAACTCCATTCATGAAAAGGTCAAGGATGGACACATAGAAATTTGCAAAGTACATATGGATCTGAATGTTGCAGACCCGTTGACTGATACGTCTCCAACGTATCTATAATTTTGCATTGTTCCATGCTATTATTTATGATGTTTCGGATGTTTAATGGGCTTTGTCCTACACTTTTATATCATTATTGGGACTAACCTACAAATCCAAAGGCCCAGTCTAGATTACTGTTTTTTTCCTGTTTCAGGGTTTTGCAGAAAAGGAATATCAAACGGAGTCGAAACGGAATGAAACCTTCGGGAGAGATATTTTTGGAGAAAATCACACACGAGAGACTTGAGAACCACGGAAGGGGAGCCACGAGGTGCCCACGAGGGTGAGGGGTGCGCCCCCTGCCTCGTGGGCCCCTCGAGCATCCCCCGGTGTCCTCCTCCCTCCTATATATGTCTACGTACCCCCAAAACCATCAGCAACAGAAAAAAAACCTAATTCCACCGCCGTAACCTTTTGTTCCCGTGAGATCCCATCTTGGAGCCTGTTCCGGAGCTCCGCCGGAGGGGGGATCCATCACGGACTGCTTCTACATCATCATCATCGCCCTCACCATGAGTTGTGACTAGTTTACCACAGACCTTCGAGTCCATAGCTAGTGTCTAGATGGCTTCTTCTCTCTCTATGGATCTCAATACAAAGTTCTCCTCGGTCTTCAAGGAGATCTATTCGATGTAATCTATTTTTGCGGTGTGTTTGTCGAGATCCGATGAATTGTGAGTTTATGATCAAGATTATCTATGAGAAACATTTGGTTCTTCTCTGAACTCTTTATGTGTGCTTATAATATCCTTGCAAGTCTCTTCGAATTATAGGTTTGGTTTGGCCCACTAGATCTATAGTTCTTGTAATGGGAGAAGTGCTTGGCTTTGGGTTCAATCTTGCGGTGTCCTTTCCCAATGACAGTAGGGGCAGCAAGGCACGTATTGTATTGTTGCCATCGAGGATAAAAAGATGGGGTTTATATCATATTGCTTGAGTTTTGTCAGGCCCAAGATGCGATTCTATCCCGATCATGTGACACTTACGTGATTGGGCCACAACCGCATTTCGGGCGCTTAGCAAGATGGATATCATTACATCGTACCATTACATACATACATGGGGGATACAACAATTCATACAAGTCACTTGAATACAGCAATATCAATACAAGACATCCGACTACGGATGTAAACATGAAAAGCACGACGACATCCATCTGCTATCCTAGGCTGCCGACCCGGAACCTAACCCAAGACTAACGAAGAACAAGAAGTAAGAACTCCAACAAAAGGACATCGCTCTCACGTCAAGTCATCGGAAACCTGCACCTGCAACTATTGTTGTAGTATCTGTGAGCCACGAGGACTCAGCAATCCCATAACCATGGGTATCAAGACTAGCAAAGCTTAATGGGTAGGAAGAGGTAAAGTGGTGAGGTTGCAGCAGCGGCTAAGCATAAGTATGTTGGCTAACTTACGAGTACAAGAATAAGATGAGCATCTATGCAAACGGTCGCAAACTAGTAATGATCGCTAAAGATCCTGAACTACCTACGAGTGAAACATAACCCCACCGTGTTCTCTTCTCAAAGTGAAAAGAGACAGTCACGGTTACTCACACAGTTGTGTGTTTTATCTCGGATCCTCTGTCAAGTTTTCTACAACCGGACATTAACACATTCCAATCTGCCACATAACTGCGGGCACGGCTTTCGAAAGCTTATAACCCTGCAGGGGTGTCCTAAATTAGCCCATCACAAGCTCTTACAATCAGCAGAGATAATAATAATATTACCCCTTATCTTAGGGAAGGCTCGATCAGACTCGGAGTTCCCGGTGCACAAGACATTTCGACAATGGTAAAACAAGTCCAGCAAGACCTCCCGGCGTGCCGACACCCTAATAGTAGCCGCGCGTATCTCGTCTCAAGCTACGACCGGATGGGCGATTCTACAGGTTATACCAGATACCTCGAGTTTCCTCGTGGCGGCCCCGCAGAACCCCCGTTTGGGACCAACACCATCAGCACTGGCCCCCATGCTATGTAGAAAGAATCCCCAGGGACGCGACGCCCTATGCAATTTAATGAATTAATTAAGTTGTTATTATGAGGCAAATTAAAACCAATGTTGGGCCTTGCTAGAGGAGTTTTATATAAAGACGAACTGTCAAGGGGTCCCCATATACCCAACCGTGTAAGGAACGCGAAATCAAGGAACATAACGCCGGTTTATCGGCTCCTAAGGTGGCATGAGTGGAACAAAACTCCGAGCAAATGGCCAAGACTTCCACCCATTGCCAAGTATATAGGTGTGCTAAGATATATAAGATATATTGTGATATTCCAACAACAAGACCCGACATGGATCAATCTTCATCTTCACCTGGAACTAGCAACGCTATAAGAGGGGCTGAGCAAGCGGGTAACATAGCCAAACAACGGTTTGCTGGGAAGGGGTCAAAAGGTTAGAGGTTTCATGGCAACAAGGAGAGGGCTGACAATAAATGATGGGTAGCGCGACATATAACGATAGCATCGAGACAACTAAGCATGACAATGAAAGTAAAGGTATCCAAGGTAATGGTCATCTTGCCTGAGATCCCGCAAGGAAGAAGAATCAGTCCAAGAAGAATACGATGAAGAAGCCTTGAAGACGAACCATGTGTAGACGAACGAATCCTCACGATCGCAACGGAAAAGAACTAGCGAGAAGAAACAAGCAATACGGTAAACAAACCACTCAAGAACATGAGAAGATGCTCAACCAAGTATGATGCAAGACAAGTCTATATGATGCAAGACATGGCAAGGGATGAAGCACACAAGAACATCACAAACCAACAAGTTTAAATGAGGCCGGAATCAACATATAACAAATCCGGTAAGCCCTCATATGCACGTTTTGAAATTAGTCCATATCTGAACAAACCTTAAGTTAAAGTTGTTAAACAGCAGGTTGACATGCACCATGATGATCTACTCGAAATTCTAGTCAAGTTACATATAAAGTTTCTTTAATTCGGAGCTACGGCCTAGAAGATATGAGCAAAACAAGACAAGCATGGCATTTATGCAAAATGCACCCAAACATCATGCAAACACACTCCAAACATGAAAACAACATGATATTATTCTTCTACATGCAAAATCACACAAGTTTCATATAGGGCACACTCAAAATGGAGCAACGGGCTAAAAGATACGAGCAAAACAAGTTACAATGCAAAGCTGAAGTTAACAACCACATAGCAACTTTGGAGCAAGGTAAATATATGCTACAGCACCCAAACATGATAACAATAAGCATGGATGTGAAATAGACATGATACTTAACAAGCATGAACTTAGAACACACCCAAAAGCTTGCTGGAACACAATTAACCAAGCATGGCAAGTTGCAATAAATTTATCCAGACTTGGTCAAAATCTAGAAGGCAAAAACATCATCACAAAGCTGCCTTCGGAGGCACAAAACAACAAGCATATCAACTCTACTAAGTATATAAAGATCATGGACATGTAGTAGACATAGCATACATCAAACAACTCCATGGGAGCAACTCCATAGGAGGCATGGATCAATAACAACAAGCTTCACCAAATTGAACATGCTGATAAAAGTCTGACAGGTCAATTTTATAGCAACTTGAGAGCAAGAAATAAATAAGCTATAGCAGGTCATATATGCAAACAAGGGCATGAATGGATAGAGCATAACATGGACAACAAGGCATGATCATTGGCCACTCCAAAACAAGCATGGATTTGAGTGGGGCATCAAGCAAACATAGCATCAGGTTTAACAGATTCCAGATTTAGCAGGTTTTTTCACTAAGTATAAAACAGCAACAACGACATGGCATGTTTACAAGCTTGTTTAAGTCACCTCAAGGCATATCATGGAAAGTGGATTGCACCACAGCAAAGACCATATGATTGTGCTTCTAAAACATATAGACATGTGGCATGAAGACAAACACACCAATAGCAATGAGCAAGTCAAATCGGCATCTCATAACAAGTTTCTGCACTTAACAGCCAAAAGCACTTTTGCAACAGAGATTAACATGGCAATATGACACCTAACATGAATGCTACAGCAACCAACATGTAGAGCACTTCACAATGAACATTTTGACATATCATATGCTTCATTTGGCTAAACATGCACAAAGTTACAAGCATCACAAGTATGCAACAAAATTATAGGTACCAACAATTTTAACTTATAGCACTCTTGCAACAGAGATTAGAGCATCTAGATGAAGTCAAACAAGCATGCCGCAATGGAACAAAATGAAGAGCATATCACCACGATCATTTTGACATACTATTTGCATCATTTGGACATATATACAAAAAGTTACAGCATCACAAAGTAAGCATCACACAACAAGTTTTCTGGGATTTAGCAGTTTTTTTTAAACAACGAAAGTGAGCGCAAGATAACAATATGTCGCACGGGCGGGGAATAGTGCTGAGGGGTGCTCACCTAGTGGGTCTCGGCCCAAGAAGGAGAGGGAGGCCGGGGCGGGCCGGGGTAGACGGGCGGCCCATGGCTTGAGCTGGGCCTACCGCGGGGCGGGCCTACGAGGCTGGGACACTGGGAGGCCCACACAGGCCGGCGACTTGGCCCAGGAGGCCGGCTGGCGTCGTCCTCCTCGATCCCTCTGGATCGAGGGAGGAGGCAGGGGCGGCGGCGCCACTCCAGCGAAGCTGGGCGGTGCTCCGGCGGGGGGAGGAGGTGGTCGGGGCGACCGATGGTGGCACGAGGCGCGGCGACCGGCGCGGACAGGCGGGCGGCTCGGGGACGCGGCCTGCGGCGGCGGCGCAGAGCGACTCCGACGGCGATGGCGCACGTCGGCGGCGGGGCGAGGTCACTCGACGGCGGGCGGCGGGGAACGGCGAGCCGGCGGCGAGCTCACGGCGGCGAGGCACTGGCGGCGGAGGTGGTGCTGGCCATCGGTGAGCAGAACCGGCGGCGGGGCGGCGCTGGCGACGGAGGCGAGGCGCGGGGCTCGGGCGCGCTCGGCCTGGCACGGCGGCGGCGACTCGGGCCCACGCGGGCCCACTCCGGGCTCTGCGGGCCACCGCGGAGGGGATGTGGGCGTGGGGCCACGTGGCGCGTTGAGAGTGGAGGAGGGCGGCGGCGGCGCTGAGGTGGCAACGTCTGATTGGTCGGGGTGAGGTGGAGGGGCACTGGACATGTGCGGCGGCGGAAGGGACATGTCCAGCTGCGCAGTGGGAGCGGGGCTAGGGTTCATCTGCAAGAATTTCGGGGGAAGGCACATATTTATAGGTAGAGGGAGCTAGGAGAGTCCAAATGAGGAGCGGTTTTCAGCCACGCGATCACGATCCAACGACCGAGAGCATGGAGGGGGTTAGAATGGGTTTGGGGGCTGTGTGAAAGGGGTGCTGGGCCAAAAGAGAAAAGGCTTCCAGCGGTTAACACGGTTAACCGATGGGCTATCAAACGAACTCCGAACGCGACGAAACTTGGCATGCGGTCTACCTATGCTATAATAAGACCACACGCCAAGTTTCATCCCATTTCGAGAACATTTTCCGGCCACTCATAAAAGAAATAAGAGGAGGTGCCACGGGCACGTGCAAGTGTGTCTGGGCTCAGAACAGACAACGGAGAGAACGAGGGAACTCGGACGGATGCAAGTTTTGAAAACATGATGATGCAACACACATGATGACATGGAAAAATGCAACATGCAAGCAGATGACATGGCAACGACGACGAATAACTGGCTGACACCTGGCGCATCGGTCTCGGGGTGTCACAACACTCCCCTACTAACAAGAGATCTCGTCCCGAGATCTTAGGAACGAGACGAAAGAGAAAAAGGAAGAACAAAGTTCTTCGAGGACAAAAGAGTGAAGCCAAAGAGCCTTGAGAGGTTGAACAATATGAAAGAAGGATACAACGGAGATGAATGAAGTTGCAAAGACTTCGTTAAACAAGAGGAACAAGGAATACAACGAGAATCAAGGAGGTTAAGTGACAAGAGAGAAATTAAACCACTCCGGCTAAAACAAATAGAAAAGGAATTCGAACAAAAGTATTCGGGTAGCACTCCGGCTGAAATGGAATGAATAAAACATGAACTTGAGAAAATGGGATAATAGTTGACAAGATGAACAAGACAACGCCTCCGGAAGAATTACAAGAGTGAAATGAAAAGAACGGATAAGAGAACAACAGGTTCCACCGCGAATGAATTTGAAAGAGGATCTTGAAGAGGAAGGTTTGAACGGAGTTGTTGAGAAAATCAACAACCAAAGAATAAGCTTGTCGTGAACTTATTAAAACATCTCAAAAGTTGAGGTGAATTATGCCGCAACCAAAGGATTGAATAGATGAGATGAAGGAAGAAATGCAAAACTCCACTTCAAAAGAATGCGGAGAATTATTTACATCTCGAGGGCAAGAAGAAGAATGCTTGAGTTTCCCCAACTAGAACTTGAAAAGCACTTGACGAATGAATTAACTCATGAAGAACTCCGGTAACGAAAAGGATGATGAGATAGAGTTGAATGGTCAAAAGAATAATATTAAAGCCTTGCGAAGATTTAGATGAAGGTACCAACGAGATAGCCGAGAGAACTTTGAACTCCGGAAAGAAAAGATTAAGGCACTAGCAACTATAATTTATTCATCAAGAATAAACTCCGAAGGAAGGGATTAATCAGCTTGATGAGAATGAATACGAATTATGTTATGCTTATCCTCCACCAATTAAATTGATGAAAGCAATGGATTTGCATATCACTTATTCACGTTGAAAAGATTAAAGAGGGATATATGGCGAACTTGCGAAAATCTTCATGAAACACCGGTAGGATTGATATGAAAACAAGGACATAGAATCTTGAGCGAGGCACCGTAAGGATTTAAGCCGAATGAAGAAAAGAACGAACCACCAGGAAGAATTAAAATCGAATGATGAAAGAGAAGAAACCACCGTAAGTAATTGAATTGAGTGAATATAAGAGAATGAATCGCCGGAAAGAATAAAGCACTTGGGGAATCTATAAAAGAGAACGAAGAGATCGCAAACTGATTAAAGAATACTTGAACGAAGCACCGGACGAATGTGAGACGAACAAAGAGGCATCAATGAAGAATATTTGGAGGACGAAGTTGAAAACTGAGAACGAAGAAATCTTCTGAAATGATGGCCTTCGGAGGAACACAACGGAAAGAATTCATGAAATACTCTGGATGGTAAGGAAAATAATTTATGACGAACGGAATAACTGAGAGGATAACATGAAGCTAGAACCATGAATCTTTGAGAGGACGGACAAGATTCGGAGGAAAACTCTTCTTCGGTCTTCAGATGACGACGAGGAACACAACCAAAATTATTGAGATACTCCAGAAGAATTAAAAGAGGAAAGGTTGAACCAAACATGAAAGAATTTTGAAAACGATCTTCGGAAGGCATATGACTGATGAAATTCGTACTTACGTCACACTTGAAAAGAATTTGTAATAAATCCAGAAATTAGAAGAGTCGGGTAAGATCCTAGGGAAAGACCTGTGGGTTAGGGCCCACCTAAGAGAAAACACCATTGGAAAAAGATCGAAAAGGAGATGATCCACCGGAATGATTGAAAGACTCGAATGAGGTGATAACCTCGAATTAATTAGAACACGGATGAATCTCCTGAGATGTCTTCGGAACTCCGGGATGATTAAATGGCAAGATACGAACGAGCAAGAGGAAACATCCGAGCCGAGGGAAAAGATAAGATCAACACCGAAAACTTGAATTGAAACCCACCGAAGAAGAAAAGAGATGAAGAAATATCGAACGAGAGGAGAATTCATCGGAGAAGAAAAGAGAAGAATGATGACGAGCTAGACGAGAATTCACCAGTGAAACAATTGGAGAAAAGAAGCAAATGATTCACACGAGTAGGATGGATACTCGATTAAGCACTCTGGTCCGGAGAATAAAAGGGTGGACGGGTGGGAAAAGAAAGACAACTTCGGAAGGGGAAACAACATCGGTTGGTTGAAAAGAACTGAGGGTTGAACTTGCAAAGAAGAAGAGGGTCGAATCCACTTGACAAGAGATGCACCAGATGAAAGACTTACAACGCAACGAACAAAAACTAACGACGTGATCCTAAAAAAATTTGAAGGGGAAGAGGAGTAATTCAAAACAACTACGTCAAGATTCCTCACAAGAGCGACAAAGGGGCTGAGGATTAAAAAGAATTCCTACTCTTCGATATAACTAGACCCCAAAATAGTTTTCTGCTAGACTCGACAACGGCCAGACTACGATCAATCAAGGGGGTTCCTATGGTCGGTCGAGGCTCTGATACCAACTTGTCAGGCCCAAGATGCGATTCTATCCCGATCACGTGACACTTACGTGATTGGGGCACAACCGCATTTCGGGCGCTTAGCAAGATGGATATCATTACATCGTACCATTACATACATACATGGGGGATACAACAATTCATACAAGTCACCTGAATACAGCAATATCAATACAAGACATCTGACTACGGATGCAAACATGAAAAGCACAACGACATCCATTTGCTATCCCAGGCTGCCGACCCGGAACCTAACCCAAGACTTACGAATAAGAAGAAGAAAGAACTCCCACAAAAGGACATCGCTCTCGCGTCAAGTCATCGGAAACCTGCACCTGCAACTGTTGTTGTAGTATCTGTGAGCCACGAGGACTCAGCAATCCCATAACCATGGGTGTCAAGACTAGCAAAGCTTAATGGGTAGGAAGAGGTAAAGTGGTGAGGTTGCAGCAGCGGCTAAGCATAAGTATGGTGGCTAACTTACGAGTACAAGAATAAGATGAGCATCTACGCAAACGGTCGCAAACTAGTAATGATCGCTAAAGATCCTGAACTACCTACGAGTCAAACATAACCCCACCGTGTTCTCTTCTCAAAGTGAAAAGAGACAGTCACGGTTACTCACACAGTTGTGTGCTTTATCTCGGATCCTTTGTCAAGTTTTCTACAACCGGACATTAACAAATTCCAATCTGCCACATAACCGCGGGCACGGCTTTCAAAAGATCATAACCCTGCAGGGGTGTCCCAACTTAGCCCATCACAAGCTCTCACGATCAGCAGAGATAATAATAATATTACCCCTTATCTTAGGGAAGGCCCAATCAGACTCGGAGTTCCCGGTGCACAAGACATTTCGACAGTAGTAAAACAAGTCCAGCAAGACCTTCCGCAGTGCCGACACCCTCATAGTAGCCGCGCGTATCTCGTCTCAGGCCACGACCGGATGGGCGATTCTACAGGTTATACCAGATACCTCGAGTTTCCCCGTGGCGGCCCCGCAGAACCCCCGTTTGGGACCAACACCATCAGCACTGGCCCCCATGCTATGTAGAAAGAATCCTCGGGGACGCGACCCCCTATGCAATTTAATTAATTAATTAAGTTGTTATTATGAGGAAGATTAAACCAAATGTTGGGCCTTGCAGGAGGAGTTTTATTCAAAGACGAACTGTCAAGGGGTCCCCATATACCCAACCGTGTAAGGAACGCGAAATCAAGGAACATAACACCGGTTTATCGGCTCCTAAGGTGGCATGAGTGGAACAAAAACCGAGCAAAAGGCCAAGCCTTCCACCCATTGCCAAGTATATAGGTGTGTTAAGATATATAAGATATATTGTGATATTCCAACAACAAGATCCGACATGGATCAATCTTCATCTTCACCTGCAACTAGCAATGCTATAAGAGGGGCTGAGCAAGTGGGTAACATAGCCAAACAACGGTTTGCTGGGAAGGTGTCAAAAGGTTAGAGGTTTCATGGCAACAAGGAGAGGGCTGACAATAAATGATGGGTAGCGCGACATGTAACGATAGCATCGAGACAACTAAGCATGGCAATGATAGTAAAGGTATCCAAGGTGATGGTCATCTTGCCTGAGATCCCGCAAGGAAGAAGAATCAGTCCATGAAAAAGACGAAGAAGAAGCCTTGAAGACGAACCATGTGTAGACAAACGAATCCTCACGATCGCAACGGAAAAGAACTAGCGAGAAGAAACAAGCAATACGGTAAACAAACCACTCAAGAACATGACAAGATGCTCAACCAAGTATGATGCAAGACAAGTCTATATGATGCAAGACATGGCAAGGGATGAAGCACACAAGAACCACAAACCCTCATATGCATGTTTTGAAATTAGTCCATATCTGAACAAACCTTAAGTTAAAGTTGTTAAACAGCAGGTTAACATGCACCATGATGATCTACTCGAAATTCTAATCAAGTTACATATAAAGTTTCTTTAATTCGGAGCTACGGCCTAGAAGATATGAGCAAAACAAGACAAGCATGGCATTGATGTAAAATGCACCCAAACATCATGCAAACACACTCCAAACATGAAAACAACATAATATTATGCTTCTACATGCAAAATCACACAAGTTTCATATAGGGCACACTCAAAACGGAGCAACGGGCTAAAAGATACGAGCAAAACAAGTTACAATGCAAAGCTGAAGTTAACAGCCACATAGCAACTTTGGAGCAAGGTAAATATATGCTACAGCACCCAAACATGATAACAATAAGCATGGATGTGAAATAGACATGATACTTAACAAGCATGAACTTAGAACACACCCAAAAGCTTGCTGGAACATAATTAACCAAGGATGGCAAGTTGCAATAAATTTATCCAGACTTAGTCAAAATCTAGGAAGGCAAAAACATCATCACGATGCTGCCTTCGGAGGCACAAAACAACAAGCATATCAACTCTACTAAGTATATAAAGATCATGGACATGTAGTAGACATAGCATACATCAAACAACTCCATGGGAGCAACTCCATAGGAGGCATGGATCAATAACAACAAGCTTCACCAAATTGAACATGCTGATAAAAGTCTGACAGGTAAATTTTATAGCAACTTGAGAGCAAGAAAAAATAAGCTACAGTAGGTCATATATGCAAACAAGGGCATGAATGGATAGAGCATAACATGGACAACAAGGCATGATCATTTGCCACTCCAAAACAACCATGGATTTGAGTGGGGCATCAAGCAAACATAGCATCAGGTTTAACAGATTCCAGACTTAGCAGTTTTTTCACTAAGTATAAAACAGCAACAATGACATGGCATGTTTACAAGCTTGTTTAAGTCACCTCAAGGCATATCATGTAAAGTGGTTTGCACCACAGCAAAAACATATGATTGTGCTTCTAAACCATATAGACATGTGGCATGAAGACAAACACACCAATAGCAATGAGCAAGTCAAATCGGCATCTCATAACAAGTTTCAACACTTAACAGCCAAATTCACTTTTGCAATAGAGATTAACATGGAAATATGACACCTAACATGAATTCTACAGCAACCAACATGTAGAGCACTTCACAATGAACATTTTGACATATCATATGCTTCATTTGGATAAACATGCACAAAGTTACAAGCATCACAAGTATGCAACAAAATTATAGGTACCATCAGTTTTAACTTATATCACTCTTGCAACAGAGATTATAGCATCTAGATGAAGTCAAACAAGCATGCCAATATGGAACAAAATGAAGAGCATATCACCACGATCATTTTGACATATTATTTGCATCATTTGGACATACACACAAAAAGTTACAGCATCACAAAGTAAGCATCAGACAACAAGTTTTCTGGGACTTAGCAGTTTTTTTAAACATCGAAAGTGAGCGCAAGATAACAATATGTCGCACGGGCGGGGAATAGTGCTGAGGGGCGCTCACCTAGTGGGTCTCGGCCCAGGGAGGAGAGGGAGGCCGGGGTTGGCCGGGGTAGACGGGCCGGCCCATGGCTTGAGCTGGGCCTACCGCGGGGCGGGCCCATGAGGCTGGCGAACTGGGAGGCCCATGCGGGCCGGTGGCTTGGCCCAGGAGGCCGGCTGGTGTCGTCCTCCTCGATCCCTCTGGATCGAGGGAGGAGGCAGGGGCGACGGCGCCACTCCACCGAAGCTGGGCGGTGCTCCGGCGGGGGGAGGAGGCGGTCGGGGGCGACCGACGATGGTGCAGGCGCGGTGACCGGCGCGGACAGGCGGGCGGCTCGGGGACGCGGCCTGCGGCGGCGGCGCAGAGCGACTCCGGCGACGATGGCGCACGTCGGCGGCGGGGCGAGGTCACTCGGCGGCGGGCGGCGAGGAACGACGAGCCAGCGGCGAGCTCGCGGCGGTGAGGCATTGGTGGCGGCGGTGGTGCTGGCTGCCGGCGAGCGGAACCGGCGGCGGGGCGGCGCGGGCGACGGAGACGAGGCACGGGGCTCGGGCGCGCTCGGCCTCGCATGGCGGCGGCGACTCGGGCCCGCGCGGGCCCACTCCGGGCTCCGCGGGCTGCGGCGGCGGCGATGTGGGCGTGGGGCCACGTGGCGTGCTGAGAGTGGAGGAGGGTGGCGGCGGCGCTGAGGTGGCAAATATAGACATGTCTCGCGGCGGAACGGACATGTCCGGCTGCGTAGTGGGAGCGGGGCTAGGGTTCATCTGCGAGAATTTCGGTGGGAGGCACATATTTATAGGTAGAGGGAGCTAGGAGAGTCCAAATGAGGAGCAGTTTTCGGCCACGCGATCACGAACCAACGACTGAGAGCATGGAGGGTGTTAGAATGGGCTTGGGGGCTGTGTGAAAGGGGTGCTGGGCCAAAAGAGAAAAGGCTTCCGGCGGTTAACACGGTTAAACGATGGGCTATCAAGCGAACTCCGAACGCGACGAAACTTGACAGGCGGTCTACCTATGCTATAATAAGACCACACGCCAAGTTTCATCCCATTCCGAGAACATTTTCCGGCCAATCATAAAATAAATAAGCGGAGGTGCCACGGGCACGTGCAAGTGTGTCTGGGCTCAGAATGGACAACGGAGAGAACGAGGGAACTCAGACGGATGCAAGTTTTGAAAACATGATGATGCAACACACATGATGACATGGAAAAATGCAACACGCAAGCAAATGACATGGCAACGGCGACGAATAACTGGCTGACACCTGGCGCATCGGTCTCGGGGTGTCACAAGTTTATCCCTCTACATCATGTCATCTTGCTTAAGGCGTTACTCTATTCTTACGAACTCAATACACTAGATGCATGCTGGATAGCGGTCGATGTGTGGAGTAATAGTAGTAGATGCAGGAAGGAGTCGGTCTACTTGTCTCGGACGTGATGCCTATATACAATGATCTTCCCTAGATAGTCTCATAATTATTCGCTTTTCTATCAATTGCTCGACAGTAATTTGTTTACCTGCCGTAGAATATTGCTATCATGAGAGAAGCCACTAGAGAACACTATGGCCCCCGGGTCTATTCTCAACATATCAATCTACATCTACTTTACTTTTTCCGCTTTTAATTTCTGTTCTTATAAACAAAAAGACCAAAAATATAAACTATCATCTCTATCAGATCTCACTTTCGTAAGTGACCGTAAAGGGATTGACAACCCCTTTATCGCGTTGGCTGCAAAGTTCTTATTTGTTTGTGCAGGTGCGAGGGACTCGCGCGTGGTCTCCTACTGGATTGATACCTTGGTTCTCAAAAATTGAGGGACATACTTACGCTATTGTGTTGCATCTCCCTTTCCTATTCGAGGGAATACAATGCAAGCTCGAGAAGTAGCAAGAAGAATTTCTGGCGCCGTTGCCGGGGAGGCTTACGCAAAAGTCATATACCAAGTACCTATCACAAACCCTTATCCTTTGCATTACATTTTTGCCTCTCGCTTTCCTCTCCCCCACTTTACCCTTGCCATTTTATTTCCCCTACTTCTGCCGTGTGTTTATCGTTCGCTTGCTTCTTGTTTGCTTGTGTGTTGGATTGCTTGCTTGTCACTATGGCTCAAGACAATACCAAATTGTGTGACTTCTCCAATACCAACAATAATGATTTTATTAGCACTCCGATTGCTCCTATTACCGATGCTGAATCTTGTGATATCAATGCTGCTTTGTTGAATCTTGTCATGAAAGATCAATTCTCCGGCCTTCCTAGTGAAGATGCCGCTACCCATCTGAACAACTTTGTTGATTTGTGTGATATGCAAAAGAAAAGGGATACGGATAACGATATTGTTAAATTGAAGTTATTTCCGTTTTCACTTAGAGATCGTGCTAAAACTTGGTTTTCCTCTTTTCCTAGAAATAGTATTGATTCGTGGAATAAGTGCAAAGATGCTTTTATCTCTAAGTATTTCCCTCCTGCTAAGATCAACTCTCTTAGAAACAATATTATGAATTTTAAGCAACTAGATCATGAGCATGTTGCACAAGCTTGGAAGAGAATGAAATTAATGAAACGTAATTGCCCTACACATGGTTTGAATCTATGGATGATTATTCAGAACTTTTATGCTGGCTTGAATTTTGCTTCTAGAAATCTTTTAGACTCGACCGCGGGAGGCACTTTCATGGAATCTACCTTAGGAGAAGCTACCAAACTCCTAGATAATATTATGGTTAATTATTCTCAATGGCACACCGAAAGATCTACTAGTAAAAAAGTGCATGCTATTGAAGAAATTAGTGTTTTGAGTGGAAAGATGGATGAACTTATGAAATTATTTGCTGCTAAGAGTGCTTCTTCTGATCCTAATGATATGCCTTTGTCCACTTTGATTGAAAATAGCAATGAATCATTGGATGTGAATTTTTTTGGTAGGAATAATTTCGGTAACAATGCTTATAGAGGGAATTTTAATCCTAGGCCTTTTCCTAGTAATTCCTCTAATAATTATGGTAATTCCTACAACAACTCTGATGGAAAGATGCCTTCTGAATTTGAAACTAGTGTTAAGGAGTTTATGATCTCGCAAAAGAATTTCAATGCTATGCTTGAAGAGAAATTGGTTAAGATTGATGAATTGGCTAGAAGTGTGGATAGAATTACTCTTGATATTGATTCTTTGAAACTTAGATCTATCCCACCTAAGCATGATATCAATGAGTCTCTCGAAGCCATGGGAATTTCCATTGATGAATGCAGAGAAAGAACCGCTAGGATGCGTGCTAAAAAGAAGAATTATATTAAAGCGTGTTCTTCTAGTTATCATGAAAATAAAGATGAAGATCTGAAAGTTATTGATGTGTATCCTATTAGATCCTTGTTTTCTAGTATAAATCTTGATGAAGATAGGATTGGAGGTGATTCTGCTTTAAGGTGTCCCAACGATTCGGAGTTTTTAGATCTTGATGCTAAAATTGTCAAAAGTGGGAGTGAAGAGATTAAAACTTTGCATACTGATGAACCCACTACTTTGGATTTCAAGGGATTCAGTTATGATAATTGCTCTTTGATTGATTGTATTTCCTTGTTGCAATCCGTACTAAATTCTCCGCATGCTTATAGTCAAAATAAAGCTTTCACCAAACACATAGTTGATGCTTTGATGCAATCTTATGAAGAAAAACTTGAGTTAGAAGTTTCTATCTCTAGAAAGCTTTATGATGAGTGGGAACCTACTATTAAAATAAAAATAAAAGATCATGAATGCTATGCTTTGTGTGATTTGGGTGCAAGTGTCTCCACTATCCCAAAAACTTTGTGTGATTTGCTAGGGTTCCATGAGCTTGATGATTGTTCTTTAAATTTGCATCTTGCGGATTCCACTATTAAGAAACCTATGGGAAGAATTAATGATGTTCTTATTGTTGCCAATAGGAATTATGTGCCCGTAGATTTCATTGTTCTTGATATAGATTACAATCCTTCATGTCCTATTATTCTTGGTAGACCTTTCCTTATAACGATTGGTGCAATTATTGATATGAAGGAAGGAAATATTAGATTCCAATTTCCGTTAAAGAAAGGCATGGAACACTTTGCTATAAATAAAATCAAATTTCCATATGAATCTATTATGAGAGCCACTTATGGATTGCCTTCCAAAGATGGCAATACCTAGATCTATCTTGTATCGTGCCTAGCTAGGGGCGTAAAACGATAGCGCTTGTTGGGAGGCAACCCAATTTTTGTTTTGTTTTTGCTACTGTTAGGGAATAAATATTGCATCTAGCTTCTGCTTAGATGTGTTTTCATGTTTTGTTTAGTGTTTGTGCCAAGTAGAACCTTTGGGAAGACTTGTGTGAAGTTTATGTGATCTTGCTGTAAAAACAGAATCGTTAGCGCTCGCTAGAATGGTCGTAAGATTTTACTGGAGCTTGCTATTTAGTTGATTCTTTTTGCAGATGATTAATAGACAAATTCCTCACGTTTATCAATTTAGTTTGAATTTTTTGGAGTTACATAAGTATGCGAAATCTGTAGATTACTACAGACTGTTCTGTTTTTTACAGATTCAGTTTTTCGTGTGTTGTTTCCTTATTTCAATGCATCTATGAGTAATATTTGCAAGTATGAACCATAGACAAGTTGGAATACAGTAGGTTTAACACCAATTTAAACAAAGAATGAATTCATTGTTGTACCTTTGAGTAGTGGTTTCCTTTCTTATACTAACGGGGCTCACGAGAATTTTTGTCTAAGTTTTGTGTTGTGAAGTTTTCGAGTTTTGAGTATTGCTTTGACGGACTATGGAACAAAGAGTAGCAAAGGCCTAAGCTTGGGGATTCCCTTGGTACCCCAAGTCAAATTCAAGGACAATCAAAAGCCTAAGCTTGGGGATGCCCCGGGAAGGCATCCCCTCGTTCGTCTTCATCCATCAGTAACTATACTTGGAGCTATATTTTTATTCACCACATGATATGTGTTTTGCTTGGAGCATCATGTATAATTTGAGTCTTTTCTTGTTAGTTTGCCACAATTATCCTTGCTGGACACACCTATTTGAGAGAGTTAAATATTGCCTAGGAATTGTTAGAACACTCTATGTCCTTCACTTATATCTTTTGAGTTGAATAGTTTTGCTCTAGTGCTTCACTTATATCTTTTAGAGCACGGTGGTGATAATATTTTGAAGAAATTGTTGAACTCTCATGCTTCACTTATATCCTTTTGAGAGTCTATTAAAACAGCATGGTAATGTGTTGTAATGCCCAGGATGGAGTTATACCTCCTACGTGTCAAGGCACGACTTAAAGGCATAAATCCATCCTAGAATGATCTCAAGTTTGGTAATCTTTGCACAACTCATGTAAAAGAGGGGATAGTAAACAGAAAATAGTTGGCTTACACTCGCCACGTCACAGAATTACAGTACAAGTCTCAAACATCGTACATTAAGAACATCACAACCCTCTAAGGGCAAAAGTCAAAAGTCAAAGTACCAAACTTAGATAAAATAAACCACAGGCGGATCGAATCCTAGTAAGAGTCTCCACTACTGATCATCCGGGTATCGCACATAGTACCGACTACGCTCCTCGTCGTACTCCCAATCCAGCTCGGTGCCATCACCTGGATAGCTCACAGCTGGACCTGCACCTGGTGTGTGAAGTAACTGTGAGCCACAGAGGACTCAGCAATCCCGTTCCCGGGTAACAAGACTATCAAAGCCTTTGGGTGAGGAAAAGGCTGAAGAAAAGAATAAGTGTCTGCAGCAGCAACTAGCATCTAGCTTACGTAGGTGAGAGCGAGAAGAGAAGGCCTCGGCGAGAAGTGATCACGAAGTGATCCTAGCTACAAGCTCAACAATCATAACCCCTCCGTGTTCAACTCCCGAATCCCTATTCGGAAATTGACGATCACGGAACACACGCTGGTAGTGTATTAGTAACATTGTGTCAAGTTATCTACAACCGGAATTAACAAGCTCACATCTGCCACATAACCGCGGGCACGGCTTTCGAAAGTTCAAACCCTGCAGGGGTGTTCCAACTTGACCCATTACAAGCCCACGATCCGCGGAGTCGCAACTCCAAAGTGGGAAGACCCGAGTATCCTCGGAATCCCGTGCTCAAGATATACCGAACTAAGGTAAGGCTAATCCAGCAAATCCTCCCGGCGTGCCGACACCCTGATAGTAGCCGCGCGTATCTCGTCTCAGGCCACGACCGGATGGGCGATCCCACAGGTTTTTACCAGACCTTGAGTTTCCTCGAGGTGGCCCCGCGTAACCCCCAGTTTGGACCAACACTCATGTGGAGCACTGGCCCGGGTTGTTGAATTAAGAAAAAGGGTTTATAACTCCCTATGCAAGTTTAGTTTGTTATTAGGCAAATAGTACCAATGTTGGGACTTGCTGGAAAAGACTTAGCACTTAGCGGTTTATCGAGGGGGTCCCATACACCCCAACCGTGTTAGGAACGCATAATCAAGGAACATAAAACCGGCTTATACGGATCCTAACGGCATGAGTGGAACAAATCACCAAGCAAAAGGCTTAGCCTTCCACCCTTGCCAATATATAGATGATTTCATTTTAAGCATTTATATAATGTGATATAACCCAACCAAACTTCAACATGAAGCAAGCATCTTCGATCTTCACCTGCAACTAGCAACGCTATAAGAAGGGGTTGAGCGAAGCGTACTTAGCCAAGCAACGATTTTGCATAGGTAGGTTGGTTAAACATGGCAATTGGTTACAAATAGGAGGCTGACGAGAAGATCATGGGCATCGAGGCAAAACTATAGATTGAGACTACTAGCAATAGGCAAAGATAGTAATGTTATCGGGGTTCGGTCATCTTGCCTGAAGAGAAGTCGTTCGGATCGTAAGAAGGGTCCTCGTGCTCAACCTCGTTGGAAACCTCGTGCTCAACCTCGTACTCGGTCTCAGCTTCCGGCTCTAAACAAAACAATCACACCAAGCACCAATCAACAAGATGCAATGCGCACTCGAAAAAGATGAATGCATGATGGATGCACTAAGGATGCACACGGAGCACGTAAAATATCACTCAAGCAAAACACCTCAAAACAAGATAACAATCTGATATTATTAATCTACACAGAAAATCAATCAAGTTTGATATAAGATTCGCTGAAATCGGAGTTACGGGCTAAAAGTTATGCCCGAAACAAGATTTGAGCGAAAGCTGAAAATTACAGCATCATAGCATCTTCGGAGCTCAAAATAATTGAGCTACAGCATTCAAATAACATGGCAAAGGGCATGAACACAAACTAGACATATACTACAGCAACTAAGTCCAAAGGTGCACCCCAACGGAGTCACGGATCAATAGCAATGATCTTGGACATATTGAACTTGACAATAAAATTCTGGCAGCAGAATTTTATTGAAACTTTGGAGCAAAAGATAAACATGCTACAGCCACTTAAATGGACATGTGAGGACATGGATGGAAAGACAACAATATATACTACAAGGAACAATCAAAATCCACTCCAAAACTATCATGCTTTGTCCTAGAACATCACACGAACATGGCATCGGAACGTTACAGATTTCAGACTTAGTGAAAAATCCACTAAGTCCTAAAACAGCAATATCATCATGGCATATAAAAGAGCATGTTTAAGTCACTTCGAAACTAAACATGGCAAAGGGTAAGCACCTCATCAAAGTGCACATGAAGGTGATCCCGAAACACACAAGCATGCATCATGGAGGTAAACACAACGATTGCAACGAGCTCAACAAGATGGCATTTCATAACAAGTGAAACAACATCATAGCCACATGGCACTTTGCAACGATGATAACAAGGCAATAATAAATCTACCATGCAACCTATCACAAGCAACACGTAGTTCGTGGCAAGACGAACACGTGGACATGTCATTTGCATCATTCGGACAAACGAGCTAAAAGATATCACATGGCAAAGGTGGCATAAAAATAACACATAGCAGCAGTTTATATCATGATGCACTCTTGCAACAGCAAAACAAGCACCTAAATGATCTCTAACATGCATGACAACAACAGGTAAAACATAGAGCAAGTCTCCACGAACGTCTGGATATGCTACACGCGCGAAACAGAGCAGCAGGCAAAAAGTTAGAGCAGGTCAAACATTGCATCTCAGATTAACAGATCTGGGACTTAGTGGGGAAAAGGGTCAACCTCAAAACAGATCTGGACAGGACAACGGGCCCGGGAGGCCGGATCTGGCCCGGGAAGAAGGCTGGCGGCTGGGCTTCGGTGCGGCGGCCCGCGGGAGGAGGAGCGGCGGCCCGCGGCCTGGGAGGCGAGGCGAGGCGGCCCAGGCGAGGCGAGGCGAGGCGGCCCAGGGCGGCGGCGGCCCACCGCGGCTGCTGGCGACGCGGGAGCCCGCCTGGCTGGCACGGCCCGCAAGGATGCCGCGGCCTGGTGCGCTGGGAGGATCGAGGCTGGGCCGTGGTGGCTGGGGCCCGCTCGGCAACGCAGCCTGCCGCCGGCTGGCGCGGGAGCGAGGCGCTGCGGCCTGCTGGAGGCGCGCGCTGGCCCGATGGAGTGCGGGAGATGTGGGCCGGCGCGGGAGGAAACGAGGCGGCGGTGACGATGTGGGGACCGGGCCCCCTCGGGCTGGATCGATGCGCAGCGGGAAAGACGTCCTGGCGCCGGCGTACGGCCCGGTGCGGTCGCGATCGAGGCCTGGCTAGAGCGCTCGCCGGTCGGGATCCAGGCGCTGACCTGGATCGACCGGTCCGGAGCTGCGGCTGCGGCTGGATCGAGGGGAACTGGCCGGATCGGCTGGTTCCTCGGGATCCAGGAGGAATTTGGGGATCTGGTTTGATCTGAAAGAAAAGAAAAAAAAGAAATAGTGGAGAAGGGGAAGAAGATAGGGAAGCCAAAATGGACTAGGAGGGTCTAATATATAGCAGTTTTTTTTAGGGTTAGGGGGATTTAGGGGCGCTAGGAGCCCTCCGATCGCGATCCGACGGATCTGATCGCGGGGATAGATTTAAAAGGCCTAGGAGGAGATAAAAGACTGTAGTAGGGGTGTTTCTGGGACACGAAGTGAAGGCACTTTGGACCCACACGAGCAACGGATGGAAAAGTCAACGGAGTCCAAACGAGACGAGATTTGAGAGGCGGTTTGCACACAACAAAACAACAACACACAAAACAACCTCGTGGCACACCGGTAACGTTAAACGCCCGAACAACAAAGTAGGCCTATGGGACGTCACGAACACGTGACGGAGCTCCGAAACGCGAAACGGACAACGGGAAGAAACACGACGAACCGGATGCAACCGACAACACAAATGCAATGCAATGCACATGTCTACATGATATGAATGAATGCCACACACTCACACAACAAAACGACGAAAACCCGAAAGACAAGGAACCCGGAATGGAAATAGATGAAGCCGGAGATATATAATATACCCAAAAGGGAAAGTATTACATCCGGGGCATTACAAACTCTCCTCTACTACAAAAAGATCTCATCCCGAGATCTAGGACTGGAAAAAGGAAGGGTACTCGGAACGAAGATGATCTTCTCGTTCCCAGGTAGCTTCTCGGTCGGTGTGATGTGACCACTTGACTTTCAGAAATTTGATGGACTTGTTGCGGGTCTTGCGTTTGGTTTCTTCGAGAATTGCAACTGGATGCTCTCGGTAGGACAGGTCTTGTTGAAGATCAATCTCTTCAAACGGAATCATGCACTCAGGTGCCTTGAAGCATTTGCGAAGTTGAGACACATGGAAGACATCATGAACATTTGCGAAGTTTGGAGGGAGCTCAAGCTGATAGGCTAGGTCGCCTCTTTTGCCAAGAATCTTGAAAGGCCCGACGTATCTAGAAGCAAGCTTTCCTTTGATACCGAATCTTTGGGATCCTTTCATCGGAGAAACTCAGAGATAGACATGATCACCGATGTCGAAAGCCAAATCACGATGCTTGCCGTCATAGTAGCTCTTCTGACGCGACTGAGCGGCCTTGAGATTCTCACGTATGACTTTGCACATTTCTTCGGCTTCTGAGATCAAGTCATTGCCAAGGAGTTGACGTTCGCCTATCTCAGACCAGTTGAGAGGGGTACGGCACTTTCTGCCATAGAGAATTTCAAACGGTGCTTTGCCTGCACTTGCTTGAAAGCTGTTGTTGTAAGAGAACTCGGCAAATGGAAGGCAGTCTTCCCATTTCATGCCGAAGGAGATGACACAGGCTCTGAGCATGTCTTCTATAATCTGATTCACACGCTCGACTTGACCACTAGTCTGAGGGTGAAAGGCAGTGCTGAACCTGATCTTAGTGCCCATGGCGGACTGAAAGGAATCCCAGAACCTTGATGTGAACAAGCTTCCACGGTCTGAGGATATCACTTGAGGAATGCCATGTAGGGACACAATTCTGGAAGTGTACAGCTCTGCAAGTTGAGCTGCATTGATTGATTCTTTGACTGGAAGAAAGTGGGCGACTTTGGTGAGCTTGTCAATCACCACAAAGATAGCATCATTTCCTCGCTTGGATTTAGGAAAGCCAGTGACGAAGTCCATTTCAATGTGGTCGAACTTCCACTCGGGAATAGGAAGAGGTTGGAGAAGACCGGCTGGACGTTGATGTTCTGCTTTCACTCTTCTGCATACATCACATTCGTTTACGAATTGGGCAATCTCCCTTTTCATGCGTGTCCACCAGTAAGACTGCTTGAGATCTTGGTACATCTTGGAACTGCCAGGATGAATGGAAAGGAGAGAATCATGAGCTTCTTCCATTATGAGCTTCCTGAGATCACCTTTGGGAACAACGAGTCTGTCCTCGAAGAATAAGGTATCTCTCTCATCAACACGGAAGCACTTGTATTTTGGAGTGCCCTTTGCAATGCCATGTTTCACTTTCTTCACCATGGTATCACTGAGCTGGGCCTCACGGACTTGATCTTCCAAGGTAGGAGCAATTTGGAGATTTGCAAGAAAACCCTGCGGAACAACTTGGAGGTTGAGCTTCCTGAATGCTTCACAAAGCTCAGGCTGGTATGGCTTGATAAGAAGGCTGTTGCAATATGCCTTTCTGCTCAAAGCATCTGCAATCACATTCGCCTTGCCAGGAGTGTATTCAATGCTGGGATTATACTCTTGGATCATTTCAACCCAACGAGTCTGGCGGAGGTTCAGATGCGGCTGTGTGAAGATGTACTTCAAGCTCTTGTGATCAGTGAAGATGTCGACCTTTCTGCCCAACAACAGATGTCTCCACGTAATCAGAGCATGTACCACAGCTGCTAGCTCGAGATCATGTGTGGGATAGTTCTTCTCACTTGGCTTGAGCTGCCGAGAAGTGTATGCCACAATTCTCTTATCTTGCATAAGCACACCACCAAGACCTTGAAGAGAAGCATCACAGAATACTTCATAGGGCTTGGATTCATCCGGAGGAGTCAGAACTGGAGCAGAGACAAGCTTCTCTTTGAGGGTTTTGAATGCCACTTCACATTCGGGAGACCAAAAGTATTTGACATTCTTCTGAAGCAGGTTGGAAAGAGGCTTGGCAATCTTGGAGAAGTTCTCAACGAACCTTCTGCAATAGCTGGCAAGACCCAGAAAACTGCGGAGCTGCTTGACGTTCTGAGGAGCTTCCCAGTTGACAATTGCTTCAACTTTCTCGGGATTAACCGCAATACCGTCAGCTGAGATGATGTGGCCCAGGTACAAAACCTTATCGAGCCAAAACTCGCACTTGGAGAACTTGGCATAGAATTTATGCTCTCGGAGTCGATCAAGAACCAGACGCAAGTGCTTTTCGTGATCTTCTTCATTCTTGGAAAACACCAGAATATCATCCAGATACACGAGCACAAACTCTCCAGTATAGGGGTTGAAGATGTAATGCATCATCCTTGAAAAGGTAGGAGGAGCATTGGCGAGACCGAAGGACATGACGGTATACTCGTAAGAACCGTAGCTCGTTCTGAAGGACGTCTTGGGAATGTCTTCCTCGCGAATGGGAATTTGATGATAGCCCATTCGGAGGTCAAGCTTAGAGAACACTTTAGCTCCTTTGAGCTGCTCAAAGAGTTCGTTGATGTTGGGGAGCGGATATTTATTCTTAATCGTCTTCTTGTTCAATGGACGGTAGTCAACACAGAGACGCTCCGTCCCATCTTTCTTCTTGACAAATAAGACACCACAGCCCCACGGGGATGTACTAGGCCTGATGAGACCCATACTCTCCTGCTTATCAAGCTGCTTCTTCAATTCCTTCAATTCATCCGGAGAGAGCTTGTACGGACGCCGGCACGCAGGCTCAGTGCCCGGCTCGAGTTCAATGACAAACTCCACCTGACGGTGTGGAGGCATGCCTGGAAGTTCTTCAGGAAAGACGTCTTGATATTCGTTCACCACCGGAATTTGATTTATGGCATTAATTTCGCCCTTATCATTGAGAGAGAAAAGCCGGATAGTGTTATCCCTGGAGGCGAAGATAATCACATCTTCATCAGAATGAGTCAACTTGACTTCCTTTTGAGCACAATCAATGTGAGCATCGTGCTGAGAAAGCCAATCCATTCCGAGGATGAGGTCGATGTCAGAATTACCAAGAATCACCGGTTTAGCCAGAAAACGATAATCACCCATGCGAATAGAAACATCCGGAGCAAATATCTTTGAATGCAATAGTTTGCCTGGAGAAACAACTGACAATTCTCTTGGCAAACTTCTGGTGACAATGTTGTGCTTGGATGCAAATGGATATGACATGAAAGAGCATGTAGCACCCGAATCAAATAACACTTTAGCAGGTATAGAGTTCACTGGAAAGTTACCCAGAATGACATCAGACGAATTCTCCGCTTGTGCTGCATTCATCAGATTGACCCTTGCAGACTTTGGATCATGCCTGACAATAGCTGAACTCATAGGTGGAGGAGGAGGAAGACGCTTCGGATTCGGACATCTGTTGGCATAGTGACCTTTCTGAGTGCATTTGTTGCAAGTCACTTCTGAGAGAGGACGGAAATGAGAGCCACTTGACTTGGAGCCTTGAGACTGAAACTGCTTCTTCGACTGGTTGCTCGGGTTGGGTGGGTGGGAGAAACCACGACCACTAGAGTTCTTGTTGTTGGAGTAGTTGGAGTTGTTGGAGTTGTTGTATGGAGCTCGAATCACTGGAGGAGGAGGAAGCCAGAATTTCTGATGCTTCGAGACCAACTGAGACGATGAGGAAGAGTGAACAACATCTCAAATTCTCTTCTTAGAAGCCTCCATCTTAAGCTGAGCTGCTTCTTGTTTCAAAGCCATGTTATAGAACTTGTCGAATTCATCGGGCTCGAACAAAGTGAGAGCAAGCTGAAGTTCATCTTTGAGACCTCCACGGAACTGGTAGATTTTACTCTTGGCATCAGGAATGTCTTGCTTAGCATAGCGAGCGAGGTTTTGGAACTTGACATTATACTGATAGACTGTCATGGAGCCCTGCTTCAGGTTGCGGAATTGCTCACGCATACCCTCGATGACACTTGTCGGAATGTGGTGCGAACGGAAATCCTTGCAGAAATTCTCCCAAGAGATCACTTGACCCGGCCTGGAGTCTTTGTACTGCTGCCACCAGTCAGCTGCTTGATCTTTCAGTTGGAAGGCAGCAAACTTCACATAATCATCTTCCTTCATGTTACTGCACTCAAAATGCTTCTTTATGTCGGTCAACCAATCCTCAGCATCAAGAGGGTCGACACAGTAACTGAAAGCTTTAGGATTGTTAGCCAGGAACTGGTTGAGGGTAGCATGGTGCTGCTGGAAGAAGTTGCCGTGGTTCCCTGGAACACCCTGATTAGCTTGCATAGTTTGCATCTGCTGCATCATCTGCATCATCAACTGAGTGTTCTGAGCTGTAGTCTGCATAATTGCTCTCCAAGCCTCAGGCGGAGGAGGAGGGGAAGGAGGATGTTCTGGAACCTCTTCCACCTCTGGGTTAGCGTTGGGAACCCTTTTCGGAGCCATCATGTAAGAGATGACCACGAATCAGCAATTGATTGACAAAAGGTATAAGCTGAATCAATGGAATGAATTGCAACAAGTCTTCACAATAATCATTCGAACAATAAGAACGAATGAAATCATCCGAACAAGAGGAACGAATGAATTTCTCAGTTAAATGATGACATCAATCTTCACGAGAAGCCACATAGGGGACAAAATGAAAATAAGAAAAACAACAAGGTACGGACGGGAACAAACACAAGCGAGGAGTTTCGTTCTAACATCTTTGTGCTGAAAGCATATGAACGCGTTACGAAAAGGTTTTGCAATCCCCGGATCAGAATAGCCAAGGATCCTTTAAGATGCAACTCCTGATAGTAACATCGGTCATATAACCCCTTCACTCAATGTCGAACCCCAAACTCACTAACCTGCATTCGTTGGAAGAATGCCTACGATCTACTGGATAAAACCCACCTATAGATTTCCGAAAGATTCCAGTTATGCAATCAGGTGTTGGGGATACACGGGAAGCACCGCGCAATCAACTCTAACCTACATCCAGGTGTATCCATCCTTCAACACATAACCAGTCTTTCTCGGAAACTGTGTACCTCGGACCTTCGAAAAGCATCCACTATAACAAGCTATGGCAATACTCCCGAACTACCTCCCCAGTACTGGGTGATGTCGGGGTTATCTTGCCACTGGCCGTATAGGGGAGATTTTCGATGTCGGCCGTCTTAAGTATTTAGTACTGCCGCGATATGCTTGTGTCAATGATACCCCGAAGCTCAACTCCTCGGTAACAGGAGGCATCGAGAACAATATCCTTGTCACAAGAACATCGAAACAATCCCAGAATACTCGCGGGATTCCTAAAAAAAAATTTGTGCAATTTTTGAAGATAGGAGAGACAAGAGTAGTCGTCAGGAGTCCTCACCAGAGAGAAAGGGGATGAGAAGCAAAGAAATCCTACTCTCCGATATAATATAGGACTCAAAAAGTTTTCAGTGTGTGCCTAGACTCGACCGTCAATGATTCGATCAAACAGTGGGGGCTCCTAGGTCGGAGAAGGCTCTGATACCAACTTGTAATGCCCAGGATGGAGTTATACCTCCTACGTGTCGAGGCACGACTTAAAGACATAAATCCATCCTAGAATGATCTCAAGTTTGGTAATCTTTGCAGAACTCATGTAAAAGAGGGGATAGTAAACAGAAAATAGTTGGCTTACACTCGCCACGTCACAGAATTATAGTACAAGTCTCAAACATCATACATTAAGAACATCACAACCCTCTAAGGGCAAAAGTCAAAAGTCAAAGTACCAAACTTAGATAAAATAAACCACAGGCGGATCGAATCCTAGTAAGAGTCTCCACTACTGATCATCCGGGTATCGCACATAGTACCGACTACGCTCCTCGTCGTACTCCCAATCCAGCTCGGTGCCATCACCTGGATAGCTCACAGCTGGACCTGCACCTGGTGTGTGAAGTAACTGTGAGCCACAGAGGACTCAGCAATCCCGTTCCCGGGTAACAAGACTATCAAAGCCTTTGGGTGAGGAAAAGGCTGAAGAAAAGAATAAGTGTCTGCAGCAGCAACTAGCATCTAGCTTATGTAGGTGAGAGCGAGAAGAGAAGGCCTCGGCGAGAAGTGATCACGAAGTGATCCTAGCTACAAGCTCAACAATCATAACCCCTCCGTGTTCAACTCCCGAATCCCTATTCGGAAATTGATGATCACGGAACACACGCTGGTAGTGTATTAGTAACATTGTGTCAAGTTATCTACAACCGGAATTAACAAGCTCCCATCTGCCACATAACCGCGGGCACGGCTTTCGAAAGTTCAAACCCTACAGGGGTGTTCCAACTTGACCCATTACAAGCCCACGATCCGCGGAGTCGCAACTCCAAAGTGGGAAGACCCGAGTATCCTCGGAATCCCGTGCTCAAGATATACCGAACTAAGGTAAGGCTAATCCAGCAAATCCTCCCGGCGTGCCGACACCCTGATAGTAGCCGCGCGTATCTCGTCTCAGGCCACGACCGGATGGGCGGTCCCACAGGTTTTTACCAGACCTTGAGTTTCCTCGAGGTGGCCCCGCGTAACCCCCAGTTTGGACCAACACTCATGTGGAGCACTGGCCCGGGTTGTTGAATTAAGAAAAAGGGTTTATAACTCCCTATGCAAGTTTAGTTTGTTATTAGGCAAATAGTACCAATGTTGGGACTTGCTGGAAAAGACTTAGCACTTAGCGGTTTATCGAGGGGGTCCCATACACCCCAACCGTGTTAGGAACGCATAATCAAGGAACATAAAACCGGCTTATACGGATCCTAACGACATGAGTGGAACAAATCACCAAGCAAAAGGCTTAGCCTTCCACCCTTGCCAATATATAGATGATTTCATTTTAAGCATTTATATAATGTGATATAACCCAACCAAACTTCAACATGAAGCAAGCATCTTCGATCTTCACCTGCAACTAGCAACGCTATAAGAAGGGGCTGAGCGAAGCGTACTTAGCCAAGCAACGGTTTTGCATAGGTAGGTTGGTTAAACATGGCAATTGGTTACAAATAGGAGGCTGACAAGAAGATCATGGGCATTGAGGCAAAACTATAGATCGAGACTACTAGCAATAGGCAAAGATAGTAATGTTATCGGGGTTCGGTCATCTTGCCTGAAGAGAAGTCGTTCGGATCGTAAGAAGGGTCCTCGTGCTCAACCTCGTTGGAAACCTCGTGCTCAACCTCGTACTCGGTCTCAGCTTCAGGCTCTAAACAAAACAATCACACCAAGCACCAATCAACAAGATGCAATGCGCACTCGAAAAAGATGAATGCATGATGGATGCACTAAGGATGCACACGGAGCACGTAAAATATCACTCAAGCAAAACACCTCAAAACAAGATAACAATCTGATATTATTAATCTACACAGAAAATCAATCAAGTTTGATATAAGATTCGCTGAAATCGGAGTTACGGGCTAAAAGTTATGCCCGAAACAAGATTTGAGCGAAAGCTGAAAATTACAGCATCATAGCATCTTCGGAGCTCAAAATAATTGAGCTACAGCATTCAAATAACATGGCAAAGGGCATGAACACAAACTAGACATATACTACAGCAACTAAGTCCAAAGGTGCACCCCAATGGAGTCACGGATCAATAGCAATGATCTTGGACATATTGAACTTGACAATAAAATTCTGGCAGCAGAATTTTATTGAAACTTTGGAGCAAAAGATAAACATGCTACAGCCACTTAAATGGACATGTGAGGACATGGATGGAAAGACAACAATATATACTACAAGGAACAATCAAAATCCACTCCAAAACTATCATGCTTTGTCCTAGAACATCACACGAACATGGCATCGGAACGTTACAGATTTCAGACTTAGTGAAAAATCCACTAAGTCCTAAAACAGCAATATCATCATGGCATATAAAAGAGCATGTTTAAGTCACTTCAAAACTAAACATGGCAAAGGGTAAGCACCTCATCAAAGTGCACATGAAGGTGATCCCGAAACACACAAGCATGCATCATGGAGGTAAACACAACGATTGCAACGAGCTCAACAAGATGGCATTTCATAACAAGTGAAAAAACATCATAGCCACATGGCACTTTGCAACGATGATAACAAGGCAATAATAAATCTACCATGCAACCTATCACAAGCAACACGTAGTTCCTGGCAAGACGAATACGTGGACATGTCATTTGCATCATTCGGACAAACGAGCTAAAAGATATCACATGGCAAAGGTGGCATAAAAATAACACATAGCAGCAGTTTATATCATGATGCACTCTTGCAACAGCAAAACAAGCACCTAAATGATCTCTAACATGGATGACAACAACAGGTAAAACATAGAGCAAGTCTCCACGAACGTCCGGACATGCTACACGCGCGAAACGGAGCAGCAGGCAAAAAGTTAGAGCAGGTCAAACATTGCATCTCAGATTAACAGATCTGGGACTTAGTGGGGAAAAGGGTCAACCTCGAAACAGATCTGGACAGGACAACGGGCCCGGGAGGCCAGATCTGGCCCGGGAAGAAGGCTGGCGGCTGGGCTTCGGTGCGGCGGCCCGCGGGAGGAGGAGCGGCGGCCCGCGGCCTGGGAGGCGAGGCGAGGCAGCCTAGGCGAGGCGAGGCGAGGCGGCCCAGGGCGGCGGCGGCCCACCGCGGCTGCTGGCGACGCGGGAGCCCGCCTGGCTGGCGCGGCCCGCAAGGATGCCGCGGCCTGGTGCGCTGGGAGGATCGAGGCTGGGCCGCGGTTGCTGGGGCCCGCTCGGCGACGCAGCCTGCCGCCGGCTGGCGCGGGAGCGAGGCGCTGCGGCCTGCTGGAGGCGCGCGCTGGCCCGGTGGAGTGCGGGAGATGTGGGCCGGCGCGGGAGGAAACGAGGCGGCGGTGACGATGTGGGGACCGGGCCCCCTCGGGCTGGATCGATGCGCAGCGGGGAAGACGTCCTGGCGCCGGCGTACGGCCCGGTGCGGTCGCGATCGAGGCCTGGCTGGAGCGCTCGCCGATCGGGATCCAGGCGCTGACCTGGATCGACCGGTCCGGAGCTGCGGCTGCGGCTGGATCGAGGGGAACTGGCCAGATCGGCTGGTTCCTCGGGATCCAGGAGGAATTTGGGGATCTGGTTTGATCTGAAAGAAAAGAAAAAAAAAGAAATAGTGGAGAAGGGGAAGAAGATAGGGAAGCCAAAATGGACTAGGAAGGTCTAATATATAGCTGTTTTTTTAGGGTTAGGGGGATTTAGGGGCGCTAGGAGCCCTCCGATCGCGATCCGATGGATCCGATCGCGGGGATAAATTTAAAAGGCCTATGAGGAGATAAAAGACTGCAGTAGGGGTGTTTCTGGGACACGAAGTGAAGGCACTTTGGACCCACACGAGCAACGGATGGAAAAGTCAACGGAGTCCAAACGAGACGAGATTTGAGAGGCGGGTTGCACACAACAAAACAACAACACACAAAACAACCTCGCGGCACACCGGTAACGTTAAACGCCCGAACAACAAAGTAGGCCTACGGGACGTCACGGACACGTGAGGGAGCTCCGGTACGCGAAACGGACAACGGGGAGAAACACGACGAACCGGATGCAACCGACAACACAAATGCAATGCAATGCACATGTCTACATGATATGAATGAATGCCACACACTCACACAACAAAACGACGAAAACACGAAAGACAAGGAACCCAGAATGGAAATAGATGAAGCCGGAGATATATAATATACCCAAAAGGGAAAGTATTACATCCGGGGCATTACATGTGTTTAGGGTATAAAACTAGTCTTCACATGATAGACATCCAATATCAATGTAGTAAAAAAATTCACACTAAGTGCATTGAATATGATGAGATGTTGGATGCTTGATAATTGTTTTGAGATATGAGGATAGTGATATTAGAGTCATGTTAGTGGAGTTATTATGAAATTGAGAAATACTTGTGTTAAGGTTAGTGATTCCCGTAGCATGCACGTATGGTGAACCGCTATGCGACGAAGTTAGATCATGAGGTATTTGTAAAGTGCCAACCTTTGTGTGGAGGTCGAGGGCGCGCGATGGTTAACTCCTACCAACCTCCCCCCTAGGAGCATGCGTTGATTGCTTTGTTTTGATGACTCGTAGATTTTTGTAATAAGTATATGAGTTCTTATGACTAATGTTGAGTCCATGGATTATACGCACTCTCACCCTTCCACCATTGCTAGCCTCTCTTGTATTGCGAAACTTTCGCCGGTACCATAAACCCACTATATATCCTTCCTCAAAACAGCCACCATATTATTCCTCAAAACAGCCACCATACCTACCTATCATGGCATTTCCATAGCCATTCCGAGATATATTGCCATGCAACTTTCCACCGTTCCATTCATATGACACGCTTCATATTGTCATATTGCCATGCATGATCATGTAGTTGACATCGTATTTGTGGCAAGGCCACCATGCATAATTTTTCATACATGTCACTCTTGTTTCATTGCACATCTCGGTAGACCGCCGGAGGCATTCATATAGAGTCATACTTTGTTGTAGTATCGAGTTGTAATATCGAGTTGTAATGAAAGTGTGATGATCATCATTATTAGAGCATTGTCCCATGGGAGGAAAGGCTAAATCAATAAAGTCCATTCGCAAAAAAAGAAAGGCCCAAAAAAAGGGACAATTGCTATTATCTTTTTTCCACACTTGTGCTTCAAAGTAGCACCATGTTCTTCATTGTAGAGAGTCTCATGCTTAGTCACTTTTATATTCTAGTGGGAATTTTCGTTATAGAACTTGGCTTGTATATTCCAACGATGGGCTTCCTCAAATGCCCTAGGTATTCGTGAGCAAGCAAGTTGGATGCACACCCACTAGTTTCTTTTGTTGAGCTTTCATACATATTTAGCTCTAGTGCATCCGTTGCATGGCATTCCCTACTCACTCACATTGATATCTATTGATGGGCATCTCCATAGCCCGTTAATACGCCTAGTTGATGTGAGACTATCTCCCTTCTTTTTGTCTTCTCCACAACCACCTCTCTATTCCACCCATAGTGCTATGTCCATGGCTCACGCTCATGTATTGTGTGAAAGTTGAAAGGTTTGAAAGAATAGAGTATGAAAACAAGTGCTTGGCTAAGATCGGGGTTGTGCATGATATGAATATTTTGTGTGATGAAGAGGGAGCATAGCCAGGCTATATGATTTTGTAGGGATAACTTTCTTTAGCCATAGTATTTTGAGAAGACATGATTGCTTTGTTAGTATGCTTGAAGAATTATTATTTCTTATGTTAATATAGACTTTTATCTTGAATCTTTCAGATCTGAATATTCATGCCACAATTAAGAGAATTACATTGAAAAACTATGTTGGTTAGCATTCCACATCAAAAATTATGTTTTTATCATTTACCTACTCGAGGACGAGGAGGAATTAAGGTTGGGGATGCTTGATACGTCTCCAATGTATCTATAATTTTTTATTGTTCCATGCTATTATTTATGATGTTTTGGATGTTTAATGGGCTTTGTCATACACTTTTATATCATTTTTGGGACTAACCTACTAACCCAAAGGCCCAGTCCAGATTGCTGTTTTTTGCCTGTTTCAGGGTTTAGCAGAAAAGGAATATTAAACGGCATCCAAACGGAATGAAACCTTCGGGAGAGATATTTTTGGAGAAAATCACGCACGGGAGACTTGAGAACCACGGAAGGGGAGCCACGAGGTGCCCACGAGGGTGGGGGGCGCGCCCCCTGCCTCGTGGGCCCCTCGAGCGTCCCCGGTGTCCTCCTTCCTCCTATATATGTATATGTACCCCAAAACCATCAACAACAGAGAAAAAACCCTAATTCCACTGTCGCAACCTTCTGTTCCCGTGAGATCCCATCTTGGAGCCTGTTTCGGAGCTCCGCCGGAGGGGGGATCCATCACGGAGTGCTTCTACATCATCATCATCGCCCTCACCATGAGTTGTGAGTAGTTTACCACAGACCTTCGGGTCCATATCTAGTATCTAGATGGCTTCTTCTCTCTCTCTCTCTTTGGATCTCAATACAAAGTTCTCCTCGGTCTTCGAGGAGATCTATTCGATGTAATCGCTTTTTGCAGTGTGTTTGTCGAGATCCGATGAATTGTGAGTTTATAATCAAGATTATCTATGAGAAATATTTGGTTCTTCTCTGAACTCTTTATGTGTGCTCATAATATCCTTGCAAGTCTCTTCGAATTATTGGTTTGGTTTGGCCTACTAGATCTATAGTTCTTGCAATGGGAGAAGTGCATGGCTTTGGGTTCAATCTTGCGGTGTCCTTTCCCAGTGACAGTAGGGGCAGCAAGGCACGTATTGTATTGTTTCCATCGAGGATAAAAAGATGGGGTTTATATCATATTGCTTGAGTTTATCCCTCTACATCATGTCATCTTGCTTAAGGCGTTACTCTGTTCTTATGAACTCAATACACTAGATGCATGTTGGGTAGCGGTCGATGTGTGGAGTAATAGTAGTAGATGCAGGCAGGAGTCGGTCTACTTGTCTCGGACGTGATGCCTATATACAATGATCATGCCTAGATAGTCTCATAATTATTCGCTTTTCTATCATTTTCTCGACAGTAATTTGTTTACCCGCCGTAGAATATCGATATCATGAGAGAAGCCACTAGAGAACACTATGGCCCCGGGTCTATTCTCAACATATCAATCTTCATCTACTTTACTTTTTCCTCTTTTACTTTTTGTTCTGATAAACAAAAATACCAAAAATATAAACTATCATCTCTATCAGATCTCACTTTCGTAAGTGACCGTAAAGGGATTGACAACCCCTTATCGCATTGGCTGCGAAGTTCTTATTTGTTTGTGTAGGTGAGAGGGACTCACGCGTGGTCTCCTACTGGATTTATACCTTGGTTCTCAAAAACTGAGGGAAATACTTACGCTACTGTGCTGCATCTCCCTTTCCTCTTTGAGGGAATACAACGCAAGCTCGAGAAGTAGCATTGACTAAGCCTCTTCCACGGACAAAACATGATCAGCACCAAGACTCCATGGGTGTTAGATTCATTACAATGTAATCTAGATTATTGACTCTAGTGCAAGTGGGAGACTGATGGAAATATGCCCCAGAGGAAATAATAAAGTTGTTATTATTTTATATTTCCTTATTCATGATAAACGTTTCTTATTCATGCTAGAATTTAATTGACCGGAAACCTAAATACACACATGTGAATACATAAACAAATACCGTGTCCCTAGTAAGCCTCTACTAGACTAGCTTGTTAATCCAAAGATGGTTAAGGTTTCATAACCATGGACATGAGTTGCCATTTGATAACGGGATCACATCATTATGAGAATTGTTTGATAGACAAGACCCATCTGTTAGCTTAGCATTTGATCATACAATTTATTGCTACTGCTTTCAAGTATGTCAAATACATATTCCTTTGACTATGAGATCATGCAACTCCCGGATACCGGAGGAATGCCTTGTGTGCTATCAAATGTCACAACATAACTTGGTCATTATAAAGATGCTCTACAGGTATCTCCGAAGGTGTTTGGTGGGTTGGCGTGAATCGAGATTAGGATTTGTCGCTCCGAGTATCGGAGAGGTATCTTTGTGCCCTCTCGGTAATACACATCATAATAAGCCTGGCAATAAAATGACTAACGAGTTAGTCACGGGATGATGTATTATAGAACGAGTAAAGAGACTTGCTGGTAACGAGATTGAACTAGGTATAGAGATACCGACGATCGAATCTCTGACAAGTAACATACCGACGGACAAAGGGAATTTTTTTTTGACCTTGAAGACTGCAGGGCTTGCACCCCACAACATTTTATTTAAAAAAAGGAGAAGAAAAAATACAAGGCTCTCTGATAAAGATTTTCGTAGAATATGTAGGATCCAATATGGGCATCCAGGTTCCGCTATTGGTTATTGACCGGAGAGGTGTCTCGGTCATGTCTACATAGTTCTCGAACCCGTAGGGTCCGCACGCTTAACGTTCATTGACGATATAATATTATTTGAGTTATCTGATTTGGTGACCGAATGTTATTCAGAGTCCCGGATGAGATCGCGGACATGACTAGTAGTCTCAAAATGGTCGAGAGGTAAAGATTAATATATAGGACGATAGTATTCGAACATCGGAAGTGTTCCGGAGGGTATCGGGTACTTATCGGGTCACCGAAAGGTGTTTCTGGTACCCCCGGCAAAATTTATGGGCCTTATGGGCCAAGAGAGGGAATGCACTAGCCACATGGGGGTGGTGCACCCCCCATAGCAGGCCGGCCTAGGAGAAGGAAATAGGGGAAGGGAAAGGAAAGTGTGGATTAGGATTCCCACTTCCTTCCCTCTCCCCCTCTTTCCTCCCCCCTCAGTTATATATGGCAGGGGGGCACAACTTGGGAGGGACTCCAAGGATTCCTCATACTTTGGCACCTCCTATGGCTGCTCCTCTCTCCCCCACCTATATATATATGGGGAGGGGGCACCACACAAGGACACACATTGTCTTAGCCGTGTGCAGCGCTCTCGTCCACCCTTTACTTCCCCGATCATATTTGCGTAGTGCTTAGGTGAAGTCCTATGGAGATCACTTCACCATCACCGTCACCACACCATCGTGTTGACGGAACTCATATACTACATGGACGTCTTGGTGGATCAAGAAGGCGAGGGATCTCACCGAGCTGAACGTGTGCAGAATGCGGAGGTGTCGTGCGTTCAGTACTTGATCGATTCAAGCGCAAAGAAGTTCAACTACATCAACCGCATTATGAAACGCTTCCGCTTATGGTCTACGAGGGTACGTAGAAACACTCTCCCCCTCGTTTCTATGCATTTCCCTGTATAGATCATTATGTGTGTGAAGACTTTTTTTGTTTTCCATGCAATGTTTCCCAACACATTATGTTCGGAGATTGATGTTGTTATGACTTTGCTATGCTTAATGCTTGACACTTTGGGCCCGTGTGCCATGAATCCAGATCTGAACCATTTATGTTTTCATCATTACATCTATGATGTAGATCCGATCTTGCAAGTCATATTCACCTACTATGTGTTATGATCCGTAAACCCCGGAGTGACAATATTCATGATACTTTCCGGTGATAGCCTTAGCTTGAGGAGTCCATATATTCATTATGTGCTAATGCTTTGTTCCGGCACTCTATTAAAAGGAGGCCTTAATATCCCTTAGTTTCCTTATGGACCCCGCTGCCACGGGAGGGTAGGACGAAATATGCCATACAAGTTCTTTCCATAAGCACGCATGACTATTTACGGAATACACATTACATTTGTGAACTGGAGCTAGTTTTGTATCGTCCTAGGTTATGACTATTATATGATGAATATCATCCAACGATTTGCCGATCCAATGCCTATGAATTTCCTACTTATTGATCTTGCTAAGTTACTACTTACAACTGCTACAAAATCATTGCTATCATTGTTACCGTTACTATTGCTGTTACCACTACTATCAAAACTATCATATTACTATGCTACTAAATACTTTGCTGCAGATAATTAATCTCTAGGTGTGGCTGAATTGACAACTCAGTTGCTAATACTTGCAAATATTCTTTGGCTCTCCTTGTGTCGAATCTATAAATTTGGTTTGAATACTCTACCCACAAAAATTGTTGTGATCCCATATACTAGTGGGTTATCAATACCTTTAAGCACTGACCTCCCAGGAAACGGCGCCAGAAAAGAGCTTGATGTCTACTACCCAACTTGTTCTTGTAGAGTTGTGTTGGGCCTCCAAGCGCAGAGTTTTGTTGGACAGTAGAAAATTTCCCTCAAGTGGATGACGTAAAATTTATCAATCCGTGGGAGGCGTAGGATGAAGATGGTCTCTCTCAAACAACCCTGCAACCAAATAACAAAGAGTCTCTTGTGTCCCCAACACACCCAATACAATGGTATTGTATAGGTACACTAGTTCGGTGAAGAAATGGTGATGAAAGTGTAGTATGGATGGCAGAAACATATTTTTATAATCTAAATAAATAAATAAAAGCAAGGTAGCAAGTGATAAAAGTGAGCACAAATAGTATTGCGATGCTTGAAAACAAGGCCTGGGGTTCATACGTTCACTAGTGCAAAATCTCACAACAATGATAACATAATTGGATCATATAACAATCCCTCCACGTGCAACGAAGAATCACTTCAAAGTTACTATCGCGGAGAACATAAGATGAAATTGTTGGTAGGGTATGAAACGGCCTCAAAGTTATTCTTTCTGATCAATCTTTTGACCTATTCCTATAAGTGTCACAAACAGCCCTGGAGTTCATACTAAAATAACAACATATGACACACATCAATCGACCCTAATGTCACCTAGATACTCCAATGTCACCACAAGTACCCGTGGGTTAATTATACGATATGCATCACACAATTCCAGATCCATAATATTCAATCCAACACAAATAATTTCAAAGAGTACTCCAAGATTTTTATCGGAGAAAGGAATATGAAAACGCGTATGAACCCATATGCAAAGATTACCCCAATGTCACCACGGGAAACCGCAAGTACATAGCCGAAACATACATCAAGTGAATCAATAGAACATCCCATTGTCACCACGGATATCCCATCACAAGACATACATCAAGTGCTTTGACATCCAAAAGATTCAATCCGACATAACAAAACCTCAAAGGAAAAGAATGAATTCATGACAAGAAGGTAGAGAGGGAAGAACACCGTAAGATCCAAATATATTAACAAAGCCTGTGGTACATCAAGATCATGCCAAATCAAGAACATGAGAGAGAGAGATCAAACACATAGCTACTCGTACATACCCTCAACCTTGAGGGTGAACTACTCCCTCCTCGTCATGGAGACCGCCGGGATGATGAAGATGGCCTCCGGTGATGATTCCCTCTCCTGCAAGGCACCGGAACATGGCCCTGATTGATTTTCATGGATACAGAGGCTTGCGGTGGCGGAACTTCTCATCTAGGGTACTTTTGGGGGGTTTGGGTATTTATAGAAATTGTTGGCATTGGTCTCACGTCAAGGGGGTGCCCGAGGGGCCCACAGGCTCGGGGGGCGCGCCCTAGGGGGTTGGGTATGCCCCCAGGCTTGTCGATATGTTGGCCACTTCCTGTCCTAGCTTCGGTGCTTCGGGAGTCTCTTTTGGTACATAAAAATCACCATAAATTTTTGTAATGACCCGAACATGATAAGATTCGATGTCTCTGTGCTTACCGTGCTAGTCCCTGGATCGACTCGCTAGCACACACAGTACATATGAATATCAAATAACAAGTGCATCATTTACTATAACATATGATCCATAATTTATAAAGCATTTCAAACTGAGTAGCACACAACTAACTTTATTCAATAATAATAGCGGAAATGTAGCATAAGCAAACGATGAGTCCCGTCAATGCCCATTGGCGAAAATGCTGAGTGAAGACTCGCGACCCTGTTGCATCTCACTGATCATTTGAAAATCCTACAACATGATAAGTTGCAGCCACAAGGGTCAATGCATTGAATGTATTGGCAAATCACACAATATGATATATCAAACCTACACCCACAAGTAAATCATGAATAACAAAACACTCAAGTTAATTTGGAGAAGAAAGTCTTCACCTACCTACACTACCTGAACTCACAACCGTCTCTAATTTACTCGCCCAAGATAACCCCAAAGATTCTAAGTAAACATGACAAGAACTTCAGAAGTCTCTCAAGCGCGCTCTGTCGATGGTGCATTCTCTAGGAACAATAGAGCGCTCTGCCAAGGATGCATCCACCTCATTTAAGTTCCGAAAACTGTACCTCGCCTCAAGTGCGCTCTATCAATGGCGCATTCTCTAGGGACAATAGAGAGCTCTGTCAGTGACGCATTCACCTGGTTAATAATCCCGAGCCTACGACTATAAACACTCACCACTTTCATGGATCACTCGACACATGCCCGCGTCTACCATATCAAGTTGATCACACCATCGCATACCACAATCAACAACAAAACATGGCAACACGGGATACACATATCAAGCCAAACATTTATCATAGCATAAAACCAAACATGCATAATAGAATATAGGATGTGCAAAATGAAAAGTGCAAACTTTCCTTGAATGGTGTTTAAATACTCTAACGATTAATTCTGATCCGCTTCACACTCCGGATAATCTATACGTTTAACGAAGACATTGATAAATAAACCGTATTCACATAACACTAAAATAAATTCAACAGCAAGGAAAAAAATAAAAACTTAATTAACAAAACATATAAGTAGGTATATAATATTTACAGCCTAGCAGAACCAAAATGCAAAAAGAATCAACTAATTTGGATAAACGGTTTGAAAGATATGGCCTCCGGAATGTTTAGTTCAAATTTGAAAAGTGCAAACATGCGCAAAGTTGGTATTGTGACAAAGTACTGGTTTCTGTGAGTTCATAGGACAAACAATTACCTAATTTGGAGTAATAGAATAAAAGATATGGCTATTTGAAATTTGAGTGAAAATCTAAAAAAACAAAAAGGCAACAGGCAACATTTGGACTGCGGCCACTCAACTCCTATAGCAAACACCACATGGCAGCTCGTCATTGGCTTGAATACATTCGTTGCGGTGGCTAAAGAGCGGACGGTCGCTATTTAGAGGAAAACGGTTCGGGAAAATAAAAACAAAATAGATCTAATCTTGGCCATTGGATGGGGATCGAACGGTGCATGGTGACTCCCCGGAGAGACATGCTGTGTGGTCGTCGGACTTGAACGAGACGGCGGCGGCGCAGCTCGGACTTGGAGCGTGTGGTCGGAGGAGAGGCCCTCGGAGCTCGGGGAGAATAGGAAAAGGTGCGGAGAGAGGCGGCGAACTCGAAACCGTCCTCGGGAATGGCCGGGGCTTGCTCTCGCGACGATGGCGACCGACTGGAGCTCCAATGCCGAGGGCGAGCTTCTGGTGGAGCTGTGCATCTTGATCCGGTGCTTCCCTGAGAAAATGAAGGGGTCATGGAGAGAGAGGGGATTAAGGCGAATGGGATAGGGTCAAGAGGATCTGCAGAAATCCTCGAGTGGCGCTGGGATCGACGCCGGCAGAAACTTCGGGCGGAGTTACTCCGACGAGATCGAGGCGAGGAGAAACGGGCATGGGAGGCGGTGATTTTGGCAAAAATCGCTAGAGGAGGGGCTGGGGAACACTTATATGAAGTCAGGACGGGGCGAGGGTAGCAGATCGATCGAATCGATCGAAGGGAACAGATCAGACTCGTTGTCCAGGATGAACACGGGCAAGGAGAGAGATGATAGGTGGGGCCAGGTGGTTAGTGGCAAAAAGCAGCACTGCGGATCGGGCGCGGGTGCCGCGTACCGCTTTGGTCGGAGGTGTGCTACGGGGAAAGGAGAGCTGGCCCACGGTGCTGCGCGCTGTTGGGCCAGCTGGCTGAGTGGCTGGGCCGCGGTGCTGCGCGCTACTAGGCCGGCTGGCTGGCTGGCTGGGCCGCTGGCGGGCTGGCCAGCTCGCTATTTTTTTAACAAAAACCACAATAGTAAAAATAACTAAAATAAAAACACAGAATGAAACCTAAAAAATTAATATAAATACATAGTAAAAATAGCACTACTAATATAAAATATAGGAACATTGGTTCCTATTCTAATGCAATTTTAAAAATTCATTTTATGCAAAAAGTACACTCAAACAGCAATAAAAGACACAAATAAAATAATTTAAATATTATGAAAAATACCAGAACATATAAAATGAACAAGAAGTAATATTCTGGACATTATGAATATTTTTTAAATAGGGGAGAAGTCATGTTATGTCCACTCCAATAAATTGCCTTAAGTTGCAATAATGTTTTGAATATTCGGAAGATTCAAAATATGAATGGAAATCATGATGGCAAATAATGATCCTATTAACATTTCAAATTTGAAAATTTGGGACGTTACAAATCTACCCCCATTAGAATGAATCTCGTCCTCGAGATTCGAATTGGCTAGCAAAGGTTAAAGATGGGAACTTGATATGATCCATATTCCAAAGTTGTCATGCATTTCTCCAATATTTGTTGATATGAATAACCGCGATGCACCCATACTGAAAAGATATCGTGATAAAAGCCATGATTAGAATCTTACCAAAGAATGGTGCATTATTAGCTCTTCCCACCTTCATGTGGTTCACATATATACTCTCGAAGTGATCAATCTCCTTCTCTCTAGAATCTCCATTGTCATAATTCATTTTCTATAGCTCAGGACAGTTTGTTGAATAGAGTCTTGGGTTCCTGCATCTGTAACAAAGTAACTGGCTTAGATCCTTCTTTGTGGGCGTCGAAATGTCATGGCCGTTGTTGTCATTTCTCTGACCATTGTGGTTGCGTCCATTGTTGTTGTGATGATTATGCCCATCATGGTTATGACCATTATAAATGCCCACTTCAGAATCATAGTAAACAAAAGATGCTAACGAATTACGGTGCTTCTGTTGTCCTCCGGAATTGAACTCCGTTTCACTTGCCTTCCTCTTGCGGTTCTCCAGCTCTTGAATTTTTCCTTCAAGTACAATAGCCTTATCAATAAGCTCTTGACAGTTGTTGAATGTTGCCACTGTCAACTGAATACTCATCTCATCATCCAGTCCTTCAAGAAACTTATCCTGTCTAGCTGCATCAGTGCTAACATTGTTAGTGATAACCCACAAGTGTAGGGGTTCATTTGTAGCCTTTTTCGATAAGTAATAGTGTCAAACCCAACGAGGAGCTAAATGTAGAACAAATATTCCCGTAAGTTCTATCGACCACCGATACAACACTATGCACACTTAATGTTTGCTTTATCTAAAACAAGATTAAAAGTAGGAGTACTTAGTGGGAACAAAACTTAAAATAAATTGCAAGACAATAAAAGTAGTGTAGTAGCAAGCTTTTTGTAACGCAAGAGATTGATTTGTCCCTAGGCAGTCGATAGCAAGTACCGGTAATTATTCTTGCAACTTTATATGAGGGAGAGGCATGAGCTAACACACTTTTCGTACTTGGATCATATGCACTTATGATTGGAGCTCTAGCAAGCATCCGCAACTACTAAAGATCATTAAGGTCATGAAACCCAACCATAAAATTAAGTATCAAGTCCTCTTTACTCCCATACGTCATACCCCCCTTACTTGGGTTTAAGCTTTTGTCACTCTAGCAACCCATAATAAGCGAACCATGAACATATTGCAACACCCTACAGCGGGGGCCCCTCACGTTTTCGCGAGAATGGAGGGCACCGTAGGACATCACCAAAATAAAATATACAATCATACCAACCAAGATCACGATTATGCCATAGGACAAAACAGATCTACTCAAACATCATAGGATAGCCAAATATCACTGGGAAACAATATATGGAGTTGACCACCATGTTTAAGTAGATAATTACAGCGGGAATAGAGAGCTTACACCGCTGCATAGAGGGGGAGAAAGTTGGTGTTGACGGTAGTAAGATTATTGATGTAGATCGTCGTCACGATCCTAGCCTCGATGGCACTCCGGAGCCACCGGGAGAGAGGGGGCGAGAGCCCCCCTCCTTCTTCCTTGGCCTCCCACTAGATGGGAGGAGGGTTCCCCCTCTGGTCCATCGCCTCTATTGCGGTGGAGGGGCGAGAACCCCTCCAAGATTGGATCGGTCTCTCTGTCCTCTTCTGTTTCGCGCTCCCCAGATTTGGCCCTTCATCGTTACTTAAATTCTCGGAGATCCATAACTCTGATTGCGCTGAAATTTTAACATGATTTTTTCCATAAATTATCTTTATTGCGCCAGAAGAAGGGCCCCAACCGACGTCCGAGGAGGGCACAAGACACCTGGGCACGCCGGGCACCCTCTCGCGCGCCCTGGTGGGTTGTGGGGGTTGTAGGCCCCCGTTTACGTTGATTCCAAGCCGCAAAAATCACAAATATTCCAAAATAATTCTCCATATATTTTTATCGTGTTTGGACTTCGTTTGATATGGATTTTCCGTGAAACAAAAAACATGCAACAAACAAGAACTGGCACTAGGCACTGGATTAGTAAGTTAGTCCAAATAAATCATATAAAATGTTACCAAAAGTATGTAAAAGTTGAATAATATTGGCATGGAACAATAAAAAATTATAGATACGACAGAGACGTATCAGCATCCCCAAGCTTAATTCATGCTCGTCCTCGAGTAGGTAAATGATAAAAAAGATAATTTTTGATGTGGAATGCTACCCAGCATAAACTTGATCATATATCTAATCATGGCATGAATATTAAGACATGAGTGGTTCAAAGCAATAGTCTATATTTTGACATAAAGACATCAATACTTGGGCACCCCAACAAACAATCATGTCTTTAAAAATATCAAATGCTAAAGAACGTTATCCCTACAAAATCATATTATCTTGTCATGCTCTGTCTTCCTAACACAAAGTATAAATCATGTACTACCCCGGTGTCAGCCACGCAATTGGTTCATACTTTTTAACGCGCTTCAACATTTTCACTCTCACGCAATACATGAGCGCAAGCCATGGATATATCACTATCGGTGGAATAGAATATGATGATAGGGGTAGATATAGAGAAGACAAAAAGGTAAGAAAGTCTCACATCGACGCGGCTAACCAACGGTCTATGGAGATGCCCATAAATTGATATCAATGCAAGGAGTAGGGATTGCCATGCAACAGATGCACTAAGAGATATAAGTGTATGAAACCTCAATATGAAACTAAGTGGGTATGCATGAAACTCTACCATGAAAAATTCCCACTAGTATGTCAAAGTGACAACATAGGAGACTCTCTATATGAAAAACATGGTGCTACTTTGAAGAACAAGTGTGGTATTTGCATGCCCCTTCTCTTTTTCTTTCATTCATTTCTTCTTCTTCTTTTTTTCTTTCCTTTTAGTCCGTATTCTCATCCCGACTTGTGGGGGAATCATGGTCTCCATTATCTTATCACCACTCGGGCAATGCTCTAAAAATGAATAATGATGATCATCACACTTCTTGAAAGGATCGATATGGTTGACTAGAGCGGGGGGGGG
>LR738711.1:216573792-216676501 GCA_902687465.1 Secale cereale | reverse complement strand
TAGGCAACTAACAATTTTTAGCTTTTCTTGACCAAATTAAACTTAGCAACAATATAGGTTGTCTAGATATGCAACTAGGTGGGCAACCTATATGATGCAACAATAATAAGCACATAAGCAAGCTAGCTAAGAAAAGCAACAAAAGCTTGCACGAGTAAAGGTAAGAGATAACCACAAGTTGAGCCAGTGAAGACGAGGATGTTTTACCGAAGTTCCTTCCCTTTGAGAGGAAGTAAGTCTCCGTTGGAGCGGTGTGGAGGCACAATGCTCCCCAAGAAGCCACTAGGTCCACCGTATTCTCCTCACGCCCTCACACAATGCGAGGTGTCGTGATTCCACTAGTGGTGCCCTTGAAGGCGGTGACCGAACCTTTACAAACAAGGTTGGGGCTATCTCCACAACTGAATTGGAGGCTCCCAATGACACCATGAAGCTTCACCACAATGGACTATGGCTCCGAGGTGACCTCAACCGTCTAGGGTGCTCAAACACCCAAGAGTAACAAGATCCGCAAGGGATGAGTGGGGGAATCAAATTTCTCTTGGTGGAAGTGTAGATCCATGCCTTCTCAACCAATCCCTAGGAAATCAACAAGTTTGATTGGCTAGGGATAGAGATAGGGCAAAAATGGAGCTTTGAGCAACAATGGATCTTAGGGAGGAAGAGGTAAGTCTTCTTGGGGAAGAAGACCCCCCTTATATAGTGGAAGAACAAATCCAACCGTTATCCACTAACTCTGCCCGCGACATGCGGTACTACTGCACCAGACTTGCGGCACTACCGCAAGGCCATGCGGTACTACCGCTAGCGCGGCAGGAGCTACACGTAGCCCTGTTGCGTATAGCAACGGGCGGTAGTACTGGCGGAGTGGTACTACCGCACGCCCTTGCGGTACTACCGCAAGACAGGATACAGACTGATTGAGGAACAACACGGACTAATAAAATTACATCCGTGGCTACTTCCACATAGTTTCGATCGATGCAAAAACCCGGCACGGTACTACCACTCTCTTGGAGCGGTACTACCTGATACGTCTCCAACGTATCTATAATTTTTGATTGTTCCATGCTATTATATTATCTGGTTTGGATGCTTAATGGGCTTTATTATGCACTTTTATATTATTTTTGGGACTAACCTACTAACCCAAGGCCCAGTGCAAATTGTTGTTTTTTTGCCTATTTGAGTGTTTCGCAGAAAAGGAATATCAAACGGAGTCCAAACGGAATGAAACCTTCGGGAGAGTCGTTTTTGGAACAAACGCAACACATAAGACTTGGAGTACACGCGAGGAAAGAAACGAGGTGGCCACGAGGGGGGAGGGCACGCCCAGGGGGTAGGCGCGCCTCCCACCCTCGTGGGGCCCATGTTGCACCCCTAACGTGCCTCTTCCTCCTATATATACCCATATACCCTAAAAACATCAAGGAGCACCACGGAACCCTAATTCCACCACCGTAACCTTCTGTACCCGTGAGATCCCATCTTGGGGCCTGTTCCGGAGCTCCACCAGAGGGGGCATCAATCACGGAGGGCTTCTACATCAACACCATAGCCTCTCCAATGAGTTGTGAGTAGTTTACCAGAGACCTTCGGGTCCATAGTTATTAGCTAGATGGCTTCTTCTCTCTCTTTGGATCTCAATACAAAGTTCTCCTCGATATTCTTGGAGATCTATTTAATGTAATTCTTTTTGCGGTGTGTTTGTCGAGATCCGATGAATTGTGAGTTTATGATCAAGATTATCTATGAACAATATTTGATTCCTCTCTGAAATCTTTTATGCATGATTTAAATATCTTTGCAAGTCTCTTCGAATTATCAGTTTGGTGTGGCCTACTGGATTGATCTTTCTTGCAATGGGAGACGTGCTTATCTTTGGGTTCAATCTTGCGGTGTCCTTTCCCAGCGACAGCAGGGGCAGCAAGGCACGTATTGTATTTTTGCCATCGAGGATACAAAGATGGGGTTTATATCATATTGCATGAGTTTATCCCTCTACATCAGGTCATCTTGCTTAAAGCGTTATTGTGTTCTTATGAACTTAATACTCTAGATGCATGCCGGATAGCGGTCAATGTGTGGAGTAATAGTAGTAGATGCAGAATCGTTTCAGTCTACTTGTCACGGACGTGATGCCTATATACAATGATCATGCCAAGATATTATCATAACTATGCGCTTTTCTATCAATTGCTTGACAATAATTTGTTCACCCACCGTAGAAATCTGCTATCATGAGAGAAGCCACTAGTGAAACTTATGGTCCCCGGGTCTATCTTCCATCATATTAGATTCCTGTGAACTTGCCAATTTCTGTCTCCATTCTTTTATTTTGCAATATTTACTTTTAGCCTTTATAACAAAAACACCAAAAATATTATCTTACTATCTCTATCAAATCTCACGTTTGCAAATGGCCAAGAAGGGATTGACAACCCCTTTATCGTGTTGGTTGCAAGGTTCTTATTTGTTTGTGTAGGTACGAGGGACTCGCGTGTAGTCTCCTACTGGATTGATACCTTGGTTCTCAAAAACTGAGGGAAATACTTATGCTACTGTGCTCCATCACCCTTTCCTCTTCGAGGGAATACAACGCAAGCTCGAGAAGTAGCAGTGCTACCTCTTGAGCTTGCGTTGTTCTTCCCTTGTAGAGGAAAGGGTGATGCAACACAGTAGCGTGAGTATTTCCCTCAGTTTTTGAGAACCAAGGTATTAATCCAGTAGGACACCACGCGCGAGTCCCTCGCACCTGCACAAACAAATAAGAACTTCGCATCCAACGCGATAAGGGGTTGTCAATCCCTTTACGGTCACTTACAAAAGTGAGATCTGATAGAGATGATAGTTTGATATTTTTGGTATTTTTTATTATAAGAACAGAAAGTAAAAGCGGAAAAGTAAAGTAGATTGTAGATTGATATGTTGAGAATAAACCCGGGGGCCATAGTGTTCTCTAGTGGCTTCTCTCATGATGGCGATATTCTACGGCGGGTAAAAAATTTACTGTCGAGCAATTGATAGAAAAGCGAATAATTATGAGACTATCTAGGCATTATCATTATATATAGGCATCACGTCCGAAACAAGTAGACCGAAACGATTCTGCATCTACTACTATTACTCCACACATCGACCGCTATCCAGCATGCATCTAGTGTATTGAGTTCATAAGAACAGAGTAACGCCTTAAGCAAGATGACATGATGTAGAGGGATAAACTCAAACTTAGTGATATAAACCCCATCTTTTTATCCTCGATGGCAGCAATACAATACGTGCCTTGCTGCCCCTACTGTCACTGGGAAAGGACACCGCAAGATTGGACCCAAAGCCAAGCACTTCTCCTATTGCAAGAACTATAGATCTAGTAGGCCAAACCAAACCAATAATTCGAAGAGACTTGCAAGGATATTATGATCATACATAAAGAATTCAGAGAAGAACCAAATATTTCTCATAGATAATCTTGATCATAATGACGAGGTTACAGACCTAGGGTAGGGTCACAGGCCTGACCAAGGTACCCCACCCAAGGTCACTACCCCAGAAGATTAAAAGACAAAACCGATGACGATAAGGACAGTCGACTGAGACAGCCCAAGAGGACATCCCACTCGACTAGACACCACCTACCAGGCGACTCAACCTCACTCAACCCATCCAAGGCACTCGACCCCCGAAGGTCAAAGGTCTCTTAGGACAGCAACGGTCTGGAGTTTACTCACAGTAGTGAATGCCTTTATTACTCTTTACTGCAGACGTTATCAGTAACGCCCGCCTTAATGTACATTGAACCCTTGGTAACATGGAGCATGGCTGGGGTCCCGGCGCACTATATAAGCCACCCCCTCCTCCTGTACAAGGGTTCGCACCCCTGTAACACACACATATACATACTTCAGTCAACCGCCTCCGGGCACCGAGACATAGGGCTGTTACTTCCTCCGAGAAGGGCCTGAACTCGTAAAACACCTTGTGTACAACTTCACCATAGCTAGGGCCTTGCCTCCTTATTCGTACCCCCTATTCGTACAGTCAGACTTAGAACCACGACAGTTGGCGCCCACCGTGGGGCAAGGCGTATTAGCGACTTCTGGTGAGGTTGCAATCTTTTTTCCGACCCCCTTCGTCATGGTTTCCGGCGGTGGTCTAGTGTTGGGCCGCGAGATCCGACTCGGCGCGCTCATCTTCGTCGCCGACGACTCTGCTTGGCTCCAGGAGGCTCCTCTCGACGTCGAGGGGCTGCCCGTCCGCGGGGCTACGCACTTCCGCGCCAGCGCCTGCGGCGTCCTCCTTCGGCAGCCGTCGTGTCAGTACCTGTCGATTCCTACATCGTCCTCCATCCCTGCTGGATGCTGTCGCAAGCGATCCAGTCGCTCATGGCTCCAGCAGTGGGTGAAACACACGGCGGCCCGCCAGGCGGCCACACCCCAGGTCACGGCCGTCGAGCCCAACGGTTACCTCTATGGGCCGGTCGATCCGTCGGTCGAGCTCGTGGATTCAGTTTCCGAGTGCGGGAGCAGCGATCCCGCAGTGGAATTCCTTATGGTCGACTCGCGCCGCAACGCGTGGGGTTTTCCTCGCGGTGGCGACGGCGGCAGTGGTAGTAAAGGTAGAGCAATGGCAATGGTAGTAAAGGTATCCAAGGGTATGGTCATCTTGCCTGAGATCCCGCAAGGAAGAAGAACGGATCCATGAAGAAGACGAAGAAGAAGCCTCGACGACGAACCACGAGTAGACGAACGAATCCTCACGATTGCAACGGAAAAGAACTAGCGAGAAGAAAGCACACAACACGGTAAACACACAACACGAGAACATGACAAGATGCTCAACCAAGTATGATGCAAGACAAGTCTATATGATGCAATTTATGGCAAGGGATGAAGCACACAAGAACAACATCACCCAACAAGTTTAAATGAGGCCGGAAACTACACATAACAAATCCGGTAAGTCCTCATATGCATAATTTGAAATTAGTCCAGATCTGAACAAACTTTAAGTGAAAGTGGTTAAACAGCAAATTAACATGCACCATGATGATCTACTCGAAATTCTAGTCAAGTTTCATATAAAGTTTGTTTAATTCGGAGCTACGGCCTAAAAGATATGAGCAAAATAAGACAAGCATGGCAACGGTGCAAGATGCAGCCAAACATCAAGCAAACACACTCCAAGCATGAAAACAACATGATATTATGCTTCTACATGCAAATCACACAAGTTTCATATAGGACACACTCAAAACAGAGCAACGGGCTAGAAGTTAAGAGCAAAACAAGTTACAATGCAAAGTTGAAGTTAACAGCCACATAGCAACTTTGGAGCAAGGTAAATATATGCTACAACACCCAAACATGATAACAAGAAGCATGGATGTGAAGTAGACATGTTACTTAACAAGCATGAACTTAGAACACACCCAAAAGCTTGCTGGAACACAATTAACTAAGCATGGCAAGTTGCAATAAAATTATCCAGACTTAGCCAAAATCTGGGAAGGCAAAAACATCATTACGATGCTGCCTTCGGAGGCACAAAACAACAAGCATATCTACTCTACTAGGTATATAAAGAGCATGGACATGTAGTAGACATATCATACATCAAACAACTCCATTGGAGCAACTCCATAGGAGGCATGGATCAATAACAACAAGCTCCACCATATTGAACATGCTGATAAAATCCTGACAGGATAAATTTATAGCAACTTGAGAGCAAGAAATAAATAAGCTACAGCAGGCCAAATATGCAAGTAAGGGCATGAATGGATAGACAAAAACATGGACAACAAGACATGATCATTGGCCACTCAAAAACAATCATGGATTTGAGTGGGGCATCAAGCAAACATAGCATCAGGTTAAACAGATTCCATACTTAGCAGTTTTTTCACTAAGTATAAAACAGCAACATTGGCATGGCATGTTTACAAGCTTGTTTAAGTCAACACAAGGTATATCATGGAAAGTGGATTGCACCACAGCAAAGACCATATGATTGTGCTTCTAAAACATCTAGACATGTGGCATGAAGACAAACATATCAATAGCAATGAGCAAGTGAAATCCGCATCTCATAACAAGTTTCAGCACTTAACAGCCAAATGCACTTTTGCAACAGAGATTAACATGGCAATATGGCACCTAACATGAATGCTACAGCAACCAACACGTAGAGCACTTCACAATGAACATTTTGACATATCATATGCTTCATTTGGATAAACATGCACAAAGTTACAAGCACCACAGGTATGCAACGAAATTATAGTCAACAACAGTTCTAAATTTATAGCACCCTTGCAAGAGAGATTAGAGCATCTAGATGAACTCAAACAAGCATGACACAATGGTACAAAATGAAGAGCACATCACCACGATCATTTTGACATATTATTCACTCAAGTTGGACATACACACAAAAAGATACAGCCATGCAAAGTATGCAACATTTTAAGGCAGAAAAAGGACTTAGGGGCAAAATTACCTCCTCGGGGTGGACATTGTCCGTGAGCAAACGAACATGTCCGTCGGTGGCTGGGCACGCGGGCCCACATGGCAGTCTCACAGACGAGGCGGGCCGACATGTCCGGCTCCTCCGGACATGTCCGGCCCGGCAGGATCGCGGCGGCCCACCGTCAGTGGCACGGAGCGGCGACGCGGAGGGGCTCGACCTCTGCCCGACGAGGACGACGGAGGCGGCGGGTTCCTGGACTCCGGCGAGGCTTGGGATGGCCGGGAACGGCCGCTGGTGAGCTGGGAGGAGCGGGAGGACGGACAGCTCGGCCTGCGGGCGCGAGGACTGGCCGACGACGAGCTGGCAGACCGATGGCGGGGCGGAGAGCAACTCCGGCGAGATTGAGGCCTGGAGGCACTCGGCTCGGTGCCGCGGCGGCGGAGTGACGAAGAGGTAGGGCGGACGCGGGGCGACGGGCACTGCGAGCTCGGGCGCTCGGGGACGAGGTCCAGCGACTCTCCGGCAAGGCGAGGCGACGAGGCCGGTGGAGTCCGGCGGTGGGCGCGGCCAGATCGGATCCCCTGATCCGATCGAGCGGGGCGAGCGGGAGTTTCGGCGAGCGGGAGCGAGGTCGGGCCCGAGCGGGCCTGCGGCAGCGGGGCACGGCCCGAGTTGGCCTGGGGGCGGGCCGGTTGCGGGTTCCGGCGGCCAGGCGCGGGGACGACGTGGCTTTCGCCATGTGGAGGCGATGGATTGGCCAGACGGTGCCCAGGTGGCGGCGGAGCCAATGGGCACGCGCCATGTGGCGGGGAAGGCTGGAGCGTGCCGGTTTTGGAGGGGAAGGCGGCGGCGCAGCCCCCGAGGTGGGAGGAGGTGCTGAAAACGAGGGGGGAGAGAGGGTAGGCTGCCCAAAATGGAATATGGGGGTGTTTATATAGGGTATGTGGCTAGGTTAGGGGGGGTTTTAGGCCGTTTGGGACCTTCGGATCCCGATCTGACGGCCCGGAGCAGAGGGAGAGTGTAGGTGGGCTAATGGGTTGTGCCAAGGAGGCCAAGAGCTGGTAGGAGAGGAGAGAAGTGCAGCCCGCGGGGGTTTTCAGAGACCGAAAACGTCCGACGAATTTACCGGCTACTAGTGCCGCTATATTTATCCGTTGGGCTATCAAACGAGCTCCGAATGCGATGTAATTTGGCAGGCAGCCTGTCTACACTATAATAAGACCACACGCCAAGTTTCATCCCATTCCGAGAACATTTTTCGGCCACTCATAAAATAAATATTCGGAGGCGCCGCGGGCGCGTGCAAGTGTGTCTGGGCTCAGAACGGGCAACGGAAAGGACGAGGGGACTCGGACGGATGCAAGTTTTGAAAACATGCTGATGCAACACACATGCTGACAAGGTAAAGATGCAACACGCAAGCGGATGGCATGGCAATGGCAACGAATAACTGGCTGACACCTGGCGCATCGTTCTCGGGGTGTCACATCGAGATCGAGGTTGCTGAAGTGGATAGGTGCGTCGAGGTCGAGGGCCTGCTTCTGGCGAAGGGCTGGCACTAGCTGAGGACCACCGTTAACCTGAGCCAGTTGCAACATGAAACTGCCTTAAAGAAGGCGGAAGCCTCCGCTGCCGCGGCTCAGGAGGCTTGCAACCGCACCCTGGAAGAGGCTCGAGACGCCGACCGCTGCCGCGTAGCAGCTGAGGAGCGTGAGCGCGAGCTCAAAGCCTCGAACGCCACACTCGAGCGTCAGGTTCGTACACGAAGGGCGGCCCTCGCCGCGCCCGCGGCCGATGATCACAGCCCAGCGGGCCTCTCAGCACGGGAGGAGGCCCTAGCACTCGAGGCGATGGAGCTGAACATGGAGCCCGAGCGCTTGGAGACGATGGAGCACCAGGTAGCCGAAGCCGAGGGCAACCTTGATGATTGCGAGGACGTCGTGAGGAAGGCTGTCAAGGAGGCAGAGCGCCTGCGAAAGGATTATTGCGAGAAGCTGGGGCTTCGTGAGACTCACTTTGCTGATAAGCGCAAGGAACTCCAAAAGGAGGTCTCGGCTCTTAAGAGCAAACTGGTGGATGCAGAGCACCGTCTGCAGGTGCTGGAGAAGGCTCGTGCCGCAGCCGAGTGTCGTGAGCGGGTGTCGAGGGAGGCATGTGCCGCAGCAGAGCGCCGCGAGCGAGCATCGGAGAAGGCTCGCGCCGCTGCCAGGGCGGAACTATCCAGCTTTCACAAGCAAGTGGAAGACATTTCCACTATCGCGGCTCGGAACTCCGAGGAGGCCGCGCGAGCTCGTGGAATGTAGCACATCCGCTCGAAGATGTTCGAGGCCCTGCGGCACAGGGCCGGCCGAGCCCTGGGTGAGCTCCTTGACTTGAGGGTCAATGACCCTCTAGTTGATGATGACGCTGGATATCTCGGGTTCTTCACCAGAGTGGTAGAGCGTCTTGAAGGCGGGGTCATGAAGGCTCGGCAGCTTGTTGAGGAGCAGAGCCGCGACATCCTCAAGCGTGCGGTCTCCCGCGTCTTTGGTAACTTGCTCCGTCTTGACCCTCGTACGGACTTCGGGGCCTTGCTGGAGCCTGCGCCTGAGGTGGTCGCTGGCCCCTTGGAGGGATGGGTGAGCAATCACGTTGACGTGTTGGTGACGGAGCTTGTTCCAGCCATCGATGACGCGCCGGTGCTTGAGGGGGGTGACGCCGATGGTCCTGACGAAGATGCCGATGCTTAGTCTAGCTCCTGCTGTAGGTTTGTTTTTTGGTTATGGCTCCAGAGCCGGGTAAGATGAATGTCACAAGACTTAAGCTTTCGATGATGTAAGAATGGGTTTAAGCACTGTAAGAATGGGTTTAGGAACTCCCTTGTCACGTTTGCCCCTGAGGCTAAGACCTCATGCCCTTGTTGCGCTTCCAAGGGGAGCGTCCGCTGACACCGTCCGGGCGTGTCTCGCGAGTACCTGCAGTTGGCGCAAGAGTGATTGGCGGTCAGGCCGCGGACCAGACAGGACATGCGCCCACGCCTTGGCCCTTGCTCGCGGGGAGTGATTGGGCGGGGTCGCGGACGTAGTCCGGCTTAGCCGAGCAAGGCAAAAAATGGACTAGGTGAAGGAATACTCAGCGAAAATTGCAAAACATGGATGAAAAACTCTCCCCCTTTATTTCAAACAACGAGTCGCGCAGCCGCGGGATCAGCTTGAAAAAGCAGATACAGAGGAGGCAAAGGAGAACGGCAAAAAGAGGGGTCGCGTCTGGCCCCTGAGCAGGTCTTCGGTCTTCTCCCCAGCGCAGAGCGTAGGGCTACCACTGGCGGGTGTGGGCATAGCCATTGGATGGCAGTGTCGACGGCCAGCGCGGAGCATGGTGCATCCACTAGGACGTGGGAGGGAGCCCCCGAGACCCTAGGGCGGCGCTCCGGGGGCTCCGGGGCGTGTACAGCCCCACTCATTATTACGTGAGAGTGTCACGAGCGGAGATCTTCTGACGTGCCCGCCCCTTCGCTTTGAGGGCCCCGCCCCACACTAGTCCGCTCCCGCCATGAACTCACCGGAAGGCGGCATTCATGAGGTGGGACACTACGCATGGTGGGGGGATGGGACCTTGGCTATAGGCCCCCCTGCCGAGCACTAGGTACACCGCTTACGTGATCTTCGAGCGCGCTTCGCCCCTGGGGGCGAACGTCGTCCGGAGACGCGGCGTCCCGAGGTGCGAGGGGGATCGCGCCTCACCCACGCTCCTAATGGCCTCTGAGCCCTTCCTGATCAGGGTCGGGCCCAGTGGATACGGGATTACGTGAGCGGGGGGACGGAGCTGCGGTCTTGGGCCCTCCTGGTGTGCGTATGACGGGTTGTCGTACTGCCTCCAGACGCACCCTCCGCAGCCCGGGGGATGGTGCGCCGGGAGGCGCGGCGTCTTGAGCCTGAACGGAGGGAGAGAAGGCCCCTCCCCACGCGCATCATATGTCAAGACCCCGATCCTAAGTCACACCGATATAGTTTGTAACACGTCATATCACTTTGCGGCCTCACGCACGGTATCCCCACGGGTGCCACCTTACCTGGCCCGGGACCATTTGCGCATTTTGGCACACGTATATGATCGTGCCGCTAGCATCCATATGACAGAGAACCCGGGCCGACATGGCTAGTTATAAACCAAAAGTGGCACTAAATTACACAGACAGGCATCCATGACCCAGCAACAAACGTGTCGGTCATCAACGTATGAGCCAAAGTCGTAGCAAGCTACATGGACTTAAAGGAACAACGCGTGACATTTCCCCTAAGGGAAAGACACAGGAACGAAGAAGGACACATGCCGGCCAGCCTACGTGTTCCGAGCAGTAGCAAGCTACCAAGGCTCAGTGGAAGCACTAGGAGGCATTTCCCTGTAAGATAGGCTACCAAAGGTAAACAACTAGGTGTCGGATCCCACACATACCAAGCATTTCAATCATACACACAATATGCTCAATATGTGCAAATACAACATTGCATCACAACAGAACTCTATGACTCAAAGTACTTTATTTAAGAGGCTCCGAAGAGCTATACATCACATATCCATACAAGTAGGGGTCACATGACCCAACACTCAAGTCATACAATCATACAAGCACAAGTGGAAGCTAACATGTCTGAGTACAGAAAACTTGGAAATAAAACAGGCTTGGTGTAGCCTGACTATCTACAAGGCCCTTCACAAGCTCAGGATCTCCGTCTGGGTAGCAAGCTACTCGTCGACGTCAACATCTATGTAAAACCCATCAGAAGGGGCAGGGTTCTCCTCTGCAACAGTTATTAAGAAAACATGAGTACAAAGGTACTCAGCAAGTCTTACAACAGAACCTATCATACATGCATCATTATCAACAATGATAGTGGAGTTCATAGCAGCAAGCCAGCTTTGACTCTTGGCTAACCTATACTACAACTCTCAGCAGATTGCAAGATAAGTCTACGTACGTGAGTCCTCTACTCACCACAACAATACACTACCGTGGATCCTCTTTCGTCATCCTACGGAAGGGCCATCCACGGCACTCACAATTGTCTTGAGGCTTTTAGTAGTATCCATCAACTTGTCTATGAACTGTATAAGCAACCAAGTAGTCCGTACCGCGAACAACGGCTATTCGAATAGATTGGTAACCATACAGGGGTGTACTTCTTCACACATGTTTCCACCACTTAGCGTCTGCACACAACATGTGCTCGACAGACTTCAAGCGAAAGCCGACGTGGGTGTAGACCATGACCTAACCAACCACTCAAGTCTCTCGTCCAGGTTTATCGCCTATTTGGGTTCCATCCATGGGGAGATCCGGCCGGGGTGTCGCTCACGGCCCCAAACGATGTGTACAGGGTTCCCGAGTCACCAAACGGGCGACCGGTACACCGTGCCACGTACCTGCCGCATCACAGCCCACCCCGAGGGTCAGCGCTGTGCACGACCACCAGTAAACTACAAACACCAGAAACTAGTTGCAACTCCTGGACAGAGCACAAGGGCAGTCAATAAGTCGAGCGGGGTCATATTTCAGGGCCCAATGTGTGGTAGTAGCTGTAACTTGAACCACACATACAGATCTCAGGTCCTATGGACGGTTCCAATGAAACAACCCACCATGTACTCCTACATTGCCTTTCATCGGTACCTTTACCAAACATGTTCCACACTTCCCTCTCTTTATCGAGTATGATCATTTCACTCTGATCCATCACCCAGATGAACCAGACCTGACACAACTCTAAACATAGCAGGCAACATAAACAAATAGCATGGTGGAACACACATCACATGGCTCAATCAACTCCTACACATGCTAGTGGGTTTCAACTATTTACTATGGCAATGACAGGTCATGCAAAGGAATAGGGTTCAACTACCGTAGCAAGTAGCAGTTCACACGTTGTTGCCTTAATGCAGTAAAAGAAAGCAGGAGCGAGAAGATGGGTTTGTATTGGAATGATCAATGGTTGCTTGCCTGACAGAGTGGTTGTCGGGTACTGCTCTTCAGTTGGATACGCAGAAGTATCCTCGGGAGCAGGACCTACCATGGAGAACACCGACGATACAATCAATAAACAAACAAATGCAACAATATGATGCATGATCATGACATGGCAAGATGAATGTGTTTTGGGCTAATGCAACTATAAACAGAAATGTTTGAGCCCATTTGAATGAAAGATTCAAATTTATACCCAAACTATTATTTAGTAACGTGCATTATCATGTTTTAATGTGAACAGCAAGGTTAACTTGCTCAAACATGCATGAAACCGGTGCCATTAGAAAGACTGGATTTTTCTGATCAATATTCATATATAAATCTTTTCCATCTGAGCTACTGTTGAATTTATATGATTTTTTGAAGTTTAAAGCATTTTCTGGAATTTCCTGAATTGTTTTAAATCAATTAATCCCAGAAAAGCATTTACTACGTCAGCATGACATCATGCTGACGTCAGCAGGTCAACAGACCTGGTCCAAGTCAAACCTGACTGGTGGGTCCCGCGTGTCAGTGTCACAGGGGCTAATCCCGGTCAAAACTAGAGCTGACTGGGTTTGACCACGCGGTGGGGCCCACTGTCACTGGCTGTGGTGGTTAATCTAAACGTCATTAGCCACTAACTAAGTGGCCATGTCAGCCTGCCGAAGTTTGGCCGGCGGCGACCAAAACCGCGGCGGAAGCTCGCCGGAATTGTTCGGGCTCGTGCTACAGGCTGCAGTTTGCGATGGGGTTTGGTCCTACGGCGAGCTAGAGCTCATGCGCATCTAGTGGTGGTGGCGGCTGGAGCTAGGGTGGCCGGAGCTCGCCGGAGCAGAGCTCATGGCGGCGGCCGGAGCTCGGGCACCAGCGGGTTAGGTGTTGCGGGGCATGGGCGAGCAAGGGGAGGGACTCAACAGCATCCTGGTGAGGTGAGGAGCACGATGAAGCGCTCGGGCGTGTCCAAGGCCCACTAGAACGACGGCGGCGATGAGGACACCGGCGGTGAGCTCGGGGGCTTGCGGAACGGCGGCTACAAAGTGTAATCGAGCTCGGGAAGAGGGGGGTTCGACGTGTGAGCTCACAGCGGTCGCAAAGGGCGTCGTCGAGGGCTTGGGGAAGGCCGGGCGGCGACGTACGGGCGGAGGCGATCTCCAGTGCCAGAGGTTGAAGACGACGGCGAGGACGACGCTACAGGGCTTCCGGCGTCGTGTGCGTTGGTGGAGAGCTTCAGGGCGACGCGGCGAAGCCGATGGGTGCGTCGGGGAGGCGAGGTGGTGGCTTAGGGCGCAGTGGCAGTGAACGGCGGCGACGAGCCCGCTCGGTGGAGCTCGGCAGAGAGGGATAGAGGAGGGGGAGGACACGGGGGAGAGTGAGAGAGGGGCCAGGAGCTGCGTGGCGACGCATAGAAGCGTCGAGGCGTCGGGGACGCAGGCAGCCAGGCAGGAGGTGGCCGGACGCGCGCGTGCACGCCGCGGGCACACGCCGCCGTCCTCCTGGCGAGAGGAGGAGGACGACTGGCGGTCGCCAGCGGGCTAGGCCGTGCTGGGCCAAGCCAGGTAAGTGGCCCAGGTGAGTGGGCTGTCCCCCTTTCTCTCTCCTTTTTCTAATTTCTTTCTGTTTTGTTTCTTTTTCAACTTTGTTGAATTAGTAAAAATGCTAGAGCATTTTTATAAATCAAAAAAACTATTCATGCCTACTGTATATAATATGAATAGCATGGAACATTTTAGTTTATGATTATTTGGGCACCTAAAATATTTTATAGCATTTAAATGCCCAAATGCAATTATAATATGAATTAATCGAGAGACCTTTGGATGTCCTAGAAAATTGTGCACCATTTTTGGCAGAGGTTTAAGACCAAGGCAAAGATGATGACATTTTTGAAGGGCATTTTGGGTACATTGGAAAAGATTTTATTAAAGCCTAGTTGTTAGAAGAGGGGTGCTGGGGTTTCTGTCATTCCCATTTCAATTTTTTTTAGAAAGTAAACATGATGCACACTCTAGCTAGTCCTAATGCAAGCACTGACTAGGGATGTGACAACTCACCCCCACTCAAAAGAATCTCGTCCCGAGATTTGGGTTCCTCCGGAAAAAGGGTGGGGTATTCAAGTCGAAGACGATCCTCCCTTTCCCAAGTAGCTTCATTCTCGGAATGATGTGACCATTGATCCTTGAGAAACTTGATATTATGACGTCGAGTGGTACGCTCGATTTGATCAAGAATACGAACGGGGTATTCTCGATATGTGAGATTGTCCTAGAGATCAAGCGTTTCGTGGTCCACTCCGCGGATAGGATCCGAGAAGCAACGCTTGAGTTGAGAAATGTGGAAGACATCATGAACTCTGGAAAGGTGCGGAGGTAGTTCCAATTGGTAGGCAACTTCTCCTCGTTTGGCAAGAATGCGGAAAGGACCGATGTAACGAGGAGCCAATTAGCCTTTGATACTGAAGCGATGGGTTCCCTTAAGAGGGGTAACCCGAAGGTAAGCCTTATCGCCGACTTCAAATGTCACAGCCTTATGATGACTATCATATTGGCTCTTCTGGCGAGACTGGGCTGTTTTTAATTTCTCACAAATGATGCGAACTTGCTCTGATCATATCCGGACCAAAGAATTGTCTTTCCCCGGTTTCTGACCAGTTAAGAGGCGTTCGACACCTTCGTACATATAGAACTTCGAAGGCAGCCTTGCCCAAGTTGGCTTGATAACTATTGTTATAAGCGAATTCGGCGAATGGAAGACACTTTTCCCAATCCATACCGAAAGAGATGACAGAGGCTCGAAGCATATCCTCCAGAATTTGATTGACTCGTTCTACTTGACCACTTGACTGGGGATGAAAGGCGGTGCTAAAAGACAGATGAGTCCCCATAGCATTCTGAAAACTTTCCCAAAATTGTGAAGTGAAAAGACTTCCACGGCCTGAGTTAATCTCCAACGGCACACCATGAAGAGATACTATTAGAGAGATATACAAGTCTGCTAGCTGGCTAGCGGTTATACTCTCTCGAACAGGCAGGAAATGGGCTACTTTGGAGAGGCAGTTGATAAAGACGAAGATAGAATTATTCCCTTTCCTGGTCCTAGGAAACCCGGTAATAAAGTCCATATCGATCTTGTCCCATTTCCATTCAGGAATAGCTAAAGGTTGAAGGGTGCCAGCAGGCCGTTGATGCTCTGCTTTGACTCGACGACAAACGTCGCAGTTAGCAATGAACTAAGCGATTTCTCTCTTCATCCTAGTCCACCAGAACCTCTAGCGTAGGTCCTGATACATTTTGGTGCTGCCGGGATGAATTGTGAGAGGAGATTCATGAGCCTCCTTAAGGATCAACTGCCGTAGTTGTTGTTTCTTGGGAAGCACCAAGCGGTTCTCGAAGTACACAACACCTCGATCATCCATAGAGAAACTTTTAGTAGCTCCGCTAGCAATGCTCTCTTGGAGTCGGGATATACCCTTATCACGCTTCTGGGCAGCAATGATTTGATCCGTAAGGGTAGGTTTCGCCACCAAGGTGGAAAGGAATCCTCGAGGAACAATGTGAAGGTTAAGCTTACAAATTTCATCGTGGAGAAGTGGTTGCCCTTGTTGTAACATCCGGTTGTTACAATAAGACTTACGACTTAGTGCGTCAGCCATGACATTGGCCTTCCCAGGGGTGTAAGTGATTCCTAAGTCGTAATCTGTGAGCAACTCAACCCAACGTCTTTGCCTGAGATTCAAATCCGGTTGGGTGAAGATGTATTTCAGACTTTGGTGATCAGTGAAGATTTCACAGCGATTACCAAGAAGGTAATGTCGCCATGTCTTGAGTGCATGGACTACAGCTGCAAGCTCTAGATCATTTGTAGGATAGTTATCCTCATGTGGATGCAACTGTCGAGATGCGTATGTGATCACTTGACGATCTTGCATGAGTATGCAACCTAGTCCTTGTCGCGAGGCGTTGCAATAGATAATGAAGTCCTTGGAAAAGTCTGGTGGTACCAGTACGGGTGCAGATGTCAGGCATCTTTTCAGTTCCTGAAAGCTGGACTCGCACTGTGGGGTCCACTCGAACTTTTTATCTTTCTTGAGGTGTTTAGTTAGAGGTTTAGCAACCTTGGAGAAATTCTCGACGAAGCGTCGGCAATAGCTAGCTAAGCCAAGGAAACTCCCAACTTGCTTGACCGATTCGGGGGGAGTCCAATCAAGGACGGCCTAAACTCGCTCGGGATTGACGGCAATACCCTTACCAGAGATTACATGACCCAGATAGGTCACTTCTGGCAACCAGAATTCACACTTGGAGAATTTGGCATAAAGGCGGTGCTCTCTAAGTTTCATCAATACCAGCCTTAGATGCTCGGCATGATCTTCCTTGTTCTTGGAGTAAATGAGTATATCATCGAGGTATACCACGACCAATTTATCCAAGTACTCCATGAATATAGAATTCATTAGCCGGGAGAAAGTGGCTGGGCATTGGTTAACCCGAAGGACATGACGGTGTACTCGTATTGGCCATAACGAGTAACAAAGGCCGTCTTGGGAATGTCCCCGTTCTTGATTTTGATTTGATGGTAACCCAACCTCAAATCCATTTTGGAAAAGACTAAGGATCCAGCGAGCTGATCATATAGGTCGTTGATCCTGGGGAGCAGAACTTGTTCTTTATGGTGACCAGATTGACAGTTCGATAATCTACAACCATCCATTCCGTTCCATCCTTCGTCTTGACGAAGAGGACGGGACAAGCCCAGAGAGAAGAACTAGGACGGATGAAACCCTTTTTCAAGGACTCATCGAGTTGTTTCTTAAGCTCAGCTAGTTCTAGGGGTGCCATCTTATAGGGTCTCCTAGAGATTGGGACAGTTCCTGGAACAAGATCTATCATGAACTCGACATCTCTGTCAGGTGGAACACCTGGCAGTTCTTCTGGAAAAACATCCGGAAAGTCATGAACTACCGGGATATCTTCGAGTTCTGGTAGAGGATTGGCATTAAGAGAGTAGAGCTGATGCTCAGCCATTCGGGCCAAGACATTGACTATCTTGCCGGATGGGTGTGTAAGTTGAACAGTCCTAGTGTAGCAATCAATCTTGGCGTAATGAGCTGTCATCCAGTCCATACCCAAGATGATGTTTAGGTCCGAGGACTTGAGAGCTATTAGTGATGCAAGGAAAACAAGTCTATCGACAGGAATTTCATTTCCATGGCTTACCCTAGAGGTTTGCCACTTTGAACCAGGAGTTTGAATAACCATGGAAGTGGGCATGTCACAAAAATTCATGTTGTGCATTCGAGCATAGCTCTCAGATATGAACGAATGAGATGCTCCAGTATCGACAAGAACAGATGCCGGATGGCAGTTAACGAGAAGCGTACCAAGGACGACGTTAGGATCCTCATAAGCTTCCTCAGAAGAGACATAGTTGACATGACCACGTGCAGTGGGGATTGGCTTAACATAGTTCACCTTGCCTGTTGGCTTACCACGGTCAACGGACCTTCCTGGCTGGTTCTAAGGACACTCACGCATGTAGTGCCCTGATTCTCCACACTTGAAACATGTCACAGTGCCTGTGCGTGGAGCAAAGTTGGCAGGTGGTCCTCCATAAGTCTTGGCAGGTGCATACTGTTGGGTTGGGCGAGGCGCCTCCTAGGATGGCCTTAGAGTGAACCTGGGTGGCAGAGCGGTGTTAGGAACCCACACACAGCGCTTGTGAGAGCCAGAGCTGGATGAGGAACCCAAGTCACGAGGATGCTTGCGTGTGGCTTCAAAATCAGTCTGGCCCGTCTCAGCACTGATGGCTTTGTTCACCAACTTCTGGAAGGAGGTGCACTCGTGCAAACGCAGATCTCGGCGAAGTTTAGGGCTGAGTCCCTTGCGGAACCTCGCCTGCTTCTTGGCATCGGTGGACACTTCCTCAGGTGCATAGCGTGCCAAGTTTCCAAACTCGCGACTATAGCCATCCACTGTTAGCCGGCCCTGGGTGAAATTGCAGAATTCCTCCCGCTTGCGATCCATGAGACCTTCCGGAATGTGATGTTCACGGAATGCTTCACTGAACTCTGGCCAGGTAGTGAGCTGGCCAGCAGGACACAGAGCTTCAAAGTTTTCCCACCAGAGGCTGGCAGGGCCCTCAAGATGGTAGGCGGCATAAGTAACCTTGTCTGCTTCGGCCACACGGGAAGAGTGTAGATTGCGGGTGATACTACGAAGCCAGTCATCCGCATCCAGAGTTCAGCGGAATGATGGAACTTCGGTGGGCACATCTTGATAAAGTCATTGATTAACACTACGTCATTCCTCTGGCGGAACCCAGTGTTCTGCTCTATGCGTTCCAGCAGACGGTTGGTCTCTCTCTTGTTCCTTTCTGCCTCGAGCATAACTTCAGCCAAGGAGGGTGGTTGGGGCAGATTCTCATCTCTAGCCCCACTGGCCTCACCCTGCTCCTAAGCAGCAGGAGTGCTGCGAGTGTTGACCATCCTAGGAAAACAAAACAACGGTATAGACAAGGATGGCAAAACTTTGACATAGGAGTGCATAATGTAATGGATGACATAGAATGCAGAGATGTTCATCCGTACAACATGGTAATATAGAAACTGCCATATATACACCAGTGGTCATACACACCATACATAGTTTAGTACAAGCCAAGCTAAAGTACAACTGCGGTGAAAGACGATACATCTCATCAGAGGCACTCCAAGCTCCTATACATTATTTAACTATGCCTCCGAAACTCAGTACAACTAAGTCATATCCCACAAGACGCACAGGACTGTGGAAATACAACTACTACGATACTACTACTGCCACGGTCTAGCTCAGACACTCCCGTAGTAATCTTCGTAAAGATTACCACCGTAGCCTGGAAGTGGAACAGGTGGATCTTCAAACTCTCGAGCACTCAAAGGCTGTGGACCATAGGGACATGGATGCGGTCTCTGTCCCGATGCTGGTGGTAACCGACGCCCATGTGGAGGTGTAATACCCCCAACATCACGCCAATCCATACGATCAGGCAGACGAGTCCACACGGGGTACAAATCCCGCATATCCAGATATCTGGCGTGCACGGCAGGTGCAAGCCGTGTCAAAGTAGTCCAGTGGGCGGCTCGAGTGTTGTAAAGCTCCATCCAGAGAGCTCGGACCTCACGGTCCCTATCCTCCAGCATCTGAGTAGTAGTCTGAAGCAATGGCTCCTCATGAGCGACATCAGTATACAGACCAGTGTAGTAGCCTTCCTCTCCAGGAAGTGAGGCTGGCATGTAAAAGAACTCAGTATTCAGCAGCAGGGCATGCCTAGCCCGGATGATGGTCATCATCGAGTAAGCGGCATCCTGCACAGCCATCTCGATGGTAACCCCGAGTCCATAAGACCAATGGATGGGGTCGGTAGCTCCGGGGTATGAGGGGTATATCCGGACTGTGCAGAAATACTGACTCTAGTTGAAATCCCGGTACTATTCCTCCACAGTGTACTCAGGGTACCAATGGTAGCCGGTCTCAGTCAATACACGGACTAGCATGGCCGTGTGACCTGGCACATTAATGCACCGAGTCAAACGGACCACCTGGTGAGGTGTGCTACCAGACATCTGAAACACGAAATAATGCAAATGCATTAGAATTTCTGGAAGAAATCGGGCAGCATAACAACTGTAAATGCTCAAAAAAGATTTTGAGACATCATACAAATGATAGCATAGCCACTCAACGACATCATATCAAGGTTCCGGGTCCAACTAATCATCATACTAGAAGGGTAGAAACTGAACTGACGCTTGAAACCAACAATCCTAAGAGTCTACGGATTAGTAACACATGAACCTAGTAAAGATGAGAGGCCTAGTCCTAAACCCCTGTAGAAAGAATAGGCTGACTCAGATCAGAAGGGCATAAGGTAAAGAAGTAAAAAGAGCCCTACGTTCCCTTCCACAATCAATTCCCCTACATATAACTAAGAATTTTTCTAGACTCAACATCGACCAGTTTGGCTTGAGAAACCTACAGGCAGTCCAGCTCTGATGCCAACGCTGTCAGGACCCCGATCCTAAGTCACACCGATCTAACTTGTAACACGTCACATCACTTTGCGGCCTCACGCACGGTATCCCCACGGGTGCCACCTTACCTGGCCCGAGACCGTTTGCTAATTCTGGCACATGTATATGACCATGTCACTAGCATCCATATGACAGAGAACCCGGGCCGACATGGCTAGTTATAAACCAAAAGTGGCACTAAATTACAGAGACAAGCATCCATGACCCAGCAACGAACGTGTCGGTCATCAACGTATGAACCCAAGTCGTAGCAAGCTACATGGACTTAAAGGAACAACGTGTGACATTTCCCCTAAGGGACACACACAGGAACGAAGAAGGACACATGCCGGCCAGCCTACGTGTTCCGAGCAGTAGCAAGCTACCAAGGCTCAGTGGAAGCACTAGGAGGCATTTCCCTATAAGATAGGCTACCAAAGGTAAACAACTAGGTGTCGGATCCCACACATACCAAGCATTTCAATCATACACACAATATGCTCAATATGTGCAAATACAACTTTACATTACAACAGAACTCTATGACTCAAAGTACTTTATTTAAGAGGCTCCGAAGAGCCATACATAACATATCCATACAGGTAGGGGTCACATGACCCAACACTCAAGTCATACAATCATACAAGCACAAGCGAAAGCTAACATGTCTGAGTACAGACAACTTGGAAATAAAACAGGCTTGGTGTAGCCTGACTATCTACAAGGCCCTTCACAAGCTCAGGATCTCCGTCTGGGTAGCAAGCTACTCGTCGACGTCAACGTCTATGTAAAACCCATCCGAAGGGGCAGGGTTCTCCTCTGCAACAGTTATTAAGCAAACATCAGTACAAAGGTACTCAGCAAGTCTTACAACAGAACCTATCATACATGCATCATTATCAACAAGGATAGTGGAGTTCATAGCAGCAAGCCAGCTTTGACTCTTGGCTAACCTATACTACAACTCTCAGCAGATTGCAAGATAAGACTACGTACGTGAGTCCTCTACTCACCACAACAATACACTACCGTGGATCCTCTTTCGTCATCCTACGGAAGGGCCATCCACGACACTCACAATTGTCTTGAGGCTTTTAGTAGTATCCATCAACTTGTCTATGAACTGTATAAGCAACCAAGTAGTCCGTACCGCGAACAACGGCTATTCAAATAGATTGGTAACCCTGCAAGGGTGTACTTCTTCACACATGTTTCCACCACTTAGCGTCTGCACACGACATGTGCTCGGCAGACTTCAAGTAAAAGCCGACGTGGGTGTAGACCACGACCTAACCAACTACTCAAGTCTCTCGTCTAGGTTTATCGCCTATTTGGGTTCCATCCGTGGGGAGATCCGGCCGGGGTGTCGCTCACGGCCCCAAACGATGTGTACAGGGTTCCCGAGTCACCAAACGGGCGACCGGTACACCGTGACACGTACCTGCCGCATCACAGCCCACCCCGAGGGTCAGCGCTGTGCACGACCACAAGTAAACTACAAACACCAGAAACTAGTTGCAACACCTGGACAGAGCACAAGGACAGTCAATAAGTCGAGCGGGGTCATATTTCAGGGCCCAATGTGTGGTAGTAGCTGTAACTTGAACCACACATACAGATCTGAGGTCCTATGGACGGTTCCAATGAAACAACCCACCATGTACTCCTACATGGCCTTTCACCGATACCTTTACCAAACATGTTCCACACTTCCCTCTCTTTATCGAGTATGATCATTTCACTCTGATCCATCACCTAGATGAACCAGACCTCACACAACTCTAAGCATAACAGGCAACATAAACAAATAGCATGGTGGCACACACATCACATGGCTAAATCAACTCCTACACATGCTAGTGGGTTTCAACTATTTACTGTGGCAATGACAGGTCGTGCAAAGGAATAGGGTTCGACTACCGCAGCAAGTAGCAGTTCACACGATGTTGCCTTAATACAGTAAAAGAGAGCAGGAGCGAGAAGATGGGTTTGTATCGGAATGATCAATGGTTGCTTGCCTGACAGAGTGGTTGTCGGGTACTGCTCTTCAGTTGGATACGCAGAAGTATCCTCGGGAGCAGGACCTACCACGGAGAACACGGACGATACAATCAATATACGAACAAATGCAACAATATGATGCATGCTCATGACATGGCAAGATGAATGTGTTTTGGGCTAATGCAACTATAAACAGAAAGGTTTGAGCCCATTTGAATCAAAGATTCAAATTTATACCCAAACTATTAATTATTAAAGTGCATTATCATGTTTTAATGTGAACAGCAAGGTTAACTTGCTCAAACATGCATGAAACCAGTGCCATTGGAAAGATTGGATTTTTCTGATCAATTTTCATATATAAATCTTTTCCATCTAAGCTACTGTTGAATTTATATGATTTTCTGAAGTTTAAAGCATTTTTTGGAATTTCCTGAATTGTTTTAAATCAATTAATCCCTGAAAAGCATTTACTGTGTCAGCATGACATCATGCTAACGTCAGCAGGTCAACAGACCTGGTCCAAGTCAAACCTTACTGGTGGGTCCCGCGTGTTAGTGTCGCAGGGGCTAATCCCGGTCAAAACTAGAGCTGACTAGGTTTGACCACACGGTGGGGCCCACTGTCAGTGGCTGTGGTGGTTAATCTAAACGTCATCAGCCACTAACTATGTGGCCACGTCAGCCTGCCGGAGTTTGGCCGGCGGCGACCAAAATCGCGGCGGAAGCTCGCCGGAATTGTTCGGGCTCGCGCTATAGGCTGCAGTTTGCGACGGGGTTTGGTCCTACGGCGAGCTAGAGCTCATGTGCATCTAGTGGTGGTGGCGGCTGGAGCTAGGGTGGCCGGAGCTCGCCGGAGCAGAGCTCATGGTGGCGGCCGGAGCTCGGGCACCAGCGGGTTAGGCGTTGCGGGACACGGGCGAGCAAGGGGAGGGGCTCAACGACATCCTGGTGAGGTCAGGAGCACGATGAAGCGCTCGGGCGTGTCCAAGGCCCACTAGAACGACGGCGGCGATGAGGACGCCGGCGGTGAGCTCGGGGGCTTGCGGAACGGCGGCTACAAAGCGTAATCGAGCTCGGGAAGAGGGGGGTTCGACGTGTGAGCTCACAACGGTCGCAGAGGGCGTCGTCGCGGGCTTGGGGAAGGCCGGACGGTGACGTACGGGCGGCGGCGATCTTCGGTGCCGGAGGTTGAAGACGACTGCGAGGACGACGCTACGTGTTGGGGAACGTAGCAGAATTCAAAAAAATTCCTACGCTTCACCAAGATCAATCTAAGGAGTCATCTAGCAACGAGCAAAAAGGAGTGCATCTACATACCCTTTGTAGATCGCGTGCGGAAGCGTTCGAAGGAACGTGGATGATGGAGTCATACTCGTCGTGATCCTCGTCACCGATGATCCCAGCGCCGAACGGATGGCACCTCCGCGTTCAGCACACGTACGGTATACCAACGTCTCCTCCTTCTTGATCCAGCAAGGGGGGAGAGGTTGACGGAGATTTAGCAGCACGACGGCGTGGTGGTGGATGCAACGGGAAAAGCTGCAGGGCTTCGCCGAGATCCTGCGGGAGGAGTTGGAGGTGTGACGGGGGGGAGAGGCACCAGGGGCTTAGGTTGAGGCTGCCCTCTCTACCCCACTATATATAGGGGGCCAGGGGGGCGCCGGCCCTAGGAGATCCAATCTCCTAGGGGGCGGCGGCCAGGGGGGGTTTCTTACCCCCCAAGCCAAGGGGGCGCCCCCACCCCTAGGGTTTTAACCCTAGGCGCATGGGGGGAGCCCATGAGGGGAGCTCCATCCCACTAGGGGCTGGTCCCCCTCCCCCTACGGCCCACGGGGCCCTCCGGGATGGGTGGCCCCACCCGGTGGACCCCCGGGACCCTTCCGGTGGCCCCGGGACACTCCCGGTGACCCCCGGAACTATCCCGATGGCCGAAACTGGACTTCCTATATATCATTCTTTACCTCCGGACCATTCCGGAACTCCTCGTGACGTCCGGGATCTCATCCGGGACTCCGAACAACATTCGGGTTTCCGTGTGCATATATCTCTACAACCCTAGCGTCACCGAACCTTAAGTGTGTAGACCCTACGGGTTCGGGAGACACGCAGACATGACCGAGACGACTCTACGGTCAATAACCAATAGCGGGATCTGGATACCCATGTTGGTTCCCACGTGTTCCTCGATGATCTCATCGGATGAACCACGATGTCAAGGATTCACTTAATCCTGTATATTATTCCCTTTGTCCATCGGTACGGTACTTGCCCGAGATTCGATCGTCGATATGCCCGATGCCTTGTTCAATCTCGTCATGGCAAGTCTCTTTACTCGTTCCGTAATCCATCATCTCGTGACTAACTCCTTATTCACTTTGAGATCATTATGATGATGTCTTACCGAGTGGGCCTAGAGATACCTCTCCGTCATACGGAGTGACAAATCCTAGTCTCGGTTCGTGCCAACCCAACAGACACTTTCGGATATACCCGTTGCATACCTTTATAGCCACCCAGTTACGTTGTGACGTTTGGCACACCCAAAGTATTCCTACGGTATCTGGGAGTTGCACAACCTCATGGTCTAAGGAACAAATACTTGACACTAGAAAAGCTTAAGCATTACGAACTATACAATCTCGTGCTAGGCTTAGGATTGGGTCTTGTTCATCACATCATTCTCCTAATGATGTGATCCCGTGATCAATGACATCCAATGTCCATGGTCAGGAAACCGTGACCATCTGTTGATCAACAAGCTAGTAACTAGAGGCTTACTAGGGACACGTTGTGGTCTGTGTATTCACACATGTATCACTGTTTCCGTACAATACAATTCAAGCATGAATAACAGACAATTATCATGAACAAGGAAATATAATAATAATCATTTTATTATTGCCTCTAGGGCATATTTCCAACAGTCTCCCACTTGCACTAGAGTCAATAATCTAGTTACATTGTGATGAATCGAACACCCATAGAGTTCTGGTGTTGATCATGTGTTGCCCGTGGAAGAGGTTTAGTCAACGGGTCTGCAACATTCAGATCCGTATGCACTTTACAAATATCTATGTCTCCATCTTGAACATAATTCCAGATGGAGTTGAAACGGCGCTTGATGTGCTTGGTCTTCTTGTGAAACCTGGGCTCCTTGGCAATGGCAATAGCTCTAGTGTTGTCACAGAAGAGAGTCATCGGGCTTGACGCGCTTGGAATGACTCCTAGGTCGGTGATGAACTCCTTCATCCAGACTCCTTCTTGCGCTGCTTCGCAAGCAGCTATGTACTCCGCTTCACATGTAGAATGCGCCACGACGCTCTGCTTGCAATTGCACCAGCTGACTGCTCCACCATTCAAAATATACACGTATCCGGTTTGTGACTTGGAGTCATCCAGATCTGTGTCGAAGCTAGCATCGACGTAACCCTTTACGACGAGCTCTTCGTCACCTCCATAAACGAGAAACATATCCTTAGTCCTCTTCAGGTACTTCAGGATGTTCTTGACCGCTGTCCAGTGTTCCATACCGGGATCACTTTGGTACCCCCTACCAAACTTATGGCAAGGTTCACATCAGGTCTGGTACATAGCATGGCATACATGATAGAACCTATGGCTGAGGCATAGGGAATGACACTCATATTTTCTCTATTTTCTGCCGTGGTCGGGGATTTGTCGCCACCGGTCCTTCGGTAAAATAATTACCGGAAGACCGGTCGCTTTATTAAGCCGGCGAGGAATAATATTCCTGCTGGAAGACAATTCCTTGATACAGAATTTCCAGTAGACCGAATATTATACAAGGTTGAGCTAGGGATGGCTCAACAGATTTTATTACAAGCGCGCCAATATATTACATAGAGGCGGATATGGCACAAGGCAGGGTGGCATACTACTAACTCGTAATAAAAGGCGGTGGAATATGTCACAGTGAAGTGGGTGGTGTGACTCCAATATTTTACAGTTCATCGAGTGTCGGAGTGAGACCCGATGAATTTATTTGGTGGTAGGCGGAAGCGGTTATAAAACAGTGATCAACTCCAGGATCGCAAGGGACTGACTGGGACTCCTCTAAGCGTCGGACTTGCTATCGAACTCTTCATCCAAGAGATCGCCTTCGTCCACATCTGGCCAAATCAACAAGCCAGGTGAGTACTTTGAATGTACTCGCAAGACAGTTCGGACTTAAGATATAACAAATGCCAACATGAATGCATATGAGTATTCCAGCAAAAATGCAACCAGAACAAGATATGAATGTACTGAAAGTAAAGACTGGAAGTCGGGCGGTAATCCTCCCGAAATCCATAAGATAAAAATAACGGGACCAAACGAGGGTCTGGGTGACGCCTCGTAGGAAAATAATAAATGATAACAGGCCACAGTCGGGCGTCTGAGCGACACCACATAAAGGGCTTATAACCAAAGTAAGTAACGAGAATGCCTCCGTCGACGTCTGAGCGACATCACATACAGGGCTTATAGCAAAATAAATAACAAGAATGCCACAGTCGGACGTCTGAGCGACATCACATAAAGGGCTTATAAATAAAAAGAATACCTCAGTCGGACGTCTGAGCAACATCACATAAAGGGCTTATAAATAAAAAGAATGCCACAGTTGGACGTCTGAGCGACATCACATAAAGGGCTTATAAATAAAAAGAATGCCACAGTCGGACGTCTGAGCGACATCACATAAAGGGCTTATAAATAAAAAGAATGCCACAATCGGACGTCTGAGCGACATCACATAAAGGGCTTATAACGTAAATAAATTAACAAGAATGCCACAGTCGGACGTCTAAGCGACATCACATAAAGGGCTTATAAATAACAGGATATAATGATGAAATACTTCGAAAAGTAAAATCAATACAGGGATGGTGGTGAGTTCATTTACCAAATGAACCTGATGACAACGCTGTTTTGGCTACTCACAAGAATATACTAGAGACGGTCACCAGGTTGACATGAATATAGATCCTCGGCCATAAACATGGCTACGGAAGGAATTTTAACTCTGCAGAGCTTGTACTAATAACTCATAGCCAACGGGTTTTACTAGCCACGTGGGCTAGCCCCGTCTACGGTGTTTTAGTAGAAACCCAACTAACCAGTACACACCCATTTAACATCCTGTCGTCCGGAATCACCCGCGACGACATTCACGGAAAACTTTAAGACGGGGAGGCTACAACCTCGAATAGCATGGGATCAAATTTATATATGCGCGCTCTAAGGGGTGCCCCCCTCTCGGTCCCAACCGGAAACACCCATGCCCCCTGACCGGATGACGGGCTTTAATCCAGGGCCATGGAACCCTCATCCCGGCCCCTCTACTTGGTGTGTACTCAGAAAGTGGTTTACAACTGACTAGACCGTAATCCCAACGGACGGCCTATGATAGTACTGAAAAGGAGATGAACGGAATTGTGACATGATCTCCGTTGATACTGAGTTGACCAATTGCTGGCATGCTCCAACAATACCAGTATTCCACCCCATCATATCACCATATGATCGAGGTGGCTCAACATTCTCCTTCGGGACTCACCCGAAGCATCACTTGCATGAAATATGCCATACACATATGCTCATATAATCATGCTTATGAACGAGCTACTCGAGCAAACATGCAATACACTCATCATATCAAGAGTTCAAACATGCTTGCTTGGTTCTGAAAAGTCGGAGCCTAACTCGGCGTGATTCGCGTCTCCGTCACGGCCTCCGATATCTATGTATTCAAACAAAAAAATATACTAACATAAATACCACGCGAGCAAATAAAGTTGCTCAAAATATTTCCACATAAATATGACAAAAAACTAGACAGAAAACCAAGGTGGACAGAAAAAGAATCAACTATAAATCACTTTTAGTTTAAAAGATATTAAGGTTTCTGTCCAGGGACCCATTTGTAATGAAACAGAAAAGATCCAGGGGCTAGAACAGAAAAGGACAAAGCGAACCGTTACGTAGTACGTCACCCGCAGAGGGAAAACGCACTTTGCGTAAAAACGCCAGCAGAAAATGGTTCGAGGGGAGATGTGAGAGACTGACAGAGGGACCCCACCTGTCAGGTTTGAAAAACGAAACAGAGCCGCGTCGGCGACGGTGCTGCGGTGATCGCCGGGGTCGATCCACGGCGAGATAGGGGAGGGGGGTGGTACCTATAGCTTCACGGTGGTCTTCCGCGTCGAACGGTGGTGGAGTTGGGTGCCGGCGAGTCCCACGTCGACGGCGAGCTTATCTCCGGCGGACGGCGGCTCAGGTGTTCGTGGACCTCGTTGGAGAAGGTTTCTGGAGAGAAATTGGGTTGGGGGTTAGGACTAGGTGGATGTCAGGGCACTACGTTCAAGCTCACGGCGGCGGAGGAGCCCTCACCGGAGTGAACGGAGCTAGAGCCCGAGGCGGAGGCAGCTGGCCGGAGCCGGGGAAGAAAAGCCTCTCGGGGCTCTTCTAGAGGTTTGGCGTGGTCTAGGGAAGTAGTGGAGGCGTGTGTGCTCAAGCACGAGCTCGGGGTGCCTTTTATAGGCGGCTCGAGGTGGCTGTCGCGAACGGATAAGTCCGGCGAGCTAATTACGGCGCTGCAGTGGTCGGACGGCGGGGCTAGGGGCTTGAGCATCATCTATGATTTGTAGAAGCTCCATTCCCGCGCTTAACTTGGCAGAAGAGGTAGAGTTACGACCTGTCACCGACGGAACGGCCGTGCGGCACGTCGGCGGCAGAAACGGCGCTCTGCGCGTGCCAGGCCACGGCAACAGCGTGCCAGGTGTGCGCTGGCTTTGGAGAAGGACACGTGGGGCACTGGGCTGGTCTGGGCGGCGCAAAACGGCGTGGAGCTGCGGCGTTGCGTCTGTCAGCCGCCACGGGCGGCGCTGTGGCCGTGGCAGCCGCCGGCGCGGTCGGGCCTGGACGCCACCGACGCCCAGAAGCTGCCAAGCGACCCTGCGGCGCGCGGATAAGAAGAAGCTGCAGTGCAGCGTCGAGCCAAGGGAGATATAGACGGAGTTTTGTCGCCGCGCCCGATGACTGTCGAAACTGACAAAACTGACGAAGTGTTAAACTGTCGACAGTTTCAGTTAACAGTTAGCAGTTCAATGCAGGCTAGGTGTTTGACGAAATGATTCTGGTATTTGTGCAATGTCTCTGGAGCTGATTTTTGGTGGAGTGGCCTCTTGATGTATCTAGGGGCTGCATGATTTTTCTCAGAATTTTTGGATGAAGATAAATATGAATTTCACCAAATTTTGCAAATCTGGTCCAAACTTGCAGCAGGTGAAATTTGAAAAAATTTGAACTGTGGACCAATGAAACAAGATGGATCTAGGTTGTGGGTATTAAGGACTACCTAGGAGAGTTGGTTTGGAGTCAAATAGGTAGATTAAAGAGGTGGTTCCTTTGTAAATCACCAAGGTCCACTATAAAAGACAGAATTGTTTTTGGAATGAAATAAATAGGAGAAAAGTCCCAATAAGGTTCAAACTTGCTGAAATTGATGAAATGCTTGTCCCATGGTGTGAAGAGAGTCTTGGAGAGGATTGTTCCTGTTGGGATCATGGCAAGAAAAAGTTTGGAGGGGAGATAGGTCAAGGCTAAACTTGAGAATTTTAAAACAAGAAGTGGTGAACTCAAACAACTACCTTTGAATCTCAACTTGTGCTTTAGCCAAACACAAGAGGAGAACTTCAAAGCTAAAAACCAAGCTTGAGAAGACACACAAACTTTGGCAAAAAAGGGATTTTAGAAGGGCAAAAGAAAAGATCAAACAATCCCCTTTTCAAAAAGGCCAAAAGTTTGCAAGAAAAACCAACTCAAAAATTTGGGGTGTTACAACACCTACCCCCTTAGGAAAAATCTTGTCCCCGAGATTTCAGCTGATCCTCAAATAGGTGCGGATGTTCTGTCCGAAGGAAATCTTCCCTTTCCCATGTTGCCTCATCCTCTGTGTGGTTACTCCACTGAACCTTGAGAAATTTAATAGTTTTCTGACGGGTCCTCCTTTCAGACTCCTCCAAAATCTTCACTGGGTGTTCTCGGTATGTAAGATCTGGTTGCACGTCAAGATTTTCATGTGACACATGTTTCTCTGGGTTGCTTACACACTTCCGTAGTTGCGAGACGTGGAACACGTCGTGGACGTCGGACAATTCCTTGGGGAGGTCCAGTTGGTAAGCTACTGTGCCTCTTCGTGCAACTATACGGAAGGGTCCGATGAATCGTGGTGCTAGTTTCCCTTTGACTTTGAATCGTTGTAGTCCTCTCATCGGTGACACACGCAGGTATACGTCGTACCGGGCTCGAAACTTATTTCCCGATGCTTTTGATCGTAATAGCTCTTTTGTCGGCTTTGGGCGGTCTTGAGTCGATCCCGTATCATTTTTACTCTCTCCTCGGCTTCCTTTAACATATCGGGGCCGAATATGCGGCTGTCCCCTGTTTCCGACCAATTCAATGGAGTACGGCATCTTCGTCCGTACAATGCTTCGAAAGGTGCCATCTGCAGGCTAGCTTGGTAACTATTGTTATATGCGAACTCGGCATATGGTAGGCTTTCCTCCCAACTGGCCCCATAGGTGAGGACACATGCCCTTAGCATGTCTTTGAGTATTTGATTTACTCGTTCCGTTTGTCCTCCAGTCTGGGGGTGGTAAGCCGTACTGAATGTTACTTGCGTTCCGAGGGCTTGCTGCAACTGGTCCCAAAATTTCGAGACGAACTGGGTGCCCCTGTCGGATATTATAGTCTTAGGCACACCATGTAGACATACTATCCGGGCGAGGTAAAGCTTGGCGAGCTTTTGAGTGGTGTGTGTTGTCTTGACGGGTATGAAATGTGCCACCTTGGTCAGTCTATCTGTGATGACCCATATGGCATCGTTACCGTGTTGCCACCGTGGTAGTCGAACAATGAAGTCCATTCTGATGTCATCCCATTTCCACTTTGGTATCTTATTTGGCTGTAATAGCCCTGCGGGTTTTTGGTGCTCGGCTTTAATGCGTTGACATGAATCGCAGCGTGCAATAAATGTGGCTATATCCCTTTTCATGCCGTGCCACCAAAATCTTTCCTGAATATCTTTGTACATTTTCGTACCTCCAGGGTTGATTGAGTATGGAGCGGTATGACTTTCCGCTAGAATTTGCTGTTTGAGGTCGTTGCTGTTAGGTACGCAAAGTCTGTCTCCAAACCATAATATTCCTTCATGGTCTATGGTGAATTATGAAGCCTTGCCTTGACTTACTTTTCTTTTTATTCCTTCGATGCTGGGGTGTCCGAGTTGAGCCTTCTTTATCTGCTCTATCAGTGTAGGCTGTATTTCTAGCTTGGATACTTCGCCCTCCGTGACCATCATTAGGTTGAGTCTGGCGAATTCTCGCTGAAATTCGGGTCTCAGGTTCTGTATGCTGCCACTATTCTGGCTGGGGTAACGGCTGAGAGCATCGGCTACTACGTTTGCTTTCCCGGGGTGATAGTGGATACCAACCTCGTAATCTTTTACCAGTTCCAACCAGCGTCGCTGTCGTAAATTTAGATCTGGCTGTGTGAAAATATAGCTGAGCCTCTTATGGTCCGTATATATTTCACAGCGATTTCCAAGTAAGAAGTGCCTCCATTCCTTGAGTGCATGAATGACTGCTGCCAACTCCAAATCGTGAGTAGGATAATTTTCTTCATGTTTTCGCAATTGCCGGGATGCGTAGGCGACTACTTTGCCTTCTTGCATTAGTACGCATCCGAGGCATTTCCGGGATGCGTCGCAATATACTTCAAAGCTTTTGTGTATGTCTGGCACAATTAATACTGGGCTGTTGTTAATCTCTTTTTGAGCTCTTGGAAGCTTTTCTCACATGCTTCGGTCCACTCGAATTTCTTATCCTTCTTGAGTAGCTGGGTCATTGGTTTGGCTATGGTGGAAAATCCTTCAATAAACCTTCTGTAATATCCGGCTATACCGAGGAAACTGCGTATATCCGTCACACTGGCTAGCGACTTCCAGCCAAGTACAGCCTTGACTTTATCTGGGTCCACGGCAATTCCTTCTTGCGTTAATACGTGTCCTAGGAAACCCACTTGTCTCAACCAAAATTCACATTTGCTGAATTTGGTGTAAAGTTGGTGTTTCCTTAATTCTCCCAGTACAATGCGGAGGTGTTCAGCATGTTCTTCCGATGTTTTGGAATATACCAAAATATCATCAATAAACACCACCACAAATTTGTCCATGAATTTCATAAATACCTTATTCATGAGGTGGACGAAATATGCGGGGGCGTTGGTCAGTCTGAACGGCATCACTGTAAATTCATAAAGTCTGTATCTTGAGGTGAATGTTGTTTTCGGGATATCTTCTGTGCGTACTTTCAGCTGATGATATCCTGACCTCAACTCAACCTTTGAGAAAACCTTGGGTTGTGCGAGCTGGTCAAATAAATCATTTATCCGTGGCATCGGATATTTATTTTTGATTGTGACCATGTTGAGTGCTCGGTAGTCTATACACAGCCTCATGGTCCCATCCTTCTTTTTCGCAAATAATACCGGCGAGCCCCATGGTGAGGAGCTGGCCCGTATAAATCCCTTGTCCAGCAATTCCTTTATTTGCTTCTTTAATTCAACCAACTCGGATGGCGCCATTCTGTACGGTTTCTTATATATGGGTGTGGTACCTGGTGCTAGCTCAATAATGAACTCTATTTCTCTGTCTGGCGGCATGCCTGGTAATTCCTCGGGAAATACGTCTGGAAATTCACATACAACTGGAACCTTGCTTAACTCAGAGGCTTCAACTTTGTTCAGTTTTGGTTGCCGAGATACTGGTCTCTCCTGAGCTGCGACTCTTATTGTTTTTCCATGATGATGAGTAAGAATCACTGTTCTGTTGAAGCAGTCGATAAATCCTTTATTGGTGGTCAGCCAGTCCATACCCAGGATAACATCCAGTCCTTTGTTTTCCAACACGATGAGGTTTGCGTGGAATTTTAATCCCTCAATCTCGATGGTCAAACCTCGGCAGTAATTTTGAGTGATCTGCTTACTTCCGGGGGACTTGATGGTCATTGATTTTCACAAGGGAAGCATTGAAAAACCATGTTGCAAAGCAAAACTCTTCGAAATGAACGAATGAGAAGCTCCAGAATCAAACAAAACCGTGGCAGGTATTGTGTTGACAGGGAACGTACCGAGTACGATATCCGGTGCATCCTGTGCCTGCTCCTTGGTCACATGGTTCAGGTGGCCTTTCCTGTGATTGTTATTGGGGTTGAAATTGTTACGCTTGGGCGCGGAATTGTTCCCGTCGCTGTTCGGCTTTGGCGCTGAGTTTCTTGGCTTAGGGCACTGTTTAGCATAGTGTCCTTCTTCTCCACATGCATAGCAGGTAACACCCGGGTGATAGGTGAAATCCTTGTCTCTTGCATGAAAATTCTTATTTGGACGTGTGTCGTTGGTCGTGGGTCTGTTCACAATGTTCCTCTGGAAATTCATTTTATTCTTGTTGTTGCGGGGGTGGTTGGTCCGATCCCTTTTTCTCTTGCGAATATCCTCCAGACTGCGACGTTCATTTTCCAGTGTAATAGCCTTGTCTACCAGTGTCTTGAAATCTGGAAATGTGTGTGCGACTAACTGGCATTTTAGTGCTGGTGCCAGTCCGTCCAGGAATTTCTCATATTTTTATTTTCTGTCATTCGCTCTTCGTTGGCATATCGTGATAACTGCGCAAACTGACTGTTGTACTCCTGTACTGTCATGCCTCTTTGCTTGAGATCATCAAATTCTCTTTTCTTGATTTTCATGATACTCTTAGGGATGTGTGCTCCGCGAAAGCCTTCCTTGAAATCTTCCCAGGTGATATTATTTACGTCGGGCTGCATAAGCAGAAAAATTTCCCACCATGACGCGGCTGCTCCCGTGAGGTAATGTGGTGCGTACAATACTTTTTCGCGATCTGAGCATTGTGCCATAATTAATTTCCTTTCAATATCTCGAAGCCAGTCATCGGCCTCAAGAGGCTTGTCTGTGTGTGAAAATGTTGTTGGACGCGTCTTCTGGAATTCAGACAATTTTGAGTGTTGTTGGTATGGTTCGCGGTGATTTCCCATGTTAATGACATGGTTCATCATTTCTTGGTGTTGTTGCTGACTTTGCTCGTAACGGCGGCATACTTGAGAAAATGCTGTCTCACTGCCCTGCTGACTTGACTGCCCCTGTGAGAAATTGTTGTTTGTCTGCGTGCCATAATTTTCCTCCGGCGGACTTGGCATGGAACGTGTCCAGGGACGAGTCATTTCTTAATCTGGGGTAACAAGGCAGAAAACCTGAGAAGAACCGAGCAGTAAAATAAACCAAGATTTTTGCAAAAGCGGTCAAACACGAGCTCGAAAAAGATTTTTGAAATAAACTGGTCGATTGTGCACAGAGAAGGCTGCTAGTAGATATGTTACACGCAGATCCTAATTATACATACGTCACTCAGGGTGTGCGTACACATCCTGACATGTTATTTGAAACTAGTGCACTCCTTCAAGGTCCTACATGATGCGCAAACAGACTACTCCCAGCAACCTATTTTACATATCGCACAAATATTACAAGCGAGCGCGGCGCGTCGCGAAAACACGCGCTTAGTCGGAGATGTTGAAGATTTCCCTCGGCCTGCCGAGCGTAGGCCCAGTGGTGCTGGAGACTCAACTTCCTCCTCGCTGATGGCTCCAAGCGCGGAGTATGAGTACGAGGTGTCGAAGCAGGTGCAGCAGGCGGTGCAACTCTGACTGGAGTGGGAGCAATGACTTGGTCAAACTCCTCAATGGTAGGCAGACGGCGAGCGATGGCTACAATGGAAGGTGCATAGGATGCGGTGGACGAGACAAAAGTCATTGGTGGTGTGGTAAGGAGCAGCTCCCTCCTGTTGGCGGAGCCACTCTGGACCATCTCCATACGGGCGGCCACCAGATCGTCCACCAGATTATCGAAGGCTGCCTCAAGTGCCTTGAGGTATTCAACCATTGATTCAATGGCTTCGTCACGCTCCCCATTTGCACATGCAAATGCATAGTGGCACGTATAAGGCACGTGGCATGGGAGGTAACGGAAGCGACGAGTCTTCATCGAAGGCAGAATGTCCCGGAGACGAGCTATCGCCTCGCGGGCAGCCATCTGCATAGCATGCCTCTCCGTAGGCATGGCTCTGCCCACAAATCGAAGGCGGCGCGCTTCAGAACGCCCACCTTTGAAGTGTACCACAGCCTGATGCATAGACACGCTGTCGTTGAGCTTGTGACGGTAGAGTGTAAATTCGGGACGTGTGGATGGCCCGATTGCGACTTTGGTGATGGCGATGAGGAGCTTGACAAACCCCTCAGGAATGTTGGCGAACACCTGTGCATCACAGTCGTTGCTGGCCATCTACAAAAGTAGACAAAAATTCCGAATAGTCAGGCCATAAATTTATGCTGACCAACAGAAAATTGCTACAGATGTAAAAATGCTGAAAAGCAGATTTTTCGCTAATAACCGATTAGCGAGCACACCTAGTGGCTTCCTACAGTCAGCCTGGCTCTGATACCAAGGTTGTCGCCACCGTTCCTTCGGTAAAATAATTACCGGAAGACCGGTCGCTTTATTAAGCCGGCGAGGAATAGTATTCCTGCTGGCAGACAATTCCTTGATACAGAATTTCCGGTACATCAAATATTATACAATTCCTTGATACAGAATTTCCAATATTTACATAGAGGCGGATATGGCACAAGGCAGGGTCGCATACTACTAACTCGTAATAAAAGGCGGTGGAATATGTCACAGTGAAGTGGGTGGTGTGACTACAATATTTTATAGTTCATCGAGTGTCGGAGTGAGACCCGATGAATTTATTTGGTGGTAGAGGGAAGCGGTTATAAAACAGTGATCAACTCCAGGATCGCAAGGGACTGACTGGGACTCCTCTGAGCGTTGGACTCGCTATCAAACTCTTCATCCAAGAGATCGCCTTCGTCCACATCTGGCCAAATCAACAAGCCAGGTGAGTACTTTGAATGTACTCGCAAGACAGTTCGGACTTAAGATATAACAAATGCCAACATGAATGCATATGAGTATTCCAGCAAAAATGCAACCGGAACAAAATATGAATGTACTGAAAGTAAAGACTGGAAGTCGGGCGGTAATCCTCCCGAAATCCAAAAGATAAAAATAACGGGACCAAACGAGGGTCTGGGTGACGCCTCGTAGGAAAATAATAAATGATAACATGCCATAGTCGGGCGTCTGAGCGACACCACATAAAGGGCTTATAACCAAAGTAAGTAACGAGAATGCCTCCGTTGGACGTCTGAGCGACATCACATACAGGGCTTATAGCAAAATAAATAACAAGAATGCCATAGTCGGACGTCTGAGCGACATCACATAAAGGGCTTATAAATAAAAAGAATGCCTCAGTCGGACGTCTGAGCGACATCACATAAAGGGCTTATAAATAAAAAGAATGAAGGAAATATGCCGTAGAGGCAATAATAAAGATGTTATTTGTATTTCCTTATATCATGATAAATGTCTTTTATTCATGCTAGAATTGTATTAACCGGAAACTTAGTACATGTGTGGATACATAGACAAAACAGTATGTCCCTAGTATGCCTCTACTAGACTAGCTCATTGATCAAAGATGGTTATGTTTCCTAGCCATAGACATGAGTTGTCATTTGATCAACGGGATCACATCATTAGGAGAATGATGTGATGGACAAGACCCATCCGTTAGCATAGCACTATGATCGTTTAGTTTTACTGCTATTGCTTTCTTCATGACTTATACATGTTCCTATGACTATGAGATTATGCAACTCCCGAATACCGTAGGAACACCTTGTGTGCTATCAAACATCACAACGTAACTGGGTGATCATAAAGATGCTCTACAGGTGTCTCCGAAAGTATTCGTGGTGTTGGCATAGATCAAGATTGGGATTTGTCACTCCGAGTGTCGGAGAGGTATCTCTGGGCCCTCTCGGTAACACACATCATAATAAGCCTTGCAAGCAAAAGACTAATGAGTTAGTCACGAGATGATGTGTTACGGAACGAGTAAAGAGACTTGCCGGCAACGAGATTGAACTAGGTATAAAGATACCGACGATCGAATCTCGGGCAAGTAACATATCGTTTGACAAAAGGAACAACGTATGTTGTTATGCGGTTCTGACCGATAAAAGATCTTCGTAGAATATGTAGGAGCCAATATGAACATCCAGGTTCCGCTATTGGTTATTGACCAGAGATGAGTCTCGGTCATGTCTACATAGTTCTCGAACCCGTAGGGTCCGCACGCTTAACGTTTGATGACGATCGGTATTATGAGTTTTTGAGTATTGATGTACCGAAGGTAGTTCGGAGTCCCGGATGAGATCACGGACATGACGAGGAGTCTCGGAATGCCCGAGACATAAAGATTGATATATTGGACGGCTATATTCGGACACCGGAAGTATACCGGAAAAGTTTCGGATTTATCGGGAATGCCGGAGGGGGTTACCGGAACCCCCTACGAGAGGGGATGGTCCATAGTGGGCCTAAAGGGTGAGAGAGAGACAGCCCATAGGGCTGGCCGGCGCCCCCACCTAGGAATCCTAGTTGGACTAGGATTGGGGGGGCGCCACCTCTCCTATTCCTTTCCCCCTTCTTCCTTTCGGTGAATCCTACTAGGAATAGGATTGCAATCCTATTCCTAGTAGGACTCCCTCCCTAGCCGCACCAGGAGAGGTTGGCCGGCCTCCCTCCCCTGCTCCTTTATATACGGGGGCAGGGGGGCACCCAAAGACACACAAGTTGAATTGTTTTAGCCGTGTGCGGTGCCCCCCTCCACAGAATCACACCTCGGTCGTACCGTCGCGGAGCTTAGGCGAAGCCCTGCGCCGGTGAACACATCATATCTGTCACCACGCCGTCGTGCTGACGAAACTCTCCCGTGAAGCTCAACTGGATCAAGAGCTCGTGGGACGTCATCAAGCTGAACGTGTGCTGAACGCGGAGGTGCCGTACGTTCGGTGCTTGATCGGTTGGATCGCGAAGAAGTTCGACAACATCAACCGCGTCACTTGACGCTTCCGCTCCCGGTCTACGAGGGTACGTAGACACACTCTCCCCTCTCGTTGCTATGCATCTGGTAGATAGATCTTGCGTGATCGTAGGAAAATTTTAAAATACTACGTTCCCCAACACGACCACTGCAGAAGATAGAGAGAAAATGAAAGTCATTCCCTATGCCTCAGCCATAGGATCTATCATGTATGCAATGCTGTGTACCAGACCTGATGTGTGCCTTGCTATAAGTCTAGCAGGGAGGTACCAAAGTAATCCAGGAGTGGATCACTGGACATCGGTCAAAAACATCCTAAAGTATCTGAAAAGAACAAAGGATATGTTTCTCGTATATGGAGGTGACAAAGAGCTCGTCGTAAACGGTTACGTCGATTCTAGCTTTGACACTGATCCGGATGACTCAAAGTCACAAACCGGATATGTATTTTTATTGAACGGTGGAGCTGTCAGTTGGTGCAGTTCCAAGCAGAGCGTCGTGGCGGGATCTACGTGTGAAGCGGAATACATAGCTGCTTCGGAAGCAGCAAATGAAGGAGTCTGGATGAAGGAGTTCATATCCGATCTAGGTGTAGTACCTAGTGCATCGGGTCCAATGAAAATCTTTTGTGACAACACTGGAGCCATAGCCTTGGCGAAGGAATCCAGGTTTCACAAGAGAACAAAGCACATCAAAAGACGCTTCAATTCCATCCGCGATCTAGTCAAGGAGGGAGACATAGAAATTTGCAAAATACATACGGATCTGAATGTTGCAGACCCGTTGACTAAGCCTCTTCCACGGGCAAAACATGATCAACACCAAGACTCCATGGGTGTGAGGATCATCACTTTGTAATCTAGATTATTGACTCTAGTTCAAGTGGGAGACTGAAGGAAATATGCCCTAGAGGCAATAATAAAGATGTTATTTGTATTTCCTTATATCATGATAAATGTCTTTTATTCATGCTAGAATTGTATTAACCGGAAACTTAGTACATGTGTGGATACATAGACAAAAACAGTATGTCCCTAGTATGCCTCTACTAGACTAGCTCATTGATCAAAGATGGTTATGTTTCCTAGCCATAGACATGAGTTGTCATTTGATCAACGGGATCACATCATTAGGAGAATGATGTGATGGACAAGACCCATCCGTTAGCATAGCACAATGATCGTTTAGTTTTCTGCTATTGCTTTCTTCATGACTTATACATGTTCCTATGACTATGAGATTATGCAACTCCCGAATACCGTAGGAACACCTTGTGTGCTATCAAACATCACAACGTAACTGGGTGATCATAAAGATGCTCTACAGGTGTCTCCGAAAGTATTCGTGGTGTTGGCATAGATCAAGATTAGGATTTGTCACTCCGAGTGTCGGAGAGGTATCTCTGGGCCCTCTCGGTAACACACATCACAATAAGCCTTGCAAGCAAAAGACTAATGAGTTAGTCACGAGATGATGTGTTACGGAACGAGTAAAGAGACTTGCCGGTAACGAGATTGAACTAGGTATAGAGATACCGACGATCGAATCTCGGGCAAGTAACATACCGATGACAAAAGGAACAACGTATGTTGTTATGCGGTTTTGACCGATAAAAGATCTTCGTAGAATATGTAGGAGCCAACATGAACATCCAGGTTCCGCTATTGGTTATTGACCAGAGATGAGTCTCGGTCATGTCTACATAGTTCTCGAACCCGTAGGGTCCGCACGCTTAACGTTTGATGACGATCGGTATTATGAGTTTATGAGTTTTGATGTACCGAAGGTAGTTCGGAGTCCCGGATGAGATCACGGACATGACGAGGAGTCTCGGAATGTCCGAGACATAAAGATTGATATATTGGACGACTATATTCGGACACCGGAAGTGTTCCGGAAAAGTTTCGGATTTAACGGGATTGCCGGAGGGGGTTACCGGAACCCCCTACGAGGGGGGATGGTCCATAGTGGGCCTTAAGGGAAAGAGAGAGGCAGCCCATAGGGCTGGCCGGCGCCCCACCTAGGGTTCCTAGTTGGACTAGGATTGGGGGGGCGCCACCTCTCCTTTTTCCTTTCCCTCTCTTCCTTCTTTTGGTGATTCCTACTAGGAATAGGATTGCAATCCTATTCCTAGTAGGATTGCAACCCTAGCCGCACCAAACAAGGGCCGGCCGGCCTCCCCCCTTGCTCCTTTATATACGGGGGCAGGGGGCACCCAAAGACACACAAGTTGAATTGTTTTAGCCGTGTGCGGTGCCCCCCTCCACAGAAACACACCTCGGTCATACCGTTGCAGTGCTTAGGCGAAGCCCTGCGCCGGTGAATACATCATATCCGTCACCACGCCGTCGTGCTGACAAAACTCTCCCGTGAAGCTCAACTGGATCAAGAGCTCGTGGGACGTCATCAAGCTGAACGTGTGCTGAACGCGGAGGTGCCGTACGTTCGTTGCTTGATCGGTTGGATCGCGAAGAAGTTCGACAACATCAACCGCGTCACTTGACGCTTCCGCTCCCGGTCTACGAGGGTACGTAGACACACTCTCCCCTCTCGTTGCTATGCATCTAGTAGATAGATCTTGCGTGATCGTAGGAAAATTTTAAAATACTACGTTCCCCAACAGTGGCATCATGAGCCAGGTCTATGCGTAGATGATATGCACGAGTAGAACACAATGAGTTGTGGGTGATACTAGTCATACTGCTTACCAGCATGTCATACTTTGCTTCGGCGGTATTGTGAGATGAAGCGGCCCGGACCGACATTACGCGTACGCTTACGCGAGACTGGTTTCACCGTTACGAGCACTCGTTGCTTAAAGGTGACTGGCGGGTGTCTGTCTCTCTCACTTTAGCTGAATCAAGTGTGGCTACGCCCGGTCCTTGTGAAGGTTAAAACAGCACATACTTGACGAAACATCGTTGTGGTTTTGTATGCGTAGGTAAGAACGGTTCTTGCTAAGCCTGTAGCAGCCACGTAAAACTTGCAACAACAAAGTAGAGGACGTCTAACTTGTTTTTGCAGGGCATGTTCTGATGTGATATGGTCAAGACATGATGAGTTATACGGTTTTGTATGAGATGATCATGTTTTGTAAAGTTATCGGCAACTGGCAGGAGCCATATGGTTGTCGCTTTATTGTATGAAATGCAATCGCCATGTAATTGCTTTACTTTATCACTAAACGGTAGCGATAGTCGTAGAAGCAATAGTTGCCGAGACGACAACGATGCTACGATGGAGATCAAGGTGTCGCGCCGGTGACGAAGGTGATCATAACGGTGCTTTGAAGATGGAGATCAAAAGCACAAGATGATGATGGCCATATCATGTCACATATTTTGATTGCATGTGATGTTTATCTTATTATACTTCTTATTTTGCTTAGAACGACGGTAGCATTATAAGATGATCCCTTACTAAATTTCAAGGTATAAGTGTTCTCCCTGAGTATGCACCGTTGCGAAAGTTCGTCGTGCCGAGACACCACGTGATGATCGGGTGTGATAAGCTCTACGTTCAAATACAACGGGTGTAAGCCAGTTTTGCACACGCAGAATACTCGGGTTAAACTTGACGAGCCTAGCATATGCAGATATGGCCTCGGAACACTGGAGACCGAAAGGTCGAGCGTGAATCATATAGTAGATATGATCAACATAAGATGTTCACCATTGAAACTACTCCATCTCACGTGATGATCGGACATGGTTTAGTTGATTTGGATCACGTGATCATTTAGATGACCGGAGGGATGTCTATCTAAGTGGGAGTTCTTTAATTAATATGATTAAATTGAACTTTAATTTATCATGAACTTAGTCCTGATAGTTATTGCATATCTATGTTATTGTAGATCAATGGCCCGTGCTACCGTTCCTTTGAATTTTAATTCATTCCTAGAGAAAGCTAAGTTGAAAGATGATGGTAGCAATTACACGGACTGGGTCCGTAACCTGAGGATTATCCTCATTGCTGCACAGAAGAATTATGTCCTTGAAGCACCGCTAGGTGACAAGCCCCCTCCCGCTAATGTGGACGCTTTGAACGTCTGGCAATCGCGGTCTGATGACTACATGATAGTTCAGTGTGCCATGCTTTACGGCTTAGAACCGGGACTTCAACGACGTTTTGAACGTCATGGACCTTATGAGATGTTCCAGGAGTTGAAGTTAATATTTCAAGCAAATGCCGGATTGAGAAATATGAGATTTCCAATAAGTTCTACAGCTGCAAGATGGAGGAGAATAGTTCTATCAGTGAACACTTGCTCACAATGTATGGGCACTACAATCATATGACTCAACTTGGTTGTCAAGTTGATGAGAATAGTGTTATTGATAGAATTCTTCGATCACTACCACCAAGCTATAATGGCTTCGTGATGAACTATAATATGCAAGGGATGCAAAAGACAATTCCCGAGCTCTTCGCTATGCTCACAGCTGCGGAGGTAGAAATAAAAAAGAAGCATCAAGTGTTGATGGTTAACAACACCACTAGTTTCAAGAGAACCAAGCCTGAAACTGAGTGCTTCTACTGCAAGGGGACTGGACACTGGAAGCGGAACTGCCCCAAGTATTTGGCGGATAAGAAGGATGGCAAGGTGAACAAAGGTATATGTGATATACATGTTATTGATGTGTACCTTACTAATGCTCGTAGTAGTACCTGGGTATTTGATACCGGTTCGGTTGCTAATATTTGTAACTCGAAACAGGGACTACGGATTAAACAAAGATTGGTTAAGGACGAGGTGACGATGCGCGTGGGAAACGGTTCCAAAGTCGATGTGATCGCCGTCGGCACGCTACCTCTACATCTACCTTCGGGATTAGTTTTAGACATAAATAATTGTTATTTGGTGCCAGCGTTGAGCATGAACATTATATCTGGATCTTGTTTGTTGCGAGACGGTTATTCATTTAAATCAGAGAATAATGGTTGTTCTATTTTTATGAATAATATCTTTTATGGTCATGCACCCTTAAAGAGTGGTCTATTCTTATTGGATCTCGATTGTAGTGATACACATATTCATAATATTGAAACCAAAAGATGCAAGGTTAATAATGATAGTGCAACTTATTTGTGGCACTGCCGTTTAGGTCATATTGGTGTAAAATGCATGAAGAAACTCCATAGTGATGGACTTTTGGAATCACTTGATTATGAATCACTTGGTGCTTGCGAACCATGCCTCATGGGCAAGATGACTAAAACTCCTTTCTCTGGAACCATGGAGCGAGCAACAGATTCGTTGGAAATCATACATACTGATGTATGTGGACCAATGAGTGTTGAAGCACGCGGCGGGTATCGTTATTTTCTGACCTTCACTGATGATTTGAGCAGATATGGGTATATCTACTTAATGAAACACAAGTCTGAAACATTTGAAAAGTTCAAAGAATTTCAGAGTGAAGTAGAGAATCATCGTAACAAGAAAATAAAATTTCTACGATCTGATCGTGGAGGAGAATATTTGAGTTACGAGTTTGGTCTTCATTTGAAACAATGTGGAATAGTTTCACAACTCACGCCACCTGGAACACCACAGCGTAATGGTGTGTCCGAACGTCGTAACCGTACTTTATTGGATATGGTACGATCTATGATGTCTCTTACCGATTTACCACTATCGTTTTGGGGTTATGCTTTAGAGACAGCTGCATTCACGTTAAAAAGGGCACCATCTAAATCCGTTGATACGACACCTTATGAACTATGGTTTGGCAGGAAACCAAAGTTGTCGTTTCTTAAAGTTTGGGGCTGCGATGCTTATGTGAAAAAACTTCAACCTGATAAGCTCGAACCCAAGTCGGAGAAATGTGTCTTCATAGGATACCCAAAAGAGACTGTTGGGTACACCTTCTATCACAGATCCGAAGGCAAGATATTCGTTGCTAAAAATGGATCCTTTCTAGAGAAGGAGTTTCTCTCGAAAGAAGTGAGTGGGAGGAAAGTAGAACTTGATGAGGTAATTATACCTTCTCCCGGATTGGAAAGTAGTACATCACAGAAAATTGTTCCAGTGATTCCTACACAAATCAGTGAGGAAGTTAATGATGATGATCATGAAACTTCGGATCAAGTTTCTGCTGAACGTCGTAGATCAACCAGAGTACGTTCCGCACCAGAGTGGTACGGCAACCCAGTTCTGGAAATCATGTTACTAGACCATGATGAACCTACGAACTATGAGGAAGCGATGATGAGCCCAGATTCCGCAAAATGGCTTGAGGCCATGAAATCTGAGATGGGATCCATGTATGAGAACAAAGTGTGGACTTTGGTTGACTTGCCCGATGATCGGCAGGCCATCGAAAATAAATGGATCTTCAAGAGGAAGACCGACGCAGACGGTAATGTTACTGTTTACAAAGCTCGACTTGTTGCGAAAGGTTTTCGACAAGTTCAAGGAATTGACTACGATGAGACTTTCTCACCTGTAGCGATGCTTAAGTCTGTCCGAATCATGTTAGCAATTGCCGCATTTTATGATTATGAAATCTGGCAAATGGATGTCAAAACTGCATTCCTGAATGGATATCTCAAAGAAGAGTTGTATATGATGCAACCAGAAGGTTTTGTCGATCCAAAAGGTGCTAACAAAGTATGCAAACTCCAGCGATCCATCTATGGACTGGTGCAAGCATCTCGGAGTTGGAATATACGCTTTGATGAGGTGATCAAAGCATATGGTTTTATACAGACTTTTGGAGAAGCCTATATTTACAAGAAAGTGAGTGGGAGCTCTGTAGCATTTCTAATATTATATGTGGATGACATATTGTTGATTGGAAATGATATAGAATTTCTGGATAGCATAAAAGGATACTTGAATAAGAGTTTTTCAATGAAAGACCTCGGTGAAGCTGCTTATATATTAGGCATCAAGATCTATAGAGATAGATCAAGACGCTTAATTGGACTTTCACAAAGCACATACCTTGATAAGATTTTGAAGAAGTTCAAAATGGATCAGTCAAAGAAAGGGTTCTTGCCTGTATTACAAGGTATGAAGTTGAGTAAGACTCAATGCCCGACCACTACAGAAGATAGAGAGAAAATGAAAGTCATTCCCTATGCCTCAGCCATAGGATCTATCATGTATGCAATGCTGTGTACCAGACCTGATGTGTGCCTTGCTATAAGTCTAGCAGGGAGGTACCAAAGTAATCCAGGAGTGGATCACTGGACATCGGTCAAAAACATCCTAAAGTATCTGAAAAGAACAACGGATATGTTTCTCGTGTATGGAGGTGACAAAGAGCTCGTCGTAAACGGTTACGTCGATTCTAGCTTTGACACTAATCCGGATGACTCAAAGTCACAAACCGGATATGTATTTTTATTGAACGGTGGAGCTGTCAGTTGGTGCAGTTCCAAGCAGAGCGTCGTGGCGGGATCTACGTGTGAAGCGGAATACATAGCTGCTTCAGAAGCAGCAAATGAAGGAGTCTGGATGAAGGAGTTCATATCCGATCTAGGTGTAATACCTACTGCATCGAGTCCAATGAAAATCTTTTGCGACAACACTGGAGCCATAGCCTTGGCGAAGGAATCCATGTTTCACAAGAGAACAAAGCACATCAAAAGACGCTTCAATTCCATCTGCGATCTAGTCAAGGAGGGAGACATAGAGATTTGCAAAATACATACGGATCTGAATGTTGCAGACCCGTTGACTAAGCCTCTTCCACAGGCAAAACATGATCAGCACCAGGACTCCATGGGTGTGAGGATCATCACTTTGTAATCTAGATTATTGACTCTAGTTCAAGTGGGAGACTGAAGGAAATATGCACTAGAGGCAATAATAAAGATGTTATTTGTATTTCCTTATATCATGATAAATGTCTTTTATTCATGCTAGAATTGTATTAACCGGAAACTTAGTACATGTGTGGATACATAGACAAAACAGTATGTCCCTAGTATGCCTCTACTAGACTAGCTCATTGATCAAAGATGGTTATGTTTCCTAGCCATAGACATGAGTTGTCATTTGATCAACGGGATCACATCATTAGGAGAATGATGTGATGGACAAGACCCATCCGTTAGCATAGCACTATGATCGTTTAGTTTTACTGCTATTGCTTTCTTCATGACTTATACATGTTCCTATGACTATGACTTATACCCAAAAGAGACTGTTGGGTACACCTTCTATCACAGATCCGAAGGCAAGATATTCGTTGCTAAAAATGGATCCTTTCTAGAGAAGGAGTTTCTCTCGAAAGAAGTGAGTGGGAGGAAAGTAGAACTTGATGAGGTAATAGTACCTTCTCCCGGATTGGAAAGTAGTACATCACAGAAAATTGTTCCAGTGATTCCTACACCAATCAGTGAGGAAGTTAATGATAATGATCATGAAACTTTGGATCAAGTTTCTGCTGAACGTCGTAGATCAACCAGAGTACGTTCCGCACCAGAGTGGTACGGCAACCCAGTTCTGGAAATCATGTTACTAGACCATGATGAACCTACGAACTATGAGGAAGCGATGATGAGCCCAGATTCCGCAAAATGGCTTGAAGCCATGAAATCTGAGATGGGATCCATGTATGAGAACAAAGTGTGGACTTTGGTTGACTTGCCCGATGATCGGCAGGCCATCGAAAATAAATGGATCTTCAAGAGGAAGACCGACGCAGACGGTAATGTTACTGTTTACAAAGCTCGACTTGTTGCGAAAGGTTTTCGACAAGTTCAAGGAGTTGACTACGATGAGACTTTCTCACCTGTAGCGATGCTTAAGTCTGTCCGAATCATGTTAGCAATTGCCGCATTTTATGATTATGAAATCTGGCAAATGGATGTCAAAACTGCATTCCTAAATGGATATCTCAAAGAAGAGTTGTATATGATGCAACCAGAAGGTTTTGTCGATCCAAAAGGTGCTAACAAAGTTTGCAAACTCCAGCGATCCATCTATGGACTGGTGCAAGCATCTCGGAGTTGGAATATACGCTTTGATGAGGTGATCAAAGCATATGATTTTATACAGACTTTTGGAGAAGCCTGTATTTACAAGAAAGTGAGTGGGAGCTCTGTAGCATTTCTAATATTATATGTAGATGACATATTGTTAATTGGAAATGATATAGAATTTCTGAACAGCATAAAAGGATACTTGAATAAAAGTTTTTCGATGAAAGACCTCGGTGAAGCTGCTTACATATTAGGCATCAAAATCTATAGAGATAGATCAAGACGCTTGATTGGACTTTCACAAAGCACATACCTTGATAAGATTTTGAAAAGGTTCAAAATGGATCAGTCAAAGAAAGGGTTCTTGCCTGTTTTACAAGGTATAAAGTTGAGTAAGACTCAATGCCCGACCACTGCAGAAGATAGAGAGAAAATGAAAGTCATTCCCTATGCCTCAGCCATAGGATCTATCATGTATGCAATGCTGTGTACCAGACCTGATGTGTGCCTTGCTATAAGTCTAGCAGGGAGGTACCAAAGTAATCCAGGAGTGGATCACTGTACAGCGGTCAAAATTATCCTTAGTAATTGGATGACTAAGGAAATATTTCTCGATTATGGAGGTGATAAAGAGTTCGTCGTAAAGGGTTACGCCGATGCAAACTTTGACACTAAATCCAGATGACTCTAAGTATCAATCTGGATGCGTATTGAAAGTGGGAGCAATTAGCTAGAGTAGCTTTATGCAGAGCATTGTAGACATAGAAATTTGCGAAATACATACGGATCTGAATGTGACAGACCCGTTGACTAAACTTCTCTCACAAGCAAAACATGATCACACCTTATTACTCTTGGGTATTAATCACATAGCGATGTGAGCTAGATTATTGACTCTAGTAAACCCTTTGGGTGTTGGTCACATAACGATGTGAACTATCGGTATTAAATCACATGGCGATGTGAGCTAGATTATTGACTCTAGTGCAAGTGGGAGACTGAAGGAAATATGCCCTAGAGGCAATAATAAAGTTATTATTTATTTCCTTATATCATGATAAATGTTTATTATTCATGCTAGAATTGTATTAACCGGAAACTTAATACATGTGTGAATACATAGACAAAACAGTATGTCCCTAGTATGCCTCTACTAGACTAGCTCATTGATCAAAGATGGTTATGTTTCCTAGCCATAGACATGAGTTGTCATTTGATCAACGGGATCACGTCATTAGGAGAATGATGTGATGGACAAGACCCATCCGTTAGCATAGCACTATGATCGTTTAGTTTAACTGCTATTGCTTTCTTCATGACTTATACATGTTCCTATGACTATGAGATTATGCAACTCCCGAATACCGTAGGAACACCTTGTGTGCTATCAAACGTCACAACGTAACTGGGTGATCATAAAGATGCTCTACAGGTGTCTCCGAAAGTATTCGTGGTGTTGGCATAGATCAAGATTAGGATTTGTCACTCCGAGTGTCGGAGAGGTATCTCTGGGCCCTCTCGGTAACACACATCACAATAAGCCTTGCAAGCAAAAGACTAATGAGTTAGTCACGAGATGATGTGTTACGGAACGAGTAAAGAGACTTGCCGGTAACGAGATTGAACTAGGTATAGAGATACCGACGATCGAATCTCGGGCAAGTAACATACTGATGACAAAAGGAACAACGTATGTTGTTATGCGGTTTTGACCGATAAAAGATCTTCGTAGAATATGTAGGAGCCAATATGAACATCCAGGTTCCGCTATTGGTTATTGACCAGAGATGAGTCTCGGTCATGTCTACATAGTTCTCGAACCCGTAGGGTCCGCACGCTTAACGTTTGATGACGATCGGTATTATGAGTTTATGAGTTTTGATGTACCGAAGGTAGTTCGGAGTCCCGGATGAGATCACGGACATGACGAGGAGTCTCGGAATGTCCGAGACATAAAGATTGATATATTGGACGACTATATTCGGACACCGGAAGTGTTCCGGAAAAGTTTCGGATTTAACGGGATTGCCGGAGGGGGTTACCGGAACCCCCTACGAGGGGGGATGGTCCATAGTGGGCCTTGAGGGAAAGAGAGAGGCAGCCCATATGGCTGGCCGGCGCCCCACCTAGGGTTCCTAGTTGGACTAGGATTGGGGGGGCGCCACCTCTCCTTTTTCCTGTCCCTCTCTTCCTTCTTTTGGTGATTCCTACTAGGAATAGGATTGCAATCCTATTCCTAGTAGGATTGCAACCCTAGCCGCACCAAACAAGGGCCGGCCGGCCTCCCCCCTTGCTCCTTTATATACGGGGGCAGGGGGGCACCCAAAGACACACAAGTTGAATTGTTTTAGCCGTGTGCGGTGCCCCCCTTCACAGAAACACACCTCGGTCATACCGTTGCAGTGCTTAGGCGAAGCCCTGCGCCGGTGAATACATCATATCCGTCACCACGCCGTCGTGCTGACAAAACTCTCCCGTGAAGCTCAACTGGATCAAGAGCTCGTGGGACGTCATCAAGCTGAACGTGTGCTGAACGCGGAGGTGCCGTACGTTCGGTGCTTGATCGGTTGGATCGCGAAGAAGTTCGACAACATCAACCGCGTCACTTGACGCTTCCGCTCCCGGTCTACGAGGGTACGTAGACACACTCTCCCCTCTCGTTGCTATGCATCTAGTAGATAGATCTTGCGTGATCGTAGGAAAATTTTAAAATACTACGTTCCCCAACAAAGAATGCCACAGTCGGACGTCTGAGCGACATCACATAAAGGGCTTATAAATAAAAAGAATGCCATAGTCGGACGTCTGAGTGACATCACATAAAGGGCTTATAAATAAAAAGAATGCCACAGTTGGACGTCTGAGCGACATCACATAAAGGGCTTATAACATAAATAAATTAACAAGAATGCCACAGTCGGACGTCTAAGCGACATCACATAAAGGGTTTATAAATAACAGGATATAATGATGAAATACTTCGGAAAGTAAAATCAATACAGGGATGATGGTGAGTTCATTTACCAAATGAACCTGATGACAACGTTGTTTTGGCTACTCACAAGAATATACTAGAGACGGTCACCAGGTTGACATGAATATAGATCCTAGGCCATAAACATGGATACAGAAGGAATTTTAACTCTGTAGAGCTTGTACTAATAACTCATAGCCAACGGGTTATACTAGCCACATGGGCTAGCCCCGTCTATGGTGTTTTAGTAGAAACCCAACTAACCAGTACACACCCATTTAACATCCTGTCGTCCGGAATCACCCGCGACGACATTCACGGAAAACTTTAAGACGGGGAGGCTACAACCTCGAATAGCATGGGATCAAATTTATATATGCGCGCTCTAAGGGGTGCCCCCCTCTCGGTCCCAACCGGAAACACCCATGCCCCCTGACCGGATGACGGGCTTTAATCTAGGGCCATGGAACCCTCATCTCGGCCCCTCTACTTGGTGTGTACTCAGAAAGTGGTTTACAACTGACTAGACCGTAATCCCAACGGCTGGCCTATGATAGTACTGAAAAGGAGACGAACGGAATCGTGACATGATCTCCGTTGATACTGAGTTGACCAACTGCTGGCATGCTCCAACAATACCAGTATTCCACCCCATCATATCACCATATGATTGAGGTGGCTCAACATTCTCCTTCGGGACTCACTCGAAGCATCACTTGCATGAAATATGCCATACACATATGCTCATATAATCATGCTTATGAACGAGCTACTCGAGCAAACATGCAACACACTCATCATATCAAGAGTTCAAACATGCTTGCCTGGTTTTGAAAAGTCGGAGCCTAACTCGGCATGATTCGCGTCTTCGTCACGGCCTCCGGTATCTATGTATTCAAACAAAAATATATACTAACATAAATACCACGCGTGCAAATAAATTTGCTCAAAATATTTCCACATAAATATGACAAAAAACTAGACAGAAAGCCAAGGTGGACAGAAAAAGAATAAACTAAAAATCACTTTTAGTTTAAAAGATATTAAGGTTTCCGTCCAGGGACCCATTTGTAATGAAACAGAAAAGATCCAGGGGCTAGAACAGAAAAGGACAAAGCAAACCGGTACGTAGTACGTCACCCGCAGAGGGAAAACACACTTTGCGTAAAACGCCAGCAGAAAACGGTTCGAGGGGAGATGTGACAGACTGACAAAGGGACCCCACCTGTCAGGTTTGAAAAACGAAACAGAGCCGCGTCGGCGACGGTGCTGCGGTGATCGCCGGCGTAGATCCACGGCGAGATAGGGGAGGGCAGTGGTACCTATAGCTTCACGGTGGTCTTCCGCATCGAACGGTGGTGGAGTTGGGTGCCGGCGAGTCCCACGTCGGCGGCGAGCTTATCTCCGGCGGACAGCGGCTCGGGTGTTCGTGGACCTCGTCGGAGAAGGTATCTGGAGAGAAATTGGATTGGGGGTTAGGACTAGGTGGATGCCAGGGCACTACGTTCAAGCTCACGGCGGCGGAGGAGCCCTCACCGGAGTGAACAGAGCTGGAGCCCGAGGCGGAGGCAGCTGGCCGGAGCCGGGGAAGAAAAGCCTCTCGCGGCTCTTCCAGAGGTTTGGCGTGGTCTAGGGAAGTAGTGGAGGCGTGTGTGCTCAAGCACGAGCTCGGGGGTGCCTTTTATAGGCGGCTCGAGGTGGATGCCGCGAACGGATAAGTCTGGCGAGCTAATTACGGCGCTGAAGTGGTCGGACGGCGGGGCTAGGGGCTTGAGCATCATCTATGATCTGTAGAAGCTCCATTCCCGCGCTTAACTTGGCAGAAGAGGTAGAGTTACGACCTGTCACCGACGAAACGGCCGCGCGGCACGTCGGCGGCAGAAACGGCGCTCTGCGCGTGCCAGGCCACGGCAACGGCGTGCCAGGCGTGCGCTAGCTGTGGAGAAGGGCACGTGGGGCACTGGGGTGGTCTGGGCGGCGCGAAACGGCGTGGAGCTGCGGCGTTGCATCTGTCAGCCGCCATGGGCGGCGCTGTGGCCGTGGCAGCCGCCGGCCCTGTCGGGCCAGGGCGCCACCGACGCCCAGAAGCTGCCAAGCGACCGTGCGGCACACGGATAAGAAGAAGCTGTAGTGCAGCGCCGAGCCAAGGGAGATACAGACGGAGTTTTGTCGCCGCGCCCGATGACTGTCGAAACTGACGAAACTGACGAAGTGTTAAACTGTCGACAGTTTCAGGTAACAGTTAACAGTTCAGTGCAGGCTAGGTGTTTGATGAAATGATTCTGGTATTTGTGCAATGTCTTTGGAGCTGATTTTTGGTGGAGTGGCCTCTTGATGTATCTAGGGGCTGCATTATTTTTCACAGAATTTTTGGATGAAGATAAATATGAATTTCACCAAATTTTGCAAATCTAGTCCAAACTTGCAGTAGGTGAAATTTGAAAAAAAATTGAACTGTGGACCAGTGAAACAAGATGGATCTAGGTTGTGGGTATTAAGGACTACCTAGGAGAGTTGGTTTGGAGTCAAATAGGTAGATTAAAGAGGTGGTTCCTTTGTAAATCACCAAGGTCCACTATAAAAGACAGAATTGTTTTTGGAATGAAATAAATAGGAGAAAAATCCCAATAAGGTTCAAACTTGCTGGAATTGATGAAATGCTTGTCCCATGCTGTGAAGAGAGTCTTGGAGAGGATTGTTCCTGTTGGGATCATGGCAAGAGGAAGTTTGGAGGGGAGATAGGTCAAGGCTAAACTTGAGAATTTTAAAACAAGAAGTGGTGAACTCAAACAACTCCATTTGAATCTCAACTTGTGCTTGAGCCAAACACAAGAGGAGAACTTCAAAGCTAAAAACCAAGCTTGAGAAGACACACAAACTTTGTCAAAAAAGGGATTTTAGAAGGGCAAAAGAAAAGATCAAACAATCCCCTTTTCAAAAAGGCCAAAAGTTTGCAAGAAAAACCAACTCAAAAATTTGGGGTGTTACAGGATTGAGCCGTGCTCAATCTCATACCTTGCAAAACAGGCAAGAACCCCTTCTTGGACTGATCCATATTGAACTTCTTCAATATCTTGTCAAGGTATGTGCTTTGTGAAAGACCAATGAGGCGTCTTGATCTATCTCTATAGATTTTGATGCCCAATATGTAAGCAGCTTCTCCAAGGTCCTTCATTGATAAACTCTTATTCAAGTAGGCCTTTATGCTCTCCAAGAATTCTATATCATTTCCCATCAGCAATATGTCATCCACATATAATATGATAAATGCTACAGAGCTCCCACTCACTTTCTTGTAGATACAGGCTTCGCCCCAAGTCTGTATAAAGCCAAACGCTTTGATCACATCATTATAGCGAATATTCCAACTCCGAGATGCTTGCACCAGCCCGTAGATCGAGCGCTGGAGCTTGCATACCTTGTTAGCATTCTCTGGATCGACAAAACCCTCCGGCTACATCATATGCAGCTCTTCCTTAAGGAAGCCATTAAGGAATGCCGTTTTGACATCCATTTGACATATCTCATAATCATAGAATGCGGCAATTGCTAACATGATTCGGACTGACTTCAGCATCGCTACGGGAGAGAAAGTCTCGTCGTAGTCAATCCCTTGTACTTGTCGATAACCCTTAGCGACAAGCCGAGCCTTATAGATGGTCACATTACCATCCGCGTCTGTCTTCTTCTTAAATATCCATTTATTTTCTATGGCATGCCGATCATCGGGCAAGTCCACCAAAGTCCATACTTTGTTTTCATACATGGATCCTATCTCGGATTTCATGGCTTCAAGCCATTTATTGGAATCTGGGCCCGCCATCGCTTCTTCATAGTTCCAAGGTTCACCGTTGTCTAACAACATGATTTCCATGACAGGGTTGCCGTACCATTCTGGTGCGGAACGTGTCCTTGTGGACCTTCGAAGTTCAGTAGTAACTTGATCTGTATCTTCATGATCATCATCATTAAATTCCTCCCTTGTCGGTGCAGGCACCTCAGGAACAATTTCCTGCGCTGCGCTACTTTCCGGTTCGGGAGGGGTGACTGTCACCTCATCAAGTTCTACTTTCCTCCCACTCACTTCCTTCGAGAGAAACTCTTTCTCCAGAAAGGATCCATTCTTGGCAACAAAGACCTTGCCTTCGGATCTAAGGTAGAAGGTGTACCCAATCGTTTCCTTTGGGTATCCTATGAAGACGCATTTTTCCGATTTGGGTTCGAGCTTCTCAGGTTGAAGTTTCTTGACATAAGCATTGCAACCCCAAACTTTCAGAAACGACAGCTTAGGTTTCTTACCAAACCAAAGTTCATACGTTGTCGTCTTAACGGATTTCGACGGAGCCCTATTTAAAGTGAATGCGGCAGTCTCTAAAGCATAACCCCAAAAAGATAGCGGTAAGTCAGTGAGAGACATCATAGATCGCACCATGTCCAACAGAGTATGATTTCGACGTTCGGACACACCATTACGCTGAGGTGTTCCGGGCGGTGTCAATTGTGAAACAATTCCACAGTTCCTTAGGTGCGTGCCAAATTCATGACTTAAATATTCACCCCCACGATCCGATCGTAAGAATTTATTTTTCTGACACGTTGATTCTCAACCTCATGCTAAAATTCCTTGAACTTTTCAAAGGTCTCAGACTTGTGTTTCATCAAGTAGACATACCCATATCTACTCAAGTCATCTGTGAGGGTGAGAACATAACGATAGCCTCCGCGAGCCTCAACACTCATTGGACCGCACACATCGGTATGTATGATTTCCAATAAGTTGGCTGCTCGCTCCATTGTTCCGGAAAACGGAGTCTTGGTCATCTTGCCCAAGAGGCATGGTTCGCACGTGTCAAATGATTCATAATCAAGAGACTCCAGAAGTCCATCTGCATGGAGCTTCTTCATACATTTGACACCAATATGACCAAGGCGGCAATGCCACAAGTATGTGGGACTATCATTGTCAACTTTACATCTTTTGGCATTCACACTATGAATATGTGTATCATCACGTTCGAGATTCATCAAAAATAAACCGTTGACCAGCGGGGCATGACCATAAAACATATCTCTCAAATAAATAGAACAACCATTATTCTCATATTTAAATGAGTAGCCATCTCGCATTAAACGAGATCCAGATACAATGTTCATGCTCAAAGCTGGTACTAAATAACAATTATTAAGGTTTAAAACTAATCCCGAGGGTAGATGTAGAGGCAGCGTGACGACGGCGATCACATCGACCTTGGAACCATTCCCGACGCGCATCGTCACCTCGTCCTTCGCCAGTCTCCGCTTATTCCGCAGCTCCTGCTTTGAGTTACAAATGTGAGCTACTGCACCGGTATCAAATACCCAGGAGCTACTACAAGCGCTGGTAAGGTACACATCAATAACATGTAAATCACATATACCTTTGACGTTGCCGGCCTTCTTGTCTGCTAAGTATTTGGGGCAGTTCCGCTTCCAGTGACCCGTTCCCTTGCAATAAAAGCACTCAGTCTCAGGCTTGGGTCCATTCTTTGGCTTCTTCCCGTCAACTGGCTTACCGGGCGCAGCAACTCCTTTGCCGTCCTTCTTGAAGTTATTCTTACCCTTGCCCTTCTTGAACTTAGTGGTTTTATTCACCATCAACACTTGATGCTCTTTCTTGATCTCCACCTCCGCTGATTTCAGCATGGAATACACCTCGGGAATGGACTTCTCCATCCCTTGCATATTGAAGTTCAACACGAAGCTCTTGTAGCTAGGTGGGAGCGACTGAAGGATTCTATCAACGACCGCTTCGTCTGGGAGATTCATTCCCAACTGAGACAAGCGGTTGTGCAACCCAGACTACTTGAGCATGTGCTCACTGACATAACTATTTTCCTCCATCTTACAGCTGCAGAATGCGTTGGAGATATCATATCTCTCAACTCGGGCATGAGCCTGGAAAACCATTTTCAGCTCTTGGAACATCTCATATGCTCCATGGTGCTCGAAACGCTTTTGGAGCCCCGATTCTAAGTTGTAGAGCATGCCGCACTGAACCAGGGAGTAATCGTCACAACGCGACTGCCAAGCGTTCATAACATCTTAGTTTGCCGGGGCGGGATCGTCACCTAGCGGTGCTTCTAGGACATACGTTTTCTTGGCAGCTATGAGGATGATCCTCAGGTTACGGACCCAGTCCGTATAGTTGCTACCATCGTCTTTCAGCTTGGATTTCTCTAGGAACGCGTTGAAGTTGAGGGTGACATGAGCGTGGGCCATTTGATCTACAAGACATATTGTAAAGAATTTAGACTAAGTTCATGATAATTAAGTTCATCTAATCAAATTTAATGAACTCCCACTCAGATTGACATCTCTCTAGTCATCTAAGTGACACATGATCCGAATCGACTAGCCCGTGTCCGATCATCACGTGAGACGGACTAGTCATCAACGGTGAACATCTTCATGTTGATCGTATCTTCTATACGACTCATGTTCGACCTTTCAGTCTTCCGTGTTCCGAGGCCATGTCTGTACATGCTAGGCTCGTCAAGTGAACCCTAAGTGTATTGCATGTGTAAATCTGGCTTACACCCGTTATATGCGAACATTAGAGCCTATCACACCCGATCATCACGTGGTGCTTCGGAACAACGATCCTTAGCAATAGTGCACAGTTAGGGGGAACACAATTCTTGAAATTTTCAGTGAGAGATCATCTTATTTACTACCGTCGCTCTAAGTAAACAAGATGCATAAACATGATAAACATCACATGCAATCAAATAAAGTGACATGATATGGCCAATATCATTTTGCTCCTTTGATCTCCATCTTCGGGGCACCATGATCATCTTTGTCACCGGCATGACACCATGATCTCCATCATCATGATCTCCATCATCGCGTCTTCATGAAGTCATCACACCAACTATTACTTCTACTACTATGGCTAATGTTTAGCAATAAAGTAAAGTAATTACATGGTGTTATTCAGTGACACGCAGGTCATGCAATAATTAAGACAACTCCTATGGCTCCTGCCGGTTGTCATTTTCATCGACATGCAAGCCGTGATTCCCTATTACAAGAACATGATCAATCTCATACATCACATATATCATTCATCACATCTTCTTGGCCATATCACATCACATAGCACATGCTGCAAGAACAAGTTAGACGACCTCTAATTGTTGTGGCAAGTTTTTACGTGGCTTCTATAGGTTTTCTATCAAGAACATTTCTTACCTACGCCAAAACCACAACGTGATATGTCAATTTCTATTTACCCTTCATAAGGACCCTTTTCATCGAATCCGATCCGACTAAAGTGGGAGAGACAAACACCCGCCAGCCACCTTATGCAACTAGTGCATGTCAGTCGGTGGAACCAGTCTCACGTAAGCGTACGTGTAAGGTCGGTCCGGGCCGCTTCATCCCACGATGCCGCCGAATCAAGATTGGACTAGTAATGGCAAGAGAACTGAAGAAAATCAACGCCCACAACTTGTTTGTGTTCTACTCGTGCAAGATGCTACGCAAAGACCTAGCTCAGATGCCACTGTTGGGGAACGTAGCAGAATTCAAAAAAAAATTCCTACGCTTCACCAAGATCAATCTAAGGAGTCATCTAGCAACGAGCATAAAGGAGTGCATCTACATAACCTTTGTAGATCGCGTGCGGAAGCGTTCGAAGGAACGTGGATGATGGAGTCGTACTCGTCGTGATCCTCGTCACCGATGATCCCAGCGCCGAACGGACGGCACCTCCGCGTTCAACACAAGTACGGTACATCGATGTCTCCTCCTTCTTGATCCAGCAAAGGGGGAGGAGAGGTTGACGGAGATCCAGCAGCACGACGGCGTGGTGGTGGATGCAACGGGAAAAGCTGCAGGGCTTCGCCGAGACCCTGCGGGAGGAGTTGGAGGTGTGACGGGGGGAGAGGCGCCAGGGGCTTATGGTGCGGCTGCCCTCTCTCCCCCCACTATATATAGGGGGCCAGAGGGGGCGCCGGCCCTAGGAGATCCAATCTCCTAGGGGGGCGGCGGCTAGGGGGGGTTTCTTACCCCCCCCCCAAGCCAAGGGGGCGCCCCACCCCTAGGGTTTTAACCCTAGGCGCATGGGGGGAGCCCATGAGGGGTGCGCCAGCCCACTAGGGGCTGGTCCCCCTCCCCCTACGGCCCACGGGGCCCTCCGGGATGGGTGGCCCCACCCGATGGACCCCCGGGACCCTTCCGGTGGTCCCGGGACACTCCCGGTGACCCCCGGAACTGTCCCGATGGCCGAAACTGGAGTTCCTATATATCATTCTTTACCTTCGGACCATTCCGGAACTCCTCGTGACATCCGGGATCTCATCCGGGACTCCGAACAACATTTGGGTTTCCGTGTGCATATATCTCTACAACCCTAGCGTCACCGAACCTTAAGTGTGTAGACCCTACGGGTTCGGGAGACACGCAGACATGACCGAGACGACTCTCCGGTCAATAACCAACAGCGGGATCTGGATACCCATGTTGGTTCCCACGTGTTCCTCGATGATCTCATTGGATGAACCACGATGTCAAGGATTCACTTAATCCCGTATGTTATTCCCTTTGTCCATCGGTACGGTACTTGCCCGAGATTCGATCGTCGGTATGCCTGATACCTTGTTCAATCTCGTCATGGCAAGTCTCTTTACTCGTTCCGTAATCCATCATCTCGTGACTAACTACTTAGTCACTTTGAGCTCATTATGATGATGTCTTACCGAGTGGGCCCAGAGATACCTCTCCGTCATACGGAGTGACAAATCCTAGTCTCGGTTCGTGCCAACCCAACAGACACTTTCGGAGATACCCGTTGCGTACCTTTATAGCCACCCAGTTACGTTGTGACGTTTGGCACACCCAAAGTATTCCTACGGTATCCGGGAGTTGCACAACCTCATGGTCTAAGGAACAAATACTTGACACTGGAAAAGCTTAAGCATTACAAACTATATGATCTCGTGCTAGGCTTAGGATTGGGTCTAGTCCATCACATCATTCTCCTAATGATGCGATCCCGTTATCAATGACATCCAATGTCCATGGTCAGGAAACCGTGACCATCTGTTGATCAACGAGCTAGTAACTAGAGGCTTACCAGGGACACGTTGTGGTCTGTGTATTCACACATGTATCGTTGTTTCCGTACAATACAATTCAAGCATGAATAACAGACAATTATCATGAACAAGGAAATATAATAATAATCCTTTTATTATTGCCTCTAGGGCATATTTCCAACACTACGGGGCTTCCGGCGTCGTGTGCGTTGGTGGAGAGCTACAGGGCGACGCGGCAAAGCCGATGGGTGCGTCGGGGAGGCGAGGTGGTGGCTTAGGGCGCAGTGGCAGCGAACGGCGGCGACGAGCCCGCTTGGTGGAGCTCGGCAGAGAGGGATAGAGGAGGGGGGACACGGGGGAGAGTGAGAGAGGGGCCAGGAGCTGCGTGGCGACGCATAGAAGCGTCGAGGCGTCGGGGACGCAGGTAGCCAGGCAGGAGGTGGCCGGACGCGCGTGTGCACGCCGCGGGCACACGCCCCCGTCCTCCTGGCGAGAGGATGAGGACGACTGGCGGTCGCCAGCGGGCTGGGCCGTGCTGGGCCAAGCCAGGTAAGTGGCCCAGGTGAGTGGGATGTCCCCCTTTCTCTCTCCTTTTCTAATTTCTTTCTGTTTTGTTTCTTTTTCAACTTTGTTGAATTAGTAAAAATGCTAGAGCATTTTTATAAATCATAAAAACTAGTCATGCCCACTGTATACAAATGAACAGCATGGAACATTTTAGTTTATGATTATTTGGGCACCTAAAATATTTTATAGCATTTAAATGCCCAAATGCAATTATAATATGAATTAATCCAGAGACCTTTGGATGTCCTAGAAAATTGTGCACCATTTTTAGCAGAGGTTTAAGACCAAGGCAAATATGATGAACATTTTTGAAGGGCATTTTGGGTACATTGGAAAAGATTTTATTAAACCCTAGTTGTTAGAAGAGGGGTGCTGGGGTTTCTGTCATTCCCATTTCAATTTTCTGTAGAAAGTAAACATGATGCACACTCTAGCTAGTCCTAATGCAAGCACTGACTAGGGATGTGACATCATACCCGCCGCCGGTGAGCCCCTGGTGAAATCCAGGGCGGGCTCATGCGCGACGGGTCACGCGTGAGGGGACGAGGGCCTGACCCGAGCCTTCCCTTCCCTTTCTGTCTTGACGCGGTACCTGGGGTGTCTCCTTGGCCTGCCGATGCCCGGGGCCAGAGACGCCATCAGCCTAAGGCCTATGGCCGGTGCCGCGAGTGTCAGCCCTTGCAGGCACTCGCAGCGCTTCATTCATGCTCCATGGCCGTCGGTGGCGACGGGGGAGAGTCGAGGGCTAAGAGAAGGAGTTCTGCCCCTGAGCCCCCTCGTGCTAGTGCCTGATCGCATCCAGCGTCGGGCGCAGTCCTGCGGTTGTTTCCTGACGGTTCCTCGACGGGGATGGTACCTGGGTACAAAGGGCTTCGAGGCAGAGGGGCGGCGTCATAAGCAGGGTTCAGGGGGTCATACCCGATGTCGCCCTCGTAGGTCGCCACAGGTCTTGACCACACGGGCGACCGGGCATGACCGGCGCGGCCCCCGGTTCCCGGCGTCATTGTGTGGAAGCAAAATGGCTCGGCTCCGGTGCTGGCGGCATCGAGGAGCTCGGCCACCCTGAGGAGTAGCGCGTCGTGGCCGGTATCGAGTAACCGGCACCTTAGCAGCTCCCTCGCCACCAGCAGTGTGGCCCTCATGTTCTCCATTTCGCGCCAGTCCCATGAACTTGCTTCCGCGTGCTCGGCGGCCCGCGCTGCTGCACGGCTTTGGCGCCGTGTGGGCGGTGGGTGCTGCCTGTCCCCAGGCGGCGGCTCAGTGGTGCTCATCGTGCCGTCGACCCCGACCAAAGCCTGGTGGCGGCGAGTCCCGTAGCCGAAGGGCGACGCTCGAGCAGTGCAAGTGTCGCGGGCTTCTGCGCGCGTCTGATGCGCTTCCGCCATCGGGGTCGCGATCCGTTGAGGCTGGGTGACGCGGGGTCGACGGACGAGAGCGGGACGAGGTCATTGGAGAGGCGAGATTTCGACACGCCCCCTACCTGGCGTGCCAAATGTCGGATTACGGGCTCCGCAAACCCAAGAAGTTCGAACACAGGGGCGTGAACGAAGATATCTCCCACTCACGTCTACCTAGCGTCTCGCCCTTGCCCAGTGAAGAGATTCAAGCGAACAACAAGTAAAGCACACAAGAGTTTACCCAGGTTCAGGCCACCTTGTGGTGTAAAACCCTACTTCCTGCTTTGGTGGATTGGCCTCGGGAGGGCTTGAATATGGATGAGTACAGTAGTTCCTGAGCTCAGGAGGAGAGCTCAGGAGGGTCAGGAGGCAAGGGTTCTTACTCCTTTGTGCGAGGGCAGTGTTTCTGGATCTGATCCTCCCTCCCCTTCATAGTGGGGATCCTAGCTACTTATATAGGCGGCCAGGGTCCTCTTCCCCCAAAATGTTTAGGCGGGAAGGGATCCCACAACGGCCATTTTGAGCGGGAACACAAGGACGTTGCTATCCTGACAAAGCAGTCTTCGCCTGCAAAAGGATCAGGCGGTGACGCGGTGGTGGGCTCGGTGGTGACATCCTCCTGGTCGTCCTTGCGGTCTTCGGTCTTGTTGCACCAATGGAGAAACCTTTGTCCTGCTCCTCGGGAACCTGCGCCTGCACTGTCCCCCTTGCACCAAAATGGCAACTGCGCCACTGGCACGCGCTGGCACCCGCTGGCGCAGTGCGTCATTGCTTGCGTCACTGCCTCCTCCTGAGGCGGGCCTGGCCTTGGATTCTCCGCCCCTCCAGAGCAACTAACCAAGGCCGCTCCCGAGGGGGTCTTAACGTCGTTCTCCTCGCGAGGTCTAGCCCCCTCGCGAGGGTCTTGAGCAGCTGGTCGATCAGCTGGGCAGTACCAGGCCATGGCAGGAGCGCGCTGCGGCCCGTAGACAGGCAAGTCTGGGTACCCTGGTTCCCAGGACGTCGACAATACCTTTTAGAGCTTTTTGGTAACTTGTTGCCAAAGGGGGAGAAACTGTATCGATCATTAGGCTGAGAGAGAGAGAGAGAGAGAGAGAGAGAGAGAGAGAGAGAGAGAGAGAGTGTGTGTGTGTGTGTGTGTGTCTCGCTTTTGCTCTTGGGTGCTCTTTGGTTTTATTGAGTTTCTTTGCTACTATGTTTGTTTGATCCGTGCTACTTATTTGCTCGCTGCTCGTGAGATACTATGTTTGGTTGTGTGATTGATCATACTATGCTTAATGTGTGCTTGATGCTCATTCCTATCACTTTTATGTATGGTCATTCACTTATGTCTTTGGTGATGCGTGCATGTTATTTCACTTATATCATTTTGTGCGCTCCACCAAGATGTATGTGACATGGAAGAGTGGCCCATGATCCTAATCGATTGTGCATTTGCATTCAGATGCAATTTTTTTAATAATGCACAAATTTAGGGGGAGCTCTTGCTTATCACATACTTCTCAAAGCGACGATGTATTTCATTCATTTAATCATTTGTAGAAGCTTTGATCTATATGTTGTCATCAATTAGGAAAAAGGGGGAGATTGAAAATGCAACTAATCCCCGGGTGGTTTTGGTAATTCATAACAACATATAGCTCATTGAACTATCCATTCAAGATAAATATTTCAGTATGTTCAATGACTGGCATGGCATGGACTAGAGAAGTGGACCCTTCGAAATGCTAAGGAAAAAAACTAGCCAAAGCTCAAGACTCTTCATTTCTATTTTAGTGATCCAAGATCACATTGAGTCCATAGGAAAGCTAATACTATTAAAAGGGGATGAGGTGTTGCTTAATGATCTGTTTGCTCAAGTGCTTAGTGATATTTCTCCAAAAACCCTCAGCCACTTTCTCCATTCAAATATGTCCAAACCCTAATTTCCAAATTCAGACCCACCGTTTCTTTCTACCCGGAGCCACCGAGTTCATTTGACATAGACACTGCCAGAAACCCTAACAAATCGGTCCGACCAATACGGGTCTCGGTCTCACCGAGATGGCCTTGCCAGCGCTCTGTGATCTGTTGCATCCACTTCGGTCTCATTGAGTTCATGCAGTCGGTCCCACAGAGTTGGCTTGACAAATTCTCTGTTGCTTATTGCTTCACTTCGGTCCCACCGAGTTGATGCAATCAGCGTCGCCGAGATGATGTTTGCCCTAAGACCTAGCACATCGGTCCCACAGAGTTGTTCCATTCGGTCCCACCGAGTTGTTCCAGTCGGTCCCACCGAGATTCCTAACGTTCATATATTTGAACAGATTGGTGTCATCGAGTTTAACTATTTGGTCCCACCGAGATTGGTCAAATGGGTGTAACGGTTGGATTTTGTGTGGGGGCTATGTATACTCCTTCACCCCCCTTCTCCATCTGTGAGAGAGCTATCAGAACGTGCCTACACTTCCACCATTCATTTTTTGAGAGAGAACCACCTACTCATGTGTTGAGATCAAGACATTCCATTCCTACCATTTGAATCTTGATTTCTAGCCTTTCCCAAGTTGCCTTCCACTCCAATATATCTTCCACCATATCCAAATCTGTGAGAAAGAGTTGAGTGTTGGGGAGACTATCATTTGAAGCACAAGAGCAAGGAGTTGACCATCAACACACCATCTATTACCTTTTGAGGAGTGGTGTCTCCTAGATTGGTTAGGTGTCGCTTAGGAGCCTCTGTCGTGATGTGGAGTTGAACCAAAAAGTTTGTAAGGGAAAGGAGATCGTCTATTTCGTGAAGATCTACCCAAGTGAGGCAAGTCCTTCATGGGCGATGGCCATGGTGGGATAGACAAGGTTGCTTTATCATGGACCCTTTGTTGGTGGAGCCCTATGTGGACTCACACAGCCGTTACCCTTCTTGGGTTGAAGTCTCTGTCAACGTGGACGTACGATAGCACCACCTATCGGAACCACACCAAAAAACTACGTGTCGCTATTGCGTTTGCCTTCTCCAAACCCTTCCCTTTACCTTCATATGCAATGTTTTACATTCCGCTACTATAATCTTAGAATTTCATGTGTAGGTTGATTGCTTGACTTGTGCTAATTGCTAAAATCTGCCCATAACTAAAATTGGGAAAATGATAGATTTTTATTTGGTCAAGTAATCTAACCACCCCCCTCCAGACATACTTTCGATCCTGTAGAGAGACCGGGGAGGAGCATATCCACGTCGCTGCCGAGCATCGTGGTTGGTTGTCGCCACCCTGCTAGTTAGGTAGCCTCAAGATCCCCTCTTGTCTCCTTTTTTTCCTTATTTTTTGTCACTCGTGTCGGGGTCAAAGGGGTAAGTTTTATGAGAGTTGGGCAATTTAGTGGAAATTGGAGCAAGAACTCTCTGACTCAAGGGATGGAATTGTACGTGGGATGCAAAACGTCTTGGAATTGACCTAGTGTTTTCAATACAAATACGTTGTACTGCCATACATCCATATTGAGGCCAGCTGATTACCAATTCCATTTCTTGAGCTTCAATAGAGACATCCAAATACAATGTAATGTGTTTTATTAGAGCTGGATGCTCTCTAATAAACTCATGAAGAGGACCCATAGTATGACGTATATGCTCGTGCACGCGCAAAAGTTTTTCAATGACCTAGTATCGATCAAGGATTTACATGCAACTTGTTTGCACAAAATTTGTAGCTCAAGGCGTAGTGCACCGTTCAAGTTGTAAATGACTGTAGCATGGAGTTTCAAATGAAAATTCAACTGAAATTCTCCACCGATACACCAATATATAAACATGTTTTAAACCATAGATAAACTCCATGTGTCTATGGCTTTATTATCTATAATACTTTCTAGGAAAATTCTCACATGCCGTGTGGCCATTCATGCATGGCAAGGAGAGTGGGAAAAATATAGTCTTATCATGCTAGTGGAGGATGTAGAATACCAACATATAAGGTAAAGAGTTTGAGAAAAAAACGCATACACGTGCCCTCCTCATCCGCCCCACCTCACCACACCTCACACGCATGTCATGTTTTGTGTTCAAGGTGAGCTAGGAACTATGTCACGTTTATGCATTGCCTTCACTTTTCTCACACAAGAAAGAAATTGAAACACTTGGCCTACTAGTAAAGTCACCTATAAGAGGTAACTCCTCTTTCCGGACGAGACACACTTCATCTCCAACGTGTAATTATTCTTGCCAAGTACTGCATCGGTCCTTCGAAACCAGGTCTCTTGTAATCATGTACGGGAGAAAGACAATCAAGATTTTGGAGAACGCTCTAGAATTACTACTGGATCTTCCTCCACCGTTGCGGAGCAAGACGACTTCTGCCCCAACGTTGATCACCTCCTCCGTGACAAGACGAACGACGCACATGCATCTAATTTTTTTTGGAGAACACTTGCATCTTCTTTCACCGCACTGTATGTCTTCTGCTCGCTTCTGTTAGGCATTGTGCCCGGTCTACTATTTTTATCCATCGATGTCCATATGATGTTCATATGTTATCTACCCTATTACATGACTACCTACATCACATTTTTTTTTTTGAAAAGGAGGATTACCTCCGGCCTCTGCACTGATCGATGCATACGGCCATATTATTAAAAAGCACAAGAAGGTCTTAAGATCCAATGCTGCTCATAGTCCGAGCAAAGAGAAAAAAATGAGTCTGTAACGTGCCGCACTCGGCGAAAACGCTCCACATCCGACAATAAAGAATAGACTACGATGCCTACACACCTAGTCTATTATCAAGTCACCATCCAAATCGGCTGAAGATAGCCCGTGCTACCGTCTCCCAACGGTTGACCCAATATCCAAAGGCTCCCTGAAATCCGCATGAGTGAGTAACAACCACTTACGGATCCAAATTGTAGCTCTGTAGATGACATGCACAAAGTTAGTGAAGTTTGTCCCATTAAATATCATATCATTTCTCGTGTTCCATATAGCTCATAATAGTGCACATATCCTATCCGAATACGTTTACCTATATATTTGTCCACTCCATTAAGCCACGTCCCAAATAACGTGTTTATACTTGTTGGGGGATGAATGTTAAAAGCTATATGTATTGATCGCCATAACAATTTTGCAAGCGGACATCGGAGAAAGAGGTGTTTAATCTATTCATTTTGGTCACAAAAGCAACATCTAGATTTACCAATCCAATATCTTTTTAGCAAATTATCTTTGATCAAAATAACTCCCTTGTGCACGAACCACATAAAGATTTTGACGCGAAGCGGAACTTTAATCTTCCATATGTGTAAAGACCTTGACAATGGACTGGAATCAATTAAGTCCAAATACATGGATTTTACAGATAAAATTCCATTCGAGGTTAACTTCCAACAGATTGTATCTGCTTGGTATGAAAGTTGCACATCCATCAACCTACGGACCAGGTGAAGCCAGGCATTCCAGCGTTCCCCTACGAGGGATCTCCTAAACTGGATATTAAGTGGTACCAAGCTTAATATTGTGGCGACATAATCCTCCTTACGTTGCACAATATTATATAAGAAAGGGTATTATACAGTCAATGGCGTCTCCCCTAGCCAGGTATTTTCCCAGAATGTAGTAGTGGTATCATTACCAACGGAGAACTTTACCCGTTGGAAAAAAGATACGTTTGTCCTCATTAATCCCTTCCAAAAGGGTGAGTCCATTGGCCTTGCACTAACTTGGGCCAAGGTCTTAGAGTATTGGTATTTATTCCGCAAAATTTGTATCCACACGCCCTCGGTCTCGGTAGATAGCCTGTATAACCATTTTCTAAGCAGACATCTATTCTTAACCTCTAAATTTTCGATCCCTAGCCCACCCTGGTCTTTTGGTCTACACAGTATATCCCATCTAGCAAGTCTGTATTTCTTCTTGGCCTCATCACTTTGCCAAAAGAAACGGGATCTATAGAAGTCGAGTCTTTTGCGTACCCCTACCGGTACTTCGAAGAAAGATAAGAGGAACAACGGCAGGCTTGTCAAAAGCGAATTTATTAAAACCAGCCGACCTCCATAAGACATTAGATTGCCCTTCCAGCAGCTTAGCTTTTTTTTCAAATCTATCTTCAATACATTTCCATTCCTGGTTCGTTAGATGAATTGGGATCCCTAGATAACAAAATTGTGGAGATCCCATTTCACAACCGAACAAGTCTTGTTGGAGGAAGGGTCATTTGACCTTATCATACGCTTTTTCGAAGTCCACTTTGAAGATAACACCATCGAGTTTCTTCGTATCGATTTCGTGCAACGTTTCATGTAGGACTACAACCCCTTCTAGGATTCGTCTTCCTGGCATGAAGGCAGTTTGAATTGGTTGTACAGTCGAATGAGCTATCCGAGTCAGTCTATTCGTGTCAACCTTTGTAAAAATCTTAAAGCTAACATTGAGAAGACAGATCGGCATGAACTGCTCGATGCGAACAGCTTCCACCTTATTAGGCAACAACGTTATTGTTCCAAAATTAAGGTGAAACGGATCCAAGTGACCATCGAATAAATCATGAAACATAGGCATAAGAAACTACCCACATCACATACTTGATTTGATTACTCTTCTATGATTATTATGGTTTATCTGCCATTTTCTAGATTAAACTTCATGAAAATTTGCTCAAATTTTCAATAACTCGTAGGAGAAAAGGGCGTGACATACTGACATGTTTCGCAAAGGGTGATGCTAGGACGAATGGGGACGAGCGAATACTGCACCCGGTCACGATCTTCCTCGGTGATCCGTAGTGTACCACATGCAGATACAGAGACGGATTTATTCTACAGCCGTATCACATCTCACGGTTAAGCCATAAGTAATAGCCTAAAAGCTCACCGTGTTGATTCCGACCGCGGCGCACACTGCCCCCGCACGGCAGTCAACTCGACCCACAGAGAACTCTCCAGGACACGTCCCGGCTACGTACATGCTCCTGCTCAGTGTCCGCGATCTACCAGTCGCCAGCCACCAGTTTGCTTCGCCACATGCATGAAGAACGCGCCGCTAGTTCAGTCTGGGCGTCGATCAGGGCCTATAGGCGGCTTCGAGATCTCTGCATGCGGCGTCGGCGTCCTTGCTGTTACCGTGCAGCTCGTTCAGCTCGGCGATGGCGCTCTGCTTGGGCCTGCGCTCCGTGATGGCGATGGAGATGTCGTTGGGGAAGAGGTCGTGGAGCACGGTCGCGTGCAGCAGCGTGGTCAGCAAGAGCGCGGTCACCGTGAGCGTGGCCACCACGGACAGCACGATGCACATGGCCTGCGTGAACGCGTTCTTCACCTCCGACGAGTAGCGTATCGACGCGATGGCCGCGCTCGTCATCGGGAACGTGTACGCCCACCACGCCAGCGAGAACCTGAACCCCCTGAACATGTTGATCCGCACAGCCTGCGCGCACGCAACAATGCCGCAACCGCACTCAGTCAACAATCGAGAGCGGCCATGCCACCCATGGGGATCGATCGAGGTGCTCACCAGCGAGGCGTAGAGGAACATGGCGATGAAGTAGGCGATCCGGGAGCCGTAGCCGAACTCGCCGGTGATCCGCGCCCAGGCCAGGCAGGCGACGCTGGGCGCGGCCACGAAGAGGAAGAAGACCGGGTGGAGGTCCCTCGGCAGCGTCTCGCTCGTGGGCAGCCTCTGGTACAGCGTCACGAACAGCACGATGTAGTGCGCGAGCCCGACGGCGAAGAAGAAGATGGGGCCCTCCCTCAACCCCATGATGGCCCCCAGCAGCGCGCCCACGAAGTTGCCGACGATGGACAGGTGGTTCGACGGGTTCGCCACCCTCGACAGCCGCCTCTGCCCGCCGGAGATCCACTGCCCGTATATCTTGAGCTCCAGGCACACGATGGGCGCCATGAGCACGTACCACAGCCAGTGCGGGAGGGTCTCCGCCACCATCTCCGGCACGCCGATGGCCAGGAAGAGGCAGGCGATCCACGGCGCGAAGAAGAAGTTGACGCGGATCGGATGGTAGTACTCCCGCCGCACCGCCTCGAAGTAGAAGATGACCTTGCACGCGTACAGCGCCGACACGAAGCACATGAGCGCCACCGAGACGCACCAGAGCACGAGGTTTGTCCGGAGCGTGATGTGCAGGAACCGCGTGGACGCCGAGATGGCGATGTTCTTCCACAGGATGGCCTGGCTGCTCATGCCGAGGCACATGCCGAAGGCGGACACCGGGAACCGGAGGAGGAACGGCCACGTCTTGTCCGACGGCAGGACCAGCTCCTCCGACGACTGACGACGGCGGCGGCGGCGACGCGGCACAGCAAACACGACAGCACGTGAGGTCCCCTGCTTCATCATCAATGCGTTTAGACACGTAACGAGTTGCTCGTGGTGTACCCGGAGCTTGTCGAGTTCGGGGCCTTCCAGCGCGGCGAAGAAGCGGTGGACTCTGGGCATGGAGGCGTAGGGGCGGCCGCTCGTCGCCGCGCCGTCGTCTTCCTCCTCGGGCTCCGCCTCGTGCTGCTGCGGCTGCCTGACGACGCGGAGGTGGGTGGTGAGCTGCTTCTCCAGCTTGCCGGACCACGTCTTGAACGAGTCGTAGCTCGTGTCCCGCCGCGCCTTGCTCCTCCCCATGCGCGCCCCGCTCATCGAGTCGTCGCGCAGCACCTGGGACTGTGAGTCCTGGGCGTCGGGCAACTCGGAGGCCGCCGCAGGGATCGGCTGCGAGCGGAACACCACCTCCTCGAGATGCTCGAACACTACGGACACCATCGGCGTCGGCCGCGGCGGGAGCGACAGCATGCGCGACGCGTCAGCGACGGCGTGCCGCGGCGGGAACTCCGCCTCCGTGCGGGCGACGTGGAACCTAGACGGAGAGGCCGGCAGGCTGACGGAGACCGGGTGCGCCGCGACGCGCAGCGCGGACGCGTCGAACGGCGAGTCCTGGCCCGGAGACGCCACCATCGGGTCGCCGTGCCGCTCCTACACTGGCACGACACTGGTCAACCTCGTGGTCCGATCAAGCCCGCATTGCATGATCATGTCACAAGCCGGTGGCGCTACGAGACTTACCCTGAAGCTCTGCTCCTCGGCGGATCGGCTGGCCGGGACGCGAGCACCGGCGGCCCACTGTTGCACAGATTCGTCCGTCTCCATCAACCTCGTGGGATCTGCGAGGCAAGTGAAGCATATATCAATCAGAAAAACGATGGAAACACAGTAACCGAACCACCGATTCGCTCGTAATTATTAACCTTACGAGAGCAAACTTTGCAACCTGACGTTATCTATCGTCAGTAGCTCGGTTATTCTTCAGTTGGGTGCTAGTGGAACTGACGCCAAAACCAGCTGCCTGCCTGCCCGTCTCGCTGAACCACATAGGGTATATATAACAAGTTTCTTCCAGCTCGTAAACAAAATGATCACGACGTGTTGGTGCTGGACTGGCTGATAAGGCAAGTGTACATGCGCAACTACTCGACGCCGATGTATCGATGGCCGTATGTACATATTTCGCGGTGTGTGTATGTGCAAGATGTCAGAGGAAATGGATCTCCACACTTGTGGCGCTCAGCATTTCGCCGACGAGTATGGCAATGCTGGGCAGAGGATTCCAGAGACGAATGACAGAATCTTCCCTGGTCTGCTGGTAACCCTGGCGTGGGTGACAGACTGACAGTACGTGTTGCAAAGCAGGGTAATGGAAACAGCATTCAGACACACCTACTGTAGGAAATGATATGATCTTCAGGCAAAGATTGCCGGTGAGCACAAACTTGTGGCCATTCAGTAGGATGTAGGCAATCATTTTTTTTGTTATTTTTAAGAAATGGTGCCAATTCGTGCAGGGCAGCGACTAAGTCTGAATTTTCTAGTAACAGTTTCACCTCAGACCTCAGCAATAGAAATTAGATTCAAGTCAGCAAAGCGCTGTCCAGAATCATCGGTGGAACGATAGGGTGTGATTGATTTGCTGGTCATGGTCATATTTAAGGCTAGCATGGATTGCTGGGGATTATGCCAAAAACCCTTTGGATAGATAGGGGCCTTTGATCATTTTCTCTGTCAGGGTACTGAGTCTAATCACTGTCTACCCAAAGAAGCACAAAATCGGATTTCGGACGGATCATTACAATTTTCTTTATGTAGGGTAAGTGATTGTGACTATTGCTTTTGTGCCCCAGGAACAAGAAGAGAAAACTATTCTGCTGCTCGGCTAAGAGCCAACTAACGACATCAATAATTATGTAGCTACGCAGTAATTTTACAGGTTTTCTTCCAGGTAACTTAATCACATTAAAATATGGCTAGAACTCAACACTGTGATGGAAGCCTTTCTTCTCACGGTCACCATCACCAAAAATGACAAGACCTGCAAGTCTTCCCGTTAACCTTTCCCCCATACTTCTTGCAAGTAAACGCATCTCTTTCTGACGATCATCGGCCCCGTGTCTACAAGCGCGCAAGGCCACGAACGAACTTTCAGAGCCGAAAACGAACTGCGCGCAGAATCCGCACAGGTCCTCCCCATCGCCGGCCCCTCGCAGCAAGCAACTGGAGGAAAATGGCAGCAGGGCTTCTGACTGAAACCGCGCCACATGAGCCGTCCCTTTCAGTTGAGGAGCGAATCGCATGGCTCTGCAACAAACGATGGCACCCAACGGCCGGGCACGGGGCGCGTGCGCGCCTCCGATCCGGAACTGAGGAGACATTCTTGCCCTCGGCCATGGCGTCTAGCGGAAAACTGCCCGGAATCAGAAGAGGAAAGGGTGCAGGGCACGCGAGCCTGTAAAATCATCGAGGTTTTTTGTGGTCGTCTTGTCATCTTGCGGGTTTCACTTTCAGAGGAAGGGTGTGTGCTGACACTGTGTTGTTTGCCGATCGGAAGGAAAAATGGAAACGGTAAGAAGGCAAAGGTTCTGATTTTGTATGTAGGTTACCTGTGGAGTGTACGCGCGATCTGGACGGCCGGCAATGCGGTTGCGGTGGTCCGGCAGTGACGTGGGTGACTCTCGGGGAAGGCTGGCTGGATGATGGTGGTGGGTTGTCTGGGGCGAGGTCGTGGATGAGAGGTGGTATTCGCCGGCGGCAATTGGGGCGGTGGCGCGGCCAGCCGGGCTTTGGTTGGGGCGATGGCGTGAGTGCCCTCTGTGGCTGGAAGTGGGGTCGAGCTCTAGTGTTGCAGGCCACCTTTGGGTCGGTCCATGTGATCTGTCTCCGCAGTTGTGGGTCTGGGCCGGCAGTGGGGTCGGGCTGGGCTCGGCAGTTTATTCTCAACACTTCCGAAATATACATTGTTGTTTCTGTACCGATAAAAAAACATTGTTGTTTCTGTGTGTCAAAAAAAAAACATTGTTGTTTCTTTTTTCTTGAGGGTCATTGTTGCTTATGCAGAGACATAAAGCACTCACAAATATAAGATGTTCTAGCCTTTTGTGAATCAAATGTATATAAACATGTTTTACTATATTTGTTCACTCATTTCAGTTCATAAATGTAGTCCATATTGAGATATCCAAAACAACTTATATTTACGAATGGAGGAATACAATTTTAATTCAAATTTAATATTTTTTTGGGAAATTCCTGTATTACTCGAGATTAAGAATTAGAATCGTGGCTAAAGATGTCTAAGACATCCTCTTGCCCCAAACCTAGCCATACAGCAGTTCGACGTTGGGCTCTACCAAAGGTCGCCATAAAATGGCGATAATTATTCTGTCATCGTCTAATTTGAGTAATACATGAATTACGCTTCTTCATGCTTTCTTTTATATCATGAATAAGAAAATCATATCTCAATATCGCGACCAAACTTATTACTCCATCCATTTCACAATGTAGTGCGCCCGCGCTTCCCGAGATTCAAGTTTGACCGTAAATTTAAACAACGAGACCGACTGCGGTAGGAGCAAAAATTATATCACTGAATTCATATCGAAAATGTGAATTCAATTTTTTTTCTCTCACTGCAATCGGTCTCGGTAGTTAAATTTGCACTCAAACTTGAATTTCGAAAGCGCGGGCGCACTACATTGTGGAATGGATGGAGTAATAAGTTCAGTCGCGATATTGAGATATGATTTTCTTATTCATGATATAAAAGAAAGCATGAAGAAGTGTAATTCTTGTATTACTCATATTAGACGATGACAGAATAATTATAGCCATTTTATGGCGACCTTTGGTAGAGCCCAACGCCGAACATCGATGAGGCGCCAAATTTACGATGACAGAATAATTATAGTCATTTTATGGTGGACCTTTAAAACCGTCCACTTTACGATGTCTCCCATGGAAATTGGGTGATTTTATACTTTGTTAGTACTTTGTGTTGCATATTGTACAAACATCGATGGGGCACCAAATTTAAATGGAAATAAACCACTGGAAACACACTAAATATTTTTTATAATACCTTTTAAATATTTAAAAACGAAGTGAGAAGCAAAATAAATTTGAAATGGAGAAAACAGAGTAATCCATGAACAAAACTTCCTAGAAAATAAAAGCCAGTTTGATTTTTTAGATAAATAGTCCTAGAGTATCAAGACATATTTGACCTGGTGTCCATTAGTTTCTACAAATTTCCCCTTTTGTAGAACTTTCTAATAAAAAGAGGAGCATTTGAAACGTTGAAAATAACTTTATTAAGTGTGTCTTTATATGTAAGAAATGCTTCTTTATTTTTATATTTTTGGTTCTACATTTTTGTCGCATTTTACCGATTGCTTGTTTTCATTGTTCGTAATTAAGATTTATTTACCATCAATTTCCAAATTATTTTCATTTTTCGTTCATCTTTTCCCAAGATGATTTTTCTAGTTTGCTTATTTCTTTGGATACTATTCCTTCTATCAATGCAATGATACGCAAGCTTTCCGTATTCGCGGAAAAAAAGTTACCAAGATAGCAGCCTAGTATGTTTTTTTCCAATTTACTGGAAGCTTAAATATTTTTTAATCTGGTATGATTTTTCTCAATTTATTCCAATCTAGATAGACGTATCAACATATATATATATACCGCAGTAGATGGAGCGCAGAAGAGGGCAAAGGCAAACGGATTTGGGACTCACCGGCAGACACGGAGCGACAACAGACGAGAGAACACTGCCCTGGCGTGTCTGCTGAAGCACCTGCTAAACTAGAAATGGTGGTTGTGTACAAGCAAGCAGACCATTGTGTTGCACACCCCTCTCTCGCTCCTGCTGCCAGCGTGTGTGTGTCCCCTGCCCCTCGTCTCTTGGGATTTATATATGAGAGCTCCAACTGCCGATCCAATTGCCATGTTAATCGAGAAAGGATTTTAGCGAAGTTAGGTTCAGATAGACTAGAGAATCTTAATGTACCAATGTTTTTTTACAGATGTATTGTACAGATGTTTTGTGACTCCCTTCGTCGTGGCTCGAGTCCGACCAGGCGAGCTCATACTCCCTTCGTTCCTAAATATAAGTCTTTTTAGACATTACAAATGGATTACAACATACGGATGTATGTAGACATATTGTAGAGTGTAGATTCACTCATTTTATTTCGTATGTAGTCACTTATTGAAATCTCAAGAAAATTTTTTATTTGAGAATGGAGGAAGTACATATGATGATGTTCTCTTTTCCTCCTCGTACCTATCACTTGTTTTTTTTTTAGAAAAGGAGGCTCACCTCCGGCCTCTGCATCAATCGATGCATGCAGCCATATTATTAAAATCAAAACAAGGTCTTAAGTTCCACGAAATCTCAAAATTTGAGCAAGAAAGATAAACAAATATGTAAAACGCCATACCCGGCAAGAAAGCGCCACATCCGGCAATAAAAAACAGGCTACGATGCCTACGCACCTAGCCTATTATTAGCTTGCCATCCAAATCGGCTGAAGATAGCCCGTGCAACCGTCTCCCATCGGCTGCACCCAGTAACCATAGGCTCCCTGTAGTCCGCATGAGTGAGTAACGACCACATACGGATCCAGGCTGTAGCTCTGTAGATAACCTGCAAAAAGTTAGTGAATTTTGTCCCATTAAAAATCATACCATTTCGAGTGTTCCATATAGCCCATAATAATGCACATATCCCAATCCGGATATGTTTAGCTATGTGCATGTTTACTCCATTAAGCCACGTCCCAAATAACATGCTTATACTCCTTGGAGGATTAACGTTAAAAGCTATATGGATGGATCACCATAATAATTTTGCAAGTGAACATTCGAGAAAAAGGTGTTTGATTGTCTCATTTTGATCACAAAAACAACATCTAGATTGACCTACTCAATTTCTTTTCAAATCTATCTTCTACACATATGATGGCGTTTGTTTTTTCGTAAATTGCTCGCAAACCAAGGGGGCTTTGTGGGAGTATGAACCTCTGCCACGGACTGAGATCCAGTGACTGGTGACTAGCAAGTCACGGCGTAACTGGCGGCCCCCCAGCCGTTGGATCAGGGGGGGGGGGGGGCGGTTCAGATTTAAAACTGTAGCGAAAACACTGTTGGGGGTACTGTAGCGAGGAACAATGTTGATGGGGTACTGTAGCAAAAACACTGTTGATGCGGGGTACTGTTCACGCAGATCTGGCCGTCGACTCTGGATCAAACGGTGTGGAGAGGGGGGCAAGGCACCGTACTGTTCATTGGTGACTGGTGACTAGCAAGTCACTTGATCTCAATCCCTCTGCCACGTAGGACTCCGGCACTCGTGGCAGATCCAAAACCAAGCCAGAGTCTGCACATTTGGAGTAGTCTGTATTGTCTTCGCGCCAAAACCAGCACTTCCCCACCCTCTCTGCTACGATCACCACCGCCCTCCACCCCAATTCTCGCGCTTTTCGCCTTCCTCCGCCGCATGGACCCATACGAAGAGCTGCCGGAGCTGGCAAAGGTGGAGGATCCAGAGAAGCTTGTCGCCCGCAAGATCAACTCGGCGACATACCAAGCCCGCCGCCTCAAAAGGAATGCGAATGATCAAGAGGAGGCGGTGGCCGGCGCAAGAAGGGTGCTAGGCTAGGGCGGGAACAGGGTCCGGGGGGCGAGGAAGGTGTGAGGCGTCATCTATTCACACGTCTTCCTATCCAGAGTAGTTTCAGGTGCCCTACTACTATGCCGCCAAGCAGCTTGGTCGTCAGTAGTAGTCCATGGCCATCGTCGTCGAGTACGTGCTGCATTGTGTCGGCATCAACGCGGCGCGGATTCATTTCGCGGACTAGCCATCACTGCAGCTTGATCGGTTGCGGACGTCGGGCATAGATGAGCCGGGTGCCCACTCTCAGTTCGCTGCTATGTCTCAGCCCGGGGAGAAGGTGTATGATGACACAAGAAGGGCGGCAGGTTAAGCTCACGATCGAGAAGAAGATCAACCTCGAAGAGAAGAAAACCAAGCTCGAAGAAAGGATGGTTGAGCTCGCGGCTGCTTCTGAGGATACCAAAAAGTTGACCATTATGACCGATGAGTTGGATCCCAATTCGACAATGATTGTGCACGACGTCTATGTTAGGATGTTAAAGCGCTTGGTGGCCGAGTTGGAAGCTGCTAATGAGGAGGAGTCAGCGGCAAAGTGAGCAAAAATGCTAAACAAGCGGTCTGGGGGAGCAAAAATACATATATATTTTTTCATGGACTGCAAGACTAGAACTTATTTGATCAGACGCATATAGAAACTATGATTATCCGCCTTTTCTAGATTGTGATTGAGCTCTATAAACACCGCACTTTAATTTGCTCATATTGTTATGCATTTGAAATCAAGACCGGACTTGCGCGGACATTCAGGTGATGTGTTGGATGGCCGACTCTGCTACTTGTGTCTGCCGACGAGTCCGGAGCGATCCACGAATAGATTGAAGATGCCGTAAGTTTCTGGCAAACCCATAAAAACTATCTGGAAGGTCACGTTGTGGGTCAAAAGGGTTAAATTGATCAAAACCTTGGAATTCGATCACTTTTCCCAAGGATGTGAATCCAAAGAGCAAAAGTGCAAAAGCATGCTGCTTTTGTTTCTTTTTGTTGTTTTTTGCGCTAAAACCAATAGACGAATGCCGTATAAACTAAAGGCCAAACAAAAGAGCAATCACTCAACGCCTAATCAATTTGGGTATATGGTTTAGCCACTTTCCACCCACACGCTTCAGCTAGTAGTCACTTGTGTGCGACAGTGTGAGAGACACAGTGGTCAAGTAAGAAACATACTAGTCTGTATCAAATATAAGATGTTTTTGCAGTTCAATTTAAACTACAAAAACGACTTATATTTTGATGTAGAGGGAGTGTCAAATCTGGGTTAGATGTGAGTTCCATTTGTACGTGAGCTAAACTGGAAACGGATTTCAACCAAACAAATCTGTGCTACCTGATTTAGATTTCAGTTTATATCTCAGATAGCAAATGCAGACCTAATCTTCATTGACTTTCTTAGATAAGTCGCTTCATTGACCTGTTTCTAAACCGTCCTGACTAAATGTAGAATGGAAACCGTTTAGAGAAGTCAATATGATGCATGATAACCCCGGAAGAAACAAACATAATTCTGTACAACATATGACGATCTATTTCCTTATCACACCCAAGAAACCAGTGCACTCAATAATTTCCCAATGAGCAGAGCAGCACTAGTTTTCACAAAAGGACGAGATATCTTTCCCAAATTTCCAGTGTCATCAATTTGTCTCTATGAGCTTTATGATTTATTGTCCTTTTGAGGGAAAAGGAATCCAAAGTGTTGGGTTAAGCAATCACCTCAAAGAGATAGAGAATGGGAGGAGCAAGCAAGCATAACAAGAAAGGCATTGCGCACTATGCCGTGCCATTTTATTCTCTATGGATATCTAGTACTGAATGATTGATAGTATTCTCCATGGATATCTTGTACTGAATGACAATGCCATCCAATTCACTAACCGCTTGCCTTATTTTGGTGTCCAAAGTTTTTCGCTCGTCATCATTTCCTGGTGCGCTGCGGGTCTTCTCAAAATGCTGCTGCCGAGAGGAAGATTGAACAAACTTTGTTGAGTGTGTCGTCCTGTTGCCGTGCACATTTAAGATCCCCCATGGCTGCTGTTGTGTTGCGGTGAGCAGGCCCAGTCCTAAGATTTTCGGGCCCTGGGCGAAACTAGAACATGGGGCTCTGGTATTTCTAGACGCGCAGTCAACCAGGGAAACGTCAAAAAATTTGCGTCATTGCGAGTGGTCTCATCTGAGGCCAACTCCAAGTGTGGATCTCAAACGAACATGTGTTTTGTTAATATATGCTTGCTTTCTTCCTGTTCGCATATCCATATCGAAAACTCTTCTTTCGTAGCTTTCACCTCAGCTTATGGTGGTGACTTTACCTTTTTAGGATTTTGTCTGTTTGGGTCGGCAAAACGGGCACGCGCGTCTGCTCTTGTTCGTCCGGTCGTACGTGCGCCCAACCGGCCCGTCGCATCCCAATTTGTCCGTTTTCTGGACTTCCAATTTGGACCCAAATAGACATTAGAAAAATAATTTAAAAACATAAATATAAACATAAACGCATATAAAAGGCCAGTCCGGAGGTGAGATGTGGAACACAGGAGGTGGAGGTGGAGGGAATGAGCGCCTGCGGCGGCCGGAGGATGACTTGGCCTCATGGTCGTGCTTCCCCTTGTGGTCGGGCATCCAATGGCAGCCCATGGACGACGGCGAGGAGGGGGGAGAGCGGCGGCGAGGAGCTAGGGTTTGCGGTGTGTCGGGCTTCGAGGAGACACACGTCGCCAGGAGTCGAAGTGTGGACTGACCGGTCCACGGCTTCCACATTAAAAAGGGCACCACCCCCATGGCTGGGTGGCTGACAGGCGGTGTCGCCCGCGCGTGCGTCGTAAATGTGGGCGGTGAAAGGTAGGTGGGCGACTGCCACGCGGGCCCAGGGTGGACGCGGAGCGGGCGCGTGGGCATCCGTTTGCCGTATGTCTGGACACAAACCGGACGCAGTTTTGCACTGGGAATGGGATGAGTCAGATGCCAAACAGATAAAATATGGGGATGACGAAGCGTGTTGGGCCGTCGCGCCTGTCCATTCGGGCCAAAGCAGACACATCCAGACTAGATGTGGTCGTGCGTTGGAGTTGGCCTCAACGACTCAGCTTGTTGACATGGACGAAGGGGCCATGAGACACCAGAAATTAAGCCTGGGTTAGAAACAACTAAACTGATGAGGACATCACTACTACAGTTACACCAACAACCCAGTTTATACACATACTGAACCAATTATTAGAGCTCGCACAAGTCAATTAAATTACCAGATACTTTTCTTTCTTGTTAACCATTCTAATGTTCATGAAAATATGATGGTGTCTAAATTAGATACATTTGTTGTGTTTACAAATGAAGGGCCCATCATGTACAAGAAGGATAAACATTGAAGCATGATCAAGCATGGAGATTATGTCACGCACGAGGAGAACAAGAACGGAGTTTCGTGTGGAGTTTTCGACACATTGAAACCACCATGATGACATAACAGGACAGGGACAAAATATACAAGATGATCTTTCATAAATTCCATCCATAGTTTAATATAGGTGGTCTCCATGATGAGTGATGTTTTTACACTCATTATTTCATTAACAGAGATATTCACTTCGATATTGTCACTAATGACTAATGAATGCAAATGATTTCGCAAATCATCTCTTTGATATATATTTTTACGGGAAATGAACTAAAAGGGAAAGAGATCACGTGGAAGAAAGGAAAGGAAGGAAAATGGAGAAGAAATAATTCACCAGGAGGTGTCAGAAGGCCACCAGAACCAAAGACGGTGTTCCATGCGACCGCGCGCGCTCGCATGAGCAGTCGTTTGGCATGGAAACTGAGGCAGGTTGTTCACCTGAACAACTTTTATAAAGGGCACCCCGTCGAAATGTCAACAAAAAATGAGAGAAAGAGGAGCGTCGAGCACAACCAGAACCTATTCGTCACCATCTCATCCACAAACCCTAGCCGCAGCCATTTTCACCTCCATAGCCATCTCTACCAACATAGTGCTCTCTCATCTAGTTCATACTTGTAACTGTGCATCGCACTAGGCATCCATTGTAAGACATATTGCAATCAATCAATCCCAAGATGTGTTCTTCAATGTTTTCTTCTCGTGATCTGATCTCCATGTGTGAGTAGTTCGGTAAGGTATGGGTGAGACATGAGCCTTGCAACCCCAGGTATTTGGAGAAGGGACCAATGGAAGTCTTTGACACAACGTCTCGTATGTGTAAAATAAAATTGTTTCGTGAAGCATCTCTTGGCTTATCCGCAATCTTCATCCCTGGAGGTACCCAGGATCATGGAGATTGAGCATCGGTGAGGCTAGGAGCAAGGGAACCATGACGTGTTATACCGAGCACTGGTGATGGTAAGGTTTAGTAAAGTAACATGGATCATATCCTTGGGGATTCATGAGGTGTAGTCATTAAATTCCCAATGATTTTGTCTAATATTATTATCTTAATTATCAGGGCAACCTCGCGAGACGCATATGGCCTTTAGTAGAACAACTGATTCTTGATGCAGGACTCGTGCCGGTTGATGACCCACAAGTATAGGGGATCAATCGTAGTCCTTTCGATAAGTAAGAGTGTCGAACCCAACGAGGAGCAGAAGAAAATGACAAGTGGTTTCCAGGAAGGTAATTTCTACAAGCACTGAAATTGTTAGTAGGAATTTGTTTGATAGCAAGATTATTTGTAACAAGTGCCAAGTAGCAATAGTAACAATAGGTGCAGCAAGATAGAAAAGCCCTTTTGTGGCAAAGGACATGCCAGAAATGTTTCTTATAATGAGCAAAACGTTCTTGAGGACACAAGGGACTTTTTTCTAGTCACTTTCATCATGTTGGTTTGATTCACGTTTGCTACTTTGATAATTTGATATGTGGGTGGACCGATGCTTGGGTCATGTTATTTCTTGAATAAACCACCCACTTATGATTAACCCCTCTTGCAAGCATCCCCAACTACGAAAGAAGAATTAAGATAAAATCTAACCATAGCATTAAACATGTGGATCCAAATCAGCCCCTTACAGAATATCGCATAAACTAGGGTTTAAGCTGCTGTCACTCTAGCAACCCATCATCTAATAACTACTCCACAATGAATTCCCTTAGGTCCAAAGATAGTGAAATGTCTATAGTCGATGTTCACACAACACCACTAAGGGAATCACAACATACATATAATCAAAATATTGAACGAATATCAAATTCACATGATTAATCATGACAAGATTTCTCTCATGTCATCAAGAACAAAACTAACTACTCACAAAGCATATTCATGTTCAAGATCAGAGGGGTATTGAATATCATAATGGATCTGAATACATAATCTTCCACCAAATAAACTAACTAGCATCAATTACAAGATGTTATCAACACTACTAGCAACCCACAAGTACCAATCAGAGGTTTTGATACGAAGATTGAATACAAGAGTGAACTAGGGTTTGAGATGAGATGGTTCTAGTGAAGATGTTGAATAAGATTGACCCTCCCGCAATGAGAGGGTCGTTGGTGATGACGATGGCTTCGATTTCCCCCTCTCGGAGGGAAGTATCCCCAGCGGAATCGCTCTGCCAGAGAGCAAAACTGCTCCTGCCCATGTTCCTCCTCGAGACGGCGACACTCCGTCCCGAAAGTCCTCTCCTTATTTTTTTCTTTTTCAAATGAAAATATATACGAGAAGATGGTTGCATGAAGTGGACCAGGGGGACACTACCCACCAAGGCGCGCCTGGGGGTGGGCGTGCCCTGGTGCCCAGTGGGCACTTGGGTGGTCTCCTCCAGTATCTTATTTCTCCAATATTTATTACATATTCCAAAATAAATCTCCGTAAAATTTCAGCTCATTTGGAGATGTATAGAATAGGTATCTCTGACGTAGCTTTTTTCAGGTCCAGAATTCCACTTGCCAGTATTCTCCCTATTTTTATAAACCTTGCAAATTATGAGAGAAAAGGCATTCGAATTACTCCTTAAAGTGTTATACTGAGTAAAAACACTATAAATAACAGTAATAACCATGATGCAAAATGGACGTATCAACTCCCCCTAGATTAGGCCTCGCTTGTCCTCAAGCTAAAGCCGATATCGAAAATCATGTCCACATGTTTAGCGAGAGAGTTGTCGATAATAACAAAATATAAACATAGTAGAATCATGATCATTATTATAACAACAATAATTATTATCATATGACTTCTTATGAGCAAGTAGAATTCACCACAATATCAAAGTATAAGGCATAAACTTTCTTGAAAGCCAACAAACTATGATCTCAGTCAACAATGCAATTGCAATTAATCATATTTCCAGCAAGGGTCTCATGTCGGAGATTTTTAGCAAGTCCACATACTCAACCATCATTTAGTCTTCCATGATTGCTAATACTCACAACATATATATGGAGCAAAAAGTTTCAGCCAGACACGTAGAAAGATAGGGGCTTATAGTTTCACCTCCCAACTTATTCACCTCATGGGTGATGTCAACAATAATAACTCATGATCACTCACATTCAATTGGATATATGTACCTAGATCTTTCCCCACCACATGATGCTTGCAAAAAATAAAAAGAAAAATGAATAGAGGAGAACACTATTGACGCTTACATAAAAAGTAAATACATAAAAGTAAAAGATAGGCCCTTCGCAGAGGGAAGCAGAGGTTGTCATGCACTTTTATTTTTGGATGCACAATCCCTTAATGCAAAAGAACGTCATGTTATATTGCCCCTTATGATAGCAACATTTATTATGCAGACCGTCACTTTTATTAATTTGCCATCATAAGTTTGTATCACGCTTATTTTCCCTTACAATAAAGTTCAAACATATTTAGAAGCAATTTTTATTACTTTATGAACCGATGACAACTTACTTGAAGGATCGTACTCAATCCATAGGTAGGTATAGTGGACTCTCATAACATGAAATTGAGTTTAAGGGATTTGGATGCACAAGTAGTATCTCTACTTGGTGCGGATTTTTGCCTAGCAAAGATATTGAGCAAACACCACGTGTTGGAGGATCCATGACAATATAACTTCTGTGTGTATATGAACAAACATAAATCATTACGTTGTCTTCCTTGTCCATCTTGAACAATTTGGCATAAAATATTTAATGGGGGACTCACAACCGTAAAAGATGTCCAAGATAATATATTTGCATGTGAATCTTCTCTTCCCTTATTAATTATTTCATGAATTGCACCATTGACCAATGCTATGTTTCTCAATCTTCAATAAATTTTACCACTTATACTCTTTCTTATGTAATGTCATTACTTTCCATAAGATTAGCATAAGATCCTTTTTTATTATTTCCTTTATTTTGATTGAAACATAAAAGTAAAGAATCAAAAAGTCAAAGTAATCTTTATTATATAACTCTCAACTCGATTACATAGATGGATAGATCACGAACTAGCAATAAAAAATTAGATCATGCTAAACTTTTATTCAACTTCATGGTAAAAAAACTTTTATTCAACTAAACCACGAAATAACTAAGGATCAAACTAAAACTGATGAAGGTAATAAAAGTGATGTGATACGATACCGGGACACCTCCCCCAAGATTGGCGAAAGCCAAGGGGAGTGCCCATACGCATGTAATCAAGTCTCCTTATTTTGTGATGATGGTGGTGAGGAAGGAGTATTCTTCTTCTCCAGCTTATGCCTGAGGATAAAGTTTTCCTCCCTCAAATCATCGTTCTCTTGCTCCAGCTTCAATACCCTTTTGCATAACCCCACTTGCTTTCCTGCAGAAAACAGGATCGAATAAATTGGACCTTACATTTGTTTACTCCATTTGGGAGACTTGACTTCTTGAACTCCACGTGCATATCCCCAGGTTGAGGTAGAGGGGCATCATCTTCATCCGAGCTTGCGTCCTTCGTTTCCTCCCACTCGGTGTATTCCTCTTCCTCCGTAGTCCATCCATAGGGAGAAATATCCCCATAGGTCCTTGGGTTTGCAACGTGGTGCGAGATATAGCTCTCTCCATCTGAATCTTGAGATGACATACTTTCAGATGTGCCAGAAAAATAACACGTAACAAGAACAGAGGATATTTCCACGATGCGGTGGTCAAATCGCCCGGAGGTATATATAAAGAATTCTTATCTTGGGAAAGAAGTCTATGAAAGGAAAGCGGAGTCGAGAAGGTCCCCGAGGGGCCCACTACCCACTCGGCACCTGGGTTGCCATCCCAGATGTTTCTTGTTTTTGTAATTTTTCTAATATTCCAAAATTGACAGAATATATTTTTGTGGAATTTTAGGATTTGGTTTACTTACCATATCACATACCTCTTTCTTTTTAGGGTTCTGGAGTGTTCTGGAAGATCTCTTTTATGTATTCTTCCGGTGTCATGGTTTGAATAATATTAGTTTCAACATTAATAGGTGTTCCTGAAATATAGTGATTAATTCTTTGTTCATTGACCACCTTCGGATTAGTGCCTTCGGCATTATTGATCTTAATAGCTACAGACCGATAAACTTCTTCTACGATATATGGTCCTTCTCATTTGGAGAGAAGTTTTCCTGCAAAAAATCTAAAACGAGAATTGTACAATAGAACATACTCACCCACTTTGAATTCCCGCTTTTGGATTCTTTTATCATGCCATATTTTAACTTTTTCTTTGAACAATTTATCATTTTCATAGACTTGGGTTCTCCATTCATCTAGTGAGATAATATCAAATAACCTCTTCTCACCGGCAAGTTTGAAAGCATAGTTGAGTTCTTTAATTGCCCAATATGCCTTATGTTCTAACTCAAGAGGTAAATGACATGCTTTTCCATGAACCATTTTATATGGAGACATACCCATATGATTTTTATAAGCTGTTCTGTAGGCCCCAAGTGCATCATCTACTTTCTTAGACCAATTCGTTTGAGACCTATTGACAGTCTTTTGCAAAATTAACTTCGTTTCCTATTGCTTAGTTCAAGTTGACCACTAGATTGAGGGTTATAAGGGGATGCAATTCTATGATTGATATCATACATGCAAGCAATTTACGAAAAGCACCATGAATAAAATGTGAACCACCATCAGTCATTAAATATCTAGGGACACCAAACCTCGGGAAAATAATTTCTTTAAGCATTTTGATGGAAGTGTTATGATCAGCATGACTAATTGGAATAGCTTATACCCACTTAGTGACATAATCAACAACAACCAAGATATGTGTGTATGCATCAAAGGAAGGAAAAGGTCCCATATAATCAAAGCCCCAAACATCAAATGGTTCGATAACAAGTGAATAATCCATAGGCATTTCTTGGCGTATACCAATATTACCAATTATTTGGCATTCATCACGAGATAGGAAAAACTTACGAGGATCTTTGAAAAGAGTAGGCCAATAAAATCCATACTGTAATACCTTGTGTGCAGTCCTATCTCCCGCATGGTGTCCTCCATTGGCCTCGGAGTGACATTTCCATAGGATTTGTTCATGTTCATGCTCAGGTATATAACGTCTAATAATACCATCTACTACTTCTTTATAAAGATGTGGGTCATCCCAACAGTAATGTCTTAAATCAAAGAACAATTTCTTCTACTCTTGATATGTGAAACTAGGTGTTATGAATTTAGCAACAATGTAATGAACATAGTCAGCATACCAAGGAGTGTTATGAGAAGTAGGTGTTTTTCTACCTCAGGTTCACTAGAAGTATGCAAAGTCCTATCATTTTTCTTTTTCCTTTTCTTTCTAGATGGACTAGGTGCATCAACATTAATTCTTTGAGAGTCTTGTTCAATTATTTTAGGGTGATCTCCAGGATAGAGCGGTTCCTGAGTCATTTTACCTCCTCTAGTCCTTACTCTAGCTGCATGATCATTCATATTATTAATCATTTCATTGAGCAACTCACTTTGAGATTTAGCAACTTTTTCTAATTGGGTTTGAACCATAGAAGCATGTCTTCCTACTCCTCTTACATCATTGGTGATTCTAAATAACTAGTCACTCAAGGGAGCAATCATATCAGAGTTTTGCTTTAACTCTTTCATAACGTAGGCATTGAAATGATCTTGCTTTCTAATGTAATTATCGAATTCATACAAGCATTAACTAGGAGGTTTATCATAAGGGACATCACCTTCATCAAACTTCAAAATAGAATTTACCTCTACCACCTGTGGTGGTGTGTCGTGACCATGTATTTCGTCAATAGGTGGAAAATTCTTAACATCTTCAACTTTAATACATTTTTCTTTCATGCATTTCTTTGCATCTTGCATATCTTCAGGACTGAGAAATAAAATACTCCTATTCTTCGGAGTGGGTTAGGTGGTGGTTCAGGAAGTGTCCATTCATCATAATTCTTTAATATGTTGCTCAATAATTCCTCGGCTTGTTCAAAAGTTCGTTCCCCGAAAATACAACCATCACAAATATCAAGGAAATCCCTAGAAGCATCGGTTAGTCCATTATAGAAGATATCAAGTATTTCATTTTTCTTAAGAGGATGATCTGGTAAAGCATTAAGTAATTGGAGAAGCCTTCCCCAAGCTTGTGGGAGACTCTTGATACGTCCATTTTGCATCATGCTTATATGTTGATAATTATTGCATTATGGGATGTTATTACACATTATGTCACAATACTTATGCCTTTTCTCTCTTATTTTATAAGGTTTACATGAAGAAGGAGAATGCCGACAGCTGGAATTTTGGGCTGGAAAAGGAGCAAACTCTGGAAACCTATTCTGCACAACTCCAAAAGCCCCGAAACTGCACAAAACTCTGTTTCAAAAAATATAAAAAATATCTGGCGAAAGAAGTTCACGAGGGGGGGCACCGGCTGTCCATGAGGGTGGGGGGCACGCCCCCCCTAGGGCGCGCCCCCTGTCTCGTGGGCCCCCTGAAGGCCCCCCGATGCCCATCTTCTCCTATATGCGGTGTTCTGACCTAGAAAAAATCATAAGGAGGCTTTCGGGACTAGACGCCGCCGTCTCGAGGCGGAACCAAGGCAGAAACCAATCTAGGGCTCCGACAGAGCTGTTCTACTCGGGAAACTTCTCTCCAGGAGGGGGAAATCGTCACCGCCGTCATCACCAACAACTCTCCCATCTTGGGGAGGGCTATCTTCATCAACATCTTCACCAACACCATCTCCTCTCAAACCCTAGTTCATCTCTTGTATCCAATCTTTGTACCCAAACCTCAGATTGGTACATGTGGGTTGCTAGTAGTGTTGATTACTCCTTGTAGTTGATGCTAGTTGGTTTATTTGGTGGAAGATCATATGTTCAGATCCATTATGCATATCAATACCCCTCTGATCATGAACAATATTATGTCTTGTGAGTAGTTACTTTTGTTCCTGAGGACATGGGAGAAGTGTTGCTATTAGTAGTCATGTGAATTTGGTCTCCGTTCGATATTTTGATGAGATGTATGTTGTCTCTCCTCTAGTGGTGTCATGTGAACGTCGACTACATGACACTTCACCATTATTTGGGCCTAGAGGAAGGCATTGGGAAGTAATAAGTAGATGATGGGTTGCTAGAGTGACAGAAGCTTAAACCCTAGTTTATGCGTTGCTTTGTAAGGGGCTGATTTGGATCCATATGTTTCAGGCTATGGTTAGGTTTACCTTAATACTTCTTTTGTAGTTGTGGATGCTTGCATTAGAGGTTAATCATAAGTGGGAGGCTTATCCAAGCAAGGACATCACCCAAGCACCGGTCCACCCACATACCAAATTATCAAAGTACCGAACGCGAATCAGATGATCGTGATGAAAACTAGCTTGACGATAATTCCCATGTGTCCTCGGGAGCGCTTTTATTTATATAAGAGTTTGTCGAGGCTTGTCCTTTGCTACAAAAAGGATTGGGCCACCTTGCCGCACCTTATTTACTTTTACCCTTTGTCACTTGTTACCAATTACCTTATCACAAAACTATCTATTACCTATAATTTCAGTGCTTGCAGAAAATACCTTACTGAAAACTGCCCATCATTTCCTTTTGCTCCTCGTTGAGTTTGACACTCTTACTTATCGAAAGGACTACGGTAGATCCCCTACACTTGTGGGTCATCAACTCTTCTCTTCAATTTTCACAAAGTTAAATATTTCCTGTAAGGCAACTTGTTTCTTATGAGAAGGATTTTTTTCCAGAGAAGTAGTAAATCATACTGGGGACTACGCACGCAACCAGTAGTAAGAGTGTTGTACCAAGTCTTAGCATCACCCTTTAATGAGAACATAAATAAATTTAGGATATAATAGTAACGAATTTTATTATCATGAGAAAATAGGGTGGCTATATCATTTAATTTAGTAAGATGTGTCACAACAGTTTCAGTTTCATAACCATGAAAAGTATCAGATTCAACCAAAGTAATTAACTCTGGGTCAACAAAAAATTCATAGTCGTTATCAGTAACAAAGATAGGTGAAGTAACAAAATTAGGATCATGTTTCATTCTAGCATTCAAATATTTTTTCTTTCAACTTGCATAGCAATTTATTAAGATCATATCTATCCTTATAAGCAAGAAAGTCCTCATCTACCTCTCCCTCCATAACATAACCTTCAGGCATATCAGGCAATTCATATCTAGGAGAGCTAGTTCTAATAGGTGTTTCAAAATTTCCAGTTTCAAGGACTTCATCAGTTTTAGCAGTCTCATCAATTTCAACATTCTCAGTATTTTCAATTCTAGCAAGTTGTTCATCAAGGAGTTCACCTAGTGGCACAGTCTTATCAAGCAAGGTACTAGCATCATCATAAGAATCATTCATAGCAGAAGTAGCATCATCAATAACTTGCGACATATCATAATTGATAGTAGGTGGTGGTGTTGCAAGCTTACTCAAAACAGAGGGTGAATCAAGCACATAGCTAGATAACAGTTCCTTACCTCCCTCGTCTTAGAGGGAATGTTCTTGGTTCTATCATCCTTCAAATTCTTCATAGTGATAATCAGATATAAATCCCAAGTAACTCAACAAATATAGCTATGCTCCCCAGCAATGGTGCAAGAAAAAGGTCTTGATAACCCACAAGTATATGGGATCACAACAATTTTCGAGGGTAGAGTATTCAACCCAAATTATAGATTCGACACAAGGAGAGCTAAAGAATATTTGTAAGTATGAGCAGCTGAGTTGTCAATTCAACCACACCTAGAGATTAAATATCTGCAGCAATGTGATTGGTAACATTGTAGTATGATAGTTTTGGTAGCAGTAGTGACAGTAACAATAGTGGAAGCAACTTTGTAGCAATTGTAATAGTAGCAGCAACAACAGTAACTTAGCAAGATCAGTATGTGAAAAAACTCGTAGGCACTGGGTCGGTGATATGATTGGATAATATTCATCATATAACAGTAATGACCTAGGGTGACACAAAACTAGCTCCAGTTCATTGATATAATTTAGGCATGTATTCCGTAAATAGTCATACGTGCTTATGGAAAAGAACTTGCATGGCACCTTTTTTCCTACCCTCCCGTGGCACCGGGATCCATAAGGTAACTAAGGGATATTAAGTCCTCCTTTTAATAGAGAACCAGATCAAATCATTAACACATATTGAATACATGAACTCCTCATACTACAGTAATCACTGGAAAGAATCCCAATTATTGTCAACTTGGGGTTTGCGGATCCTAACACATAGTAGGTGCATATGACTTGCAAGATCGGATAAAGAACATATATATAATGGTGATAACATAAATGGTTCATATCTGAAACCATGGCACTCGGGCCCTAGTGAGCATTAAGCATAGCAAAGTCATAGCAACATCAATCTCATAACATAGTGGATACTAGGGATCAAGCCCTAACAAAACTACCTTGATTACATGATGAATCCCATCCAAACTCTCACCGACCAGCGAACCTACAAAGGAATTAGTCACTCCCGGCGGTGAGCATCATGGAATTGGTGATGGAGGATGGTTTATGATGACGAAGACGGAAGATTCCCCTCTCCGGAGCCCCGAACGGACTCTAGATCTGGCTTCCCGATGAAGAACAGGAGGTGGCGGCGGCTCTGTATCATCAAATGCGATGAAACTTCCTCTTGTATTTTGTCTCCAAAAATAGGAACTTATAGTGGCTGAGTTAGGGTCAGAGGGGGCCTGTCAGCCCCACAATACACTACGGCGCGCCTAGGGGGCTAGAGTGCCCAGGTGCCTCGTGGGCAGCCGGGGCACCCCCTCCAGGTGGTTCTGGTTCCAATAATTTTCTTTTATTTCATAAAAATTCTCCAAATAGTTTCGTCAGATTCCGAGAACTTTTATTTCTGCACAAAAAACTACACCATGGTAGTTCTGCTGAAAACAACGGCAGTCCGGGTTAGTTTCATTCAAATCATGCAAATTAGAGTCCAAAACAACAGCAAAAGTGTTAGGAAAAGTAGATACGACAGAGACGTATCACATATCTGCCACTAATCCGAGTTCCACAAGATTCATCTCCGCCACTAATCCTAGTCCGCTAGTATTTGCTTCTCATTTCGTTGTAGAGTGGCCACTCCGCATTGACACCCTGGAAGAACGGACGTGGCCTCTCACTACCGGCATTAAAGCGACGCGTCAGGCGAAAGAGCGCCGCCCGCTACACAGCCGGCTGAACATGACTCATTGCCACATTCAAGCGGCTACAGACTGCCCACCTTCCTCCATTAAACTCGCGTGTGTGCCGAGAAACCTACTCGGGCCCTGATACATCCCCAATGTATCTATATTTTTTGATTGTTCCATGTTGTTGTATTATCAATATTGAATGTTTTATATACATTTACAAGCAATTATATATCATTTTTTGGCACTAACCTATTAACTTAGTGCCCGGTGCCAATTGTTGTTTTCTGCATGTTTTCTATTTATAGAATATCCATATCAAATGAAGTCCAATTGCCATGAAACTTTGTGGAGATTTTATTTCTGGCAATAAGAGACCCTAAAAGCTTCGGGAGGTCACAATAAGATGGAGTAGTGGCCCATGAGGCACCAGAGCGCGTCCCAGGGGCGCCCTGGTGGCTCGTGGGGCGCACGTGACTTCGTTTCACCTAATTCTTCCTCTATAAATACTCTAAAATCGTGAAGCCAATAGAGAGCCAGAGGAAAATACTTTTTCTGCCGCCGCAAGTTCCAGAACCATGAGATCCTATCTAGAGGCCTTTTCCGACACTTTGCTGGAGGAGGTAACAATCACGAAGGGGCTCTACATCAACATTGATGCCTCTCCGATGATGCGTGAGTAGTTTACCACAGACCTATGGGTCCATAGCTAGTAGCTAGATGGCCTTGTCTCTCTATCTCTCCAATCTTCAATACAATGTTCTCCTTGCTGTTCTTGGAGATCTATTCGATTTAATGTCTTTTTGCGGTGTGTTTGTTGGGATCCGATGAATTGTGAGTTTATGATCAGATCTATCCATGAATATTATTTGAGTTTTCTCTGAACTCTTTTATGCATGATTTGTGTAGCCTCGTATTTCTTCTTCGATTTTTTGGTTTAGTTTGGCCGACCAGATTGATTTTTCTTTCCATGGGAAGAGGTGCTTTGTGATGGGTTCCATCTTGCGGTGCTCAATCTTACTGACAGAAGGAGACATGACACGCATGTATCATTGCTATTAAGGGTAAAAATATGGGGTTTATTCATACGCGAGTTTATCTTGTCTACATCATATCATCTTGCTTAAAGCATTACTCCATTTTTCATGAACTTGATACACTAGATGCATGCTGGATAGGGGTTGATGTGTGGAGTAATAGTAGTAGATGTAGGCTGGAGTCGGTCTACTAATCTTGGATGTGATGCCTATATGCATGATCATAGCCTTGGATATCATCATAATTATTTGCTTTTCTACCAATTTGTCGGGACCCCGATCCTAAGTCACACCGATCTATCATGTAACACATCATATCACTTTGCGGGCTCACGCACGGTATTCCCATGCCTGCCACCTTACCTAGGTCAGGACCATTTGCACCTTTTGGCTCACATATATGATAGTGTCGCTATCATCCATATGACAGAGAACCCGGGCTGACATGACTAGTCATAAACCCAAAGTGGCACAAACTTATAGGGACATGCATACGTAGCCCAAGAATGCATGTGTTGGTCAGCAGCGAGTGTAACCGAGGCGTAGCAAGCTACAACGACTCCAGTAAAACACCATGTGACATTTCCTCGAAGGAACGGACACAGGAGCAAGGATGGACACATGCCGGTCAATCCATGTGTTTCGGAGCAGTAGCAAGCTACCAAGGCTCAGTGGAAGCACTAGGAGGCATTTCCCCATAAGAGAGGCTACCAAGAATAAACAATTAGGTGTCGGATCCCACACATACCAAGCATTTCAATAACATACACACAATATGCTCGATATCTGTAAATACAACATGGCATCACAACAAAACTCAACCACTCATATAGACAAAGGCCCAAACGAGCCAACACTACTGTAGGATGCCGCTAACGCGACACTACGATCAGAGACCCTTCGACGAAAGCGATGCAATAATCGCAAATGGTGATGTAAAAAACCGTCAAAAAAGTGCAAAACATTTGCGATGACGGATGCATCGAACACACTTCAGATTATAGTTGTGTGTGTGATGCAGGGCATACGGTTCATTTCAATGAACTATTTGCGATGAGGCAGAAGAATGAAAACGGGCAGCCAGATGAAGGTGTGTGTGATATACGACATATGGTTCACTAGGATGAACTGTTTGTGATTAGGAGGAACAAAAGAAATGGTCAGCCAGATCAAGGTGTGCGTGCGATAGAGGGCAAACAGATCACTCGGATGATTTGTTTACGTTGAGCCAAGATAACTGGAACAGTTCAATATAACAAGATGTGTGTCATACGCGACAAACAGGTCTGTAATCAGAAATGTGTGCAAAGACCGATAATAACACAGACGGTTGCTTCTAATAAGACGTATGTGATATGCCCTGTCTACACAACATCTATTGGCCATTGGGTGACGGGTGGTCATCCGAGTACGCCATAAGGATGCGAAGAGGCATCCTATATCAGCAAGGACTAGCTGTTCCACCAATAGCTCATCTAAGTGAACTCTCAAGTTAACTATGCTCAGGCTGGAGCAGCCATCAGATGGGTGACCTAATGGGAAGTTGTCTTGATGTTAATCCCACTAATGGGATGTTTCTTAACACATAGTTGACCTGATGGGATGTTAATCCCATCAGTGGAATTAACCTCAAGGTCCTTGTTTTGTTTTTGTTTTTTAACACATGTTAAAGAAGGTCTACCGCATTAATTTTTAACAATGTGCGATACGTGGCATACAGTTGATCCATCTGACATGTTTGTGATGGAATAAGTCGTGTGTATTGTGGGAAAACTCTTTCTAGTATACAAATGTTTGCGATTGATGAATTCATCACTGACGGGTTCCCTAGTGTGGTCCGTGTTCATCTGATCATAATCTACTTCATGTGCTAGCGCGATGTCCCTTATATGCTAAGTTTCCATTAATTGATGGCGTTTTATGAACACGCCACCATTTCCGGCCATTTCCTCACCTGTTTCCCGCCACCCAGTGATATTGCGCATAAATCTAGGCGGCATGCGATGCACGGAGGCAACAAGGGCAGCCTGTAGCACATCCACCTTTTCCAAGCTTGTCAACCCACCAAAGCGTCGCCTCTGCCATCACTCGTCGACGAGGAAAACGAGAAGGCGCTGTCGGTTTCAAAATCGGTAGATCTCGGGTAGGGGGCCCAAGGTATGCGTTTAGAGGATCGATGGTAACAGGAGGCTGGGGACACGATATTTACCCAGGTTCAGGCCCTCTCGATCGAGGTAATACCCTACTTCCTGCTATATTAATATGGATGAATATGAATACAAGAGTTGATCTACCTCGAGATCGTAATGACTAAACCCTAAAGTCTAGCCTATGAGGGTATTGTGATGTTGATGATCCCTTCTACAGACTAAACCTCCTGGCTTATATACACGCCAGAGAGGGCCTAGGGTTACAAGGGTGACTTGGAGAGGAAGTTATAGATATATCCGGACTCTACGCTTTCCTTTCTACGTTCATAGGATTCCTAACCGAACACGGGGAGAGTCTCCTGCTTCTTCTTTTACGACCCATCAATACTGACCAGCTTCATCGACCAGGACGCCTGATGACCCCTGAATACAGGACTCCCTCAGTAGCCCCCAGACTTGGCTTCAAGGACGAGATTGTGTCCGGCTTCATGTCTTCGGTCTTGCAAGGTGAGTCCTCCTAGATGGTAGTTCGGCTTCTTTTAATATTGTATTCCGTTGATTCCTCGCCGCCGTCGCCTTGGCTGCCACGTGTCCAACGAATGCGAACCATTTGGGCAGTTTTATAAATACCCCCTTGTCTGTGTAGGGAAGGCGCCTATATAAGAGAATAGATCCCAGTTGCCTCTCCATTCCATTCCACGCGGAAGAAACCCTAGTGCCTGCAAAAAATCTTCAAACATGGCCAGCGCCCCAAGCTCTTCCTTGCGCCCTCATGGCCCTCGTGCAGGAGATTGGAAAAGATGTTCTGTATCCATGCGCATCTGAGGACACTGCAAGTGCAGGGATATCTTCCTCCAGAGGATCTAGTCCCCATCCGGGCCGGACTAACTTCTATTGACAATCAAGCCCTAGCAGAGAGCTTTCCCAACCCCTCCGATGGAGAGCGGGTATGTTTTGTCCCTTACCTTTTAAGAGCGTAGGTTTCCCTACCCACCCCTTCCTTAGGGGACTCCTGGAGTTCTATGGTCTTCAATTGCACGATCTTACACCGGGGTCTATCCTGCATGTCGTGGATTTTGTTGCTTTATGCGGACTGTTCTTGGGCTGCGAGCCTCACTTTGAGCTGTGGCGAAAGTTCTTCTGCCTTGTTCCTCACTCAAAAAAGGTATCCATATTTGAAGTTGGGGGCGCCGAAGTATGGCGCATAGCAGGGATAGGCTATCTCCCGTTAGTCCAAAGAAGACATCTGAAGAGTGGCCTTCAGAATGGTTTTATATCGAGGACGTTGCCTTGCCGGATCTAGTTCGGCAAGGCCTCCCCAAATATTCCAGCGTTCCACCAAATAAGCTTTTCAACTGGTGTCCCCGCGGTCCCTCGGAAGAAGAGAAAGTGGAGGTTAGCAGACTGGCCGGCAAGATCAGATTGCTCGCTAGTTCGGGGCTGTCTATAATCGAAGTGATGGCTATTTTGATAAAGCGATGCGTGCAGCCGCTCCAAGCAAGAGGATTTCCAATGTGGCATTATAATGGCCTGGATGATGCCTTGCGCTGCTTACGCCTGGGTCCGGATGACCCTGCCGCTCTAGCCATCATCCTGGAAAGTCTTTATAAGGGAGAGAAGCAAGATTTCATTCGTTTGATGTGCCGGGAGGGTTTTTCTATGTACAATCCTCCTGACTGGGTAAGTCTCTCTCATGACTGCTATATTTGCCCATTCTTCTTTGTTATCATGTATTGACCGAACTAAATTCGGTTTTTCCCAATAGGAGTGGAGGAAGGTGATCGAGGGGATTAATAGTCCCGCCCCATAGCCAGAGGACCGATTCCAAAATGCGGGCCCCGGATATGATGAAGATCCGTACATAGGCATAGAGCTAGAAGAGGGAGTCTTCTATCAAGCCTGCCATGAGGGCACCCTGGTGGCTATTGTAGCTGATTACCCATGCCTCATTCCTTCTTCCCACGTAAGTACCTAGGACATATCTCATCAAAGTGAAGATTCCCAGCGCGGCTTACCCACCGTATTTTATCATACTAAATAGGGACGGCGCTCCTCACACCGAACTGTGCGAAGACCGTCATCCCAGAGGGTGACGCCTGCATCGGGTGATGCCTCGATGGGAAAGAGGACCGCGAACACCAGTGAACCTTCAAAGAGGTATGTTTGTTTTGACACACGCTGGGTGGTGAAGTCGGTATTATAACTTTTTGCTTTGTTTTTCCTTTTATGAGGAATACACACCGAACTGTTTTCGGAGATCATGCAGACCAAGCTCCAGCCAATCCGGCATCCGTCCCGTCAAGGGTTAATGTGGATTCAGTGCCGGATTGTCCCCTCCAGGAGGATTCGGATGGAATGTCAGTTACTAATTCCGAAGTGGAGGTTGCGATGGTTCACCAGCGGCGGGAAGCAACCATGCGTGACCTAGTCTTTTCTGAGGAGGTGTTTAATGCCCTCAGCTCTGCAGATGCCTATATCCGAGCCGCTCAAGACGGACTCGCTGGAGCCACTCACCGGCTTTCAAAAGATATACGGGTAAGTGTACATTTTGATGTTCCCATGCCAGTAGCCCCCAAGACTCAAAGCAGTTTGTACAACTGGTTTGAGGATCATTGTGTTGTTGCAGCTGCTTCAAGAAAATAATAACTCCTTATCCAAGGAGATAGAAGAGTGCCGGACCCAGCTCGCCGAATTGGAAAATTCGAAGAAATCCGGAAAGGATGCTGGTGGTAAGAACAATGGTGTCCGGACAATATGATATTTGCGCTGATCACTGAGTCGTTAATTACATACTAATTGTAATACAACTACAGGGTCGACCGACCAAATGGAAAGGGAGCTAAGGGCTGCTTTGGCGGACAAAAAAATTGCCGAAGGGGAAACAGCTGCTGGCCAGCGCGTATTGAGGCAAGCCATAGATAAAAGGAACCAAGCGTAGGATAAAAAAGTTAGGCTGGAACAGGAGCTAAAGGACGTAAGAGCCCAACTCTCAAGCGCCTTGGAATAGAACCGGAGGCTAAAAGGCGGCATGTTCAGTATGTCCCTTATACCTAGCTCTCCTTATATTCCCTTATTTTGGAAGTTTCTCATAAAACTTTTCCTGCAGGTTTGTTAACTGGGCAGCCCGAAGGGGGAGTGTCCGGTTTTGAGGGTGATGTGCTGCAAGAGCTTTCCAGGGTCCACGAACGAGCTCGGAAGGCCATGAAGAATATGGCCAGGGCTTTATGGCCGGGCGATTCGCCTCCAGAAACTATGGAGGACTTGGCGGACTTTTTCAAAGGGGCTCGACGCCGCATCGAACTGTGGAAAGCATCAGCATGTCGCATGGGTGCTCGAGAAGCCTGAGCCATGGTCAAGACGCGCTACACTTATCTTGATCCAAATCATATGGCCCACATGGGACCTCGAGGGTCCGATGGACAAGAAATTCATCTGCATTTGGTATATGACCAAGTAGAGACAGTTGCCAAGTTTTCCCAACAGGACTGTAGACTAGGCAGTCTTATAGAGGGAATAGAGAAAGAGTAGTCATTTGATTCTATGTATTAATGTACTTTTATCATCAAACTTATCTCCGGCCGAATTTATAAAAAAGTTGTCATGGCCGACCATCTGCTTTAACCTCCATAAACCCAAAGGCTGAAGTGTTTCCGAATACTAAATCTGTGGTAAACACGTGATATGTTCGGAGACCAGGCAATCCGGTAATAATTGCTTGAACAGACAAAGTGTTTTCGGAGAGTTATGTTATATTACTGTTTAACGTAAGAAACATCTTCCAGAGAGAATAGTTCCATGTGGGGTTCCTTTCCTTGGGTCGGCGTGCATACAGATGCGGGCCTAGGCTTTTGATCCTATGAAAAGGATTGTAGGATGCCACATCCTGTGGTAGTTTAAAATACATGCTTTAAAAGGCGATATGTCATGTATCTGCCGATCGATTATTCCCTTAAGAGCACTAGATTTTGGCTTCACCCAGTCTGAGGTACATGTCCAGATTATCAAGTTGTAACAATCGCAGAGGTGCTCCCTTTACGCCCTAGCCAAACAATCGGAAACGTAGGGGTAATCATAGGAGCCAGGCAACCTAGCTTGGCCAGAACTTAAGTCATATTGGTGCATATAATGGCAAGGAAGGACTGTAAAAAATAGATGTCATTTTAAGCAAGAAGCTTTATTGGTAATGGGCTTCGTTAATGAAGCCCCCAAGTATATTTGAGGTAGATACATTCGAAGATGTACTTATCTTGTGGCAGTTTGGGCGAGCCCAATACTTGCCAATGAGAGAAAATGTAAAAAAAGAAAAGGAGAAAAAAATAAAATATAAGAGACAAGACCTAACTTGAAAGGAGGAAAAAATTGCTACCAAACTATCCATAAAATCGTCGGATCCTGGCAGCGTTCCACGTGTTTGGCTCAAGGCGGTTGTCCTGTGCATTCCGAAGGCGATATGCTCCACTGGCGAGTACTTCATCAATAATGAAGGGCCCTCCCATTTTGGTTTGAGCTTGTCCTTTTTCTTCTCTGGGAGGCGTCAAACGAGTTCGCCAATGTTGTATGTCTTGGCCCGCACTTCTCTGCTCTGGTATTGCCTGGCATGTTGTTGATAAAATACAGAATGGGATTGCGCTGTATTGCGCTCCTCTTCAAGTCCATCTAGGTCGTCTTGCCGATCTAGCTCGGCTTCTCTCTCCTCGTACATGCGCACTCGAGGTGAGTCATGAATAATATCACAGGGCAGAACTGCCTCTGCGCCGTACACCATGAAGAAAGGTGTGTATCCAGTCGTCCGATGAGGTGTGGTCCGCAGCCCCCAGAGTAAGGAGTCAAGCTCTTCGACCCAGTGTTTATCAGACTCCCGTAGGGAGCGCACCAGTCGGGGTTTAATGCCGCTCATTATCAGACCATTGGCTCTTTTGACTTGATCGTTTGTCTGAGGATGGTACACAGAAGCGTAATCAAGTTTAATACATAACTTTGCGCATCAATTTTTTACCTCGCCAGCTGTGAAGTTGGTGCCATTATCTGTGATAATACTGTGCGCAACACCATAACAGTGTACTATACCGGATATAAATCTATCACAGGCCCTGCCTCAGCTGTTTTCACTGGCTTGGCTTCTATCCATTTAGTGAATTTATCTACCATCACCAACAAGTATTTCTATTTATGGCTTCCCCCTTTAAGGGGTCCGACCATATCAAGCCCCCAGACCGCAAAAGGCCAAGTAATGGGGATTGTTATCAGAGTGGTGGGAGGCATGTAAATTTGATTTGCAAAGTGCTGGCAGCCAACGTAGTGTTGGACTAAGGTCTGGGCATCTGCTCGGGCAGTGGGCCAGTAAAAGCTAGGTCGAAAAGCTTTGCCTACGAGCGCCCAGGCTGTGGCATGGTGGCCGCCCATTCCAGCGTGTATTTCAGTGAGAATTTGCCTTCCCTCCTCTTCGGAGATGCACCTTTGTAGAACACCGGTTGTGCTTTTCTTATATAGTTCAGCTTCGTGAAATTTGTAGGCTTTAGAACACCGGACTATGCGGCGGGCCTCATTTTGGTCATCGGGGAGTTCCTACCTTTTAAGGTAAGCTAGGAAGGGCTCTGTCCAGGAGGCTATGACAACCATGATTTCGTGCGCCAAAGGAGTTATCTCCATGTCTGGGTTTTCGATGACGTCTTGGTTAAGTTCGGCCGGGGGTGTGTTCGGATCCAAATTTGTATCGCCGCCCGCGTCATGCCATGTTACTGATGGCTTAAATAGCCTTTCCACGAAGGTGTTAGGCGGGACGGGGTTGCGTTTAGCGCCCATACGAGCGAGTACATAGGTGGCCTGGTTATTTTCCCGGGCTACGTGATGGAATTCCAACCCCTCGAATCTAGCCGATATTTTTAATATAGCATTGCGATAAGCTGTCATTTTGAGTCCTTCGCATCAAAATCTCCATTTATTTGGGAGATGGCGAGGTTTGAGTCTCCGCTACCTCGAGGCATTGTATGCCCATGGATACAGCTAGGTGGAGATCATGTAATAGGGCCTCATATTCGTCTGCATTGTTCGAGTCCGTGTACATAATTGGTAGAACGTACCGGACTGTATCCCAAGTTGGAGATATCAATATTACGCCGGCCCCCAATCTGGCTAGCATTTTGGAACCGTCGAAGTACATTGTCTAGTGGGAGTATGAGCCGTACTCTTTAGGGAGTTTGGCTTCGGTACATTCTACGACAAAGTCAGCCAACACCTGGGATTTAATAGTCCAGCATGGCTTATAAGATATTTCGAACGGTAAGAGCTCGATGGCCCATTTGGCTATGCGTCCAGTGGCGTCTTTATTGTTAATAATATCGTTGAGTGGTACCTCGGATGCCACTGTGATCGAATACTCTTGAAAGTAGTGTCGAAGTTTCCGAGATGACATGAAGACCGCATAGGCAATTTTATGATAGTGGGGGTACCGTGATTTGCACGGTATTAGAACCTCGGATACGTAGTATACGGGTTTTTGAACGGGGAATTTATGTCCCTCTTAGGCAATGATGAGTACGGCACTCACTACCTGGTGAGTGGCTGATATGTGCAGCAGCATAGGTTCGCCAACACCGGGAGCGGCTAGGATTGGGTTGCTCGCTAGTAGAGTTTTTATTTCTTCCAATCCAGCTGTGGCCGCGTCCGTCCATTAGAAATTGTCAGTGCGTCGTAGCAATCTATAAAGTGGCGATGTTTTTTCTCCTGACCTAGAGATGAAGCGGCTTAAGGCCGCTACGCAGCCTGCTAGTTTTTGCACTTGCTTGAGATCGGTTGGTATTTTGAGCTCTGACAAGGCCCGGATTTTAGCTGGGTTAGCTTCGATTCCTCTATGGGATACGATGAACCCTAGTAGCTTTCCGGCTGGAACACCGAAAACACATTTTTCCGGATTGAGGCTTATGTCATAGTCTCGACGTGTTTGGTCTTAATGACTACGTCGTCAACATATGCCTCCACTGTCTTGCCAATTTGTTTTTCTAATCATGTTTGAATCATGTGTTGATATGTGGCTCCAACGTTTTTAAGTCCAAAGGGCATAGTGTTGAAACAGAAAGGACTGTATGGGGTGATAAATGCCGTTGCGGCCTGATCAGATTCCTTCATCTTTATCTAATGGTATCCAGAGTAAGCGTCAAGGAAGCACAACAAGTCGTGTCCGGCCGTTGCATCGATAATTTGATCAATGCGGGGCAAAGGAAAGGGATCCTTGGGGCAGGCCTTATTTAGGTCTGTAAAGTCAACGCAGAGGCGCCAGGATTTATCCTTCTTCGGCACCATGACTAAGTTGGCTAACCAATCCGGGAGTTTAAGTTCTTTGATGAATCCGGCTTCCACTAGCTTGGATAGCTCTTCTCCCATTGCTTGTCTTTTGGGTTCGGAAAACCGTCGCAATGACTGCTTGACTGGTTTGAACCCTTTGATAGTACTGAAGCTGTGTTCGGCCAGCCTAGATGGGATTCCCGGCATATCCGAAGGGTGCCAGGCGAATATATCCCAAATTTTCAAAAGGAAGGCGCGTAAAGCGCTGTCTACCGCCGAATCCAGCTGTGCCCCGATAGACATTGTCTTGCTAGGGTCCATTGGGTGCACTTGGAATTTTATGATTTCATCTGCTGGCTTGAAGGAGGTAGATTTCGATCTTTTGGCAAGGATTACATCATCCCTGTCCACCGTTGATCGTAAGGTAGTTAATTCTTCGACCGCAAGGGCTTCGGATAATGCCTCTAAGGCTAAGGATGCCATTTTGTTCTCAGCGCGGAGTGCTCTATCCAGATCACTTATTAATGTGATCACTTCATTGGGCCCTGGCATTTTAAGTTTCATGTACCTGTAATGGGGTATAGCTTGAAAGCGTGAAAAAACGTCCCGTCCTAAAAGGGCGTGGTATCCGCTATTGAAGGGAACAATGTGGAAGAGCAGTTCCTCCGACATGTAGTTATCGGATGTGCCGAATACTACATGGAACTTAATGCTTCCCGAACACCGGGCTTCTCGGCTAAGTATAATTCCTCTAAAGGTTGTGTTGGTGTGCTCAATGCGGGATTTGTCGACCTGCATTTTTGCAAGTGTTTCCTCATATATGAGGTTCAGTCCACTTCCTCCGCCCATAAGTACTTTAGTGAGGTGATACGTCCAAAACGTATCTATAATTTCTGCTTGCTCCATGCCACTTTTGGGTGATATTGCTATGATATTCATACACTTCCATACACTTTTGATCATATTTGGACTAACTTACTAATCCAGTGCACCCCAGTGCCAGTTTCTGCTTTCGGCTGTTTTTGTATTTCAGGTTTTCACGTTTCGAGAACTGCCCAGAAAAATCCAGAAAAAATATATATAAAATCAGCGTATCGGAAACAACACTGCGTCCGAAGGGCAGCCTGGGGGGGGGGGGCACAG